>BSBN01000634.1:7200000-8400000 GCA_027924645.1 Cunninghamia lanceolata
TTATATTATATAATAATTCTAATTCTAATGATATTATATATTTTATTTAGTATTAGAGCTAGGGGTTATAATTATGCTTAGGGTTACTATTTAGTTTAGAATTAGAGTTAGAATTAAGGTTAGGAAGATAATCATGGTTCAAATTAGGGTTGGGATTATGGTTAGCAGTAGGGTTAGTTTTATTATTAGAGTTACAACAAAAATTATGGTTAGAATTATGTTAAATAGGGTTAGATTTAGAAATACGTTTAGATTGCTCAGGTTTATAAAATAATGCTAATTATAACCCTAATCATAACCCTAACCCTAACATTAATTTTAATTGTAACCCTAAATTTCACCCTAAGCCTAACCCTTATTATAACCCTAACCCTAACCCTAGTTTTGACCCTAATATTCATTCTAATTGTCACCCTTTTTTCAAACAGTAACCCTAATTCTAATTGTAATTCTAACCCTAAATCTAACCCTAACCCTAACCTTTACTCTAAACCTAAATATAGCTCTAATTTAACCCTAAGGCTGATCCTAATTGAAACACTATCCCTAACCTTAATGCTAAACTTAACACTAATTATAACTTTAATTCTTACCATAATTCTAATAGTAACCCACCTTAATTCTAACCCTAATTATAGAAGGAACCCCAACCCTAATTCTAACCATGACCCTAATTCTAATCATAACATTGATTCTACCCTAACTATAACCCTAATTTTAAATCTAACAATAACCTTAACCCTTACCTTAATCATAATTCTAACTATGATTTTAACCCTAACCGAAACCTGAATTCTAACCCTAACTCTAGCCCTAACCCTATCCCTAATTGTAACTCTAATGCTTTCCCTAACTCTAATTCTTAGCCTAATTCTAATAGTAACTCACCTTAATTCTAAACATAATTCTAATAGGAACCCTAATCCTAATCCTAACTCTAACCCTAACCCTAATTCTAATCATAACTCTGATTCTACCCTAATTTTAAATCTAACAATAACCCTAATGCTAACCCTAATCCTAATTCTAACTATGGTTTTAACCCTAACCTAAATTCTAAACCTAGCTCTAGCCCTAACCCTAACCCTAATTGTAATTCTAATGCTTACCCTAATTTAGTAACCCTAACTCTAAATCTAATCCTAACCTCAATTCCAAACCTAACCCTAATTATAACCCTAACTTGATTCTAACATTAAGCCTATTTCTAATCCTAACCCTAACCCAAATTCTATCTCTAATCCTATTTCTTATCCTGATTCTAATAGTATTCCACCTTAATTCTAACCCTAATTCTAATAGGAACCCTAATCCTAACTCTAACCCTAACCCTGATTCTACCCTAACTATAACCCTAATTTTAAATCTAACAATAACCCTAATTCTAACCCTAATCCTAATTATAACTATGATTTTAACCCTAACCCTAACCCTAATCCAAATTCTAAACCTAACTCTAGCCCTAACCTAAATTCTGAACCTAACTCTAGCCCTAACCCTAATCCTAATTATAATTCTAATGCTTACCCTAATTTAGTAACCCTAACTCTAAATCTAATCCTAAACTCAATTCCAAACCTAACCCTAATTATAACCCTAACTTGATTCTAACATTAACTCTATTTCTAATCCTAACCCTAACCCAAATTCTAACTCTAACTCTAGCCCTAACCCTAACCCTAAATGTAACTCTAATGCTTACCCTAATTTAGTAACCCCAATTCTTACGCTAACCCTAACCCTAATTCTAATTGTCACCCTTTTCCAAACTGTAATCCTAATTCTAATTGTAATTCTAACCTTAACTCTAACCCTAACCCTAACCTTTATTCTAACCCTAGACATATCTCTAATTTTAACTCTAAGGTTAATCCTAATTAAAACACTATTGCTAACCTTAATACTAAACTTAACCCTAATTGTAACTCTAATTCTTACCCTAATTGTAACTCTAATTCTTACCCTAATTCTAATAGTAACCCACCTTAATTTTATAACCTTAATTTCAATAGAAACCCCAACCCTAACCCTAACTTTAATCATAATCTTGATTCTACCCTAACTATAACCCTAATTTTAAATCTAATACTAACCCTAACCCATAACTTAATCCTAATTCTAACTATGATTTTAACCCTAGTTATAATCCTAACCTCATTCTAACATTAACCCTAATTCTAATCCTAACCCTAACCCAAATTCTAACCTTAACTCTAGCCCTAACCCTAACCCTAATTGTAACTCTAATGCTTACCTTAATTTAGTAAGCCTAATTCTAACTCTAACCCTTACCTCAATTCCAACCCTAACCTGATTCTAACATTAACCCTATTTCTTATCCTAATTCTAACAGTATTCCACCTTAATTCTAACCCTAATTCTAATAGGAACCCTAATCCTAACTCTAACCCTAACCTTGATTCTACCCTAATTTTAAATCTAACAATAACCCTAATCCTAGTTCTAACTATGATTTTAACCCTAACCCTAACTTGAATTCTAAACCTAACTCTAGCCCTAACCCTAACCCTAACCCTAACTGTACCTTTAATGCTTACCCTAATTTAGTAACCTTAAAATTCTAACTCTAATCCTAACCTCAATTCCAACCATAACCCTAATTATAATCCTAACCTAATTCTAACATTAACCCTAATTCTAATCCTAACGCTAACCCAAATTCTAACCTTAACTCTAGCCCTAACCCTAACCCTAATTGTAACTTTAATGCTTACCCTAATTTAGTAACCCTAATTCTAACTCTAACCCTTACCTCAATTCAACCCCTAACCCTACTATAACCCAAACTTGATTCTAACATTAACCCTATTTCTTATCCTAATTCTAATAGTAGTCCACCTTAATTCTAACCCTAATTCTAATAGGAATCCTAATCCTAAATTTAACCCTAACCTTAACCCTAACCCTCACCCCAATACTAATGCTCACCATAAACCTAATTTTATCCTTAATTCTAACCCTAACCCTAACCCTCACTGCAATACTAATGCTAACCCCAACCCTAACCCTAACCCTAACCCTAACCCTAACCCTATTTCTAACCATAATTCTTACTCTAATTGTAGCACAAACTCTAATACAAACCCTAAACCTAATTCTAACCCAAACTCTTTAATAACCCTAATTTCAACCCCTAACTCTAATTTTAAACATAATACTGGCCTTAATTTTATCTGTAACCCTAACCCTAATCTTAACTTGGTTATTCTAACCGTAGTTGCAACATCTAAACAACATTATTTTAACCCTAACCTTGATCTTAACCCTAACCCTAACCCCAACCTTAGTTGTAGTGAGAAACCTACCCTAATTCTAATCATAATTCTAACCCTAATTCTTGCCCTAACTGTAATATTAACCCTAACTCTAATTATTCTCCATTTAATAATTATACCATCCAAATATTGTAATCCTTAAATTTAAATTACAATGTGGTTTAAATGAAAAAATTTAAATAAAAGATATAAATGTAAAATGAAATAAAATAAAATAAATTAATTTTCTTATTAATAAATCTATCTTTTTATTTTTTTATTTTTTTATTTTTTTAATTTTCCTCAAAATATGATCTTTCTATAATAAAACATAGATGATAAATTAATAAAAATTACTAAAATAATAAACAATCATATTGTTTATTATATATTCATTCTCTAAATTATAAAAAAAAAAATTGTTTCTATAATAAAACATAGATGATAAATTAATGAAACTTACTAAAATATGTTTTATTTAATAACTTCTTGAAAGATAAGTGAAATAAAAGGGCATTAATAAAAAATCTAAATTTCAATTAAAATATTAAATCTAAGTGGGCTAAATTTTAGGAGTTTATTGTGCAACAAATTGTAGAATTAACAACTTTCCAAAATGAAATTAAAGCATATAAAAGACTCTTAGTTACCCTAAACACACCATTTTACTCATTTTTGTTTTTGCTCTAGAATATTTTATGTGTGTGGAGGGAAGACTACATACTTTTCTTAATTTTATCCTTGAGGTAATATTTTTATGTTTTGATTTTTAAATATTTTATGTGTGTGCAGGAATGAAAAGGTATGTTTTGATTTTTAATTTTGTTTTCTGAGAGTTCATGGTTTTTATATATACAATTATGTGCATGCATGTATTTCAAAGAAGAGAAGATGTACTTTTTTAAAAATAAAATCCATTATACCATTGATCTGAGTTGTCTCTAATCCTTTACTATTTTTTTAATATAAAAGAAAATGTCAAATTTAATTTTACTCTAGGTTATATAACCCTAATCCTAATTCTAACTTTAATTTGAATTCCCTTACATTATTATAATTAATATTTTTAAAATATTAATAATATCTATGCAAAATTGAATAATCTAAGAAGAGACTTGTTGAAAGAAAATTATTATAATCATACCATCTATACATTTTATGATTCACATAAAATTTTACATATTTAATGATAATTTAATTAATATAAATCTCATGTCAAAATGGCACTAAAACCCTAGGTTTGAAAAAAATACCCTTTAAGATTGGAATTTTTGTGAAAATTAAAAACCCTAACTAAACTTCAAGATGTTAGGACAAAATTGTGAAAATAAAAATCCACTAAAAAAATTACAAGGCTTGAACAAAATTACTAGGACAAAACCCTGGGTTAAAAACCTGCATAGCTATAGCAAAAAATGTGAAGAGAATGACACTTTAAAAGTGGTGGGACCAGGTAAACACGTGAGTTTCTCTGTAAATCTCATTTCTTTTGAAACCCCAACTCGATTAGATTTACAAGGCAACTTTTCCAATTGGGTTTTAAAATTCATATGGGAAATCCTTCGGCGTCACAATAACAAAAATAAATCATATCTTTGTTTTTAAATTCAGAGAAGGCTCTGTATATTGGATGGGGGCGATAGGGTTTGACCCCTACTACCACGACCTACAGGTTATACCATAGGGTTCGCGGTGTTGATGTCGTTGCTCCATGAGAGGCGGAAACCCTCCTGATATTTTTATGATTATATAAATAGAAACAATATAAAATATTAATACGTGGATACAAAAAATGAAGATATTAAATTAAATATGCAGACTGTAAGTGAAGGTAGAATTATAACTCTATTTATAAGTCATAAAGTACGCCAAGATTATAACTTTTGAGGGATCGTCGGTTTCCATAACATTGAAGAGACAGAGCTTGACATGCATGAACTGGGATTACTCCGATCAGCATTGCAACAATGCCCACAGGAAGGAACCCCAGCAAGCAAAATGAGCACAGATTCAGGCCAACCTGACCCAGAAAGGCTTATATGGCTTGTATAGCTGCCTGAAAAGCTTGGTGCTTATTGCCCCTGTCACAAACAATGACCAAGAGAGTCTCTGATAATTAAAAAATAGATTAGTTGGTATAAATAGAATTTATGGAGAGAGCTGGCATATGAGAACCTACAGTCCATTTTAGAAAGCACTGTAAAGACTCGCTCTGCAATGCTGACATTGAGAACAATGAGCCGAACCTGCAAAATAATGGCGTTAATTATTTGAGACCATTACTAAAACATGTAGCACTAGACTAACATGGACAAAGAACAATACTAAGGCATATCAAAATGAAGTTACCAATGTGTGTTGGTTTTGCTTGCTGGCGTTCCTTCTTGTGGGCGTTCTGGTTCCTGCCCAACTCCTGGAGTTGCCAAATTCTACGACTAGTGCTCTAAAGCCAAATTGCTGTCACTTTTTGTTGTTGCCTGAACTGCCCTTGACCTCGCTCCTCAGTTTCTTTTCTAAAACTGCAACACAATTTATCATGGTTGATTCTCAGTGTTGGTCCGTCTACCCCACATTTGCTATTGAAGAGCAAATTCGGTCATAAAGGCGTTACACACAAATGAAACGCCTCACCACTCCTACCATAATCTAATTTTAGATGTGGTGGTCTGATAACAATAATGCAAAAGATTTTGGAGCTATTTCTAAATTTTTATTTTATTTTTTTGTTTGCAATTTAGATTTTTTTAAAAAAAATTTAGTATATATTTACGACCAAAAATGAGTGCTCTCATCTCCACCCCCGCTACAACTGTAGTTCGCCTCTCGGCGAAATTATTGTATAATTGTATGATTGATTATGGGGTGGGTACTTCTATTATGCCTAAAAATATAGCTGATCAATTAGGCATTGAGTATGAACCTATGAATAAAGGGGTAGTGTGCAACTAGATGGTATTGTTGTTAAGACAATAGGTGTTGTTAAAGATCTAAAGCTTAACCTACATGCATGCCCTGGCTGCTCTATTTTACAAGATATTTCAATCATTGACCTCCCTACATACTTTGCCATATGTTTGTCTAGGAATTTCACTGCTAAAATAGGTAGATACCTATCCTCTGATTGGTCCCACATGTTGTTTAAAACAAGGTATGGCACTAAGGTGACCATCAAGGTTGAGCCTTTTTCCAATGATCATGTAGAGCCTTGTTCCCCTAACCCTACCAACATGAACTACACAATCCATGACTTAGAGGAGGATGACAATAACATGCATGAGGTTGCCACACCTATGGAAGAAATCCCTAACATATTACTTGATGAGTGGGCAAATTGTTTTTAGTTTGATGCCCTATATCATGTAGAGAAAATAAGGTTGGGTACATATTGTATCCATGATGAGGATGCCTTCATCCCTAATCTTGTGAAGTCAAAAGAAGATTCAAGTGGGATATGGCAGATGTATTTTGATGGCTCTAGAAGAAAAAATGGAGAAAGTGATGGAATTGTATTAATTTCACCCCAAAAGGAAAATTATTTCTCTGCTTTCATATTATAGTTTAGTTGTACCAATAATGTGACTAAGTATGAGGCCTTAATTCAAGGTATGCAACTGGCACAAAAGAGAAATAAAAATTTTACAAGCATTTGGTGATAATGAGCTTGTTGTCCACCAAATCAGATCACAAAGTGCTTCAAGGAATGACTTGTTGAAGTCATATAAACACAGGGTCTGGGATTTGATTGAAGACTTTGAGGCCTTCAATATCTAGGCAGTGCTTAGAGGAAGAACAAAGATGCTGACAGGTTGGCTACAATTGGTGCCCAGTTTGACATTCCTAAGAATGTCAAACAAAACTCAGATCAGCATGTGAGGGTTGTTGTGAGGCCAACCATCCCAAACAATGTTACAAGCTAGAGGGTATTTGAAAATGATCAGGAGATTGTTAATTTCTTGCAAGATGAGGTAGAATTTGTTGCCAGTAACTAGTCAATATTGCATGAGCAATATGGTGACCAGGTGATCCAGTTGAAGACCAATAAACTGCCTAGGGGATTGGTCACTTTAGAAAACATATTTGGTGTTGATGATCAACCTAAAGGAGAGAAGATGAACATGACAGCCAGACATGAAGACTATGAAGAGGTGGAAATTACACAGGGCAAATTTCTAAAACATGGCAAGGTATGTGATCAAGCTAAAAGACAAGGTTTTGTTGAGATTTGTAATGAGTTTGATGATTTAATTTCTTAGGATTATAGGGACCTAAAATGTTTTGATCCTGGTTTAATCTAGCATACCATTTATTTAGACCCCAATGCCAAACCTGTCTGCCAAAAGCAAAGGCCCGTCAACCCGAAAATGGAACCATTAATGAGGAAAGAGCTATCCAAGATCATAGAATCCAAAATAATTTATCCAATTAAACATTCCTCTTGGGTGGCTAACCTAGTTCTAGTAAGAAAGAAGAATAGGGAAATCAGACTGTGTGTGGACTTTAGAGATCTAAACAAGGTCTCCCTTAAAGACCACTATCCACTACCTTCCATGGAACAGATCTTACAGACAGTGGTAGGAGCTAAAAGGTTTTCACTCCTAGATGGATACTCAAGCTACAACCAGATTCTTGTAAAAGAATCAGACCAGTATAAGACAACCTTCACCACCAAATGGGGTTCCTTGGCTTATCAGAAAATGTCATTTGGGTTAACTAATGTTGGAGCAACTTTCCAAAGAGCAATGGATTTGGCCTTTAAAGGCCTAATCAATGATATTATTTTAGTGTATCTTGATGATTTGACTGTATATTCTAAGCATGCAATTGACCATTTGGGTCATTTGAGAAAAGTCTTTGAGAGGTGCAGGGAATATGGCATATCATTGAATCCAAAAGAGTCTGTGTTTGCTGTTCCAGAGGGTAAACTACTGGGACATGTAGTTTCAAAGGAAGGACTAACTATCAACCCAGAAAGGACCAATGCCTTTCTGTCTCTTCTCCTTCCCAGTCACAAGAAAGGCCTGCAAAGTTTCCTGGGCAAGATTAACTTTGTGAGGAGGTTCATACCAAATTTGCTTCAATAGCAAAATCCCTCGCCGCCATGCTTAGAAGAATGTTGTCTTCACATGGTCAAAGGAAGGCAGGGATAGTTTTGAAGCTATCAAGTAGGCCATTGCACAAGCCCTCATGCTGATAAACCTAAACTATAAGAAGGATTTTATCCTTTACACCTTTGGAGGTAAGGAGGGTATATCAGTAGTCTTGACGCAATAGAATGAAGAAACGTTGGAGCATCCAATTGCTTTCTTTAGCTAGCCTCTCAAAGAGTATGAGCTGAGGTATGATTTATTTAGAAACAGGTGTTTGTTGTGGTGAAAGAACTCAAAAAGTTTAGGTATATGCTTTCAAACAGCAAGATACAATTAATGGTGAATCACCCTGGCGTAAAATAATTTCTCTTGAGCAGAGATGTCAATGAGAAGAGGGTTGGGTGGATCACAAAAGTCATGGAATATGATGTTAACATCAACATCACCAAGATGGTAAGAGGCAAAGGACTGTACGAGCAAATGGCAGCAGGCATTGGAGCTGGAAATGACACAATGTATGCCCTTAAACAAGTCCAGCCAACTGATTTTCATGCTCCAAATGACTAGTACAATGATATGGCCACCTTTATATAGTCAGGCAGATGCCCAGATGGATTAAATCAAGCCAAAAGGATGTATTTCAGACTCCAATCCATCCCCTATGTTCTTGTTGATGGTGTCTTGTTCAGGAAAGACATTAATTGAGTTCTTCTTAGATGCATTGCACAAAATCAAACCTCAAGGGTGTTAGAAGAGTTTCATAATGGCCCTATTGGCCATTATTCACCAAGAACAACTGTTGTCAATATCATGAGGGTTTGTTATTACTGGCCCAATTTGTTCAGAGATGCCAATAGATGGGTAAGAAGATGCAAATAATGTGCATTATTTGTAGGTAAACAAAGGTTGGTTGCTCTTCCCCTACACCCAATTCAGACTAATCAACCATTTGCCCAATGGGGTTTGGACTTCATTGGGATGATTAATCCACCTTCCAGTACTAGTGGATTTTAGCAGCCATTGATTATTTCATGAGGTGGACAAAGGTAGTTGCTTTGAAGGATGCCACAGAGGCCTCTATTTTAGATTTCCTTGAGGGTATAGTTACTGGATTTGGTTGTTCCATTCACCATTATTTCTAAAAATGCCAAGGCCTTCATAGG
The DNA here is from genome assembly GCA_027924645.1 of Cunninghamia lanceolata. NCBI lineage: Eukaryota > Viridiplantae > Streptophyta > Pinopsida > Cupressales > Cupressaceae > Cunninghamia > Cunninghamia lanceolata. Next base: position 7,209,526 of record BSBN01000634.1, read on the forward strand.
TACAAACATTAGTGAATGGGAACGTAGCTATGGAATTTACTTGGAGACATCTTCCAACTACTACCCCCAAGGGAATGGTATGGCTAAGCCCACAAACAAAAACCTGATCAGGATCATCAAAAGGACAGTGGATGACAATCAAAGAACTTGGCATTCCAAGTTGAAGACAACTCTCTGGGTTGATAGAATCACCCCCAAGAGGGCCATTGGTAATTCACCTTTCATGCCCGTCTATGGAAGGGAAGAAAACATTCCATTATCACAAGAATTTCCTTCCCTCGAGCTTTCTCAACAGTTGGAACTGTTGGAAAATGATGCCATGACTATGAGGTTTACTAAGCTGATGGAACTAGAAGAGAAAAGTGATGTTACCATGAAGACTCTTGAGGCTCACCAAGATCATGTCCAAAGAACTTTTGACAGAAAATTAACTAGAAGAACATTCATTGAGGGAGATTTGGTGTTGAAATGGGATGAATACAGAGCTAAAGTTGGGAGACATTCAAAATTTGATGCCATGTGGAGTGGCCCTTATATTATTACCAATTGTAAACAGGTCAATGCATTTCAACTTTCCAAGCTGAATGGAGAGGTCCTGCCAATCCCAATCTATGGGATCAATCTCAAACCTTGCTTTTAGTATGGTTGTGAGATTTTGTAAATAGGTTAGGTGTGTTTTCCTTTCAATAAGTGATGTTGCACTCCACTACACCCTCATTAGGAAGATGTTTGCCTTGTTTGTTTTGCTTTATCTTATTTTCTTGAGGCATGTTTAGTTTTGTGTTGGTCTGACCAACCACTGTTCTTGTTGCTGTTGTGCCCTTTTGACTCTATGCCCAATAGATTGATAAGGCCTCTGGATCCTAGTGTTTAGAAGGCAAACACCCCTGCATAGTCACCAAAATGTTGTCCTATTTTGCCTTCTATCCAAATAGCCCAAGGATCCATGAAATTTCTAAAGTGTTTTCTCTTTGAAGTACAAGGAAAAAGCCCCTCAAAATGGCTAATTCTAAAATCCTAAGTGTTTTTCTTGTATTTTCTACCTTTTCAGGGTTTCAAAGTTCGAGGTTCTCCTCTTCGTCATGTCATCCTTATCGGCTCCGAAATCCACCTTGGTTCCCTTGTAAATTCGCCTAAGTGTTTCAAGCACCAGAGGTTGGGAGTTCTCTCTTCCTTCTTCTTTCTTTTGGAAATTAGAAGGTGGAAGGTCCGCTTGCTGAAGCTTGATGAGCTATAAAGTTCTAAGTGTTGCAGGCACTAGAGGTCGAGAGTTCTCTCTTCCTCCTTCCTCTTTTTCGAAGGCAGAAGACGGAAGGCCCAAGGACCTAGGTCCGCCAGTTTTTAAAGTTCTAAGTATTGCGGACCTCAGAGGTCGGGGTTGCAGTCTTTTTCCTTCCATTCAGCAGATGGTAGACGGAAGGCCCGATCGCCGAAGTCCACCAAGTTCCTCAAATTTGCCTAAGTGTTTTGGACATCGGCAAGCATGAGTTTCCTTCTCCCTCTTTTCTTTGGAAGGTGGAAGGCGAAAGGCCCGAGGCCCGATCCCCATCGATCTTCATAATTCCTTCTAAGTATTGCGCAGTCGGGGATCAGGTAGTTCTTCTTTTCAAAAGCACGATGCATGGTGAAGGCCCGACCTTCAAAACCCAATAGTTTCCTTTCTACCTCTTTCAAACTTTGGAGATCAAGGTTTCCTTCTTCACCTTTCAAAGGCCCAATTGGAGGAAGCCTGAACAGTCAGGGCTCGACCTGTTTGCCTTCCAAGCTCTTTCTATTGTTCAAGACGCAACGGGACTGCTCAACAACCTTCCTGGCTGCCATTAATGCTTCTTCAGAGCCTGATTACTTGTGGAAAACAAATTTCTTGCCCCCCTATGTCACTGTAACTCCTTTTACATTGAATTTCTTGTACCCAAGGCATGGACAGACACTCTTCTTCAGTGGATTTCATGGGTAGATCCATGTGGGCGTGCTCCAAGGACACATGAATGAATTTATTACAGCATGGGCGATTGATTTTCTTTGTTGACTACTATTTCCCATGTCTATGACTGCTACAATGATTTGTAAAATCTATATATGCATGTATTTGAGATGTATTTTTGTTGGTTGGTCGTTGGGTCCTTATTCAGGTTGAAGCGCTTGATGTTTGATCATGGCCTCATGATATTTCCTAGAACTATATGAATCTGATCGACTATGTCTTCTTCTGAACCTCTCTGTCTTCATTTCTAGTTCGACTATGAAGGGACGGTTGCCATTCTGTGTCTTTTCTTATTTGTATTGAGCTCTTCTTCATTTTTAATGGCTATTTAGCCTTCACAATCAATATAATAGACTGATATTTTGACTCTCTTATACTTTTACACTGTGTTTATTTGAATTATGTAAGCTTATTTTGTGGATGATTCATCCCTCTTTTAGTTACAGTTTTCTACCTCAAACCTCTGTTAAAGTTATAAATTTGTGTGAATCCATATCAATATTTGAGATTGTTGTTGTGTTATGTTAGTCCCAACTGAACACTAAATCTTGGTGCATCACCTTTTAATTCTAGTTTCTCCTTCTCCCCTTTTCTTAGTGAGTAAGTAGCATTAGATTTAGCTATCATTCTCTGATCCTTAAGCTCAAAAAGAGGAACCAGCTTTCTCTAGATGTTTGGTCTCAACTGCAAGGTCCCACACCTTGAGACCAATCCCATTGTGTTGTTAGAATGCTTGAATAGATCCAAGCAGGCTACAATTCCAAGCGATAATAGTAACCAAGGTGGTTATTACATAATTCATTTTTTCTTTCAATTATGTTTTTTATAATAAAACCCTAGTTAAGGGACCAGGGACCCATTCAAAAAAGGGAAGAGCCCAGAAGTCTTCCATAACAGAGCATATGTCAAATAACCCCCACTTACTATGCAACTACTAACAGCCTGAGACAAGCAACATTGTTCACACCCCCCTTAATACAAAACAAAAAGAGATAGGCAAATTACAACCCACTCTCAGAAGACTATATCAAAACAAAACATATCATATCATAAAAGTATAAATCACTAACAGTACCTATTTGTCACCATCTCCAAACAAATCTACACCATCACAGGCGTTGTCACATGCACAGGAGTATGCAGGCCGAGCATGTTCCGAAATCGGGACGCTAAGTTTTTATGCAATTCCATCCACAATCCTTCTGGTATTAACAACCCCTACCATAACATCATGTAAATGACCTAACACCACCTTCATGTTTTCCTCATTCTTCTTAGTTGCTTCGATCATATCTTCGTGTGTTAAAACAAAGGAAGTTGCAATGGACAACATTGTTGCTACTGTGAGTGACTGTGCTGCTCCAAACACATTACATCTCCCTCTTGTGCTACCAGGATCTAATAGAAGATTAGTCATTGCCTCCCTCACATTGACGCCCTCCTTCCCATCTACTTAGCAACTTTAAGAAGCCTTCCTAGCCATTCTTTAAGAATTAGATTCTTTATTTCTCCTTCAAGACAGTTGATAAAACCCGTCATTGCCTCCTCTCCTGAGAGTTTCTTCAACCTCTTCCTTGCAGTATACTTCTTCATCCTCCTGCCCACCATTGCACTGCTCACATGCTGCCTGGATTGCCTCTGCGGCACCTCAACCACCACCTTCTTGCCCTTATTAGCATTCCTCTTATCAACACCTTTGTACTCACCTTCCAAACCAACTCCCAAACCAGCGGAAGCCATGAGACTACAAGGTGTTTAGGGGAATGAAGAAGAAATAATAATGTTGTGTCCAAGGTATCGACCTCTACCATTTGAAATAACTCCACCTGACTAAGACATGCCACCTCAAATAATAATTACCTTCCTGCCAAACATCCCCTCCGCTAGCTCTCCCATGCTTCAACGACCTCGAGAAATCTAATCACTTAAGGAAACTCCTTAATTTACTAGCCCATTATTAGGTGGATGCTCTTTTATGTCTTCCTAAATCGATTTCAGCACCTCATAAGGGTATGTTTCCCTCCACTCCAACTGAGAAGAATCCCCATTGTTTCTAGCATCAATGCCTTGGTTAGCAGCCCAATCTACAACTTTGTTCCCCCTCCTTTTGATGTGAGAGACTTTAAAGTTGTGGAACTGGAGTACTAAACACCTACTCTCCTTCATAACCTACTCCAACCTCCAAGTTTTAGGAGAGCTGCCATTCATGATGCCAATTACAATCTTTGAGTCTCCTTCTACCCATAGATTTTCCCAACCCTTACTTCTAGCTACCAAGAGTCCTTTCCAAAGAGCCCTTGCTTCCACTAAATTATTAGAATCAATCCCAAAGTCATAAGAATATATACTAAGGGGTTGACCCCTGTGATCCCTAAAAATCCTTCCACCACTAGCCCTACCGAGGTTGCCTCTGGCAACGTCATCAAAATTCATTTTTATCCACCCCAAGTTTGGAGGAACCCAATGTATGATCTTCTCCTTAGAACCTTTCAAATTGTTCCTACCCAAGCTGCCCAACCATCTAAACCTTGGCCATTTATCTGCCCAAACCTCTTCCCCCTCCACTACCATCCAATCCTTCTTGTGAATCTCACCAAGTTCATTAAGAGAGCTTTCCACCAAGTCCCAAAGTCTATCAACCTCCTTATTCTGTTCTTGGAATATCCTTCTATTACATTCTAGCCAGAGATTCCAAACTATGATTGCAGGCACTACGTTCCAGACAAATTTTAGACCCTGACTCTTGCATCTATACTCCCAACCTTCCAACATCATAGCTATCTTTTGTGGAGTACCCCAAACCATCTTCCACTTCTTAAGGAACTTGCTCCACAATTCACTAGGGAACTCACCTTGCAAGAAAAGGTGGTCATTGTCTTCACTGGAGAATTTACACATGATGCACCAAGAAGGGCCATGTTTACCTAATTTTAATAGCCTGTCCCAAGTCAATGCCTTCCTTCTCCAAATTATCCATAGGAACACATTAGCTTTAGGCAGCCCCTTCTTATTCCATATCCTCACAGCCGTGGAGTTGCTCAGGTGCTAGCCTTGACAGAAGTAGCGGTTATAAACTTCTCTTACTATCGCTCTACCTTCTCCATTGCCTTTCCACATCAACCTATCTTCATTTCTGAAAAGAGGCTATTTGTTCAATTTATCTGAAATCTCCTTCCATATATTATCCAAATCCCCTCTAAGTTGTCAAGGATCTTCCATCTCAAGCTCCCTGCTTGATCCTCCAAATAATTAGCTAGATCTCTTAGGTGGACAAAGTCTCTCAGGGGCTTCTCCTCAATCCTTGAGTCCCTCCAAAACCTCACCTTATCCCCTTTTCCAACTCTACAGATAAGATCGGGCCGCATATGATTGTTGCAAATTCTCAAAACGTTCCAGATACTGGATCCCTTTTGCAGATGGGATCTAAAGTCGAAGAGGTTCCACACACCATTCTGTAGATACTTAGCTTGTATCACCTTACTCCACATTCTATCCTTTTCTTCATATATCCTCCAAGTTAGTTTAACCCCAAGGGATTTATTCGTATTCCTTATATTTTGAAATCCTAAACCCCCAGAGCTCTTGGACGAACACACCTCTTCCCACTTAACCAAATTGTATTTTATCACCTCCTTAGTACCTCTCCATAGAAATATCCTCTGAGCATTCTCCGGCATCCAAGAAAACTTACTAGGAATATGGAAGGCTGACATAGTGTAGATAGGAACCATAGCAAGTGAAGCCTTGATGAGAGTCATTCTACATGCTAAGGACAACCATCTCCCTTTCCAACAAGCAAGCTTACCCTGCACCTTGTCCACCACCTTCCTCCATTCTACTTCTGAGGTCCTCTTATCAACAAGAGTCATTCTTAAATAATTGCTAGGAAGGGTATCGACCTCAAATCCCAAAATTCTTTGGATTTCAAAAGACTCAACACAAAAATCCTTTAGGAAATGTCAGGTTAGCCGACAGAAGATATCAATTAAATGCAAATAAAGATTAAACAGAGGAATGGAAATACACAGAAATAATAATAGCGAGAGACAAGTTTTAACGTGGTTCACCCAAACTCGAGCTACATCCACCAATAGAGAGTCCAATATTATTATCCAGTAAATCAAACTGATTACAACCAGCAATCCTTGCAACTTAATACCGCTGCAAAATGCTACAATACATCAATGGAAACCCTAACCCTTAGCCGCTTTTATCAAGCCTTATGTTGGTTACAAAAATAGGGTTTTTTTATGTCGGCCAATAGAATAAATAAATCCTGACGCCTTAATAAAATAATTAAAATGTCGGCCAATAATAAAAATAACTCTCGAGCCCCCGCGGGGGCGCTGCCCCTCGACCCCACCCTGTATCGCAACAGGGAGCGCGCCAGGGGCGCTGCCCCTGGACCCCGCAAGGGGTGCTATCCCTTAACCCCGTCTTGGGGGCGCTGCCCCCAAACCCCCGCAAGGGGCGCTGCCCCTTGACCCCGCTAAACAATTTGGGGGGAAACTATGCCGATAAAAGTAGGGAAAATTTAACCTCTGATTCTGATTAGGCTCCATATAACAACAGGAAATAAATGTGAGACTTACTTTAACTGAATTTCTGACCTTTCGCCATCTCATAACTATGGAGAACCTTCTTTAAACCCCTCACCTCTCTAGTTGTCACTTCTCCAAAAAGTAAGGTATCATCAACAAATTGCAAATGAGTCAAATTGGGAGTCCCTCCAGAAACCTGAAGGCCTTTGATCTGACCATCCCCATCTTCCTTCAATGCATAACTCAATGCCTCTGCAACAATAAAAAAAGGAAAGGAGAAAGCAGATCTCCCTGCTATAGACTCCTACCTACTTTGAAGAAATTAGAGGCCACCCCATCGATCAGAACAACGAACAAAGTGGTGGAAATGCAACTATTTACCCATCTACACCAATCATTGCAGAAGCCCATTCTCCCATGACCTTGATCAGGAACTCCCAAGAAACTTGATCATATGCCTTATTCATGTCAAGCTTAAGAATCATTCCTTCTTCCCTCCTATCTTTGATAGAATGAATGGTTTTATGTGCTGACAATATACCATCCAAAATATGTCTCCCCTTAAGAAAACCACTTTGTTCATCAGAGATCATCCCTTCCAAGCATTTCTTCAATCTAGAAGCCATAGCTTTAGTGACAATCTTATAGATGCCATTGCACAGGGCAATAGGCCTATACTCATCAAAATACTTCATGTTTTTTTTCTCAGGAACAAGATCCAAATAGGTGGTGTTCCATGATCTCATCATTGCCTTTTTGTTCCTGCATTCCTCCATTGTGTTCCAAACATCATCTCCAAAAAAATCCTAGAACTTCTGAAAAAAACCACCTGGAAGCCATCCAGGCCCAGGGCCTTCATTGCCCCAAGAGAGAAGGTCGTTGTCCTTATTTCTTCTTTAGAGAAGGGGGTCATTAGACCTTTATTTTTCCCTCATTCATCAAATGAGGGGTATTTCTCAGTATATCTTCTTGAGCTGCCTCATTCCTAGTCCCCTCCTCACCTAACAACTCCTTAAAATACCTCCTTCCTTCATCTCTAATAGCCCCAATATCTTCCAAAATAGTGCCATTGGGCAATTGTAGTTTTAGGACCTTATTGTGATTTCTTCTGACATTAGTAGAGATATGAAAGAACTTAGTATTATTATCCCCTTCCTTCAACCATTTCACCCTAGACTTCTAGACCCAAAAGATTTCCTCCATCCTAAGGATACGATTGAGCTCTTCTATTTCATCTTTTTCCTTTTCCCTGAGCTCTAGAGAAAATCCTTTCTCTGCTATCTCCTTAATATTAGAGATTTCCTCTTCCACCTTAGCCTTTGATTCAAACAGCTTCCCCATCACCTTAGTCAATTTCTTGGTTTCTCCCAACTTTTTAAAAATCACAAATATCTTGTTCCCCTTTACCTCCTGACTCCACCAACCTTCCAATGCCTTATAAAATTCAGGTGTTCATACCAAAAGGCCTCCATTTTGAAAGGAATCCCCTTTAGCTTCTGGCATAGGGAACTCTGTAGTCGGATAGGCCAATGATTGGACCCACCATATTCAATAACCTTTGAGAAGAATTGCACTGAGGAAAGCAACTAGTCTAAATTGACCAAGAACCTATCCAACCTACACAAAATATTGTCACTCCCTATCCGTCTATTTGACCAAGTGAACCAACTAGATTTGGGTGCAATGTCAACCAAGGATAGCTCCTCACACATTTTACTAAACCCTAAAGAACCCAAACTACCAATAATCCTACCTCCTTTTTTATCTTCTAGGTACATAGTAACATTGAAATCTCCACCAATCAGCTAATTGTCCTCCAAATTAGACTCTCTGAAAGACTTTAGACTATCCCAGCAAATCATTTTGTCCCTTTCTAGATTAGGGCCATGAACATTAGAGATCAAGAAAACATCGTCCCCTTGAGAATACTTCAGCTTGACTGTCTACACATTCTCTGAACTGAACAACTCATCACCTGTAAACCTGAATTTGTTCCACAAAACTGCCAAACCACCTGCCATTCCAACTGCCCCTACTGCCTTGCCTTCACCATTCTTCCACAACCTAGAGATCATCTCTAACATTTCAACCTTATCCATCTTGATTTCTTGGAGAAAACAAACATCTGGAGTCTCCACCTCTATCAACCACTTTACCAAGCAGTGTTTCTCTAGGTCGTTGAGGCCATGGACATTCCAGCTTACCACCTTCATTTCTTAACTAAAGCTTGGAGGTGCTCACCTCCTTTCTTAACAAATTTATGCAAGGTATCCTAAGTCCCTTTGCCTACCTCCAACATGGTTGTATGATTGACCTTGCTTACCTCAATCTTCCTACCTTTAAGATTGGATCCTCCTACATCCATAACTATATTATTTTTTCCTTTCTTACCACTTTTGGTAGTGATCCTCCATGCATTCTCCTTATCTTCTTCATCCTTCTCTTCATCTAAATATTCCTTCTCCCTCCTACCCCCTTTCTAGGTCTTACCTTTGAGCCCCTCCATACTGGAGGTCTTTGGGATCTTGTTATCCTCCAACTATAGTAGTGGGCCTTCACCCCCCTTAGTTTCACTACTGGTCAGACCACTCCCCTTACTAGAGTTCAGCACCACCCCCACTAGATTGATACCCTTATCTAAACCATCTTCATTACACAACCCAGCCAATTGTTTAATGACAAGCTCTAGATCCACTTGGTTTTTTCCAAGCTCCTTCTCCCGAGCTACACTAGCCTGTTCTATTGCTTTATGAGAGGGGCTCCTCCTCTCCCTATCTACCTTTGGGATTTCCAAGTCCTCTCTCCTACCAACTTCTTACTCCTCTCCTTTGTTTGCTTTAGATTTCAAACAATTTCTAGCTGTGTCCTATCTTCCAGCAGTTGAAACATCTAATCGAAAAGCACTCATATTCCAACTCTTGAAGCCATTCACCCAACGTAGACAAAATCTTGATGGCATGTCATATTGGCGTTCTCAAGTCTATTTTGACACAAATCCTTAGGTAGGTAGCCAACCTACCTTGTTGTGACGTCGTAGAACTAAATACATACTTCGGGCCAGAGAAAGTCTAATCAGTTTGAAGATTTCCTCCGTCCATAATTCGTGGAAGCTTGTATATTCTGATCCAGATCGGTGCCTCCTTGATCAATTCTTTGTGAGGATCAAATCTCGACGACCAAGCCCTAATATGCATCCCAGCATTCCCCATAAACTAGGGACCCCTTTTAAGGATATTGTCTCTCTCAAATTCTGACTGAAAAATGATTTGCAGAAACCCTAAAGCCAAAAAACTAACTTTAGGCTTTACTCCCAGCCATTTGTGCTCGATCCACTCCTTAATTCATTTCATAGAGTGCTAGATTCCTATGAATTTGGAAATTACCGCATTCTTCTGAAGCTTCTCCACCTTCGAATTGAGAAACTCTTCCGGAATACATAATCTTGGAATCTCATCTAAAATTCACAGATTAACATTTCCTATAGACATCCATCACCCTCTTGCAGCTTCTCTCTCCAACTTCGCATCATCTTCCAGAAGGAGATCCCCAATTGCTTCAACCTCATCCTCATTGTCCAACTTTAATTCCTCTCCAGTTTTACCATCTTCCTTCTCTTCACTCACCACCCTGTTCGCTCTCGACATTTTTCCTTCTAGATTTTTCTTTCAATTATGTTGGGACAAAGGACCAATCGGTAGATATCTTCACCAAGTCACTTTTAGAGAGAGAGTTCGTCAAGTTTTGGGAGCAGTTGTGTCTCAAAGAGCTTTTCATGAAGGACGATTGTTGTTATGATATTCTCTTGTCAATTTATGTTATAAGTCCTCCAATTTCACATTAAGGGGGGATGTTGGAATGTTAATGTTGCATTGTGAGGATTTATCCCACATGCATCACAAGAGGTTGTAACAGTGTGATTATTTCATATTGTGTGGATTTATCCCACGTTTGTACCTTGTGGGTCACTAGTCAAGTGACACTATATCAAAGATGTTATAAAACTTAATCATCAAGTTGTGATTTGATAAATGATGTAAATGGTAACCAATATACTCATTTTAAATAACTTGTTTGGCTTCTATTTTTCATATCCTTCAACAATGAAGGTCCTATGAATATGTGCTATGTGTTTTTTTAACAATTTGCCATGGGATTTGCAATTTGAACGAGCAAACTCATAGTATACCAATAGATATTGATGCTCTTAATAATAATAATTAGGAAGAAAAACTATTGTTCTTTTCTTCATTTATAGTTCCTTGCACGTCCATCATTTTTAGGTTCAAGTTTGTTTTGGTCAATAATGAAGTGATTATGTCAATCTAGTGTGTGTCCATACCCATGCATGTGTGCCAACAACATTATATTATCGTTATTGAAAAACATGACATAGAAAAACCATTCAAGGCATTACCATATGTATCATGTTACACCATTAATGGAAACACAATTTACCTTACATTTACCAAATGCAACATGATGAATGCCTATTACCACCCTTCTCTCCTACAAATAATTCTTGAATATGTTATTAGAGTACTATTTTTATTACCTTGGTTTTTACATGATAGCATCATCCTAAATCTTTTCTTCCTTTTCTTGCCCATGACTTCCTTGACCAAATATATAAATTTGAACCCATTCACATGTAACTTCGATTTAGACAAAACCATCTCCAAACATGTTGTAGATATAGTTGTAGGTATTTTTAAGATGAGAAGTTTTTCTAATAATTGTGCTATGGGACTAGTGGATACTATGAGATATTGCTTTAAAAATTTCTTGACTATATTGCATACAACTTGCTACCTCAATTGCTTGACCTTCATTCATTTTGGTGGTTCCCATACAATTGTCTTAAATTGCTTGTCTCTAGTAGTTTGCAACTTTACATTTAATTCTAAATGACTTAACCCTCCTTGTTCTTGAGGTTGTTTAATGTGTTGAGCTTCTATTTTCATATCTTTGACTTTAATTTCACGACTAGTTTATTTATGTGTATCATTTCATTGAGATATAACTAGTATTGTCCCCATACTTAACTATCCACAACTACACTTTAAGTACCTCCAAAGTTTTCAATTCCAAAACTCTAGTTTCCTTCTCTTCATCTACTCTATTTGCTCCTATAATTACACTTTTACTTTGGCTTTAATGATGACTACAATAATCAATTCACACTATTTATTTATTTTGTGTTTGTTTTCTTACCATGCATTTTCAATTCTTTCCAAGATTTTCATAGGAAGGTTGGATTCAATTCCAATCACAAAAGAGATAAGGCTAGAACGAAGCGTGACTTATCTATGATGGGAGAAATAAATTACATTGAGTTCAATTGATTTGCATCCCCTTAGTATGATGATGTTTGCACTCAAAGATTTAATTCAAGAATTGTGTTCAAGACATGAACTTCAGTGTTGCTAGGAGCTTGGTTTGTAAATTACATGCAACATGGACCAGAGGCACACTTTACGTAGTGTTTCATAATGTTACCCAAAACTTAAATTACATTGTGACATTGGGAGAAGATTACATTATAAAATTTAGATAGTTTAACTTGTTATGTGCTACTTAAACTACGAAATTGGTGTAAATCCATTTGGAATAGCTATATACTTGGCTCTAAGGGGATGTGATATGCACATACTTTGGCACATTGAAGAGTGCTTGCAAAAGAAGTGTTGTGAGGCACACAACCATTCTAAGAATTGAATAAAGCAAGAATTGGTTGTGAAATAAAGTTACATAGATTGCATAAGATGTGAAAGTACTACAATGGAACATGCTTATGGTCATCTCTTGGTATTACACACTCCAACTATTACAAGGACCACCCAAGTGAAAATGATATCTCTATAGTGCTTTTGTCTTTAGCAACAATTGTAAGTTTTGAAAATCAAATTTGGGTCCCTTTAAGATAATGTGTGAATAGAATTTTTTTAATCCTAGGGTAACAAGATTCATACATGATGAAGATTTGTTCTTGTTTTCTATAAATGGAACACAATAGGTTGGGAATTCAACATCAAATGCCCAAAAATTAATAGAGTGCAATGGTTGAGTAGTAGGTATGCTTGTTTGGTCCTCTAGAAGCAAAGGAAAAGAGAGACGTGCATCTAAGAAAAATCACCAAGAATGGGTGGTGGGAAGAATGCCTTGAAAATTGTACCATTTGTGCCCCCAAGCACATGTAAAGGGATGGTGGGTTGAATTACTTGCAAGGGTCTAAGAGTAAGAAATATGACAATCTTATACATGTAACCAACATTCTTTGCCTATTTGACTCCTACCAAGATTTAGTTTTTTTGCGAGAGAGAAAGAGTCAATTATCGACTCTTTCATTCCATCTTTAATAAGAAGTTGTGGCCTAAGGAATTATTTATAGATGGGCCTATATAATAAAAAGAGGGGGAAATTTGTATGGAGATGAACTAAAGAAATTTCTTGATACAAAGGCCATTGTCCCCCACTATTCTTTTGTTTTGGTGAATAGTGTGAATTATTTTGAGCCTCATTTCACTTTATACTTGGAAATTAATCTAAACTATTGTTATTTTATATTTTCATGTATGAATTTGAAAATTAGAGCTTTGTAGTTGTGTGTACTAGTAATTATCCCCAAATAATATTGCATTTAAGCATTGTTTGTCTTAGTAATTTAGAAAATGCAATTGTTTATTTTCATTATTTGAACTTCTATTGTTCAATGTTAGTATAGTAATTCTTCGTAATCTTTGCACAAATTGTAGTAAATTTGGAATTTGTTCATTTCCATTACAAGTTGTTATTTCTCTTCCATCAGAGAATTGACTAGACCTCAAGATATTAAATTCTCATTTTGGAAGCTCACAAATATTTGGATAGAATAAATCACATTTTTAATTTTATTTGATACCCATAGTTACCTCTCCGCAATTGCCCACAATAGTTCTTTTCTTAGGTACTTCTCAAGTTTTCAATTACAAACCCCTTGTTTCCTTCTCTTTGGTCATTCCAATTGATACTATAATTTCATTTGGTTCTAATGTTGATAGAATGTTCAATTCACACAATTTTTTTTGTTTGTTTCCCAACCATGCATTTTATTTGGTGTACTCACAATCATTTCCAAGATGTTCATAGGAAGCTCACATTTTATTCCAATCACAAAAGAGAAAAGGCTAGGATGAAGCATGACATATCCATTAGGGAAGAAGAAAACTATATTGTAATCAATTAAGTTTCACCCCATTGTATGATGGTGTTTAAATGGAAGCTACAAATCAAGAAGTGAGTTCAAGACATGGACTTTAACATTGATAGGAGGTTGATTTGTAAATTACATGCAATTTGGCTCGAAGGCATGATATATGCAATGTTGCATGTCACACAACTTTATGTACACTATGACATCAAGAGAAGATTACTTGGTGTAACTTATAGTGTAATATGTTATGCATTTATTAAACTACAAAATTTGTGTGAATTCATTTAGAATAGATGTTTACTTGTCTCTAAGGCGATGTGATCCGCACATACTTTAGTACTTTGAAGAATGTTTGCAAAGGAAGTGTTGTGAGGTGCACAACCATTCTCAAAGTTGCATAAAGAAATAATTGGTTGTGAAATAAAGTTGTATGTTGCATAAGATGTGAAAGTGCTAAAATGAAATAAATTTGTGGTTATCTCTTAATCTTACACATTCAATGCTATTAAAAGGACTCCTCGAGAGAAAATGACAAATCTATAATGATCTTATCTTTAGCAAGAGGTGTAAGTTTTGAAAAGCACATTTGAGTCCCATTAAGATAAGGTGTGAATAGGTTTTCCTATTTCTAGGGTGACAAGATCCATAAGTGATAAAATGATTTGTTGTTGTTTTCTATAAATGGATTGCAACAAGCTCTCCACATCGAACACCCAAAAATGGAGAGTCCAATGGTTGAGTAATAGGGTGAAAGTTCAAAGTTGTGTCACACTTTTATAAAGGAAACGACCAACATTGATCTAACTTTTTAATTTAAATCACTACAAAGTGATGCATATGTTTTGAATTTTAAAATGATGTAAACTAATAAAATTTAGATTTTTTAGTGTATTTTATGTTTGTATTTTAAAATAAAAATAAAAAATTATTTAAATTTAGTATTTTATAAAATTAACAATATAATTTAGTTACTAACAAAATGCTGAAAAATAAGGTTGAATGGGAGGTCACACTTTATATAGTAAATTTCATTTATTTCATTCTATATTTTTTTGTGTGTTCATAACTCAAAACTTTAGTCCACGGATTAATTTTTTCCCCAATTTGATAAATATATATATTTTTAAATAAATCTTGGAAGTTGCGTGTAATGAAAACACAATTGTTTCGATGGGATGTCAACTTTTGTCTTGATTATTTATCCAAAATAGGAAAAAAATTATACCATCTTGACAAGGAATCTCTCCTCTAGTGCATCATATTTTTAAAAAAAAAATTGATAAACTTTACTATTTTTTTTTGAGAGGACAATCATAACCATATTTTGGTGTTGATGACGTACTAATTTTTTTGCTTGGTAAACTGTTAACCAAACTTAACATAAAAATTATTGTTCAACATGAGAACAAAAGAACAAAATTCAGGGTTTATTCAAAATCCATGTTATCCTTCCAACCACTACTACCTAATTCAAACTACTATTCTATTTGCTATTGTTTCTGTTTTATACATTGTATTCAAAGATTTACATAATAGAAAGATAAACACAAACAGTTCCACCTCAAGCATTTTCCTCTTCAGCATAATAAAGCTCTAGAATATCGTTCATCCAATCATACTCCACCTCCAACCCTACAAGTTTCTTTAGGAAGGCTCACCCCTACGCTGCTCGACGACGACGACCAACAATTTTGTTCTCCCTTGCTTCCATAACAAAGGGCCTCCATTCCACAACATCGCTTGCATAATTGACTCTATGAAAGTCACTGGGTAATGGCACTCCAACACCATATCGTGCTACCCCAACTACCTCCTTCTAGCCACATCTGAAATTTGGTTCCACGAATTCCTCGATCAGCTTCTTAATGGTGGGCTTCTCGTCGTTCAAGTCTAACATGACTACTAAAAACATTGAGGAAAGGTTTGTACTCACCCTGTATATGTTACAGTTTACCATAAAGTCCTCTCGCAAAACCCATTCAATAGCGAAGAGAACGATTCCGCTCTTCGGCTTAAAGACCATTCCCAGGTTTTTATCCATTATATTTCCAAGGAAAGACATTTGTCTCTTCCTGCAACTAAGCCAAATGGGAGTGTCCATCGCTGCCACTCACATTCATACAAATTGCCTCCTCGGTTTAGAGAATACTTGCCTTTGAGTTTCTCCAGATATTTTATCACTCCCTGCATGCTTCGCCAGCCTTCTCCCCTTAAACAAATTGGCTAGCCTGACAAGAATGTGCGTTGGCCTCATCATTATTATTTACTTCCCACACCAAATCACTTGCATCTATGATAGCTTGATTAGCGAGTTCATCGGCTTCCTTGTTTCCCTCTCGCAACACATGATTGAAAACAACTCGTTCAAAACCTTCCAATAGGCATAGGGCATCATTTAAAAGTAATTTTACTTTCCAATTGGCTATAGTCTTGGTACAAAGAGCATTTATAACTAGCATTGATTCCCCTTCCACTTCAACCCTCCGAACTCCAAGATGTCGGCATAAATTAAGACCAAGAATGAGCGCTTGGAACTCAACTTCATTGTTGGTCCCTTGCACTAACTTCTTCACCAATCTCTGACCAAACAACCTACACCCGAAGTGCCTAGGTTCCCTTTCAATACTCCATTGAAATTCATCTTTACCCATCCTTCAGCTGGTAGTGTCCATCTTATCTCCTTTCTCCTTTTTTGGACATCAACATCTGTTGCAAGTATGAGGTTAACCAGTGTTGTCATTGATGTCAACATACTCATATTGAATTGATAAGAAGGATTGGATGAGTTGTGTACTGAGGATATTGAGAAAATTAGTCTCAATCAGGAACAGTGAAGAATAGTGATAAGAAGAAGGCAAAAGTACTCAATGGGTTGAGAATCAGAGGATGCGGATTAAAGGGTTTGTAGATATGAGTCTTGAGATGTTCCAGTTAAGATTTCAGAGGTTCGCATGAAGATCTGAAGAAGTTATGATCGATCAAGTAGAACCGGTTTCGGGAGATGCTCCGGAGTGACAGAATGTTACAAAAAGGTCCGGTGAGATCCGGAAG
Organism: Cunninghamia lanceolata; assembly: GCA_027924645.1. Taxonomy (NCBI): domain Eukaryota; kingdom Viridiplantae; phylum Streptophyta; class Pinopsida; order Cupressales; family Cupressaceae; genus Cunninghamia; species Cunninghamia lanceolata. Next base: position 7,226,291 of record BSBN01000634.1, read on the forward strand.
TGCATTGTCCTATTCTGCGGATTGGAAGGAGTGTTTGGGGTGTCCTTGTGATATGTTATATTGATTTATGCATTGTTTGGAGGTCCGGAAGAACCCTTTGCATTATGACAGTAGCGACAGACTGTGTTCTTAAAGTTCTGGATGAAGAGAAGAGATTCTAGCAAGTAGAGGAAGTGCGGTTGTACCTGGTCATTCAGGCAAGCCTGTGAAGGTTCTTGTATCATGTTGAGGTTGTGTTGTCAGTCCGCATCAATGTTAGAGCCCAGAATTGGAGATATACTTCCGGATGAAGATGTTCTTGTTCAGGCTGGCCGACCGGATGAGTTATTTATCTTGCGAATGTTCTTGTGGATGATTGCCGACTTAGATGATTGTTCCTAAGTCGATGCCTTGTATAAATAAAGGTTTGTGAATTCATTTCGAAGTGTGTCTTGCAGTGATGAGTGTGTTATAGCGAAAAGAAGTGCGAAAGGCAGAGCAGGAGTTTTTGGGCTTAAATGGAATTGATCCAGGCATGGTAAAGATGTCAATCTCCAATTCAAGTTTGTGATTCTTATCACTTTGTAGACAGTGTGTCTCTTGTAGGCAGTGTGCCTCTTTGTGAGCAGTGTGCTCGGGCAGTGAGCCCTAATTGGCATGTGCCATCCATTTTTCTTATTCTTCTAACAGAGAATAATCCTTGGGTTAATCACCCCGTGGTTTTTCCCTTAACCGGGTTTTCCACGTCAAAATATTGGTGTCTCATGTGTTGATGTGTATCTACTCTGATGTTTATGCCTTATGTTTTCATGAATGATTAATTGCTATGCTATTGATTAACAAAGTGGATTTAAGTGTTTGAACTGGAAGCAAATTAAGGATAACTGATTCACCCCCCCTCTCAGTTATCAACAATTGGTATCAGAGCCAAGTTCCTCTAAAAGGAGCTTAACCGCTTGAGGAGATCCAGGATGTCATCATACAAGGACAGTCTGAAGTTTGATGGAACCAACTTCACTCTTTGGAAAGGCTGCATGAAATGTCATTTGGAGTGTATGGGAAAGGCGTATTTGTCCATGGTCACAAAAGCATATACACCTCCACAGGGTGGTCCGACAACTCTAAATGAAATCACAAATGTTGAAAACAATCTACGGACCAAAGAAGCTCTTCTAAGCGCACTAACTGACTCAGAGCTCTCAAATGTTATTTACCTACCAACTGCCTATGAGATCTGGATTAAACTGGAACTTCTGCATGAAGGAGATGAGTTTGTTAAGAGTGCAAGGTTGCAGAGTCTCAAAGGGAAATTTGAAAGATAGAAGATGAGAGATGATGAAAATATCACTACCTTTATGCCAAGAGTAAATGAGCTGGTATGTGGAATTAGGAATGCTGGTGGAGTTTTAGATGAAAATGAGATTGTTTGTAAAATTCTCAAATCCCTTCCTGCTGCCTACAAAATCAAGGTTGATGCCATTGATGAGTTCAGAGCCCATACAACTGTCACAAGAGAGCAATTGGCTGGCAAACTAGCTGCATTTGAAATGACTGAGTTTGGAGATAATCCCCCCAAAACCGAATCAGTATTCAAAGCCAGTGCCTATGTGAAAGGCAAACAAAGATTTGATCCGGGAGAAAACTCTTCAAGGAAGCTATCTTGGTATGATCAAGCAAGAAAAGACATGGAAGAGGAAGAAGCAGAAACAACTCAACTTGAAGCCCTCATTGCAAAAAGACTACCAAGGGGATCTGGTAAGTATGAAGGAAAATTACCTTTTAAATGCTTCAATTGTAATAAGATTGGTCACTTTGCATCAAGATGTTCAGAAAGATCTACAAGGTCAAACTCTAACAGACAAAGGTTCCAAAAGAATTGTTATTATGTTCATGAAGAAGCTAATAGTGAAAGAGTAACAGATGAGGAATCAGAAATAGGAGACAAATCTGGAAATGAATGAGTGTTTATTGCCATCAAGGAAGAAGATCCAATATCTATCAATCATAAGGTTGTGGAAAGAGCTTTGGCTGCCCAAGTTGAAGAAAATGATGATTGGGTTATTGACAGTGGATGCTCTCACCATATGACAGGTGACAAGAACAAGTTCTTAGATTTGGAAAGGTATGAAGGAGGAATGATAAAGTTTGGTGATAATTCTACTGGTAGAATCAGAGGTAGGGGAACTATCTCTTTTGATGGAAAGAACAAAACTGGTAATGTACTGTATGTTGAAGGATTGAAGCACAATCTTCTCAGTGTTGGTCAGTTGGTGGACAAAGGTTATGATCTCTGGTTCAAGAATGGAAGATGTAGGATCTTTGAAAGCTCCGGAACTGAGATTGCATCCGGTACTCAAACAAAAGGTAATATCTTCCATCTAGTTGGTACTAATAAAAGTTGTCTGTTTGTTCAAGTTGATCAGAGTTGGTTATGGCATAGAAAGATGTGTCATGTAAATTTTGATAACATCATCAAGATAAGCAATACTCAGGCTGTAAGAGATCTTCCAAAGTTGGTAAAACCTACAAATAGTATGTGCAAAGAATGTCAGCTAGGTAAACAGAGCAGAGTTTCATTCAAAAGCAAGGATCAGTCCTCTACTGGATTATTGGAGTTAGTTCATACTGATCTGTGTGGTTCGACAAGAATCAAGAGTATGCAAGGTGATAGATATTTCATGTTACTGATTGATGACCATTCCCGGATGATGTGGGTTACCTTTCTAAGAGAGAAATCAGAAGCCTTTGAGAAGTTCAAAATCTTCAAGGCTATGGTAGAGAATCAAATCGGATTGAAACTGAAATGTCTAAGGTCTGATAGAGGTGGTGAATTCACATCCAGTGAATTCATAGACTTTTGTGAGAAGCATGGTATAAAGAGACAGTTGTCTGCTCCTAGGACTCCACAACAGAATGGAGTAGTTGAGAGAAAGAACCGGACCATCCAAGAAGCATCCAAGACAATGATGATGGAAGCCAATGTTCCCCAGATGTTTTGGAAAGAAGCTGTCAGCACTGCAGTCTACACTCTCAATCGAGTTCAAATCAGAAACAATACCGGTAAGACTCCTTATGAACTTTGGTTTGGCATCACTCCTACTGTGAGATATTTCAGAGTATTTGGTAGCAAGTGTTACATTAAAAGAGATGAAGATCTAGGAAAATTTGATGCTAGAAGTGATGAAGGAATTTTCTTGGGATACTCCACTCAAAGCAAAGCATACCGATGTTACAATAAGAGACTGAGAAAGATGATAGAAAGTACAAATGTGAAGGTTGATGAAGGTATTGAGAAGCCCTCAAGATTTTATGAGTATGATGAAGATGATCAGAATGATGTTCTGGTTTAAGGAGCTCCATCCTCTCCTGAAGGTCAGATTCAGACTGATCCGGTAAATCAGGAAGAAGAAATAGGTCCGGATGAGCCTGATCAAGAAGCAGAAGTGCAAAAAACTCCCAAAGTTCCAAGGTATGTAAGACTGAACCACTCTGAAGATCAGATCATAGGTGACAAAAGCAAAGGTGTGCAAACTAGAAGAAATGTTGCTCAAAATTCAGATGAATGTTGTCTGATTTCAAAGATTGAACCTAAGACAATAAATGAAGCATGCAATGATGAAAATTGGACAAAAGCAATGGAAAAAGAATTAATGCAAATTGAGAAAAATCACACTTGGGATCTTGTTTCTAGACCTAAAAACAAGAATGTGATTGGAACTAAATGGGTCTTCCGGAATAAACTAAATGAAGTTGATGAAGTAATCAGAAATAAGGTCAGATTAGTCTTCAAAAGCTACTCTCAAATAGAAGGGATTGATTTTGAGGAAACCTTTGCTCCAGTGGCAAGAATTGAAGCAGTCAAATTATTTCTTGCATTTGCTGCCTTCAAAGATTTCAAAGTGTATCAAATGGATGTCAAATCTGCTTTCCGAAATGGTGGCCTAGAAGAAGAGGTGTACATTGAACAACCGGATGGATTTCAGTTATCAGAGCATAGTGATATGGTCTGCAAATTAAAGAAGGCACTGTATGGTCTAAAGCAAGCCCCAAGAGCATGGTATGAGAGGCTGGATAAACATCTTTTGAAGATTGGTTTGAACAAAGGTACTGCTGATAGTAACCTATATTTCCAAATTGATCATGAAAACATCTTGATTGTTGAAGTATTTGTTGATGATATCATCTTTGGAGGATGAGACAGTATGTGTAAAACCTTTGCAAATCAAATGAAAAGTGAGTTTGAAATGTCAATGCTCGGTGAAATGAATTTCTTCTTGCGTCTGCAAATTACTCAGACAAAGAAAGGAATCTTTATCTCTCAGACCAAGTATGTGAAAGAACTATTGAAGAAATTTGGAATGGAAGATTCAAAGCCAATGAACACTCCCATGGCTACCGGATGTAAGTTGAGCAAAGATGATGACTCTCCTAAGACAGATCAGACAAAGTTTAGATCAATGATTGGTGGATTATTGTATCTCACTCAGACTAGACCAGATATAATGCAGGCTGTTGGTCTTGTGGCGAGATTCCAGGCTGATCCTAGAGAATCTCATGTTATGGCAATCAAAAGAATCTTTAGGTACTTGAAAGGAACAGTTGAGTATGGCTTATGGTATCCCAGAGATCATGACTTTTCTCTTCATACATATACAGATGCAAATTGGGCAGGAGATATGTATGATAGAAAGAGTACAAGTGGAGGAGCATTCTTTTTGGGAAAAAGGTTGGTTTCTTGGCTAAGCAAGAAACAAGAAGCAATATCCCTGTCTACAACAGAAGCAGAATACATTGCAGCAGCAAGTAGTTGCACTCAACTTTTGTGGATGAAGCAGATGCTAAGAGATATTCAAGTAAAATATGAGGAGCCTATCACAATTTTCTGTGATAATTCAAGTGCAATAAATATTTCTAAAAATCCGGTATTGCATTCTAAGACCAAGCATATATCTATCAAATTTCACTTTTTGAGAGAACAAATGAACAAGGGTGAAGTCAGATTGGAGTATGTGCCCTCCAAGGATCGGCTTGCAGATATTTTTACTAAACCTCTTCCCAAGGAATCTTTTGAGTATCTCAGGGAGAAGTTAGGGGTCATGGCCCCTCCAGTGATAAACTAGGATGCACTGATGTGCATCAGTCCGGTGGATATCACAGTCATATCTTGTGATCCGGATTGATAATGGGGAGCTGCTACTAAGGGGGAGCAGCTGGTATGATTCTGATGTGTTAGAATTGCAAGTATGAGCCCTTTGCCATTGATGTCAAAGGGGGAGAGAAGACATGTGAAAAATAAGTGGTTGATGATCAAAGGGGGAGCAGTAAAGGAAGAGAAGACATGTGAAGAGTTGCTGCTGATAGGGGGAGCTGTGACAGAAAGGAGAAGTTCTTGTCTTGATGGTTTTTCACATCATATGTTGCCATCAATGACAAAGGGGGAGATTGTTGCAAGTATGAGGTTAACCAGTGTTGTCATTGATGTCAACATACTCATATTGCATTGATAAGAAGGATTGGATGAGCTGTGTACTGAAGATATTGTGAAAATTAGTCTCAATCAGGAACAGTGAAGAACAGTGATAAGAAGAAGGCAAAAGTACTCAATGGGTTGAGAATCAGAGGATGCGGATTAAAGGGTTTGTAGATATGAGTCTTGAGATGTTCCAGTTAAGATTTCAGAGGTCCGCATGAAGATCTGAATAAGTTATGATCGATCAAATAGAACCGGTTCCGGGAGATGCTCCGGAGTGACAGAATGTTACAAAAAGGTCCGGTGAGATCCGAAAGTGCATTGTCCTATTCTGCGGATTGGAAGGAGTGTTTGGGGTGTCCTTGTGATATGTTATATTGATTTATGCATTGTTTGAAGGTCTGGAAGAACCCTTTGCATTATGACAGTAGCGACAGACTGTGTTCTTGAAGTTCCAGATGAAGAAGAGAAGAGATTCTAGCAAGTAGAGGAAGCGCAGTTGTACCTAGTCATTCAGGCAAGCCTGTGAAGGTTCTTGTATCATGTTGAGGTTGTGTTGTCGGTCTGCATCAGGGTTAGAGCCCGGAATTGGAGATATACTTCCGGATGAAGATGTTCTTGTTCAGGCTGGCCGACCGGATGAGTTATTTATCTTGCGAATGTTCTTGTGGATGATTGCCGACTTAGATGATTGTTCCTAAGTCGATGCCTTGTATAAATAAAGGTTTGTGAATTCATTTCGAAGTGTGTCTTGCGGTGATGAGTGTGTTATAGCGAAGAGAAGTGCGAAAGGCAGAGCAGGAGTTTTTGGGCTTAAATGGAACTGATCCAGGCATGGTAAAGATGTCAATCTCCAGTTCAAGTTTGTGATTCTTATCACTTTATAGATAGTGTGTCTCTTGTAGGCAGTGTGCCTCTTTGTGAGCAGTGTGCTCGGGCAGTGAGCCCTAATTGGCATGTGCCATCCATTTTTCTTATTCTTCTAACAGAGAATAAGACTTAGGTTAATCACCTTGTGGTTTTTCCCTTAATTGGGTTTTCCACGTCAAAATCTTGGTGTCTCATGTGTTGATGTGTATCTGCTCTGATGTTTATGCCTTATGTTTTCATGAATGATTAATTGCTATGCTATTGATTAACAAAGTGGATTTAAGTGTTTGAACTGGAAGCGAATTAAGGATAACTGATTCACCCCCCCCCCTCAATTATCAACATCACCCACCCATTAACAGGGGTGCTGATGACATACTTTTAGTAGAAATAAAAAATATATAAACACTAATTGAAATGTTTAAAATTTTATATTTTTGCAAAGTAGACCTATAGATCTACAAAAGGGTGTTTTTAAATTCCTTTAAAATGATTATTTGCACGAGTAGGAGTTGTTAGAATAGGAAGTTTTTCAAGTAATTTCATTTTTTTGGTAAATGAGCCTCAAAGTGATGCAACATATTTTTTAGTGGATGGTTCCAATTGGAAAAGTTGTGGCTTAGATCTAATTTAGCTAGAATGAATCCAGATAGAACATAAGTTTCACCAAAATTGACTTTTAGTTAGAAATACTTAAATTCGTGTATGCTGATAAGTTGGCTCAAAGTGTGACACAGCTTTGAACATTTACCCAATAGATATGCTTGTTTGGTCCTTTATAAGAAAAAGAAAAAAAAAGAGACGAATGCATCTAAGTAAAATACCCAAGTAAACAAAGGAGTTGTAATCCAATTGGTGAGGACGATGATGGCATGTCATCCACCAAGATACAAATTCCCAGAGCTATGGTGAGGCCCAAAGTCAATCTCTAAAAGACTTTGATCAAATGGATCATCTTAGTCACGAAGATGTAGCCAAAAACAACTTATGGTGTAGGTGCACACTTATTCAACATGTTGTAATTAGCAACTTAAGGGAAAAGATATTGATACCTTGTAAATCAATTGTGTCTATAAAAAAACCCATGTGGGATAATGGGAAGAATGCCTTGCAAATTGTACCATCTATGTCTTGAAAGTGTATGTAAATGAGCAATGGGCTAGATTGTTTGCAAGGGCCTAAAGTAAGAAGGCAAAACTATATATGTAAACAACATCCCTCTCTATTAGGCCACCCACCAAGACTGTCTTTTTAATGGGAGAGAAAGAGTCAACAATAAGCTCTTTCATTTCCTTTTTCCCAAGAAGTTCCACCTCTAACATTATAAATTGATTGGGCTATATAATAAAAGGAAGGGGAAACTTGTATGGAGCTAAAATGAAGAAATTTCTTAATACAAGGGTCATTTTCTCCTATTCTTTTGTTTTGGCGAACAATGTGAATTCTCTTGAATCTAATTTGTTTATAATATTGAGAAATTAATCCTCAAGACAATTGATAATTTGGGATATTGGAAACCTTAAGATTATGTGATCAAAATACAATTATGTTTGGTGAATCAATTCATTTAGCAACATTAAGGAAACAATATGAAATAATATGCAAACCACATACACATAAGACACAAGGATTTATGTGGAAAAAATCCTTATAGGAAAAGCCCACCAACAAAAAGATTCGCAATTGTATTAATTTGAAATAGACTCCAAATATAATAAGTCCCTTTACACCTTTCTCAATCTATAGACTACAACATACAACCTCATAAACACACTTCACAGCTTACCCACACCTTCAGACATCAACACATCATCATCCTATTCCATTTGCACCATAGACAAGGAGTAACCCTGAGACATCCTTGAAATCCCAACTACTTGAGCACTCTACTCATGGAATACCAATTGCCACACAACCATATCATGATCATACCATGATGTCAACATATCACTCATAACACCAAATGTGACTTCTCCAAATGGATAATCACTACATATGCTTATATATTGCTGCACATACTTAGTCAAAATTGTTGACCAAACTCACTTGAACATGAACATGTCTTCCTACATAATAGCCAAAACCAAACTACAACATCCAGTAACAAAAACAACTTCCTAATTGCTTATAACCACCTATATTACGTTTGAGCACCCTTTAGAACATCTACATGTCCTCAACCATCGTTGCATGCACTCCAACAATGGTGCATGTGCATATGCGCTACCATATATACTCCAACAACTACTCAATTCATGATGTGATAGCACGTTCTTCACCAAACATCTTGTAGTTGCTACCTTAAGAACATCAAGCTATAACAAACCTCCATGCCATGTTGCAATTCTAACTCTCGCCATATGGTTATCGCATAGGATTTTGTCACTGTCTTACTAGTTTGTGATCAAACTCTTCAATAGGATCTTGGACAATCCACAAATCTTCTCACCTAGGAACTCCTTGTAGGTAAATAGCACACCAAAGTTCCAACATATACCTAGTATTTAATTAAACTATTTTTTTGATAGATTAATGTGGGTTCTATAGGGGCCCATGCCTAAGAGTGAGGATAAAATAAATGTAATGCCCAAAATCCAGCTAGACAAAACACACAAAATGCAACCAACAATATTTTTTTGAAATACAGAAGCACTAAACAATAGTCATGCAAAGTGCACACACGTGTCATTGCCACATGCAACACCACATGATACCAAACATGTGTGAAAGGTATGTGTTGGCAACACACAAGGGAAATGAAGGAATATAATAAAATGCAAGGATAGATGGCATGCATCCCCATATGACACACCCTATGTTACATAAGCTTACTAAGAGGTGAATGGAGTTAACACATTTGATGCTTAAGGGAGGTGTCATCCTCATGATATCCACTCCTCTATGGTACTCTATATGAAGGGATAGGGTTATGCCTTCCAAGATGATCTAAAAGACTAGAATGCACAAGACTATTTCACATACCCAATTAATTAAAAGTGTAACCAACTACTAAATAAGCATGACAGAATAATTAAACAATTACTGGTCATTTTCTTTTCCTTTATATCACATAATCAAATGCTAACATAAACCTATGCTACTTTTTCTTTCCAATCTTACTAGAGATAAGGGTAGAGATTATAATAATACACATTTACATTCATAAGTCTAACATTAATCTCAATAGTATATTCAATAAGGAACAATCTAGCAATTTACTTCTTGTAAAATAAGATGACTTTTCTTTCTTTGAGCACATTCACACCAATAAGGGAAAGAGAGCATTTTCTTTCAAACATTAAACAAGAGAAAGAGGGGTTAGAGGTGTCTTTTCCATTCCTTTGATGCATAACCAAAACCCACCACTATAAGAGTTCTTTTGCATTAGTAGTATCAATCCATGCTCTAAACACACTAACACTATATCATCCCAAGATGAGACAACTTAAAGCAAGAGTGCAATTGAAATAAACCATAATAAAGGTCAACAATGACCACATTCTAATACCCAAGATGCTAGGAAAACATCAAGTAATCATTAGGAAACAATTTCAATTAGCAAACACACAAGAAGATTAATTTTGTAGGCCTCTATGATGCATTTGTTGCTTACACAAGGGGCAAACTCTCAATTCGCCACTTGGCCTACTTAGAAAACATGTCATTCGTTGCTACTAGGTCTTAGGTTACCACAATGAACATGTGTTTCCCATTTCCTAGTAAATTGGAAAACTCGTCTTGTTATAGGCCAAGACTTATAGCACTTTTGATAATTTTATCAATTTTCAACTTTAACAATTAAATATGTAATTTCCTAATGAAATGACCTATCTTTATATTCAGTTCTTCGTATGTTTAACATGATAGAAATAACATAAGCAATATGAATAAGGAGATTTACATCTAAGTTATGATTCCACCAAAAACCACATACATATTCATTTCCAAACACATTTTTCTAGATAACTTTAAACACAAAACAAGCTAGGACTTGCATGTAGGCTCATTTTGACACAAATTCACCCCACTACACGATAGAGTTCTTATTTCCTCCACAACACAACAAAAAACTAAAATACAACCACATTTCATTTTTACAACAATGAATAATAACCTTCTTAATAGTTGCACAAAATTTACAAAACATAAACTACAAATTTAAGAACTACACTATTTTTCAAATAAATCAATTCAACTTTATAACTTAAACAATACCCCTTTGAGCAACTATTCCTCCTTCACACATTGGCAGCAACTTGCTTGCTTTTAGTTTTCCATCTCCTCATTTGAACTCTCCGCTATGAGAAAAAAACTCTCAAATAGAAGTATACCACTGACAATGCAATCCTTAACTACCACATCTTGAACTTAGTTTGCTAATTTTTTAACGAAATCCTTTGCAATAGATGCTCTAATTCTCTAAACCCCTACTAAGGCCTTCTTCCCCTAAAATTTCTTTAACCAAATCCATTGTAATTGAATCCTAAATACAAAATGTGTCTCAACCTCCTATCTGAGACGACCCCACCATAAGGAGAATCACTCACCAATCTCCCTTACTCCATAATCTTGGCACTAAACCTTGCAAATGCCAGAACAGAACCAAGAACAAACTTGCTCACATACAAGCTACTCTACTAGCAAAATAAATCAAGATGCAAGGGCAATAACCAAATGAAATTCTATAATTTCTCACACAAGTCCTAAATAGGGTTGTACACGCCACTTCCCACATGCAAGTACCTTGAAATGAATGGAAAGGTTGTGGCCTCTTCCACTACAAGTTCTAATCAACTGATATGTGCAAAATCAAAAAGTTGAGGATGGTGAGCAAAACTGGTGAGATATAGATGCTAAATGAATCTCCTTTGAATTCAATGAAGGTGTTATATCCCTAGCATCCTAGAACATACCACTCTCTACCAAAGAAGAATTTGACTTCAAAAGCTTATCAATCTCCCAATCATTCAAAATAATACTAATCTTCACTAGAAAGGTAGTTGTAAAATTCATTTGTGTGCTTGAAAGTTTGCCACACTATGACATTCTTTGTAACAATGAGAACGAAATCACTTCAATGTACCTAACAACAATTAGAATCTCCTCCAAAATACTACAGAGCTTTCAATCCTTCAACAACTTCTTTAACATACCCTTGGATAATCACTAAGTTTCCCCCTCAACTTAAAGAAATTTACACTCCATAGAAGCTGTCAATTTAAAACTTCAACCCAAGCCAAAGCCTTTGCTTCATTATTAGTCTTCAAACCAAGGAAGATGGAACTTCCTTTTAAAACAGTGCCTTGGGAGAATCTAATCATCACATCAACACCAATCAAATCAATTACCCTTCAAGACTCCATCAAATTTCAACTTGAGAAAATCATTTTTCAGCATTCTCCAAGTAGCATTACACCTGACCTTATTCTCAATTATAAACTCTCATTATTTTAATTTTCATGTATGAATTCGGATAACAAATTTTGTAGCTTTGTTTACAAGTAATTTTTCCTAAATAATCCATTACATCTAAGCACTATTAGTTGTCTTTAATAAATTCTTTTTTATATTAAAAATTGTACAAATATCGCTCAAAGAGCATCAATGTGACCAAAATTACAAATCAAAGAATCATGTAGAACCACACATGACTAAGACTAGAGAATATACTACAAGCTTGAACAAGCCTTATGCAACCATCAAAAAATGAACATAAAAGTTCACCTAGTCATAAAGGCTAATAGCACCATGGTATCAAATACATATCAATAGCAACAAAATAACATTTTCACTAGTTACAATACAAAGTATCATTAAGAGCAAGAATTTGTCACAAAATAAATAAATAAATCCAATATAAATCATAGTCCATCATTCTTCTTCTTCTTTGCCTTCTCAATCTTTTCTTCAGCTTCAATGTTATCAACAATCTTACGAGTTAGGCCCTTGATTGAATGACTCGTGCATTTTCTAATCCACCACTCTAGAAAAGTTGAGATGGGAATGCCATCAAAATCCCCAAACTTATATATATCATAACCTTTATAAGAGGATGCTACAACATCTTTAGAACCACCAACGCAACTCCTAACATCAGCACCCTCAACATTGCCATGTCCACCAATAGATCTCACCTTTGCTTTGGTCTTCACATGCTCTTCAACACCCTCAACATTGCCATGTCTCTGTTAGTGCTATGGCTGGAGGGATGTTTCTCTTCAAGTTCACAACAAGAGATGACCTTTCAGTTGTTCTAGCTGGTGGACCATGGATGTATGGGAAGCATAGCCTCTCTCTACAAATGGAAGTCGGGCTTTGATGTTGTTGTTGATCTCAACAGGACTGCTCCAGTCTGGGTCAGACTCTTGGGTCTCCCTCTAGAGTACTGGGACGAGGAAATATTCATCTGGATTGCCAACTCCTTTGGCAATTTCGTTGCTCTCGACAACACCACCAAGAATAAATCCAGGTTAGTATTTGCTCGATTTTGTGTTAGTGTTGATATTAACAAAACCCTCCCCAACTCCATTACTTTGGAATCCAAATTTGGTCAATGGATCCAACCAATTCAATATGAAAACTCCACTAGCTTCTGCCAAAACTGTAACAAAAAGGGGCATCTAATAACTCAATGCAAAGCCAAAAAAGCAACTTCAGCCTCGGATAATCAAACCAATGAGGATGTGGAGGATTATCCCTTTAAGGACGACTTACTAAATATTATCAGCACCCCCCAAAGTAAGAAGGGAGAAGATAGAGGTGGCTAATGGCTTCCCTCGGGCTAATGAGTATTGCATCCCTAGTTGTGATGTTACAGTGTCGGCCTCACTAGAGTCTACTCAGAAGGAGCATGAAGACTCACATATTGGGGTTGTAACCCCCATACAAAACCAAGAAACGGAAGAGGGTGAGATCCATCAAGAGACAAACCCCAACTCGAAAGCTCCAGATGAGAGTGGGGTGAACAATGAGAACAATGACAAGGTTTCCATTTTCAAAAGGATTGGTAGCCCTCTCAAAGTTGAAGGAACAAACAACAAACTACATGGGTACCCTTCCCCTAATAACAAAGCTCTCATCTTAACCCCTAGGGCGGGTTCCAGCAAAAACAATAAGGACACAGACTCTGAAGGTTGGACCATTGCAAAGAAGAGGGATAAAGGCCAAGGAAAGAAGACTGTTGACGTGGGGGTGGACCCCAAAACAGGGAGACCATCCCAGAGGGAAACTAGACAGAAAGTTGTCAATAAGGATATAGCCATGGGAAGAAAGAGGACCTTGGAGCTTGGCTCCAAGAAAGCCCCTAATGAATGAGAATCCTATCTTGGAATATAAGGGGGCTTAATAACCCCCACAAGCAGTTCCTAGTTGAGAGCTGCATTTTTGACAACAAAATTGATATTCTGCTGTTTCAGGAAGTCAAAATGAAGTCCGAAGGATTCCAGACCATTGCTAAGAATGTTCGGCCCAATGCTGACTATTGTATAAGTGATGCCTCAGGAGCTTCTGGTGGGATTGTTACTATGTGGAACAGCAAGACTGTCAAAGGGAGTCTAATTGATAAATGTAAAAACAATCTTAGTGTCAGAATGGAAGCTCACAACAGCTCTTGGATTCTTATCAATATCTATGCTCCCAATCAGAGAAATACTAGGAGGGAAGTGTGGGATCACATCTCTACTCTTATAGAAACTAACAAGAAGGATTGTTGGATGTTGGCTAGGGATTTCAATACTCCCCTCTACCCCTCAGAGAAAGTTGGTGGGATCATGGATTACACTGACAGCATGGCTGATCTGGCAGACTTCCTTAATAAAGAAGGGCTCATGGATCTTGACATTCAAGGACAGCGCTTTACTTGGTCCAACCAAAGAAAAGGAGGGAACTTGATTCAAGTTAGGTTGGATCGTGTCCTTGTTTCCTCTAGTTGGGACTATATCAATACTTACACTCTTGAGGCCCTTCCAAGGACTACCTCAGATCATAACCCCCTCCTGTTGTCTTGGAAAGATAAGGAAGTTAAAGGACCATATCCCTTCAGATTTGAGATCATGTGGACCCAACACCCTGACTTCAAGAATCTCTTGGCTAACTGGTGGAGTTGTCTTGTCCAGGGGACGCCCATGCTTAGGCTAGCCCAAAAAGTGATAATGGTAAAAAACGAAGTTAAAGGATGGAATAGATTCACCTTTGGCAACATCTTTGACAGCAGAAGGAAGATCTCTGCTAAATTGAATGATATTCAGAAACAGATGGTTGATGGTGACCTGACTGAGGAAACGGCTCAAATTGAGGAATCCTTGAGAAGAGAATGGAAAGAAATCCTTAAGAAAGAAGAAATCTATTGGAAACAGAAATCTAGGGTTCAGTGGCTTCGGGAGGGGGATAGAAATACTACTTTCTTTCACCAATCGGCCATGAGACACAGGAAAAGGAATAATATTGCAAAACTAATGGATGATAACGGTGCAATGGTGGAGTCGCATTTCCAAGTGGGTCAGGTGGCTACTACTTATTTTCAGCATTTCCTGGCTGCTCAAGACTATAGGGTTAACCAAGAGTTGATTGATATCATCCCCAATTCTCTAAATGATGAGGACAATGCTCAGCTAGTTAAACCTGTGACTAAGGAGGAAGTTCACACTAGTCTTTTCTCAATGGGAGCCTATAAGGCCCCAGGACCTGATGGTTTCCCCCCTGCTTTTTTTCAGGAATACTAGGACATTGTGGGGAAAGATGACACTGAGGCTGCTAAGGACTTTTTTAAGGACTAGCAAACTTCTCAAGCAACTAAATCACACCTTCATAGCACTTGTGGCAAAGAAACTTGACCCCATTAGCATGGGAGACTTTAGACCCATCAATCTCTGCAATATAGTGTACAAGATATTTTCCAAGATCTTGGTTTTTAGAGCAGCTTATCCTTGACAGGTTAATCAACAATAGCTAGAAAGGATTTGTTCCAGACAGACAAATTCTCGACGCTGTCATTTCCACACATGAATTTATTCACTTAATGGACATAAACAAATTCCATGGGATGGTTTTTAGCTTGGCATATCCAAAGCTTATGATAGGGTGGCATGGGACTTCCTTTTTAAAGTCTTGGTGAAGATGAGAATACAAGAAAAAACTATGCAACTGATTAAAATGTGTGTAACATCTGTCAGATATTTTATCCTTGTGAATGGGATTCCAAGAGGCTTCTTTAGTGTTGGCAGGGGTTTAAGGCAAGGTGACCCTCTTTCCCCCTACCTTTTCATTGTTATGGCTGAAGTTCTTAGCCGAAGTTTCCATAAATTACTGAGTATCAAAAGATTAAGGGTATCAAACCTGCTTCAACAGTTGATCCTACTGCCATACAGTAGTTTGTGGATGATACTATCCCATTTTGGGTTGCCTCAATGGTTGAGGCCAGAAAATGAAAAAAAGTGTTAAAGGATTATGCTGAGACATCTGGTCAGTGCATAAACAATGACAAAAGCATGGTCTACTTCTTCAATACTCCCTTGGATCTTCAGCAGAAAATTTTGGGGGTTCTTGGATGTGCTAGTGGCGAGCTCCCAGGAACCTATTTGGGCCTCCCCTTAATGGTGAAGGATGTCACTCCTACCTACTGGAATTCCATACTGGAAAGGATTCAAAAGAAATTAGCTGGGTGGAAAGGTAAATTATTAAGCCAAGCCTGAAAATATCAACTCTTAAAGGCTTCTCTTCAAGGTATTCCAGTCTACTTTCTATCCCTTTTTTAAATCCCCAAATATGTTGCGGAGAAATTTGAGAGAATACAAAGGAACTTCCTATGGACTAGTATGGAGGACAAAAAAGGATGGCCTTGGTCAATTGGGACAAAGTGTGCAGACCCAAACTTCTTGGGGGCTTGGGAATTAGAAAGATAAACCTAATCAATAAAGCTCTCCTTTCCAAAATTAGGTTGAATTTGCTAAGTGGGTGCAAGGAATGGGGAAATATTATGAGAGCCAAATACTTAACCAATCTGATATCAGAAGACTTTCTGAATTCCACAGGATTACCCCGGGGTTTTGTTATTTGGAACAGTGTGTTAAAAAGCAGGACCTTGTTGTTGAAGAGCATAAAATGGAGATTGGGAGATGGAATAACTATCAGATTCTGGGAGGACAATTGGCTTCGTGGGACCCCGTTAAGCAAGATCCAAAATATTCAAGGATTGGTTCACAAGGCTGTCACTTTCTTTTGGAAACTCGCCACCGATTATCTCCTTCCTAGCAGATGCAGATGGAAACAACTGTCAAACTACCGTCAAGACCAGAATGAACTCAGACAGATTGTTGATGAGGTGCAACTCTCCCTTAGAGATTATAGAATCCCTATCTTCCCCCAGAAAGACAAGTTGTTGTGGGCTATGGATAAGACTGGGATCGTTTCAGTCAGATCTGCCTATAACCTTCTTATGGATCAAAATGGGGACAGGGACTTGTGGAGGAAAGTTTGGAACCACAATCTCATTCCTAAAGTTAATCATTTCTGGTGGCTTGCTATTCAGAACAGAATATTAACTATGGATAACCTCTGATTGAGAGGATTTCAAATCCCCAATCGATGTGCTCTTTGCATGAAGGATGAGGAAACTGTGCCCCACATGTTGCTGCATTGTGACTACTCTGGGGAGGTCTGGAGTCTTGCCATGCTAAACCTGGGTGTTTCTTGGTGCATGAATGCTAACCTTCCTACTTTTATAAAATTCTGGAAGTCTCCCTTCATCCACCCTATTTGCAAAGAAATCTGGGACCAGGTTCCCCCTATCTTGGCTTGGGGTCATTGGAAAGAACAGAATAATAGGTTGTTCAAGGAATAAGTACAAATCTCCCCAGGAGGTTTTTTGTATGATTGTCAAACTTCTACAGGAGAACATCTCCAATAGCACTTTGAAAGCTGTCGAACTTCTCCCACTAATGTTGAAGTTAATATTATAAGCCAGTGGAGTATTCTGGATAACATCTATAGATTGGATGATTCTAAAAGAAGAGCTAGGGCCAGCACTAAGTGGGCCCCTCCTACTCTTGGTTGGACCAAGCTCAACTTTGATGGAGCTGCTAAAGGGAACCCTAGTTTGGCTAGTGGAGGGGGAATTCTCAGATCGGCTAAGGGAGAATTTGTGGTGGCTTATGCTAGTGGTCTTGGGGAAAGCACTAATAATGTTGCCGAAGCTATGGCACTCTTATGGGGTCTTAAAGTGGCCCTAGCCATTGGTGTCAAAAATTTGGTTATTGAAGGGGATTCCAAGCTTATTGTGGATGTTGTCAAAGGCAGAGCCAAGGTTGGATGGCAAGTGGAGGATATAATCCAAGAAGTCAAATCTCTTCTTTTCAGCTTCAAAGGATGGGAGGCCAATCATGTCTATAGAGAGGG
Organism: Cunninghamia lanceolata; assembly: GCA_027924645.1. NCBI lineage: Eukaryota > Viridiplantae > Streptophyta > Pinopsida > Cupressales > Cupressaceae > Cunninghamia > Cunninghamia lanceolata. The sequence goes on from BSBN01000634.1 coordinate 7,244,001, forward strand.
CAATCAAATTGCGGATGCCTTAGCCAATATTGGGAACAATCTTTATCCCATTAGATGTTGGAGTATTTTAAATATTCCTAGCAACATTACAAGCAATATCCAAAAGGAAGCCCATCTTTGTATTTAATTCATGGCCAAGACTTACAATCACCTTAGCCTTTCTTGTGATTTCATGTTATACCTTCGAATTATGGGGTGGCATGAAAAGGTCCTTGTAATCATGGTGACGATGGCATATGCTCACTCCACTTGGATATGGGAGTGCCACACAAGCAAGTTACAACTAAGCAAGGCCCATGTGCAGTTGCCTAGTTGGCACAAAAAAGTCATTTCACATATTGATGGCTCGGCTGATTTTTGAAAGTCCGCATGAGTTGTATGACCCTGGCAATTATGTTTCGAATGCGGATGGGGATTTGAAGGACAATTCTGGGAGTTTGAGCAACTTTGAATGTAGTAACAATAATGATAGACAGATAATTAATTCTAGACAATTCGGAGAGGATACTCATTCCTACAAGCCGTCTTTTACTTGCATTTTTCATTGCCAGCTTGAGAAGTGCAGAGCCATGGGAGGTGATAAAGTTAGAACGGAGCGGACCTCTTGTGTTGAGTTCAAAGTTTATTCTATGGTGTGGAGCATCTATTACGAAGGTGGTATAATGCCCTTTCTGGAATGTTTGAATGGTTTCGATGCGAAGCTCTCGATACAATTCGTCGTGTCCTGGGATGAAGACCGCAAGGTGCGTGTGGGTGGGGTTCATTTTGAAGTCTCGGAAGATTCCATAGCTAAAGCCATAGGGCTGAGATGCGAGGGAAAGCGTCTGAAAAATAGACTAAGATGCAGGATCTGGAGGGTTCAAAGAAGTTCTTCCGTGAAGGGGAGAAACGTGTCAAAATGCAAGGGGGATTCGAACGTGAAAGCTTGGTTAGCCCTTGGGATCGTGTCTGTTATCTCTTAATGAAGTTCATCACTCTTGAAGGTCGCTACAAGTGCTTTTACCATTACCACTTTGCCCTCCTTAATCATTTTCGTCATAAGGTTTTAGTGAACTTCCCTTTCTATTTGCTCTCTTCTTTGGAGTCTTCTGTCATGCTTACCAAGAAAGCCCGTGATAACAACCCTGAGGTGGTGGCGGTCCCTTTGCATCAAGGATTAATCCTAAGGATTTATCACTTTCACCTTGCTTTATGCCCTACTATGTCGATTAGAGCTTGCCTTATAGAGGACAATAAGGAGGAGGACCCCAAGGATCATATCTCGCTTCCATCCCTATTGACAAAATCAAAGCTTCCATCCCTATTGACAAAGACCCTCTTTTTTCTCCTAGGCCCTCTCGGAATCCTGTTGAGACCCCTAATCCCGATCCCTCCATAAATAAAACCCTCAAGTCCACCCCCTCTAGGCAGGGCCCAGTTGATTCAACTTTAAGGGGCGCTGCTGGGTCCCATGGACAAGCCCAGAAGGTTGCGGCCGAGGGCCTTTGTGGTTTGAAAAATGTCCCTCCTCCGGCAGAAGGTAAAAAGCATAAAGGCAGCCAGGTTGATCAGCCCTCCACTGGGAAGGGAAGCAAAAAGAAGGGCAAAAAAGGTGATGGGGGTGTGAAGAATGTTGAGCAGATTGTGGAAGAGGGGACGAATAAATCCCATGAGCAGGGAGAAGCTATTATGGCCGAGGTTAAGGAGGCTGTTGAGGGCAAAGGTAATACTACCAGGGGACCAAGTATTCATAGATCCAGTAGACTTGTTGGGGGGAAGACCCCTATTTTAAAAATCGTGGACTATTCTTCTAATTCTGACCCTGAGGACCCTGAGGAGAAAATGGAGATTAAGGTTGTGAAGTCGACCCTTGAGTAGGAAGGTGTGAGTCATTTCGACTCAATGAACAACTCCTACTATGATACTGACCAGGAGGATGTGGAGATCCTTGAAACCCCGGAGAAAGAGGTTGACAGTGCCAGGGAAGGAGATACCAATTACCAGCTTAAGCAGAAATTATGTGAAGTTAAAACTAAGCTAATTGTTGTGAAGAACAAAGTCAAGGTGCTGGCATTTGTGCGCCTAATGATGATTCGCAGGGAGGCGACTACTTTTACCATACTGCAGGATGACCACCAAGACCAGGTTGTCAAAGATGCGAAAACTGCGAACAAGGAGTTGATGGAGTTCCTAAAAGAAGATTGGAATGTGATGTTTAACTAGTTCTTGCTTTTGGTTCTATTTCTATACTGTTATGTTTATCGATTGTTTGTTAGTTGTTTTTGTGTTGTTTGTGGCCACTAGCCAGTTTTGTTGCACGTGGGGTTGTGCACCCTCGTTTGCAACTTATTAATATAAAAAACAAAGCAGTATCATCTACAAATCGACACTCTAACAAAACCTCATTATTCAGTAGGGACAAACCTTTAAGAGGAGGCCCTAAATAATTATGCCTTAGAATATAATGCAACGCATCGACAACAATAACAAAAAAGGACCCGAAGGGCAACCCTGTCTAATAGATCTCTACAGACCAAAGGGAGAGGATAACACTCCGTTAACACAAACCTGAGCAGTGGCATCCTAGAAAAGCAACTCAACATACATACAAAAAAATCACCAAAACCCAAAGATCTCATCACATCTAAAATGAACTCCCATTCAATTCTATTATAAGCCTATTTCAAAATCAATTAGAGCAATACAAACATTTTGCCCAATTCATCCTTTCCTAGCTTGCAAGGAGATTCTCTAATATGAACCTCCCTTTAACAAAACCAATTTGAGAGGGGGAGATTATATTAGGGAGAATATCCTTAAGCCTATTTTCTATCATTTTAGTTGGAATCTTATAAGAGACATTTAACAAAGTGATTGGCCTCTAGTTTGTAATAAGAATCCCCTTCTTTGGGCAACAATTTGATTACACCTCTTATTTATATCTTTCCCCAAAGTCCTAGCCAAAAAAGCCTCTTTACATAACTACAATAAAAAAGGAGATATCTATTCTTTGTTGCAGTTATAAAATTCAGCAAGCAAATACCATCAACCCCAAGGACATAATCATTGCTAAGAGAACTAATAATAGCTTTAACTTCATTTAGAGAAAAGGGTTCATCTAGCTTTGAAGTAATGCTCTCATTAATTTTCTTAGGAACAATATTTTTAATAATATCTCTTTTCTTAACAATATTAGCATTTGAACTAGTAGTAGTAAAAACATCTTGATAAAAGCTCTTAAAAGCATTCCTGATTTGATCCTAATCTTCAACTACACAATCATTCAACCTTATAACAAAGATCTTTTCCCTAACAAAAAAAAAAGATCTTTTTCCTGACACCCATAGCCCAGTCCAAGGAGTTGAGCTTAATTGGTTAAAGCATTGAGTTCTCATTGTGGAGACCCAAGTTCAAATCCCAAAGGGACATCTAATAAGTGGATTTCTAAGTTGTGACTCTTGATCTTCCATTGTTGGCTTCTAGTGTTGAGGTGGTTTCTAAATAAGTGGATTTCTAAGTTGTCACTCTTGGTCTTCCGTAAGTGGTTTCTAGTGTAGTTGCTCGAAAGGAGCTTGTATTGGTCTCATGGTTGTGCTCGCAAGAGCTTGTATTAGTCTCATGTTGATGCTCAGTTGAGATGAATATTTGTAAACGATTAGAAATATTAAAAAAACACCCATAGCCCTTAAAATTTTGAAAAAAGAATTTTGAGCCTTTATTGCCCACTGTAAGCCAATTAAGCTTTGATCCGACCTTAGCACCTTTAGCTCTAAACACATTAAAACGCCTTACCTTATGCTTAAGATCTACAAATTAAACCTAAAGAAGACCAATAAAAAAATCATTTTGAAGCTTCTCCTTAGCAACAAACAAATCTGTTACAGAAACTCTATCAGAGTTTATTGAATATCATCTGAATATATTACTCAATGTATTTACAAAGGAGAGCAAAAGCTCTATATAAAGGGAACAATATCTAAAAATAGACAACAGGCTGTAAACAACAAACAGAAAACAAGATAAGCATAAGCGACCATTATAAGAAACTAACTTTAGTTTTAATACCCTCCCATAATGGTCGATCTGTCAACTAGACCAAGATGCTCCCGAAATTTGACAAACTTATCCAAGCTCAGAGATTTGGTAAGAATATCTGCAGTCTGGTCTTCTGTAGGAACATACTACAACACAACAGATCCGTCTTCAACTAGCTGGCGAATGAAGTGACAATGAAGGTCAACATGTTTTGTCCGTTCATGAAAGACATGATTTTTGGCAAGTTTCAATACCCCTTGATTGTCACAATACAAGGGTGAAGGCCCAGTAGGAGACATTTGCATGTCTGAAAGCATCCGTCGAAGCCAAACTGCTTCACAGGCTGCTTTAACAGCTCCTCGATATTCAGCTTCTATTGAGGAGAGAGCGACTGCTTGCTGCTTCTTGCTAGTCCATGTGATGGCACCAGTTCCCAAACTAAAAATATACCCAAAGGTAGACTTTCTGTCAGCAATCGATCCTGCCCAATCAGAATCTGTAAAACCAATCAGCTGAGGGTCTGCACATCGGCCATATAGAATGCCAAAATTAGAAGTACCCTGCACATATCTCAACACATGTTTTGCTGCAACCCAATGTTCAGCTTTAGGAGCTATCATGAAATGAGAGATGTAGCTGACTGCAAAACTAAGATCAGGGCGAGTGGCAATAAGATAGATGAGACTGCCCACTAACTGCCTGAATGTGGATTCATTCTCTATAGGAGAGTCGGATTTAGCTGAGAGTTTCAGCCCTTTTTCCATGGGCGTAGACGCAGGTTTGCAGTCTGCCATCCGAAATTTGTCCAGCAAACCGTGTGCATACTTTGACTGAGAGATGAAGATGCGGTCAGGATGTTGCCAAACCTCAATACCTAGGAAATAATGTAGGAGTCCCAAATCGGTCATGTCAAAAGTTTGACTGAGATCATGTTTGATCCCCTGAATCAACTGCTCAGAGCTGCCAGTGATAATTAGATCATCGACATAGATAACAATGTAAAGACTATCATCAGCATATTGTTGGACATATAGATTGGAGTCTGAGGGGCTCCTCTGAAAACCACGATCCACGAGATACTTATCAATCTTGATGTACCATGCCCTTGGAGCCTGTTTGAGGCCATAAAGAGCTTTTACCAATTTGCACACCTGGTGGTCTTTGCCCGCAACCTTGAAGCCAGGAGGTTGCGTCATGTAGACTTCTTCCTGTAAATCACCGTTGAGGAAGGCACTCTTAACATCCATTTGATGGACTTTCCACCCAAACTAGGCTGCCAAAGCAAGAACAAGCCTAATGGTACTCATTTTGGCTGTAGGAGCAAAAGTCTCCTCATAGTCAATACCTTCTTTTTGAGAGTATCCTTTGGCAACCAACCTAGCCTTATATTTGTCGAGAGTCCCATCAGCCTTGTATTTGACTTTGTAGACCCATTTGCATCCAATGGGCTTTGTCCCAGGAGGGAGATCAGAAAGAACCCAAGTATTGTTCTTCAGAAGGCTCTGGTGCTCAACATTCATAGCATGTTCCCATTCAGGTACACCTTTGGCCTCAAAATATGTTTGAGGTTCTGAAATGGTGTGAAGGTTTGCCATGAGAGCAAAATTGACAGTATTTTGCTGCTTGCTCTTCTTCCTAGCAGATCTACCCTCGATGAGTTCATTATCGTGAAGATCACCAATTGTTTTGGCCCACCATTTAGGCCGGAGAGCAGATGAACCAATATCAGAGGGAGGTGCATCAGTATCATCAAGAGAGACAGGAACAAGATCAGGAGGATCCAGAATATCTTGAGGGGCGGGTGGTGGAATACCAAGCTGTGGTGTGGGCAAAACTGTAGGAACCCTCCCATCAGGTGGAGCGAAAGGAATGTGAACACCGAAATCTGAAGCCTCCAAAGGCTGATCCTCAGTACGAGGAGAGGAAGGAGATAGCATAAAGGGCCTAGTAGTCTCATCAACAACTACATCACGACTGAATATAAGACGATCAGTATCTACGTCAATCAGTCTGTAAGCCTTATGATTTTCACTGTACCCTGTGAACATGAGTTTCTAGCTTTTGGCGTCCAGTTTAGTGCGCTTGGCATCTGGAATCCAAACATGAGCAGTGGAGCCAAAAATTTTCAGATGGTTGACGCAAGGCTTACGTCCAGACCAGGCTTCCTCAGGAGTCATCTTTCTGACAGCATAGGTGGGCGACCGATTCAGAAGATAGACAGCAGTGTAGACTGCATCAGCCCAAAACTTCTTAGGAACATCTCTATGTTCTAACATAGAACGTGCCATCTCTGTAATAGTGTGATTGTGACGCTCAACAACACCATTCTGTTGAGGTGTATAAAGTGTAGTAAGCTGACGTTTGATGCCATGTGTAGCACAGAACTGAGTGAAGTTGGAGGAGCAAAACTCCCCTCCATTATCAGATCGAAGAGAGATGAGAGAACAACCGGACTCTTTTTCCACCAAGGCTTTGAACTGCTAAAAAGTACTAAGCACATCAGATTTCCGTTTGAGGAAATACACCCACATCTTTCTACTGAAATCATCAACAAAAAGAAGAAAATATCTGCACCCAGTAACTGACGGAGTATTCATTGGTCCACATACATCAGTGTGAACCAACTGCAAAACCTTGGAAGCTCTCCATTTGTCACCAGTAGGAAATGGAGTCCGATGTTGTTTACCAGCTTGACAGGCGTCGCAGACGCCAGGAAGTTGACCCTGAATTTCTGGAAGACCACCAACCAGACTCTCCCGAGCTAACTGAGAGAGATAGTGCATGTTGAGATGCCCATAACGTTGATGCCAGAGTTTGCTGAGGGACGTGCTCCTTGCTGCCAAAGCTTGTTTAGGAGAATCACCAGAATCCACTAGTCTATATAGACCATGATCCTCAAGATCCTAAGCAACAGTGGTTCGTGTCTCACGATCCACTATACGGCATGAGTGCATGCTGAAGACAACATCCAGATGAGGTGAGTGTCGCATGATCTGACTAATAGAGAGAAGATTCAGCTCCATGCCAGGTACGAAGTATATGTCGAGAAATATTAAATTTCTCCCACCAAACTGAATTTGGACATTGCCTTTGCCGACAACGGTATACTCTTCGCCTCCTCCAAAAATGACAGAATCTTTGAATGGCGTATACTCGGTGAACCAGTCTCGTCGATGTGTGAAATGGCGAGAGGCACCTGAGTCAATGTACCACGCAGAGATTTTGACAGAATCTGCAGGTCGCTTGGCCATAACAGCGTAGGGCATATGCTCCTTCTGCTCAATGTGTTTGATAGGAGACGCCATTCTTATATTTTTCGAGACACGAAAAACAAGATGTTGGAGGATAAACAACAAGACAACACAAATATCAAGACAGGAGAACTGGCTCACAAACCCGAGCACAAATTTTGAGACAGAGAAACAAATATCGGCAAAGGTCTAACATGGTCTGGCTAGGGTCTGATGTGACCTGGGTGCAAGGTTCTGAAATCGCGAGCAGAAACCACGAGATCTCTAGAAGACTTTGACCAAAGAGAATCATAGGGCGACCTCAAAACTGAAATTGCTGGAACTGATAAACAAAACCCATAGAAAGAGTGCCAAAAGACGCTTTGATGGTAAGCAGCAGAACTTCTAGGGTTTTAAACGCAAGCAGGGAATTGCTAGGGTTTTAAACCCTTAGACTCAAAGCCCACACAAACACGAAATCTCACGTGCCCATGACTTTGAAAAAAAACGTCCAAAAGGAACCAACGAAAAACGCGAGCAGATCAGAAATTCGTGACCAAAAGCTCGCGACCAAAACACGTGATCAGAAAACGTAAAAAATTCATTGCTACTTGCAGAGCCCTTAAAACAGTGACCAGATACAGAAACGACGTGCAAAAGAAAATACACCACGAACCATGATAAGGAAAAATGCGGCCAGAGAGAAAAGCCCACCAGAAAAAGTAACCTGTGACCTCCAGAATCGCGACCTCACAGTAGACGAAAACATCTTTAAAAAAATGACCATGGAGAAACGCGTCCTCAAAACACGTGGTTTGTAGAAGAAATAGACGCAATGTTTAGACGACCCAAATGTTTGACTAGCACAGAGATTTGAAAAAAATATATACTACCTAGGTTCGAGCCTGTGCTCTGATACCATGTTACAGAAACTCTATCAGAGTTTATTGAATATCATCTGAATATATTACTCAATGTATTTACAAAGGAGAGCAAAAGCTCTATATAAAGGGAACAATGTCTAAAAATAGACAACAGGTTGTAAACAGCAAACAGAAAACAAGATAAGCATAAGCAACCATTATAAGAAACTAACTTTAGTTTTAATAAAATCAGCCTCCACCTCCCTACAACAAGCATCCCTCTTCCTAGCCAGCTCTTTCCCATAAAACCTAAAAAAAACCTTTGTAAAACAGAAACAAGCCCCGACCAATTTGAAAAACAAGACTTGCCTCTACCCTTTGCCTAGCATATATTCCACAAACTTTACACACCATTACAACAAGACTTGTTTTAGCAAGGAAACATTTAACCTTAACAACCCTTGAAAAGATGAATTGCTATGAACAAGGGAACCCCCCAGCTTTATACAACGCTCCACATGGTGATGGTTAGATAGAGAAAGGAATCACGTTAACCACATCTTTTCCATCAACATTACTAACTCTAAAGAAGGATTTATCAAAGTAAAATCTATCCAACCTACAGAATACTCTCTTATTACCTTTTTGTATATTAGAATAGGAGAACCAAAGGCTTTTACTATCACTTTTACAACCATTCAAAGGGTCACACAAGTTAAATCTTCTCTTCAACTTGGAGCAAAAAAACAACTCATTACCTTTCCAAGCAAACCTTGTCCCTCCCCCAACTTGTTCTCTATGTTTTCAATCATATTAAAATCACCTCTAAAGATCCAAGAGATCCTAGGTAAATTAGAACACAACCACATCCAAAGGTCTGATCTCTCCTTATAATCATTATTTATTGATTCTGCAAGACACTTCTTTACCATGCAATGGGAATACAATCTTATCAGGGCAAACCTTTGCCAAGTCTAAAGATATAAGAACTCTAGCTTTCATATGAGGTAAAGAGTACTCAGTGTCATTAATTTTTATAACTTCCCCCATGGGCTTAAGCAACTATGGCAGAAGAAACCAAATATCAGGCAAATCACATACTTCTATCCATCTAGGAGATGAATAGAAAACAACATCTTCTGGTTGAACAATTGGATCCCATGGCAAAGCACTAAAAATAGATTTACCAACATTCCAAAAACTTTTTGCAACCACTTCCTTTTGCATCCCATTATTTTTGAAACAAATAAAAACAACCCTTTCTAGATCATCCTTCCTATACATACATAAAGACCCAATTTTTTTCCCCAAACTAACATGACCCAGTCATCAAAAAACTTCCAGGAAGCCATGAAATCTTTTCTCAAACAAACAAAGAATATTCCCACATATTTAAGCCTAAGCTCTTCATTCTCAATAGCCTTTAGCATTTCATCATTAGGGAAAACTTTCAAGGTGAAAATAGGGGGTTACTTTGTTCAACATCTTGCTTTGAACCTCCCTCCTCAAGAAATGTTGCTCTTTGAGGCACTATAACACTATCACCAAAAACTAGGGCGGATTTGTATTATCAACATTTTTTGGCAGCAACACCTTCCCCAACACCACCTGCACAATGAGACATCTCTGCACCACCACACCCTAAGCATGTACCTCACCTCCCCTTACAGGGAAATGACCCAAAGGGGGCTTCAAACACCCAGGGTCGAAAGACAATCATGGGGGAAAATAAACTAAACTCAAAAAATTTGTCTAAATCGACCGCCAACATAGAATAAACGGAAAATAAACACACACACAAAATAACCAAGGTGTAACACCCTATCTAATCTAACAGATTATAGACTTACATCTAACAACAGAATTTCAGCGGAAAGATTAACTAACTATTATGAAAATAGTATCAAATGCAATAATATTCAAATTACAACTAACTTTTATTTTCAGCTGAAATAATCTTTTCTAACAGAATACATATAACCAAGAATAAACTAACTTAACTATCTTTCTTCAATGAAATTCAAATATTAAGATAGGAAGAGAGGTTAAGAAAAGTACAACTTGAATAGTTTCCTACTGATTTGTTTGTAGATCCTCCTCTGGAATTTGGAAAAAAGAATATCAACAAGGGCTTTATCCACCCAACCAAGACCAACTGGTCTCCCATGCTTCTTCAACTGAAGAAACCCGACCCTTCATGAGGGTGATTAGCAAGGAATCTAATAACAACAATATGCTTCTGAGTCTGGTGTCAGGAACCTATACCTCCCAATCGATCTTTTCCCTATAGGTACCTCCGACCAGTGGTATATATGGTACTTGATAGCTGACAGATGCCTATACTGCATCGTAAACTTGGCCAAGGATTTCTAATAATTATCTGACACTACTGTGTCATCAGCATTCACCCTTGCTCGGCATTGACATTATTTCATATGTTTCTTTTTGGTTGCAGCTTTGGATGAAAATAAAGTATAATCCACTTGACATACTTACAGATTCATAAGAGATACGTATCCTTTAACTCAGTGACCGAAGTCAAATTTCTCAATAAGAATAAATAAGTGGAAGTGTATATATATATATAGACGAATACTTCTGCAGATTCAAAAGATTTGGAATTGAAAGACACATACGGATTCAAGAGATCATTCATGAATCGCAGAAATAGATAATACAGAGTAACAAAATGAATTGTAATCAAGGTCAGTTATGGCTAACCAAAATAATGCATTGCTATCCATTGCATGATGAACTATAGTATTTTGAAGGAACCATTGCTTGCCTGAATAAGCTTTTACAAGTTGACGCAGAGGAATATGTGACTGCAAAGACAAATCTTGCTTGCCAAACTGGCTCTTACTACACTCCTATGATATTGATTCGACAAAATAAGAAAAGATATGAAGCTCGCGTACAAGGATTATCTGGTTCGGATTTCTGAGTTGCAGTGACGAGGATACTCAAAAGAATGCAAAACAATGTTCATAGCACAGCTTACAAATCTTGCGAATGTTTTTTTTGGAAAGAGGGTGTGAATGTTGTTTCCCCAAAGATTGAGTAAAGAATGACGAAGAAAAAGATGAACGCCAACAAATATAGGCCAGCCCACTCCTTCCCCCATCCGCATGCAAGAAGGAACGTTTCCTTCTTGCGTGCAGGCGGAGTGGAGGAGTTACATACAAGACTCCATCTCGCACACCACTAAGCACTCCTCATGAGGTGAGCTAAAAATATATTTTATTTAATATACATAAGGAAAATAATTCTTACCAACTTGAAATATATACGTATATGTATGTGCCTTGGCCAAGGCTACGATGATATAGTTGTCTAGACTTAGACTTAGACAATATTGTTGTTTTTCGATTCTCGTAACCACCCTCTCCCCGTTGATATCCCTTTTTCCTTGTCACTTGATTTGTCCTGCAAACACTTCGACAATTAATGAAGGTTAAATCATTTCCTTGATACGAACATTAATATATATTATATCCATACATCCATCCTCACTTATAATTGAAAAATATTCGCATATAAAAGAAAATCATTCTCACATAATTATACACATTATTCAACGAATAAATTCATATTCACATGAAAGCAGTTATACACAACTAACAACATAACCAACATTTCATTGTTCAGTGGAACACAAGGACACCAAGGAAGCCAACAAAGGAAGAAGAAAGCACAGCAATGGAGTGTGACTTTTCATCTCCCCAAGCACCAGCCTTCCTCCTCTCAAATTTTCTCCAATGTTGATCAAAATGTAATAATAGAAATTGCAAACTCTTCGATAATTTAGAAAATGGAATTGTTCGCTTTCATTATTTGGACTTTTGTTGTTCAATGTTAATATTATAAGTCTTCGTAATCTTTGCAAAGATTGTAGAAAATTTGAACTTCTATCATTTTCATTACAAGCTGGTTGCTCTTTAAAAGAAGAATTAAGTAGGCACCTATAAAATTTTCATTATGCAACTGCAAAAGTATTTAGACAAAATTAATCTCCTTTTTATTTCATTTGAGTACTTCAGATTCCAGAAAATCCTCTTCTTCAAGCAATTTAATTTCTAGAGTAGATGTAATTCAGTATTCCAAAGTCACTAGGTAACACCTACCAAGGTTTCTGTTAAACAAGAAGATCTTTGATCCCTTTCAGTCACCTCCAATTTTGCTCAGTCAACAAATTTATGCCTCCAGCTACATGAGACAACCTTTTGAACCTAAGGTTCAACTCTCTGACAATTCTAACATGTGTCTGTCAATGGTTAGTTAAGTGCTTTTTTCAACTGCTCTAATCCATTGGCATCTCTTATTTCAAAAGGCCTTCTGTTTATTTATTTTTTTCCCTAAAGCTTTTCAATGCCTAGGGCACCCAAAATCTGTCAATTAGTAGGCTGGACAAGAAATCACATCAAAGGAAGTGGAGCTTTGTCCCCCTCTCCCTCCTTGCTGCGCCCCTTCCAGCCCACTTCTCAATAGAAAATTGACCAACTTAAATAAAAGCAAAGGGAGTCTGCTAGTGAACATGGGGGGATTAAGTCAAAACTTGTTATTAAATCCAAGCTGCCGATTAAACAAATTCATATTGTCCATGAAAAAGCATTAATTTGCACTTAATGGATAGTTGATTGACAAAATCCAAAAGCGAACGTTAATAAGAAGCTGCAATGCAAACTTGCAGTCAACATGTTGACAAGAGGTTATTTCATGGTCAATTTTGCGTGAACATAGAAAAATGACAGCTTCAAAGGGGCCTTTAGATGATGAACAAAGTGGAACTATTCATGAAAATATTGACAGTGAGATTCATCCCTTAGGAAGATACACCCACATTGGTTACAATATGGATAGACTTCCATGCTTGCCTCTTGAATTTTGGCAGAATGTTTTCAAACAGATTTAGAATTTCCTGTGTTATTTCCTTGTGCTTTGTCAAATTACAACTACGGATATCAAATCTAAACACAAAGGATATAGGTATAACTTGACTAGAGATAGCATTGCCAGCTTCAATCAAACTCCAGTTGTTAGAATTCACCCATGAACACCACCCGACCATCAGAAGACACTTTTGAATGCAGAAATGTTTCAAGCACAGGCACTTGACACATTCATATCCTAAACACCAAAAGATTGATTAATGACAGAACTGAAGCTAGTACATCGTCAAGGAGCAAAGACAAAGCATCAAAACTAAGGAATGATGGCTCCAAATTTAAAAGTCAAAATTGGAAATCTATTACCAAGATAAGGAATGACGAGACCTACTATGAATAGCACTACCCAATTTCTACTTTATCAATTCCAAACTTTGGAAGACAGATCAGAAGGACAATCCTGAGATAAATTGGCCTATCAATTTGAAGATCAGCATCCAAAACCAGCCAAAATGCAATTGGATGGAGGAGTAGCTCTGATAGAGAACACAAAGCAGTGACCGGCAGAATCAGATAAAAAGATGCTGACATGATGAACACAAAGCCCTATTATGTAAAATTAGTCTTGATTGTATGCAAACCACAGAAGAGGAGACTCAGCAGCCAAAACCTCCACCCAAAAGAAAAGATGGAAAACCAAAATTGGTTAGCCATCAAGAACTTGAAAAATCTTCAACTAATTATATTAAGTCAACCACGGATTAATGAGATCTCAATAAGTGGCTAGTTCCAATATTATTTCTCTTCCCTTGCAGCATCTACTCTCATGCCTGCATAAAGTTGGAGTCACTATATCTGTATGCAGTCTAGCTAGCTTGTTTTCCACTGTTTGGAAGTTTATCCTTGTTCGATTTTTTAAAAGATAATAGAAAGTTGACTTTACATCTCTTAAAAAAACACCACCATGTTATGATTAACAGAGAAATGTTTTGACAGGATAAAAACAGAAAGTAAAATGCATCAAAAGATATTCATTACTTTAAGATCTCACTCCAAGTGCATAGACGGATAGACCACATGGGAGAAAGTACTGAGAATTTATACAGCAAGAAAAGGAGAATGGTCTCTCATTCCTAGACTGTAAGGTCATTCTAGGATTTAGAATAGGAATTTGGAAGATCAGAGGTCACAAAAACATTAAATATCATAACAGGCAGTTCAGAACATTAAGAATTTCAAAATCATGTAAATTGTAATGTTGTGGGCAGTTCGGAAAGCCAAGGAAAGTAGGCTGACCTCAAAGAGAAATCATCTTGGTAGCATGCTAAGATAATAGGTCCTAGATTGGAGAAAACTGGTATAGACTATAGACATCTATTTTAACTTTGTTAATAACAAGAAGTTTGATTATATATATAAATGTTGTAAGCACAAAAAAACAGAATTCAATCAATGAAATAAGATTGCTTTTTATTCTATGGCTCAAAATTTGGATTTTATAGAGACAATGTTAATTTGGCACATCATATTCATTTGGTTCTCAAATTCTCTTCATTATTTTTCCTTTGGAAAACCAGGTTCCACCAAAATATTGTGTGCTAAGAGGATAAGCAGAACTTCTTTCCCGGTCAAAAGTTGATCTTATTCAAATTGATATACTATTTCTAAGGTGTAAAGAGCAGTTCCTCATATCTCTTCGCAAAGTTGATGCAAAACTTCTGTTGTCCAGAGAAAAAACACTCAAAATTTTAAGAAATCAATTTGTTAACCAGAACCATGGTCACCTGTCTAAGGGCATTTGCAATAACAAAATCTTTTAAACATAACTTTTGCCTGAATTAAAAAACAACATTTGAAATGATTACCTAATGCATCACAGAAAAGTCGTATTTTCTTTGATTTTCAGTTGCATTACTGTTATAACCAAATGCGAAAGCAGAGTGTCACATTGAGATGCTGTGAACAACCTGCACATTTCAAGTCGTGCTCAGGCCAGAAGAATCAGAAAACATTTACTTTCATAACATAATCTAGAAGCAAAAATCCTACAACTTAGGTTTCTCAATAATCATGACACAAAAACATCTTACATTCTGGGAACATAGTAGGAATGCATGGATTTGAAAATCATTTGAAGTAAACCTGGTTGCTAACTAAATCTGGAGTTTCAACTGGCAATATACTAATCTGGGCATCCCCTGTAGATTACTATATGCAATAAGCATTTTGTAGTTCTTGGACATATTCTTGTTTACACATGCTACCAGTCCAATAATACAGATTATGCTCTGAAACAATAATTAGCAAGCATCACAGTAAATGAATTGGCATTAGAAACAAATTAATTTGCATTAGAATTCACTACCAATCAACATTCTGTATGTGTGTTCGTGTGTGGTGTCCTGTTTTACAAATGATATGCTTTGTTAGTAGAAATTCCTTCCACTATCGTATGGATGCTAATTTTCCATTTTCATTTTTCTGTTCTTACACCTACCCATGATTGTGTTTATATTTGACATGTGTGTTAGAATGGATTACATCAATCCAGAAAAGATTTGAAGGGAAAGAAAGATTCTTCTCAATATCAACCATTGTTGTTTGGATCAATGATCAAATTAATTTCACCTTTGGCTATCTATATCTATGGATGATTGATGGTTGTCTCATAACAACAGTACCTTTCCAGTCGTTGATCAATCCTAACTGGCCCTTAGGCTATCAATTCTATGCATAATAGTTAAGTGATCCATAACAACAGTACCATGTTAGACTTAAAACCATGAAAACCCTTGCAGTGAGATATTCATAATTCTGAAGATATATGTATCTAGACGTCACACGCCTTGAAAACCCTTGCACACCTTACATGTTTATGTATCTAGATACTGCATTGTTAGGACTAAGTGTGTTCTACACTTTGCAAGTCCTAGTTACAATGTTAGGATATTATTCTAATATTAGGCTTCTACATTATAATCTTGAGATCCTAGATAAATATTGCAATTACATAATGTTGTACGTGTAAACGGTCCACTTAAGGACCTGTAGGATTCTTACCAACACTTGGCATGAGGTACGTCACATGCCTTGAAAACCCTTGCACACCTTACATATTTATGTATCTAGATACTGCATTGTTAGGACTAAGTGTGTTCTACACTTTGCAAGTCCTAGTTACAATGTTAGGATATTATTGTAATATTAGGCTTCTAGGTTATAATCTTGAGATCCTAGATTAATATTGCAATTATATAATGTTGTATGTGTAAATGGTCCACTTAAGGACCTGTAGGATTCTTACCAACACTTGGCATGAGGTGTAGGAGCATTGAAACGATGAGTTATGAGTTGATTAGTCCAATTGGAAAATGGCACTCCATTTTGGGAAGGGAAAGGGTCACAATTTCTCATAAAGAATATTTGAATGCATGGTGTTCTTGGAGAGGTGGATCCCTTTTGCATGTAACTCCTTCACGCACGTTGAGCATTGGGACATGTGTCTCTTGAGCTCTTCTATGGTTTTGAATACCACTTGATGGTTTTAATCAAGCCTAAATTCTATAAATTGAAGACTCGGGTGAGTAGTTCTGCTATCACAGGATGGAGTGTTGTTGATGTTGGCAAGAGACACTGCTCTGATGATTAAGGTAGAATGTTGTCATTAATGGCAACAAGGATTGATAACAGACAGAAATGTAATGGAAGCTGTTAAGTCTACTCTTAAGTCAAGGCATTGTAAAGGGACTTTGGTCCGGATGACTAACCTAGTCAAAATGACTAAGTATGGACAATACACAGAGTGATTGACAGTAATAGGAATGGTATGCCTCCACAATTGAAGATCAAGTTATGCGGTTCTAGTATGTTGTAAACAACCCTTTGGTGATGTTATGTTTCAGTGTTCAATTCCAGACTTCCTCCGGAAGTCATATGGTGAATTGTCTAAGTCCGGATGAATAAAGTTAAGCCTAAAACAGTGTAAAGTACCTGAATATTTTGGTCCGCATTCCTCTACTATTGAATATTTTGATTTGCGGTTCTAAGGAAATGTAGACACATGTCATAAGCATCTAAATCCAGATTTGTAGTGCTTGAAGTTCATTAGATCATATTCGACAAGTTCTCCAGTATCGGCTTCCAGTTTGACAGTATTTCACTATGACAGAACAATAGTTCTGAGTTCCGCATTTTGCTGTAGAAGATTATTATGTCTTGCGGTTCTAAAGGTTGGCTAAGAAGTCTATAATGAATGTTGGTTATGAATTTCAGAGACTCATAAGGTTCGCATTGAGAGTTATGATATGACAGTTAAGTAAGTTGAATATGCTCATAAGAATAAAGCCAACACTCATGTTAGATCAATGTGCGGAGAAGATATATTGTTTGCGCCACCATTCTAAGCGGTTCTATAATAGGTCTAGATCTATATGAAGATCCTTGAATAGTTGTATGAGTTCGCATTGTTATTTGTGGATAAGACCAAGCCGACAGGTTAAACTATCTGTGTACACGGTTCATGTTTGGCATGCCGACCTAATTGTGAATCAAATCAAGTTGCGAGAATATATACCCGATGGAATTCGATGTTGAAGAGTGAGAAGACGTGAGTGTGTTGCAAATTTACTATATCTGTGATGCGATAAGTGCAATAAGAGTACAGAAGGTAAAAGAAGTGAATATATGTGAGTAGAGCAGAGAAACAGAGCAGTAATAATGAAAAGCTTTGAGTCTATGTTTTGAGCGATCAACGGAACTGTATTCCAACATGTTGTAGATGCATTTGTAGCAGTTCATGACTGGCAGTAAGCTGCTTCTTTTCTCTCTTCTATCTTTCTCTGTGGACAGTGAGTCCACTTGGACAATGAATCCACCTGCAGTGAGCATTTCTTTGGACAGTGAGTCCTTGGGCAGTGAGCCTTATGTAATCCGGTATTGTTATCTTAATATATTGTGAGCTAACACTCACCGTGGTTTTTCCCTTTTTGGGTTTTCCATGTAAAAATCCTGGTGTCTGTGTTATGTCTTTATGGTTGTTGTTCTTATGTTTATTCTACTTTCATGTTATTGAATTTGGTAATTGAATTAATAAATATGTCAAGAAGAGGTTTTGTGGAATACTAATTCACCCCCCCCACCTCTCAGTATTCCTTGTATTCAACAATTGGTATCAGAGCAAGGTTCCTTGGAAGAAGTTTAACAGTTTGAGGAAGATCTGGGAAAGAGTACTCATGGCAGCCAGAAGGTATCCTGGTCCAGGCAGTGTCACAATTGATCAAGAATTAAAAACCGCTTTTAAAGATCTTGATAAGTATGAAGCAGATATCCAGGATTTGAAAGAAAATGTCAAAGAAGCAGATGAGTGCATCTTGAAGCTAAGAGAGCAAGTTAAGAAATCAAAGGTCAGGAATAGAGAGCTAAGTGAGCAGTTGATTGAAGCAAATGAAACCCTAAATGACTTATCAAGGTTGCTTTGAGAGAAAGAAAAAGCTGAGGAACATTTGAATCAAATTTTGAAAGACAAGTCTGAAGAATGTGAATTATACTTCTAAAGTTTGATTTGGAGGTGGCAAACAGTTACAAAGAAAAGTTCAAAATAAGCTCTGCAAAGCTTGATGAGTTGCTTGGTAGTCAAAAAAATCCAGATGACAAGAAAGGTTTGGGATTTGAAAGAGGAGAAAGTTCTAAATCAGATCAAGAAAACATTGAGATGAGGAAAAACAAAGGCAACTAGTTCCGGAATCAGAGAAGAAGACCTAGAAGACCTCCGGTCAGACAGCCAAATGCTCAAAGGTACCCATCTTTCAATGGCTATTGTTTTAAATGCAATAAGTATGGTCATAGGGCTACTCAGTGAAAGAGTAAAATAAATCAAAATGTTTCATCTTTCTTTGGTCAGTGTTTTAATTGCAAGAAAATTGGTCACAAAGCAAATGAGTGTAGAAGTATGATAAGGAATGGTCCTCACATTGCAAGAAATACTCAATCTTTCAATGGAAAGTGCTTTACTTGCAATAGATTTGGACACATGGCTGACCAATGCAGATCAAGAATAAAACAAACAAATGGAAGGAATCGGGGACAGAGGAATGTGGTATGCTACAATTGCAATAAGTTTTGACATGTTGCAAGATTCTACAGAAGTAAGAATGAGAAAAGAGACTATCCTGCAGAGAAGAGGAAAACAAAGCAGAGAGAAGATAAAGGAAAGAACAAGGTTGATCTGGTGGAAATCAAGAAGGAAATGAGCAAGGTCTAGATTAAGAAGGATGTGAACGAGGTCAAGGATGGATCCGCACCAACTTCTAGTGCAGATACTTCCTCTGGGAAGTGAATTGGATGCTCTGGCTCAAGGGGAGCTCTTATTGAAAATCTTGATCCCCTAGCCAGATAATTGGTGTTGAGATCCAACACTAAGGTATGAGCTAGAACAGTATTGTTTGGATCACTTGAAGAAAAAACTGGCAGAAAAAGACTTGATGCGGTACATTGCAAAGCAATCTTGATCAACTGTACTTAACAGTGAAGTGTTTAACAGCTTTTTGAAAACAGCATTAAATGACAATTAGGTTTTGGTAAACAAGGGATAAACGGGTTGTATCCAAAAGATTAATCACTTTACATTCAAGCTATCAAGAGTCCAAGGAGAGCTGAAGCAAGACTACAAGCGACTGCAAGTAATTCAAAGCAACTCAAGTAAACCCTAATTCGGCAAAAGAGGTACTTTACAGCTTGAAACCCTACTGCAAATTTGTTTGAATGGTTACAGAAATGGCAACACCACAAATAGTTGATATCACTGAGAGGCCGCAACTGAAATTCAAGAAACACCCTTTCAAATCAACAGAAGTGGATCCAGATGGTGCATTTTTAGAAATTCCGTTTGGGGTTATGCATGAAGATCATGTTAGGGCTTATATCCATGTTGCCCTAGATGAACATGATGGCGGCAAACTCGCAGAATTATATTTGAATCACTTAAGTGGAGACCAGCTTGAATTGTTGGACAAATACGAGGTCCTAGAAGACAAGAAATTCATATAGTACTTGAATTTCCCTACCTTCACTGAAGATGCATGGGTCCGATACGTATTAAGCCGAATGCATGATGAGTTCATGTGGCTTGAGCCTACACATATGATAACAAAGGAAGCAATAAGGGCAGTTACCGGTCTAAGCTCTACTGGTCCGATACCATAGTTGAAATCTGTAAAGAATACAACAATCATAGAGGCCACCAGAGCACAATTTGACAAGAGGGCTCTGACTGTGAACACAATTGAGGATCATGCAGTCAGGTTTGCATCTATGATAATTGGTTATAGGATATACTTCACTAATCGGGAAAACTCAGTCTCCGGAACAGCTATATACACCGCATATGAGATGATCAAGAAAAATAAGGATTATGATCTATGTGAGCTTCTTCACAGCAGTTGCTAGAAAATTTGAAGAGTAAGGAATCAAAATACCCTTTCAAGTTTGGCATGTTAATACTCTATTTATTCTTCTATTTCAAAAGAGAAATTCCGGGAATCAATAACATTGTTTGGGATCCAAGCAAACCTGTAGTTGTACAAATAAGAGATTATGTTAGCAGTCTAGGTGATGTGAATGCTCAAAATGCAGCATTGTGGGGATACTTTTAAGAATTTTCAGAAGTTAATGCAATCAAGAATGAGGATCCCCAAGTCAGTTGTAGAAAAGTACAAGAATGACATTTGTTTTATTGCGAATAAAGATTAGTGTATGATGGTGGCAGTAGAGCCTAGGACTGTCTGGGTACCACCCATGGGCTATGAGGTGGCAGAGGATGTTCTAATACGTCTTGCAGATCTTATGTTGAGCAAGCCCCGGGATCCTAATGAAGAAAGATTTGGCACTTACGAAGAAATATCTATTACGGTGCATGTGGAGCTCAGGCAGCCCGAAACAGTAAAGAAAGTCCGAAAGATGGTGGAAGAATATGCACAAAGCAAAGGGTTCACCAAGGAACAAATTTCCGGCACAAGAGCTAGAGTTGAGGCTGAAAGGGCAGCTAAAGAGAAGGAGGAGCAAGAAAAGGAAGCTAATAAAGCTCCAAAAATTCAAGAGGTGCAACCAAAGGCACCTATTGCACCTAAAAAGAAAACAAGGGGTGCAAGCTCCTCAGAGAAAGCCTCTAAATCCTCCGATATTCCATCCTCAACCACTGCAGAACCACCCATTGGTAAAGGCCACAAAAGGAAGAAGACAAAAGGACAAAGGATGTATGTTAGTGTTGGTGGTGGTGATGCAGAGGAAACAAAATCTAATAAAGAAGTGAAGAAGATGAAAGCACAAAGTACACAACCCTCTGGTGCTACCAAAGAGAAGACCTCTGGAAAGGAAAGAGGAAGTAAGAAGGCTAAGCAAGAAGTGCCCACAAAGAATCAGGCTACCATTAACCTTGAGGACACTCTGAATGCCATGTCTGCACATGGCAACCTCAAGCCAATAGCTTAACTCTATGATGAGGTTAATGACGTTGACAAGAGAATCATTGAGACATCTGTAATAAGATTCTTGGAGATGTTCAATAAGGCTTTGATTGAAGTCATAACAGACCTTCCTGACAGCTTGGCAAGCATAATGCAGTCAAGAAAAAAAGCTGCTATGGGTAAGGATGTGGAACTCCGAGAGTGTGCACTGATTAAGCTGTGTCCAGACATTACTCCGGAAGAAAAAGCAAAGATATCTAAAGTGTTGAATGAAAGGTTCAGGACAAAGAAGAGAATCAACACACTAATGTCAGGAGATGTTGAGAAGCTAGTAAAGTAAACTGAAGAAATCACCTTTGAAGCACTTAGAGAGTTTCATCTTCCAACTATATATGACAAGGAAGAAATAAATATTAAAGATGATACTAACTTACCGGATGTCAACTTAGATCAAGGAGTAGATAAAACTGATATTCAGACCCCTACACCTGATCAAGTCCCTGTCACAGATGGTCAGAATGAAGCAGTTAAAGATCAAACCAGTACACGTCCTCCTCCGGAGTAGCAAGCTGATCAAACTCATAAGAAGAAACCAAGTGATAATAAAGTATCTGATGATGCAACAAGAGACACTGCAAGTGCATCCATCACAAATGATCCGGTAGAAAGGGTGAAGGAGTTTTTGGAGAAACAACAGGAGAGCAAAAATTTGGAGTTTGAGAAGTTATTACAAGGTCCCATTGATCTAGCTTCTTTGTCCCCATTGCAAAAGATGAAACTTGGGACAATTTTTCATGCAAAGGCACAAGAAGAAATGCTAGTCACATATTCAAGACAGTGAGTTGATTGGTGATGCATCAAGCATTTTGGAGAAGATGATGCCGACATATCAAAAGGATACTTCATTATCTTCAAGTGATCAACTCAAGGGACTAATAAACTCAGTAATTACACATTTTGAGTCATTTGAAAAGTCTGCAGAAACTAAGGTCAGAAAAGAATATAATGAAAAAAGGTTAGCTGAATTAAAGACCATGATGGACAATAATAAAATTCTGCTAGACAATAGAATCAAAGGTATAGAGGAGGCCATTAAGGAATCATATGATATATACAAATTTTGCTTATCATGGCCGGAAGTTACAAAGGAGTTAAAAGAAAAAATCAAGGATCTGGAACTCCAATTGTTAAATATCTCTAAGTCATATGATCTGACAGTTGAATCAATAAATAGTAAAGAGACACAAGTTGTAAATATCCACAATAACTTAAGTAGTCTGATGAATAAAAGGGAAGAAGTTAAAAATAGGTTGTGCCAACTAAGAGAGCTGATAAGTCCTAAAATAGATTCAATGACTAATCTTGCAGCAGAAGCCTTGAAAGTAAAAGAAATAATTGATACACCCTCAGATGTGCACAAGGCAGAAAAATTAGTTTTTCTGATAAATGGTCATTCAAATTTTGGATAGTGCAAAGAATAGATGGGATGGAGAGTCAGCTCTGCTAAAGACCATTTATAATGATATTCTTCCTCCCACAACTAACTAATTAAGTTGAAGATTGTATCTATCATAAGCGGTAGAGTATGACAGTTTGTCGTTTTTGCAGTTTTGACACAATTTTGACTCTTGTACATACACCTTTGCCATTGATGTCAAAGGGGGAGAAGAATGACTAGTGAAAATGTCCAAACATCTAAAGAAGAAGAAAATCAGAGTAAGGGGGAGCAACACAATCATTTTTCACTAAGTCTTGCCATCAATGCCAAAGGGGGAGATTGTTGGCAAGAGACACTGCTCTAATGATTAAGGTAGAATGTTGTCATTGATGGCAACAAGGATTAATAACAGACAGAGATGTCATGGAAGCTGTTAAGTCTACTCTTAAGTCAAGGCATTGTAAAGGGACTTTGGTCCAGAAGACTAACCTAGTCAGAATGACTAAGTATGGACAGTACACAGAGTGATTGACAGTAATAGGAATGGTATGCCTCCGCAGTTGAAGATCAAATTATGTGGTTCTGGTATGTTGTAAACAACCCTTTGGTGATGTTATGTTCCAATGTTCAAGTCCTAACTTCCTCTGAAAGTCATATGGTGAATTGTCTAAGTCCGAATGAACAGAGTTAAGCCTGAAACAATGTAAAATACCTAAGTATTTTGGTCCGCATTCCTCCGCTGTTGAATATTTTGATTTGCGGTTCTAAGGAAATGTAGACACATGTCATAAGCATCTAAATCCAGATTTTGTAGCGCTTGAAGTTCATTAGATCATATTTGACAAGTTCTCCAGTATCGGCTTCCAGTTTGACAGTATTTCACTATGACAGAACAATAGTTCTGAGATCCGCATTTTGTTGTAGAAGATTATTATGTCTTGCGGTTTTGAAGGTTTGCTAAGAAGTCTATAATGAATGTTGGTTATGAATTTCAGAGACTCATAAGGTTCGCATTGAGAGTTATGATATGACAGTTAAGTAAGTTGAATATACTCATAAAAATAAAGCCAACACTCATGTTAGATCAATGTGCGGAGAAGATATATTGTTTGCGCCACCATCCTAAGTGGTTCTATAATAGGTCCAGATCTATATGAAGATCCTTGAATAGTTATATGAGTTCGCATTGTTATTTGTGGATAAGACCAAGCCGACAGGGTAAACTATTTGTGTACACGGTTCATGTTTGGCATGCCGACCTAATTGTGAATCAAATCAAGTTGCGAATATATATACCCAATGGAATTCGATGTTGAAGAGTGAGAAGACGTGAGTGTGTTGCAAATTTACTATATCTGTGATGCGATAAGTGCAATAAGAGTGCAGAAGGCAAAAGAAGTGAATATTGTTGAAATGCACCAGACAACTGAGACAGGGGGTGAATCATTTGTCTCCAAAACTTTAACCTCTTATGAACATTAACACATCAAACACTTGATTATTGTTATTCAGATTTAACAATGGAAGCATGAATTGAAAAACTCAACACAACAATATTATCAACACATGAGACACCAAATTTTTACATGGAAAACCCTATAAGGGAAAAACCACGGTGGGTGTTAGCCCACAAGATGTATATGTTATAGCAATACCGAAAAACAAAGGCTCGCTGCCTTAGGGCTCACTGCCTTAGGGCTCACTACCCAAAATGCTCACTGCAAATGTTGAGGCTCACTGCCAAGAACGGCTCACTGCCAAGGACGGCTCACTGCCAAGGGGTGGCTCACTGCCAAGAATGGTGAACTGATTTGGTAGCATCTACTCCATGCCTGGGTTCAGTTCCATTGAAGCACAGTATAACTCCTCTGCTCTGCTCTTCTTTACACTTCTCGCCTTATCTTTTCATTTTCACACCAGGACATATTTTTCATAGCTACATTACATGTTTTTATACAATTCTTCAACCTTGGAATGTACATCAAGGTCAACATTACATTCATCAACCATTGGAACAATCTCCAAGGTCGGCATTACAAACATACACAGAAATAGGTCTGGACCTAAACAAGATTTGCTAAGGTAAAGATGTATGCGGATCATGTTATGCCTTAGCTAGGACTCAAATGCAATCTTCCACGTCACAACACGCTTCCACAATCATCAATGCATCTCCGCAAGTAATGAAAACAACCAAGTCGGCCAAGACTGTGTTAACATTAAGTCTTCTACGAACAGTCTTCACCCATGATCCAAATTTCTCTCTGCGGACCAATCCAAAGGTAGGAACACTATCAGGAGACATCCACAAGCACATTGTAATCACGAAGAACCTCCGCACAACCTTAAACCAATTTGTCAGGAGGATTCTTCAAACCGGAGCACTTAAACAACACTGTCAACCACTGTCATAAAGAAAAGATTGCTTGCGAACCACCAAATCACAAACCATTGGAGTTGAAGGCACTTGTTATCATTACCAACTTGATTCCAAAACCGCAGACTGAAATACTTAACTACAGAGGAATGCAGAGCATGATACATTCTCGCTGTCACCACTAAATATACAGAAAAGCAGTTTTCACTCTGGTGAACATAGCTCACTCAAATCTTCATACCAGAGGCTCAACCTTGGAACATAGCATCTTCAGACATGTATCTAAATAACTTCCAATCCGCAGATAAAGATATTCATTCTACAAGAAATACGGAGCAATCTGTTGGACTATTCTTCTGTAGACAAAGATACTCTGCAATACACTGTTTCCACCGGAGAAGCAAATTTTCTCAATATCCTCAATATCAGGATCTCCAACACTTATCAAAGCATCTAACTTATTACAAACAAGCATCAAAACAAGAGCACAGTTGACACCAATGACAACACTGATATGTTGACATCAATGACAAGACCGGCTAGGCACATACTTGCAACAAATATATGTGAGCAGAGCAGAGAAACAGAGTAGTAATAATGAAAAGCTTTGAGTCTGTGTTTTGAGCGATCAAAGGAACTGTATTCCAGCGTGTTGGAGATGCATTTGTAGCAGTTCATGACTGGCACTGAGCCGCTTCTTTTCTCTCTTCTATCTTTCTTTCTCTGTGGACAGTGAATCCACTTGGACAGTGAATCTACCTGCAGTGAGCATTTCTTTGGACAGTGAGTCCTTGGGCAATGAGCCTTATGTAATCCGATATTGTTATCTTAATATATTGTGAGCTAACACTCACCGTGGTTTTTCCCTTTTGGGGTTTTCCACATAAAAATCCTGGTGTCTATGTTATGTCTTTATAGTTGCTGTTCTTATGTTTATTCAACTTTCATGTTATTGAATTTGGTAATTGGATTAATGAATATGTCAAGAAGAGGTTTTGTGGAATACTGATTCACCCCCCCCCCCTTCTCTCAGTATTCCTTGTATTCACCAGTTGAGCTGCTTGTATGCTTTGAGAAGGAGGTTGCTCCTACATCAGATATTTGGATCAGATCCTTGTATTTAACATATAGTTGTTGGAATAACACAATGGAGGATCTCATTTTGATTCTGGGTTTTTTCCCAGAAGAGTTTACCCAAGGTATATGTTGTGTCACCTCTCTTCTTCTTATCTTGTTGATTTTCATTGCATTTTCAATTTGGTTTAAGTATATCTCAGATTTATATCAGTCCATTAAGATAAGATTTACGATATTTTATTGTTCCTAACCAAAGAATTAACCCCTAAAATCAACATTTGGTAAGAAAGCTTATGTTGGATTGATCTTGTGTAGGAAGTAATGCCTTCTTTAGAGTTGGTGCTTTGGTCAGAGTGGAGCATTTTATTTTTCTTGCAAGCATGATCTAAAAATCAAATTTAATGACAAGCTCATCAAGATCTGAGAGAGAGAAATTAAATCATCAATATTTTGAACTTTAGAAGCTGAAAATGGAGGATCTCTTTGTAAAAAGAGATCAATGGATTACAATAACTGTTGCATCCAGTTTTCTACCTACAGGAAATTATCAAGATGAGTGGGATAAATTAGATAGGAGAGCAAGATCTACTATTAGATTGTGTTTAAGATTTTGTTTTAATCAATATTTCTTTGGAAGATACTACTTAGAAACTATTGGATAAGACTGGTAGTTTGTATTAGACAAAGAATCTAGTTAACAAGTTATTTCTTAAGAAGAAATTGTATTCACTTAAAATGAATGACAAAGACTTTATTGCTGGTCACTTAAATACATTTAACATCAGAGTGAGTCAACTAGCGTCCATAATACATATATGTTAAAATGGATGCAAAGGACATGCATTACTTTACTTTTTTCATTACTGGATTCATGGGATAATTTAATCATGGCAATAAGTAATACTACATTTAAGTTAAAAGTTGAAGATGTAGTGTTAGCTCTACTTAGTGAGGAATTAAGAAGAAAATCTATGGATGATGCTTCTAAAGATGCTCTTTTTGTAAGAGGTTGGTCTAAAGATAAAGGGGGTTAAAAAAGGGAGATAGAAAGAAATCCAAGTCTAAGACAAGATTTAAATCTTTAAATAAAAGTAAAGTATTGGAATTGTGGTAAAAGGGGTCACATTAAGAAGCACAAACTTAAGAAAAAAGGGAAAGAACATGACTCGTTTGTTGAAAAGTCCTCTAATGATGATGATGTTAGTGGTGATGCTTTTATGACTTCTAACATTGTTGGTGATGACTCATGGATGATTGATTTAGGTGCCTCTTTTCATATGTCTTTGCACAAAGATTGGTACATAGAGTAAAGAGAATATGATGGTGCAGAGGTGTACCTTGTTGACAACACTTCACACAAGATTGTTGGTTGGGGTAAGGTAGAACTGCTTTTTAGTGCTAGTACAATGAAGACATTGTCTAATGTGTTGCATATTCCAAATTCAGCCAAAAATCTAATCTCAATTTTTAAGATAAATGATAATGGTGTGCATTTTGTTTGCGTTTTAATTCGTACCTTTCAATGCGACACAAAATGGAACAGCGTGTACAATAGAACTGTTCTTCAAATTAGGAGGGGAAGCTCCCTCAAACAGGAAATTAAAAAGACAATAACTAAAACCTATCTTTTTGTTTTCTCAGAGATATGAGCACAAGGCAATTCAGCTCTTCTGCAACAAACAAGAAATTTTCAAGTAGGGCAGAAATATAACTAATCTAAAACACAACGTTTACTTCCTTCAATTAAATTCAAAGATTGAAGAGAATAAATGAACATAGGCGAATTGATTCGAAAGAAAACATGAACAATGACAAAAGATTAAACATGAATGATTATGCATAAAATCATAAACACTTGCTTCCAATCTCAACAACACAAGGTTTGCTAAAATCAAAACAATTGACTAATCTCTAAAAGCACTTGATTACATGACACAGATTTGAACAGTAATTGAGAGCACCAAAAGCTTGAACATTTACCATTCTCTAAATATAAGTGTGTAGAAGACACTTATTTATACCCTAAAACAAGAATTGCATGAAAGGGAAAAGAAGATTTAAACTAATATTCTTCAACCTAGATCTAGAGTTGCATGTATACATGCAAGCTTATTTGCATAATAAAAACACTAAAGAAATGTCTCATGCAATTCAGTTAACTGAAAATTGCATGTTATTACAATGAGCTCCAAAATTGCATGATTTCTAAAAGATCCAAAAATAAATGAGATATTTGAATGCACAATCAGTTCTCAAAATAGATCTTCTTTGGAAACTCCTCCTGCCGAAAATAGCTTTTCTGAAGACACTGAAAAGTGGCTAAGTCTGGGAATCCAAATTTTGCTAGAATTCTTCAACCTTCGACTCACCTGGGATGATTATGGAGTCCAAGTGAATGCTCTTCCGCTGAAGTATGATGTTCCCTTCCTCAACAATCTTCGCGAGCTCAAGATATTCCTTCTCGGCCTTGTCAAATTTTACAGTGATTTCCGCCAAAAGGTACATTTTGTCCACCTGAGGATCACCACAGAACCTCTCTCTAATCAGCTGCTGAAATTCACTTTGCACATCCCCCAAGCGACAATTTAGACCATCCTTCGGAAAATACCTGCAAGGAATATGTTGAACAAAATCTATTACAAACTTTTCCACTCCAAGAAGCTTTTCCTTCCATAGAGCGAAAACTAAGGCTATGTCCTTGGAGGTCTCCATCACAAAAGAATATTGTTCAATCCACGAAAAGACCTTAGATTTTTGCTCCGTTGTCAATGGCCTCATCCCAATGGTCTTCAATTTCACAAAAATTTTGTCATACATGGGTGCCATCTTTGTCATGCATTTTGTCAAGCTATCAATCCCAAGAATGACATCCTTAGAATTTGATACTACCTCAAATAATTTGGCGAGGGTGTTGATGCCTTTGATGATGAAGTCTTCGATCCAATCCTTCGTGTGCTTCCCATAAACAACTAGCTGGTTTAGTTGTCTCTGGTCATCTGATGATTCTAATATCTAAGGCAAAAGAAGCGTCGGCTGTGTAGAGGAATGAAGCAACTGAGAGATATATTGCCTTAACTGTTTCACTTCAGCCTTGAGGGTTGCCTTATATTCGCCATCATTCAACACTCTTTCCTTCAAATTTCCAGCAGCCACCTCTAACATATTAACAGTAGCATGTCGTGTGCTTCTTCCCAAATTTGCTTTCATGATTTGGAAGTCATCAGGCTCCACATCTATCATAGTTTTGTCCTGCAGAGGGATGGCAAACTCTAAAATCATATCTCCATCGGGAGTCTTCATTATCCTTGATTGCTTCTTTAACTTCTTGACTGTCAGCTCCTTGAAGGCACTATCGAATGTTCCAAAATCCAACTGGTAGGAAGGCTTCTTCCTCTTCTCTCCAATCATTCTGTGTAGCCAAGTAGGAGGAGCCCTTTCTGGCTCCACTTCCGTCTCAACCTCAATCTCCTCAACTCCTGATGAGTCAAATGATGTGGAAGCATTAAGTATGGGAGACTCAGTGATGCAGGAGCATCTAGCAACCTGAAAATGTAAGTTTTGGATTTTGATGTCTAGTTTGTGTTTTAAGGTCCTTTTGATGTCAAGAGTCTTGAATTAGTGTTTGAAGGTCAATTAGAGTCCATTGGGATCATTTCCAATGGTTTAGAGTTCTTAGGAAGTCCTAGAAATTCAAATTTTGAGTTTCCCCGCCAAAACTAGATTTGAATTTTCTAAGGTTTTTGGCTTGTTTTTAGAGTTGGAGATTGGTTCTCAAGGGTAGAATGGGTGTGTTGAGTTCAATAAGGTCTTGAAAAACCATGAGAACCCATGTTGGGTCTTTTGGCATGTTTTTTTCTAGACTAGATTGTAAAAAGGCTAAAATGTCAAGTTTTAGGACAATATTTGTTAGGTTTTGAGAAAAGAAAGACATGTATTCGAAGGATAACTATTTCTTGATGGCCATTGCACGAAGATGAATGAGAATACACGCTCCAAGAAGATCTGGAGGAGTTTTTTGATGAAAGTACCCTGTTATTGCAAGTTTTTTGACTGATTTTAGACTGTTTTGCAGACATACAGGCATAAAAAGACTATTGTATGGCCATGTACAGCACTATATTGGTCTAAAAGCACACGAGGAAGTTAGAGTTTTGTTTTCAGAATCTAATGCTTTTGGTTTCATTAAATTTTATGATGTTTGGAGCAAATTAGAGCAAAAATACTCATTGCAATTTTGACAATTTTCTGCAAAAACAGTGAGAAATCAGTCTTGTACGGCTTTGTACGGATCAATGCTAGGTCTGTGAATGGATGGAATGATAGTGATTTGTATGCAGGTTCAAATGCAACTAGTTTCATTAATTTTTATGATGTTTTGATCAAGTTACAACAAAAATACTCCTAACAGCCCTGTTTCTGACCTAGGGTTTTCAGCGAGTAAAAAAAATTCATATCTTGATTTTGCACCGTTGAAAAATCATAAAACTTGGTGAACATCTTCATTTGTTTGTGTTCTAGATATCCTCCAAGTTTCAGCTTGAAACCTCTGTGTGAGTGAGATATTCAAGTCTGTGTGAGTTAATGTCCAGAAAAGACTGTCATGAACCCTAGTTGCTTGAAGGTTTAGTGAAAATTGCTATTGTTGAGTTTGTCACAGGAAGGTTAGGGTTTGGTAAAACCCTGTAGAGTGTATTGAAGGGTTAAGAAAGCCAGGGGAGCACCAAGAAAGAATTTGCCATACAAAATACCCATTAAGTCTTGTTGAGGGTTTAGAAGTACATTGTACTCAATCTTTGTCATCATACTTTGCATCACTCAGGTTCTGGTTCTGTGGAAGCTGATGGAGAGGCCTCATGAGAAGGCTCTACTGAGGATAGATCAATCGTAGTGGGCTGCCCATGCTGAATCAGTGATGCAATGTCGGTCCTCGCTCTCTGAATCACCCTCAAGGGCTCTTTTTCAAAAACACTATCCCCCTTATCTCTTCCAAATACTATCTTTGACTTCATCTGAGTTATCAAATGGGATGATGATGGTGGCTCTGCAACTGGGGCCTTTTCCTTCCATGTTTTGACTCTCTTTTCCCTCTTTAAATTCAAGAAGGCCATGCTACATTTCACAACCATGCATGTTCTCTCTTGAATTGAGACTCCTTTTGTGGACCAATCAATCTGTAGCAATGGTTGTTGGTTGATCTTTTCTTTGACGAACTTAGGAGATAGAACATCTTCATCATCATCTAACAAACCATTCACGTCTTCCTTAAGGAAATCTGCAATTTGATTCAAGGTGAATCGGCTATAGTCCCTCCGGCGTACTTCAAATTCATCCTCACAATTGGCCCAATAGTCTTATGTCGTAGGCACATGAACAAACTTATTAACTCTAGATTTCATTACCTCTTTTGGATCATAGGTACGCCTCTGCTTGAATGTCTTGAAGTTAAATCTTGACATCTCCTCTCCAATAGACTTGGCATCAGTAGTGGATTTGCATTTGTAGATGCCTAGTTGTATTGGGAACCCAACTCCATGCTTATGTGGACTGCGCAAAAAAGAATGAACCTCGGAGCTCTGACGAAGGTATTCCATAAAATCAACCTCATCTGAAGGGTATTTAGGAAGCATGTATGGATATGATGCAAAGCCATACACTCGGATGTAAGAAAAAGTGGGAAACTGGATAAACCAATCAGCCCAGTCTGAAAGAACAGCCCTTGCTTCCTCAGAAATACGCACATGCATTTGAGTGTCCAAGTCACGCACCAAATGCATAAGGAATGCATCATTGACCCTTCGGAAATGCCTCTGTGACTCTAAAAACTCCAACTATGGGAAATGTCTGTATATCCTAGTATTCTGAATAAATCCAATGAAGTTCAACCCCATGAACTTGCCATGTCGCGCCATCATGTAGACCAAGAAAGAAGTCATCCTTAATTCACGAGTTTGAGGAAACTCCATGATCTGCTTATAAATGCAAATACTGATGAGGGATGCCCAATCATAAGTTTCATTGCCATTGCTAATGTTGTTGATGATGTAGAACATCCATGGCCTGAAACTTCATGCCTCGGCTTGTCCTGTGATGCGATTTAGCAATGTTATCATAATAGCATACTCATCCTTGAACTCGCCACGGCCTACATTCTTTGGAAGCATGGTCCTCTTTTCCTTTAGCCATCTACTTCTGACAATTCTCTATGTGATTATTCCATACATTTTCACCCTCCTCAGGATCGACATCAAGGGATTTTTCAAAAGGTGGGATAGAGAATGCAAATTCGATGTCATTAGACTTGAGGCTACACAAAGCTTGCCCATCAACCGCTCAAATTTCCCTTGATTTAGGGTCGTAATGCTTAATACAAGCAAGTACGAACTCTAGGCATTGAACCAAGATGGGAAATGAACCGGCTTGAACAAACCCGGACTAAATCAAATTTTTGGCTGTGGTGCTTCCAGCTCTCATCATGGAGTCCAAGTCAAAACCCCCAGGGGGCAACTTGGCATAAATCTGTCTCTCTAACTTTAGGATATTCATGAATAAGCACCGATTTGATTTCCATAGTGATAACTGGGTATTGCATCTTAGAAATTTGGGCTTGTAGAAGGCTTCCTTGCTGCTGTCCTACACTTTTTGAATGAAAATCAGACCTCTTTTTGGCTGCTGTACCTAGAAATCAAACTTGAATCTTCGCTGTCACACTCAGAAAATTCAATAAAGATTGATATTTTCTCCTTCAAAAACCAATTTTCTAAGTTTTTCTTCTATTTTTGCCTTCGAAAATCGATGTAGAAATCAATTTTATGGATTTTTAAGTGTTGGATCTGCACAAAATCCTGAAAAATTCTTGCACTTTCCTCAAAAATTGACCTTGAACACTGCTGGACCTGCAATATTTGATGGAAATTCTGCC
Organism: Cunninghamia lanceolata; assembly: GCA_027924645.1. Lineage (NCBI taxonomy): Eukaryota > Viridiplantae > Streptophyta > Pinopsida > Cupressales > Cupressaceae > Cunninghamia > Cunninghamia lanceolata. The sequence continues at coordinate 7,277,264 of BSBN01000634.1, forward strand.
CTATATGTCTCATTTTGCTTCTTTGATTGATGGAAAATTGGATTTTCTGCCTTCTATGATGCTGGATCTGCACAAAATAATAATCTTCTCGCAAATATTCACTCCAAAGGGCCCTCTATATTCACCAAAAAGAACTCTGCCCTTGACCTACTTATTTCTAACTTTAGGCTCCAAATTTCTGAGTTTTTGTGAGAAGAATGAATGAAAACCTTCTCAAATAGGTGGCGCTGCCTTCTTCCCTCCTTCAATCTGCTTTTTTTATATTTAGAAGGTGCTTTTTTTTGTGTGTTTGAACATGCAAATGAGGTGGGAGATTGATTGTCTTTAAATAGCCTTACGAAAAGGCATGCAAGATAGGTTTGAAGAGGTGTACCTCATGAAGAGGTCAGCCTCTGTTTGTTTTTTTTTTTTAAATAGTCTTGAATTGGTGCATGAGAGGTGCCTTCTAAAGGCGCACCTTAGATTAGGCAGGCGCGCCTGAAGGAAGGCGCACATGCCTTAGACTAGGCGCGCTAAAACTTCTTTAGCCGCTTCTTTATATTAGATGGCGCTTCAAACATATGGACGCGCCTCTCCTGATTCTAGCACATCGGTTCTTCACAGGGTGCACCACTCCATTTGGTGTCTTTATCCATTCTTCACCCAAGCCTTTACTTATTTTTGAAACGTCTTTGATTTGCCGTTTATTGAAAGCACCTTCATCCTTTCATAGGCGTGTTTTTCTACTTTGAGCATTTGAGAGGTGCCTTCTAAGGTGCGCCAAAACTAACATACTTTGAGCGCTTCTTTATATTGGATGGCGACTAAACCGTTTTGTAAAAGCTTTTATCCTTGATCAATTTTACTTTATATAAAAACGCTCATGAATGGTGTTCTCATGGTGGAAGAGGCGCGCCTATTTTCTCATATTCATGGCTCTATGAATGCAATCTTGCTTGGACGAGCTTTCCCTAGCAAGAGCACGCTTCTCCATCAAGCGTATCGCCTCTTCTTCTAAGTGAGTCACCCTTAGGTGTTTCTTCTATTTGCAAAGATGTGTCCTCTTTATCAAACGGAGTTCCCTTTGACTCCAGGGGTGCCCTATTGGTCTTAGACACGCCGAACCTAACTCTGGCGCGCCTCTCCTGATTTCGGCACACCTCTGAGGCTCTTAGCGCGCCTCTATGACGCACCTTAAGTGTTTGACCTTTCTCTTTGACTGCGCTCCATGATTCCTTGACAATTTCATTTCGTCAGTGCCTTCAATTATCCAGGAGCACTTCCTTTTAATTGGTCTCCATGTTTGATACCTGCAAGGTTAGTAATTTCGACATCATATGGTACAAGAGGAGGCAGGAATAGGTGATCATTCAGATTTTTGCAAAGGAGATAGGGTAACTAGTGAAAATTTCATATGGGTACAACACATTTTACTTTTGACAAACAAGCTTGCAAATTGTTTAGGGGAGCTTTGGATTTGGCGATGGGTATTAGGCATGGTACTTTGTTTAGATTGGATGTTACTACTTTGTGTAATTCTACCATGGCTTTTAATAATGTAAAGGAACCTACTAATATGTAAATATTGTAACATCAAAGATTAGACCACATAAATGAGAAACACTTGAAAATAATGAAAAATAAAGATATAGTTGAAAGTTTGTCTAGTTATTCTCTTGATTTGAATTCAATGAGCATTGTGTGTTTGGTAAGCAAAACAGGGTTAAATTTTCGTCTTCAAGTACATGAGCTAAAGAGATTTTAGAGTTAATTCATAGTGATGTGTTTGGTCCGTAGTTACAAGACTCGAACTTGGCTCAAACTCAGAAAGCTGATTTGTTATTTGGACTTGAACTTAGCACTTAGACTCGGTAAATTGAAAACCCATGAAATATAGACTTTTTAAGGATTTAAAGCTTTTACCATGCACCCTTGAATAAATCAACTTTAAAGACATAATAAGCTTATCAATTAGAAGCTACTTTGATCACATACACAAGTATGCATCGATCAAATGAGTACAAAAGAGGATTTGAGTTCAAGGAAACAACATTTTTAAATATATAAATATTCTCAAGTGTTTTAGTTGTACAACACTCATGGATTACGATATCCATGGCATCAAAAACAAAAATCACAACATGGAGTCATGAACTATGGTAGAGAGGAGCTTGTATCACTCAACCCAACATCACTAACTCTATCTGGGGTCTTGCGCTTGTATCTTAGACAAGTCTTCGAATGTTGCTATAGCCATAGGAGCATTACTTAGGATAGGGATTGACTTGGCAAACCAAAAGTATAAATGTAATTCAATTACATGGGATTTAATTGGAAAAAAGTCAAAAGAATAGAAAAACCTTGCTTTTTACATCTAGCATAGCCCAAAATGATTTTTACTTTTCTTGTTAAATTAGATCAAGGGGTAGTGTGCCTTGTAGGGTTCGAGGACAGCTCCAATTAAAGTCTTTCAGACCACACAGACATTCATGGCACATGCCATTTTTCACAATTTTATCGCTTGTAACCAAGCTCCAAGAGTCCTCCAAACCCTTCTAAAAACACAAGTGTTGAAGCAATAGAGCAGTAATTAGACCCTACCTATGTTTGCTGCCTATATGTTTGCTGGTTTTTGTTTCAATTCCTTTTTTTTCTCCTTGCTTGTGCTTGCAAATGAAATATCATTTTGAAATGTAAAAGATCATTTTATGTGTTTTAGTTTTAAGCATTTTCATTTTTTTTGTTTTTTTGTTTTCCATCTAACCGTCATGGCCGAGTTTTGCAGATGAGACTCACCAGGTTTGGCAAGTCTGACCAGACTCATTAGGTGCCCAGGTCCCGAGTCTCTAGGCCTTAGTTCACTCTACTCGCCTTAGGAATTGTCGAGTTTGGGCGAGTCCTAGTGAGTCTTGTAACTATGGTTTGGTCGAATGGATGTGCAATCTCTTGGTAACTCTCTTTATTATATTACCTTCATAGATGATTTGTCAAGAAAAGCTTGGATTTATTTTCTTAGACACAAATTTGAAGTTTTTAGCAAATTTAAGGAATTTAAGGTGCTTGTAGAAACCTATAAGGAAAATAAAATAAAATCTTTCAAATCAAATAATGGGGGGGATATTGCTTTAAATAATTTGAGGATTTTTGCAAACATAATGGGATTGTAAATCATAAACTTACTCCATATACACCACAACAAAATGTGGTAGTTGAGAGAGAATCAAACATTAATGGAAGGAGATATAAGTATGTTAAGTAGTGGTAAACCAGAATAAAGGCTTTAACCTAAAACTGTTGATGGTGCTTGCAATTTGATAAATAGGTCTCCTACTTCTACTCTTGTTAATCAAACAACACAAGAAGTATGGACAGAAAAGAAGCCTTCTATTGCACATTTGAAAGTATTTGGTTGCAAGGCTTATGTTAATGTGCCTAATGAAAAACGATCTAAGTTCAATTTCAAAGCAAAAAAAAAGTATTTTCATTGGTTATGTTGAAAATGTTAAAAGGATATAATCTTTGGAATACTTTTAACTCAAAAAATTGTTTACTCTAGAAATATAGTTTTCAAGGAAGTGTTTTTCCTAGATCTAAATAGCCAAAAGGAAAGAAAGATGATAAGATGCAACTTGAGGTTAACAAAGAAAAAAAATGCATCTAAACATGAACAAGTTGGACAAGAAGGGGTTGGAGATAAAAAAGATTCAAAGGAAAGTTCAAAAGAAGAGGGGAATCTCTTTCTCCACAACCTATGAGGAGGTCCACGATACAAGAGAAACAAATTGAAAGGTATAGCCCACCAAATTTTCGTTGTCTATTTGCTTTAACTTGTACTAACGATGAACCCAGATCTATGAAAGCTCTTTCTTTAAAGGAGAGCAAGCCTTGGAAAGAGGCCATGAAAGAAGGGATGGTGACCTTGCATAAATGTAGGGATTGGGATTTGACTAATCTGTTTGAAGGAAGGAAGCCCATAAGTTGTAAATGGATGTTTAAAAAGAAATTCAATGCAAATGACAAGTTAAAAAGTACAAGGCTTAACTATGTTGTTATATGGAGCCCAATCAGACTCGGAGGTTAAATTTTCCCCACTTTTGTCGATGCAATTTCCCCCCAAAGTATTTAATAGGGGAGTGCAAGGGGGGCAGAGCCCCTCTTGCGGGGCCCGAGGGGCTTATCCCCTTGGTGGGGGCCCGAGGGGCGGAGCCCACGATGGGGGTCTGGGGGCAACGTCCCCAGCGGGGGTTGCTGGGGGTAGCGCCCCTAAAGCAAAAATTGCCTATTATTTTATAAAGGCGTCGACAGTTTTTTTTCTATTGGCCGACATATAAAACCCTATTTTTATAACCGACATAAGTCTTGATAAAAATGGCTAGAGAAGGCGAAAAGGCTTAGGGTTAGGGTTTCCGTTGATATTGTATTGTAGCATATTGCAACGGTATTGAGTTGCAAGAGATTGTTGATTGTAATCGGTTCTATCTTTGCTGGATAACAATATTGGACTCTCTGTTGGTGGATGTAGCCCGTGTTTGGGTGAACCACGTTAAAATTGTCTCTCGCCGTTTTATTTCTGTGTTTTTCATTCCTCTGTTTAATCTCTGATTATCTACATTTAATTGATATCTTCTACCTGCATTTCCTAACAAACTAATGGCAAAAGGTTATTCCAAGTTTGAGGAATAGATTTTGGTGAAATTTTTTCTCCTATTGCTAAATTGAATTCCATTAGATTCCTTGTTTTCTATTGTTGTTGCTTTTGATTTTGACGTAGGGAAAATGGATGTGAAAATTGTTTTCTTGCATGGGGATCTAGAAGAAGATATTTACATGTCATAGGCTCAAAATTTTGTTGTTAAGTGGAAGGAAAACTCAGTTTATAAACTGAAAAAGATCTTTGTATGGTCTAAAACAATCTCCTAAGATGTGGTACGATGTCTAATGCATATGTTTTGTATTTTGGGTTTTCTCATAGTCAAGCTAATCATTATATTTATTATAAGCAAGTTGATGATCATCTTCTAATCATAGTCTTGTATGTTCATGATATGCTCCTCATTGGAAATAGTAGAGATGTGATTAAGGAACTGAAAACTCAAATACCCAAGAAGTTTGATATGAAAAATTTAGAGGCTACTAATTATATCTTAGGCATGAAAATTAAAAGGGGTCGTCCTAAAAGGAAACTTTGGTTGAACCAAAGAAATTATGTTCAAACAATTTTGCAAAAGTTTAATATGCATGACAATAAACCTGACAGAAAACTGTCGTTGGAAAAATGCCCTAAGTACAATGAAAATTTTGAAGATGTATAATGTTCTTTATGCTAATGTTGCAGGAAGTCTCATGTGTGCAATTGTTTGTACTAGACCAGATATTGCCCAAGCAAGGGCAGTTTTGAGTAGATTCATTTCTAACCCTAGCAGGGAACATTGGACCTTTGTGAAAAGGGTATTCAAGTATCTACATAAAACTTCTAATTAGTTGTTAGCTAGATGAGTAAGAAGCAACAAATTGCTGCTCTTTCCACCACTAAGGCAGAGTATATGGCTTCTATACATGCTTATAAAGAGGCGGTGTGGTTATAGAGATTGTACTTGGCTATTAGTTTTGTAAACATTACAGTGAAGGTCAGTTGCGAGAATCAAAGTGCCATCAGTTTGGCCAAGAATCCCAATTTCCATGCTCAGATGAAGCATATTGATGTTCAATATCACTTTATTCGAGATATGGTTAAAGACAAGAAGGTTGTTATACAAAAGGTTAACACTTTGGTGAACACTATAGATCCACTCACTACGCTGGTGAGCACTAAAGTATTGTTTGGTATGGGGATCTTGTAATGTCCCCTTTCTAGTGGAAACACTTAAACATGAATCTGCATTCAAGTGATTCTCAAGGAGACATTAGAAACATTATAGATTAATAATTTTCGATGATAAGATCAAATAAGATCAATGATAATGTATTCACATCATTCCAAGGATTATTTATTTCCTAATTGTTACTTGCTATTGATAACTATTCTATAATACGTTCCATAATTCAATCATGCATATTTTCCTTATTACTCTTCCTCATAGAACTAGGCTTTACATGTATAGGGCGCGCTGAAACCATCTCTTGACCCAGCCTACGGGAAACTATGTCCCAGCCTACGGGCCTTAATACGGATGGAATTACTCCGCCTCTCCCCACAATACCTAACGTTCCTTAAAGAATGAAGTAATAGCGAAATATATAGGGAAGCAACAACTATGTTTATCTTCCCGTGTCACCTTCCGTCTATTCTCCAACCATGGATGGGGAATTACATGTCTCGGGCGCGTTGAACCCTCTCCAATGCATCATGAATGGAATTACTCCGCCTTTCCCTTTGTCTAGGGCGCGTTAAACCCTCTCTAATGCATTGTGATGGAATTATCCCGCCTTTCCCTGATAAGACCGCCTCTCCTATGGTTGTAAGAGATGGAAGGATGAGATGGTTTATGTTTTTTCTCTTTAAGATTGTACGTATTCACATATGACTTAATCGTGCTTCTTATGTAAGAATGTAATCATTTATTATTTGTTGTTTACCTAATATATATTTATGTTTGTTATATAGTGGATTACCTATTCTCTTACATATAAGTATTTATCTTATTGAGTATTGTCCAAACCCTTTATTCCGATTATTATGCCTTAATCAGTCTATGATATCAATACACTACGTACTTAACTCATATTAGTATGCACTAATATCTCTATTAAATGAGTACATTGAAACCAGCAAATTTAAGTCATGAAATTGATGTTAGACTCATATTAACACTCCTATTCATATTCTCATATAATCAGTACTTATTTCTGGTGATCGATCTTAAGATATAACCAGTCCATTAGTCATTACTTAAACAATACTATATATTGGAGACGATATCATACCTGTTATGGATTCGTTGAAATATAGTTTGCTGGATTTTTAGCCTTCACTGTGGTTTTCTGTCCAATATGCAGAGATGGGTATCTGGTTCGATTCTATGTATCAATCTTGCTACTCGCTATTATGCCGTTTTTGTGGAATACGCAGATATAGTTGTTTCTGTTCTCCCCATCTCCTACTCCTTGGATCAATGCCTGCTTGATATGCATGATCCATTGTTTGATGTAAAGATCCTCCTTTAATATCTTTGAAAGAGCATTGTCTTATCAGCGGTCATCTCCTTCCAAGAGACATTACTCCTTAGGTGATCGTCCTTCTTAGAATATCCTAATCGCACTTCTCATGTTTGGAACTTATAAAATTGGTGGATATGTTGACCGCTGCATTTTGTATGATCGCTGCCTATTTAGATTTGTTTAGGACCATAAATACGTGCTTTCCTTAGGTTGCATTGGTATTTGCTTTAAGGGATCGCATGACCTTATTTTGTTTTATTTATAATAAGACAAGTCTTTGTCTTTATATAAGACTTCCTACTTTTTTCTTTATTCGTGGGTTTCTTTCACAATACTATGAATCACAGTTTTTATAAAGGTGCTGCCATAGATTAGTTTGTATTATTATATTTATAATATTCTTTAATTTATATTATAATTTATATCATTATATAATAATATGATTCTTATTATATATATTAAATATTATAATATCATATATTATATTATTATTATAATATCTAAATTATATTATGATTATTATAATGTAATCATAATATTATTTATAGATATATTATTATATAATAAATATCATCATTATAATAATATTTAATTATTTATATTATATCTATATTAATTTCTGATATAATATTTTATCATGATGTCTAAATCTTTAATTTAAACAATGCCTTAATATCGGGACATGACATCTCTCCCCTTAGCACTTAGCCTTTCTTTTTCCTTTATGCTCTTGCAATGTATACGACAAGTGGGAGAGTGCTAGGACTAAGTGTGTTGTACACTTTGCAAGTCCTCTAGTTATAATGTTAGATATTATTGTAATATTAGGTTTCTACTTTATAATCTCGAAATCATAGATTAATATTGCAATAATATAATGTTGTATGTATAAATGGTCCCCTTCAGGATCCATAGGATTCTTACTGACACATGGCATGAGGTGTAAAAGCATTGAAAGGATGTGTTATGAGCATAGATACAAGACTCACCCAAACTCGCCCAAACTCGACGAGTCGCGAGCCGGGCGAACCTAGGCGAGTCTGGCAGACTCGGCGATCGGGTACTCGCTCAACTTGCCGAGTCTATCAAACTCGCCCAGACTCGCCTGTAGACACCTAAAATTGACCATGTCTTGTGTCCACATCACTTTGTAACACATTTTGCCCTAGTAACCCTTCCATCACCCAATTCGTTAAATAAATCATATTTATTTAACTAATCCCATTTTAATCCCTCTAGCCAATTAATTAAATAAATTATATTTATTTAATTAATTCCCACTTTCCCTCATCCAAATTAATTAAATAAATTAAAGATTTATTTAATTAATGTATTCCACATCATCCCTTTCTAAAAATTACATAATTTTACTATTTAATTCCACATTTGTCTCTATCTTCACATGGCTAGAAGCTTCTAATCCTTATTATGTGGAATCTATTTGACTTTATTCCTCTTATTCAACCCTCATGCGACACTTGTCACATGACTACAACTCCTTGTGTCATTTAATCCTAGCCATCCATCACTAATCTAATCCTAGCCATCCATTCCTATCACTCACCTCCTATAAATGAAGCCTCACCTAATCCATTTGGGAGCTCTTGATACATCACATCTTCATACATCATCATGCTGTCCAAATCATTTTAGATCCTCTCATCCGTCATCCTCACACTAATGTTATGCTGCAAATTTGAGCAATCAACATCTCATCCTATCTATCATCCATCAAAGAGAACAAAGCTAGTAGATTTGGGTGCATCTACTCCATTCTATCACATGTGGAGGACTTGGTTTGAAGGTGAAGGTATCGGGTTGTGTTCATTTATCTTCAATTACCTTTGGATCAATTTTCTATCCACATTTCTGGCACGCCCCGTTGGTCTAACCCTCGCCTTTTGTAGGTTCATGCGCTTGATTTTGCAAATCTAACTTATTATTTGTCAAGTTTTGGCAATCAATTTTTGCAGGTTCTATCCTACGCAAAAACCGACCTCACCATTGAGTCTAGGAGGCCTCACAGGCGAAGATTGACATAAAATTTGCTATGTTTTGCTACAGAAAAATTTTTGAAATTTTTTGAAATTATTTTTTACTTGGTAGACCGTACAGTGCGGATCCGTACGGCCTCGTCGTACAATCTACATGCATCTCTGTCTATACCGTCATTGTCTGTGCTTGTTTTCATTTGCAGGTTTTCTTGCACAATTCTGTCGACTACATTTTTTTCTTTCTCTGCGGATAGCTGTGTCAAATTCCCTGTCGACCCTTTTTTTTCCTGTCAATTCCGCAGAACCGCCACTTTTATCGTCGCCATTGATCCCCCGCTCAAACCCCTGTCAACCACTACTCCTTGTCACCATCCATCTACAGACGTCGCCACCCACTCACTGCCAAAACCCTTTCGCCGCTCACCTCGGTTCCCCGTCAACATCTCCGATCTCTCTCATCCGCCATCCCTTCCCACCACCCTCTAATAACCCTCCAACACCCGTCGACAACCTTTACTCCCTCCGATCGCTTCCCAATACCCCACCTCTGCTCCCTCTATATCCTTGTCAACGCCTGTTATGCCGACCACCCCACGCAAACCTTCCCTCGCCGCTCCCTGCATCCTGACCTCCCTCCGCCGTTGTCACCTTCTTTGTCACCGACTGATCCCCTTAGCCCCCATCTTGCTTAAGCCCGCGGTCACTGTTGTGACCACAAGGCTACTTTTATCGGCCAACTTTTTTTTAATTTTTTATTTTGTTTTTTATTTTTCCCTTGTCATAGCCCCTGGTCACATGGGTGACCCCAGGGGCACAGCTCCACCTAAACTGCCAACCAAACTGTCAACTCTAAACCGCCTTATGTGACCAGGTCAAACACTAACAGTTAGCGGTTATCATTATCCATCAGACCTGCCATCATCCTCCTCAAGCCCTAAAAGGGCAACTTTTTTCTTTTTTCCATAACTTTCGCATACGAAGTCAGATTTTCGCGAAATTCCCCTCAACGCTGGCGGGATTAGTTGCCTGTCCATACTCGACCGAGGGACCACCCGACTCTAATTGTGGTATCTCTTCTCCCTATGCCTAGATGGTAGATGGTGGAATGATAACGGTTGGCTCACTCTCTAGATGTTCTGGTTATCGAGAAGGGCTAAAGGGGGAAAGGTTCATGATTCTGATGGGGGCTCCCAACAACTGTAACCAACTGTCTACCTATGCCAAGCTTTCCAGTAACCACTCGGAAGCAGCTAGAGTGATTTCACCAATAAGAAGGGGTGCTGGAGTATCACTCGATGGCACCTTAATCTCACCCCACGGTACTAGAATAGCACTCGGTTGCACTGGAATATCACTCTGTTGTACTGGAATATCACTTTGTTGTACTAGAATATCCCCCAGTGATGGAAGAGTGGTTGAGGTCGATGAGGTGACCTCAATGCAATCCTCTTCCTCGCCCTATGTCTCTACAGTATGTGAATCCTCTTAAGATGACTCCACTGTTGTCGCTTTCCTCTTCCTACTGGCTGTCTTGAGCTCTTCCCCTTTCCCAGCCTGCACGAGAGCTCGTAAGTTTGTCCATCTGAAAATTGTGGGCCAAGAAGAATCATATTCCTCATCTGGTTGAAACGGACCACCTGCTAGTGAGGGTACCTGAGTATAGATAGCATCCAAAAGAAGGGCTATGGCCTACTACGTCATGTAAAAGACTTGTGTGTCATTTTCATAAATTCGTGTATCCTCTTTGACAACACCGTTACCCAGTCATACACGGTCCCTTCACTCAGGTCGACCATGTAGTCAGTCATCCAGAGTGGAATGTCGAAGGAGCGGGTGGCTCCCGTCAACCTGGCTCGAATCACATCCATTAGACACCTCCATTCATCATTTGCCAATTGCTCACGACGTAACCCTCTATTACCTGAGGCCTGAAGATTTGCTTTCTCCTTGTCACTAAGATCGGCCCTGCATACTTTCTTTTTTTGTTTGGTTACTAAAATCCATGGCGGGGAGTACCGAGAGCCCGTTCAAAATCTTCCGGTCTAAAGGTGATTGTGACCAATGTGTGCATATATTTTATTACTGTTTGTTGGGACTGTGTTGTAATTTGCAACCATGCTTTTCAAAAAAGATTCAAAGTCCCGAATATTGAAATATGGTACCTGTATCACCTTGTCTACTCGTGCATTTTATAGTGTTGTTTTGAGAGGATGTTCAGCTAGATGGTTTGCCCACCAAGTTCTGCACTCAGCAGTTGTTAGACTTTCCCCCTGCAAAGATTCCATCGTGTGTTTTTCTTTTGCTTTCCCCTTGATAGGTTGTTTTTTTTATGCCTTCATATTCGTTGCAATCTTCGGTCTGAACTTTGCTAGTGATTCTTCCCAAATTATTTTCCCCGCCATTGTTCATGTTCCTATAGCTATCAATTATACTGCACACACTTGCCGCACTTCACTTTCCCAACTACGGATAAAATTGCGAATGAAGTCACGGCAATTTATTGCTTGTTAAGACAGTTACTATAACTAATTCTCAGATACCACTGCCACACTGTTACTCCTAGAATGATTTGGTTCGACTTACCCAAGAAGGAAGCACTCACTAGTAGCCAAAGACAACTATTATGCTGTACGGTATCAAGGTTGTTGGGTAGCGTTTTAATTGCATGTGTACGGCTAGTAGCTATAGGTCGTACGACTTGGCTAATAGCTAGTCGTACAACGAGAATATTATCCACTCGCACGGTATAATCCCTCCGCTCTCATACGATCACCTCAGTGGCAGAAGGAGGAACTCGTATGGTAGATGGAGGAACTCGTACGTCCAAGTAAACTTGAAGATGTCGTACGGCTTTAGCAGCAAAGTCACTGCATACGGTAGGATGGATTTTGTAGGGTCATACGGTAGAAATATTTGAAGGAGTTTGTACAACTGGAACAAAAGAATCTTTCAAGGCATACGACAGAGAGCAAGGAGGCTAGAAATCGTACGGCAGAGTTAGACTCGTACGGCGAGGGGATACAATGCTCAGGGACTCATACGGCCAAAAAGGGTCATACGACTCCCTTATAGGCATCTTTTTTTTATTAAAAAAAAAAAAAATCATTTTGTTCTATTTTTTCCCATTGATTTTAATTTTTTCTTTTCTTTTTTTGCTTTCCATACTCCTTATTTGGGAAATTTCTTTTTCACTATCACTTCCCTTTTTTTTTTCTCTCCTCATCCCATACTTTAATTACCGTCATTTGTCGGAAAATACCAATTTCATATGCTACTTGTCGGGGTCTTTTATTTACTTCACTTTTTCCACCTTCTTGCCTTCTTGTTCTTTTGCCATATCTATTAATCCTTTCTTCCTCCGTTTTTTGTTCTTTTTCTCGATCATCATGTTTTGTTGTACTCCATGTTGCCTCACTCCATTTTTCAATTTCCGTGACGTGGCAAAAAATACAAGTGGCGTTTGCCTCTCTATAACAGTCATTTGGACAACATCTCTCTATCTATTCTAGTTTAAAAATTTGATCAACAAAACTTATTTCTTCCATACCTTTATGTAATTTCCTTCCATTAATCAAATTTAACCCTTCTGGTTCTTGGAGCCATGTCATGAAATTCCCATCTACTGTCAATTTTTGTGGATTATATACCACTCACCACATTCGTGGTCTTGGCAGTGGCACACTTCGGGTTGCCCCTTTAGGTAAGTTTCTTTCGGTGAATTCCCGAACGGCTTCATAGTAGCCCAAATGTTCTACTATAATTGTACTATCGGCTATGTAGCTCGTTTGTGGTGGGATTACTTTTTCCTTTGGCAATAGGAATTCATATTTTTCCCGTATTTTGTTACATTCTCGTATCCATTCGTCCCACTTGTCTTCTTCTGTACTTTTATCATCTTGGTCCGCCCAAGGGTCGAAGTTGTTATCTTCGACTACTCCCTCTCTTATGCCAATGTAGGGTGAATATAACCTCCAGTAATCATAAATCTTTAGCCATTGTGCTCATGGCCTGAAATAACCAATAACTTCATCCAAGTGTGTGCTCGGAAAGGCCACTCCGTCAATTCTTTTGTTCATGTCCACACTTACAGGAATTCATCATATACATTAGAATTGAATTGAGAGTTCACATGAGAGTCGAACAAATTAACAAAATTTAAATGCTTTCATTAAAGAAGACTCTTTCAACCAATGCTTGCCAATGTGCTTTTCACATTCAATAAGACTCTTCTCCTAAACCTTCTCACATTCTCATACATCAATCTTCTAAGTCTCCTAATAAAATGGCAAAGTGAAGGCATTTTCTATTGAATCTGGATCAGGTTTGCAAAGTACTTGACCACTCACTGATATCTTCCGTTTTTTAGAGTAATAGTGCTTGACACATGCAAGGACAAATCTGTGACTTTGAATGGAGAGAGGGAAAAAGGCTGCTTCAAGAGGCTGCTATTCCATTTCCTTTTTGCTATTTTACTCCTGTTTTTTATCTTCTCCTCCAATTCCAATACTTGCACTTTGACATGTCCTAGACCAGTCTTTGATTTTAGAGTATTCTATCACCAAAACTGTTGGAGTATCCACAGTTTGAAAAGAAATTGCATGTTTGAAACCCTAGGATATATGAAGAGTTGTCGTTTTGTATATGAAGTGGTCAAATTGTTGAGCAAACCCTTCTATGACTGTCACAAAACTGATGTGAGGAATGTTGTTGTCCAATGTTTATTTCAGTAACAAAGACAAAAAGTTACCTCCTCAAATTCACCGATATGACTGTTGTTATAACAGCTGATATCTTGCCTTAAAATAACTGAAAATCTGCTGAAACAGTTCGAAAAATAATATTTAAATAATTTTTAATTGATTTTGGGTTTTTTTTTAAATTTGAGTGTTTTTATGCAGGGAAGGCCGTCCCTGAGAAGTCCCCACGTTTTCGACACATTTCCGGGATGGATAGGGCAATTTTTTTATCGAGGACAGCAAGGGGACGTTTCCAAGGCGTCTCCGCATCCCTGGAATGTCCCCAGTACGGGGAGGGGGCAAAAAATCCCGGGGATGCATCCCCAGGGAACATAGAGAATAATCTAAAATTAGTGCCTCAAATAAACTAATAAAAGCGCTTAAACTTAAAACAAATCTGCACCTAATACAGAAGTTACAAAAACTAAATATAGGGTCTAATTTTCCAGTGCCCAGCAGGTAGAATTAATCACTAAAATTATGGTTTCTGACTGTTGTGCCCAAAATTACAGTTTCTAACTGCTGCACCCATACACCTTATGAGCGATAAAAAGTTAACATATTCCTGCAACTTGAAAGACATGCCAAAGAATTTCCTAGAGAAAAATTCAAATTTGATTCTCTAACCCCCAAATCTCACACAAACCAAATTAGGGTTCAAGGAGTCTGGCTTCAAGGGGTGGTGACCAGACCTCTAGCAGTGCAAGCTGCTTGTAGGCAGTGCCATAACAGGCATGCACCAACTGAATCAAACTGAAGAAACTTTGAATCCCATAGATGAACACAAAATTCATGTCAAAAGTTGGAATCCTAACCTGTATCTTTTCCTCTGCCACTGATCTTGCTAGGTTATTAACATTAAAAGCTGTGACTTTAAGACTACAAACATAAAAGTTCTTCACTGCCCAAGAAAAAAAGACAAGCCTTGCTCATTCTGCCAATGTTGAGACATAGTTTCAGCACCATGATTTGTATTGATATCTCTATATTCTGCAAAGATTATACTTCATTGGTTTCTTTTTCCTTATCAGCATCCTTGTATCCCATGCTTACCTCCAAGTACAGCCATGAATATTGTTGAATTCAGAAAGAGAATATAGCACACTTGAAACTAGATAATACCACAAAGGATCATATCTTAAGAATTTTGGATGATAAATAGTGTAAATGATATCTTACCTCATATTTACTGGCGTGAAAGAGTTATATTCACACAAGATGTAGTATCTTTTAGAAAAGAACGAGAAAGGCTACAGATTCCTTTGATCAAAACCTCAACGTTAATTCTGCCCATCTTTACCTTCCCATTGATCAAAACTTCAATGTTAATTCTGCCCATTTTTCTTCCCCATCTCTAATATCTATTTATTTGACTGGTGCCTGATTCAATTTTGGGTCTTCCTTGACAAATAGCAAAAAGAGGGTATCATTTTCTTGTAAATTATGGTTTCCTTTCAAATTCATCCATAAGTGATGTGTAAGCTGCCAAGTCTGAAATAAACCCAGTCTCATCATGTAACTTCCTAGATACTTCTGAGTTTTTTTTCTTGCAAAGTCCGTGAATTAAAGTGTTATAGGTAATATCATCTGGCACTAAGCCTCTGTCAATCATTGTTTTCAAAAGCATGTTTGCCTTCCGTGTCTGGCCTTTTTTGCAAAGTCCACTGATAAGAGCATTATAATGGATCACACCAGGCACCACTCCACTATGTTGCATCTCCTTGAATAGCTTCAAAGCCATTTCTAAATCATCATTTTTGCAGTGCCCATCAATAACCATTGTGTAGGTTGCATCATCAGGCATGAAACCTGCCTTCATCATCTCATACAACATGTTGTGCGCATCTACAACTTTTCCTTGCCTGGCAAGTCCAGTTATCAGAGCAGTGTAACAAACATTATCCATCTTCATACCTCTCATTACCATCTTGTTTCGCATCTCTAGAGCCTTTTCCAAATTACCTTCCTTACAGAATCCATCAACTAAGATCGTATAAGTGATCTTGTCAGGCACCAACCCTGTTTTTACCATTAGATCCAGGAATCTTTTAACTTCCTTTAACTTTCCAGCCCTGCAGAGCCCATGGACGAGTGCATTGTATGCAACCACATCAAGTTTTATTCCTTGCTTTACCATTTCATCATGCAGATTCAAAGCAGCCTCAATTGTGCCTACCTTGCTGTGTGCATCGATCAATGTTGTAAAAATGACACTATCTGGAATCACACCCTTTCCTTTCATCTCCTCAAACAACTTACACGCTTCCTCCAACCTGCCTTCCTTGCAATGCCCATTAATCAAAGCACTGTAAGTCACAATACTAGGGCGAATGCCCTGTTCCACCATCATAGTCAAAAGCTTGTAAGCATCACTTATTTGGACCTTCTTACAGTACCCACTAATCAAAGTATTGAAAGTCACCAAATTAGGAGAAAGGCCCCTCGTCCCCATTTCATCAAACAAACTCCTTGCTTCTCTTAGCTTGCCGTCCTTACAAAGACAATTAATAATCATATTTAATGTATAGACATTGGGACATACTCCATATTCTACCATTTCATTATATAACTCCCAAGCAGAATTAGTAGATTTAGACTTAAGAAAGCTATCGATAATAGCATTGCAGGTCTGCAAGGAAAGAACGAACTTGTGTTTTTTGATCAACCTAAAACACTGAATGGCATCTGGGATCATTCCAATCCGTGTGTATATATTCATCAGCATATTATAAACTGCAGGGGGTGTATGTTTTCTGGGAATCTGTGTTTCTACAAGTACCTGGAAAACGGAAGCAGCTGAATGGCGGCCCTTTCTTGAGACTATGACTTCCAGCAGAGACCGTGCTTGCGGGAACATCCTGTCCTGGCACAAAACATGAATCATAGTACAGTAGGATCGAACTGTATGTCTAAAACCCTGTTGTTGCCCTACCCAGGTGAAAAAATCCAGCAAGCAACCAACTTTCAATTGCCCTCTGAGTAGTACTTGGATCACGTGATCAGCAGTCAATCTGTGAGAAAGCTTTTTTAGAGAGTCTAAACTGGTTTCTTCCTTCAATGCCATGTAGAGCTTCTGAACTATTTCTGTGTTATCATTCTTATGATTTGTGGGTGAGGAAGGATAGACAGCAGGGAAACGTGAAATGAGCTTATTAGTTGCTATGCTTCTATAATATCGTTGGTAAGCGTTGGAAAGGTTGAGCAAAAGGGCTGACATATGGGTACTTTTTATTATCATCTGGATTTGGCTTTGAGTGGAGGGCTGTTTGTAAGAAGACAAAATGATTTCGTAGCAGAAACTAAATAAATACCAAAGAGAACCTATACAGAAACTTGTAAATGCTTCGCCACAGAACCAGAATGAATCTGAGTATATTTTCTCACCTGCCAACTCGAAGTGAATCTTAACAAACAGATCAGAGGAAAGACCATGTGCACTTTAACTTTGCACCCCTCTAGCTCTTACGGTAAGTCGAATTTCCCTTAAAAAATTCAGTATATTTATGTATCATCAATGATAATACTTCAGTTATATTCTGCTTCAGTTGTCTAAGGAAGCGGTCCCATGGAGGGGACTTCCTAAATTATCTCAGCGGCGCTGCTGAGATTTTTTAGGAGCATTTTAAATTTTGTAGTTGTCATATGTTTAAAATTTTAAGCTCCGAATTTTATGGAAGTTGGTCTCATGAAGTTTTTTTAACAATAATTTATGCTAAATAATTTAGCAGAGATTTTTTAGGAAATAAAAACATAAATAGAAAAAATTCCCTCCAAATTTTCCCCTAAATTAAGTGGTGGGAATGAAAACACTAGTAGTTAACTCCCTAAGCTGGTGGGGGAAAGTTTCAGCCCCACCTCATTCAAAAATAACCTCCTAAACATTAGCTGCTCCTATTTTGGAGGAAAAGATTTTGATTTAAGCATTAGCAAACTTTTTTGAGTTCCATGGGACCCTTTGCTCCACAAAAATAGATCCTCTAGCAGCGCATGGGACCACTTCCTAAAACACTTATTTTTGTGTATAAAGGAATGTATTAGGGGAGAGGAGCCGAAACATGGGCGGGGCCCTAACGTGCGATAGGACTAGCGCACGTTGGGGCCCACACGTACGCGCCGATCCTCCACAAGTTAAGAAAAAACACTTGCATAAAAAAGCACGATGAGATCAAACACAAATCAAATATTAAATGCACATTTAATCGTATATATTTGTCAACAAAACAAGTTAAATTTAGCAGCAAAACACATGTATGTGTTTTCAACTTGTAGCTAACATATCAGCATAAAGTAGGAACTTGGAAATAAAACAGTCGTATCATATAAGTTTGCACCCTTCCCCATAAACATTCAAACCCAGCTGTCGCACCAATCCAGGTGTCACTTACATATTACTCACAACTACACAATAAAACAACAATGCCACGTCAACACAATTCAAACCCATGTGTCCCATCTTTGACCGAAATGCTAACCCATTACAACCATGTTTCCCCCATAGCATAACCTAAACAATACACAAATGCATCTGCTTGTCTCATCAAACATGAGACCTACAACACGTATCAACAGGAGTCTGTCCCATCTCGCCAAGTAGGGTGCGCACATACTAGCTCCTTCCTCTAAAAGCCCACCTACAAACAAAAATTAAAGGTGTAAGGCTGCCATTATTCATTAAAAAAAATATGGAAACAAATGCAAACAATACACCAAACCAATCAACTCAAGAATTAATGGCCCAAATCAATCAAATCTGCAATTCATATCACCCAGAATTCAAATTTGAAAAAGGACAGGAATTTAATTCGCCACACCAAACAAGCATTAATCAGATTCAAATAATTCCCAATTCAAATAGCCGTGAAAACCTTCAAGTATTCACTTATTCTGCAGTGAGCGACATAAGAAAAGGAGGAGTGACAAGCACGGATTTCAGTCCAGTAGCTTCCATATTGTTCCAGGTATTCCTCTTACTGTTTTCCATTCCTAAGCTTTATATTGTTCTTCATTACAACCATTATAGTCATAGGTTTGCATTTGTCTTTCCCTAGGGTTTATATTGCAAATATAAACCCTAGGGAAAGACAAATGCCAACCTATCCAACAGCTTCCATATTGTAAATATTACAGTCATAGTTTAGCATTTATGTTTCATAGTTTCTGCATTATCATTCAGTCTGGTTATCTTATTCTCATAGGTTCTACATTATCATTCACTTTGGTTATCTTATTCTCATAGGTTCTGCATTATCATTCAGTCTGGTTATCTTATTTTCATAGGTTATGCATTATCATTCACTCTGCTTATCTTAGTCTCATAGGTTCTGCATTATCATTCACTCTGGTTATCTTATTTTCATAGGTTTTGCATTATCATTCACTCGAGTTAGCTTATTCTCATAGGTTTTGCATTATCATTCACTCTGGTTATCTTATTCTCATAGGTTCTGCATTATCATTCAGTTAGGTTTTCTTCGATGCCAATCATAAATTTGGGGGTTTATCTTTTTATTAGGTTTTTGTTTCATCTTTTTCATGGGTTATGCTTCATCAATTCAGTCATTCAAAATATTAGATCAATTAAATTCACAATAATTTATGCATGTGAACGAGTTTGTCATGCACAAAAGATGTGAGATTTGTTAAACTCTTACTGTTTTTCATTCCTAAGCTTTATGCAGTGTTTCCCTACAGTTTATATTGCAACCATTACAGTCATAGTTAAATAGTTGTGTTCCCCTACAATTTATATTGCAATCACTACAGTCATAGGTTAGTAGTTGTGTTTCCCTATGTTTAGGATATGGGATCTATTAAGCTCAGCCTTACTATTTTACATTTGTAATCTTTTAACTGTTCTTCATCACTACAGTCATTGTTAAACAATTGCATTTCCATACGGGTTATATTGCAATCATTACAATCATAGTTAAAATGTGAGTGTGGTTCCCAGTTTGTTGTGCATGAGTATGTTTATGTCGCACATGCCTAAGAGATATGAGACATTGTTAAACTCTAACTTATTGTTAAACTGTAACTCCCTTGCATACAATGTAATTATGTGCTTGTCACTCCTCTTTTCCTTATGTCGCTCACTACATAATAAATGTAAGTTTGTAAACTGTTAACAGTATTTTTGAATGTCAATGTAACAAACTAAAAAGAAAACACATACACAAACTAATTAATCTTTTGTTCAAGCATCATTGTCTTCATACATAAAGATAAACAAGATTCAATATGAAAATGCCTTCCTATTTTTGTCACAAGAAGTAAATATATGTTGTTTTCCCTTCTTGGTTTTGATTGTACTTATTCTATGCAGATGGCTAAAGGTAATGCAGTGGTGACCCATACTAGAACCAGAAGAAACAAAAGAGCCACGACACGGTTGCCCTCCCACAAACGAGGTTGTAAATTTCCACCAGAAGCAGATCGTGTTGCACAAGTAGAGGACAATTATACTCCTCGAATACCGTAGAATGAGGTTCCTACACCTCGAATACCGTGGAAGGTAATAATGAAACAATGGTTGTGGTCTTCGGAGGACATGAAAGGGGCACTCTATGACATTGAGGAAAATGACATGTCAATAAGGGGAGCTTCCAAAAAGAGGTTCCTACACCTTGAATACCGCATAAGGTAACAATGAAACAACGGCTATGGTCTTCGGAGGACATGAAAGGGGGGCACTCTATCATGTTGAGGAAAATGACATGTCAACAAGGGGAGCTTCCAAAAAGTGGAAAATCCTAACAACCACACTCTCCAAATGGCTAGGTAGACTAACAACAACGTCCAAGAAAGGTCTACCAACAGTCCTCACTGAAGAGGAAGAACATCTCATTGTGAAATGGTGTAAAGAAATGGCTGAAGTCGGCCATGGTCTTGAGATAGGCAATCTTAAGTCAAAGGTTGCCCAAATCTGTCAAAACAGGCCAAACCCTTTCAACAATGGGTTCTTGGGGAAGTCCTGGTGGACAGGTTTCAAGAAATGGCATTCTGAACTTGTGTTGCGGACTGCTAAAGGCCTAGACAAAGATAGGGCACTCAACCTTAGACCTATTGTTGTACCATCTTTCTACGATACATTGTCTGCAGCGTATGAAGCACTACCATATGGTCCTCATCGCATTTGGAATTACAATGAAACTAGCATCTAGGTAGGCAGAAATGGGTCCATGAAGGTGCTGGCCAGAAAAGGTAGCAGGAATGTCTCGTACATTATTCCAAAGAGTCGTGAATGGATAACCATTCTATGTTGTGTCAATGCTGTCGAGCAGAGCATTTCAAGCTTTTACTTCTTCAAGGGGAAACAGAACATAGATAATTACATTATAGTCTGCGAACTAGGTACTTGCATGGCAGCCCAGCCCCATGCATGGATGACTAAAGACTTGTTTATAGATTGGTTGAGCCACTTTAAAAACTCAGTTCCAGGCAGTGTGTCGCCCACCAATAGACAGTTGCTGATTTTTTACAGGCATGGAAGCTATGTAGCACTCGAAACCATCCAAGAAGCAAGAGCGTTGGGTGTAGATTTACTAACATTGTTGTCACACACCTCACATAAGCTACAGCCGTTGGATGTGAGTGTCTTTTCACCTTTTAAATCTTACTTCAAATTAGAACCTGCAGTATTTTTGGCAAGGTTTCCAGACATTGAAGTGAGGAGAATAGAACTTGCAATGTTGGGCAACAAAGCACTAATAAGAGCTTTAACAGTTGACAACATCAAAGCGGGATTTAAAAGGATTGGGATATGGCCACTCAATCCGGATGCACTCATGGACGACATGCATCCCAGCGACACATTTCAGGTCAGCAAGGATGCTTGTGCAATGGAAAACATTCTTAGCCTTTCTGAAGTTATCGTGTCAAGAGACGATGTAGCATAATTGCAGTCCACTCTTCTAGATGGATAATTGCAGTCTACGACATAATCATAGCAGTCGCCTAATAGCTATCCTATTGGGAATGAAGGTGTCTCAACCTTGGTAATTCCTTGTATTTATTATTTGAAATGTATTTATTTTGTTTGCCTATGATGTATTTAAGTTGCACATCCTATTTTGTCATTTAGTCTAAAGTGGCACGATGAATTGTCACTCCACTTGTAAGATGACTAGGATGGTCAACTCACTCCATGTGGAGATAGGCGTCCCCTTTGTGTGGTAGAGATTTTTTGCCATGTGTCGGCATCTTGAATAGTGTGTAAGGGAATTTTGACCGAAACGGTTATGATAGAATCTATGACGCATAAGAGTCAGAAATGGAATGTTCTATGACAGGTGAAGACATGTGTCACAAGGCATCTTGGAAGAAGGCATCTTTGGGCACCCCAAGGAGAGTTATAACATGTTGTAAGAGAATATGCTATTTTTAGCCTATGTATGATAGATTCTCTTACAACTATAAGATATGACGGTTATGATGGATTCTATGATAGTCGTAAGAGTCGTAAGAATATCTGTCATAGCCCAACTTAGGAATAGGCAACTTCTTTGGGATGGGGTGATATGACAAGTGTCATGAACACCCTGCAGTGTTGGACAAGTATCCCTAGGCATGGATTTTGGGCCATGAGGCCATGTTGGATGCCCATCTCAAGATAGGCTCATTTTTGCCTTGTGACTTCTTTATAAACAGGTGCTTTGAGAGGAGATGTAGTATGTGATTGACATGTACTGTTATGCTGTCGGATTATCTCCAGATACGAGTGTCAAAGACTCCTGAGAGCTTGCATTGCAAGTGTATTGTAAACCATTACAGTTTTGATAATACATTGTGTAGGTTTTGGAGTGGGGTTTTTCACTCGATAAGGGTTTTCCCCGCGTTATATCTTGTCTCTCTCTTCTTCTGTCTTACATTCTTGTGTTGTGTATTGCTACAAAATCTCTATTGTTGTGTTAAACATCCTATAATTGTAAAGGTTAAAAAGAATTTGCACTCATCTCTCCTCATTAGATTAGTATAGGAAGCGATTTCCGCACACCTAGCTTCCTTTCAGTTGGTATCAGAGCTTGATCACCTTTGGTCCTAGTTGTTGGGTAGGGGTTTTTTGAGCTAATCTTAGGTTGAGTGGGAACTTTGTGTAGAGTATTCTGTAATCTTGTTGCAGGAAGATGGCAGGCACATCCGGAAGATTTGACGTGGAGAAATTCAATGGCACAAATTTTGAGTTATGGAACTTAAGATGGAAGACATGCTTGTTGATCGAGACCTATGGGAAACCGTATCTGGTGTAAAACCAACCGCAATGGCACAAGCTAATTGGGATCTCAAAGATCAGAAGGCTAAGGGTCTCATAAGACTCAGTTTAGCTGATTCCATCCTGTTAAATGTCCATGAGGAGAAGACCATGAAAGACCTTTAGAAGAAGCTGGGAGATGTTTATCAGGCCAAATCCCTGGTGAACAAGCTTTTTCTAAGAAAGAAGTTGTATTCTCTGAGGATGGAGGATGGAGGATCTATTGCAGATCACCTGAATGCTTTCAACATGTTAGTTGCACAATTGACATCCATTGGTGTGAAGATAGAGGAGGAGGATCGTTGTATGACCTTGCTTTGTTCTTTGCTGGACTCGTGGGATCATCTTGTTATGGCTATTGGGAGCACCACATCCACATTCAAAATGGGTGAAGTGGTATATTCGTTGTTATCTGAAGAGATGTGGAGAAAGTCTTCTAAGGAAGCCAAAGAGGCTCTTGCAGTTTGTGGAAGACCCAAGGAGAAAGGGAAAAAGAAGGACAGGAAAGCTGAGAAGGGTAGATCCAAATCCAGTGGGAGATCCAAATCTCCTGGAAAGTCCAAGGATCTTTATTAGAACTGTGGTAAAACTGGGCATTTCTGAAAGGAATGCAAAGAGGAAAAGAAAAAGAAGAAGAAGAATGCCCCATATTCAAATTCTGACAAGTCACAAGATGATGGTGATGCCTTCATTGCAGCCCTAACCACCCATGCATCTAATGATGTGTGGTTGATAGTTTCTGGTGCATCATTCCACATGACCTCGCATCGAAACTAGTTCACAAAGTATGAAGAGTTCGATGGTGGAAGAGTTTACCTGGGTGATGATTCTCATTTGAAGATTGTTGGTCGTGGAAGAGTCTCAATCGGATTCCATGATGGATGAGTGAAGGGGATCACTAGGGTTATGCACATCCCAGGCTTGGCATGGAACCTGCTTTTTGTAAGTATGTTGAATGATGCAGGTGTGCAGGTTGTCTTTTCGAAGGATGGATGCAAGATTACTAGAGGATCTATGGTGCTTGCGAAGGGTACTCAGAGAGGTGCTCTGTTTCAGCTGGAGGCATGCACTTTACAGTGCAATAGTTCTTCTGACTCAAAGAAAAGAGTTGCAGTCACTTCATCCCCACCATCTGAACAAGCAGTGAAGAAATCTGTTGTAACAAATTCTAATAGTAGTGCATCTTGTGTACCTAAGGGTGCTCATGCTTTGGAAGTTAAGCTTCCTGCTGAAAAGACAATGTTATGGCATATGAGATTTGGCCACATTGGTGAGAAGGGTCTTAGAACCCAAGAAAATAAAAACCTCGTTGAGGGGTTAAATGATTGTAATCTCGAGTTTGATTTTTGCTAACATTGTATATATGGAAAGCAAAATTGTGTTCAATTTTACTCTAGTTCTCACAAGTCTTCTAGTGTGTTGGACCTTATGCATTCTGATAGGTTTGGTCCTGTTAGTGTTCCTTCGATTTCCAAATCTGTATATTTTGTATCTTTCATAGATGATTAAAGTAGAAGGACATGGATTTATTTTCTCAGAAGCAAGACTGAAGTCTTTAGTTGGTTCAAAGAGTTTAAAGCTTTTTTTGAGAATCAGACTAGTAAAAAGATTATGTGTTTGAGAACTGACAATGGTGGTGAGTTTTGTTCGGCAGAGTTTGATAAGTTCTGTAAAGAGCAAGGGATTGAAAGACATAAGACAACTCTATACACCCCGCAGCAAAATGGAGTTGCAGAGAGGATGAACAGGACATTGATGGAGAGGACTAGGAGTATGCTTAGTGGAGCAAGCCTCAAACAAAAGTTTTGGGCTGGTAGCCACAACTTGCTACCTGGTAAACAAGTCTCCTACATCAACTCTTGTTGGTAAGACACCTATGGAGGTGTGGTCTGGTAAGAAGCCGTCAGTTAGACATCTTCATGTTTTTAGTTGTGAGGCATATGCACATGTGCCGAGGGAGAAACGATCTAAAATGGAGAACAAGGTTGTTAAGTGTATTTTCATTGGCTATGGTGTCGGTGTGAAAGGATACAAGCTTTGGGATCCTGTGGCTGAAAAAGTGTTGTATATCAGAAGTGTTCTTTTCAGAGAGCTAACACCTTCTCCTGTTGTTCTACAACCAGAAGAAATAGAAAAGAAAGAGGATGTGGTTCAGTTTCCTTCTACCCCTAAGAACACTGAACTAACAGACCCTATGAGACCTGATGATGAGGAGAGCTCTAGCAGCTCTAAAAGTTCAGAAGAAAAAGTAAAACCTCAACCTTAGTCATTGAGGAGGTCTACACAAACAAGGAAGCAACCTGATAGGTTTGGTTATTCATTGCTTGATTCTAGTTGTGCTTTTGCCTTGCTTACTAACACTGATGAGCCTAGAATTGTGACATAGGCCATTGGCATGAAAGATGCAGGTTCCTGGAAGGAGGCCATGGAAGATGAGATGACTTCTTTGGAGAAGAATAAAACATGGGACTTGGTGCCTTTGCTTGAAGGATGGAAACCTATTGGATGCAAATGTGTGTTCAAGAAGAAATTCGATGCAGATGACAGTGTTGAAAAGTACAAGGCTAGATTGGTTACGAAGGGGTATTCACAAGTGGAGGGAATTGATTATGGTGAAATTTTCTCTCCCGTTACAAAGCTGACATCTATTTGATTCATGTTATCTCTTACAGTAGCTTATGACTTAGAGGTGGAACAGATGGATGTGAAAACAACTTTCCTTCATGGTGATTTGGAGGAAGAGATTTACATGTCACAGCCAGAGCATTACATAGAGAAAGGTAAAGAAAATTTTGTTTACAAGCTGAAAATGTCTTTGTATGGTTTGAAACAGTCTCCTAGGATGAGGTACTTGAAGTTTGATGCCTTTGTGTTGTCAGTTGGATTTCTGAGATCAAAATCAGATCATTGTATGTATTATAAATTTGACAATGATCGCATTCTCATTATTGCATTGTATGTTGATGATATGTTGTTAGTTGGGAATGGTAAGAATATGATTTCTAATTTGAAGTCTCAGTTGTCAGCATAGTTTGAGATGAAAAATCTAGGGGCATCCAGGTACATTCTGGGAATGGAAATCAGAAGAGACAGAGCTAACAAAAAACTTTGGTTAAGCTAGAGTAAGTATGTGAAGACAGCAGATTGTAGACCATTATGTGTTCCTGTTTCTTTGGGGACAAAGTTGTCTGTTAATGATTGTCCAAAATCTCCTAGTGAGGTGGAGGACATGAGCAGAGTACCTTATGCTAGTGATGTTGGTAGTTTGATGTATGCTATGGTCTGCACAAGACCAGACATTGCCCAAGCAATGGGAGTCCTTAGTCGATTTATGGCTAATCCTAGACAGGTACATTGGGATGTAGTAAAGAGAGTGCTCAGATATTTAAGGGGTACTTCTTAGTATTCCATATGCTATCATGGTAATCCTACAGGACCTCCGCATTCAGTTTGTATTCGTGGATTTGTGGATTATGATTGGGTGGGTGACATTGACAGCAAAAGATCCACCAGTGCTTATGTGTTCACTATGTTTGGTGGTGCAATTAGTTGGATGAGTAAGCGACAACCTATGGTTTCTTTGACCACGACAAAAGCTAAGTAAATGGAAGCAACTCATGCTTGTAAGGAAGCCATTTGGCTTAAGAGATTGTGTTTAGATATTGGTGTTGATGCAGGACAAATTACGATTTGTTGTGACAGTCAAAGTGCAATTTGCCTAGCAAAGAATCCAACTTTCCATGCCAGAACAAAGCATATTGATGTACAGTTTCACTTCGTGCGAGATATGGTAGAGGATGGGAAGGTGAATTTGGAGAAGGTAGACACTTTGAAGAATGTTGCAGATGCATTGACGAAACCAGTGGGCACAGAGAAGTTTAGATGCTGTTCAGAGTCTATGGGCCTCTCAGCCTATAGTAGTTAAATCCTATTATTTCCATTAGCTCTTACAAGGTGTTCGACAAGTGGGATAATGTTGGGAATTAAAATGTCTCAACCTTGGTAATTTCTTGTATTTATTATTTGAAATGTATTTATTTTATTTGCCTATGATGTATTTAAGTTGCACATCCTATTTTGTCATTTATTGTGAAGTGGCACGATGAGTTGTCACTACACTTGTAAGATGACTAAGATGGTCAACTCACTCCATGTGGAGATAGGCATCCCCTTTGTGTGGTAGAGATTTTCTGCCATGTGTCGGCATCTTGAATAGTGTGTAAGGGAATTTTGACTGAAACGGTTATGACAGATTCCTATGATAGAATCTATGACACGTAAGAGTCAAAAATGGAATGTTCTTGTTGCCAATATGTGCCTATGATGTGTTGTCATTGATGTCAACGTATCTTTGTCAGAGATAGTGAAAATAATGCAGTTCAGTAAAGTAGATTGCTCAGCATTTCCAGTAAGATGAAGATCAGTGTCTACGGACCAAAGGGTTGTGCAGAGGATTGTCTGAAATTGCTCCAATCAAGATTTGAGAGGTTCGCATGGAGGATTGGTGAAGTTATGGTCATCTGAGTAGAACCAGGTTTTGCAATTGTTCAGAAGTAACAGAGTGACAAGAATTTGGTCTAGATTGCTCTGCATTGGAATATTATGGTTTGTGGTTCTAGAGGCATGTTTGGGATGTTGGTGTGTATCCTCAACTCAAGTGGTTCATGGTTTGGAGGTCCGTAAGCAATCTTTCTAGTGTGACAGTCATGATGGTTAGTGTTCTTAAGTTCCTAGATGAAGATGCAAGTGTTTTTGGTGATTTGAGGTGATGTGGTTGTTCTTGTTGATTTCATTGTGCTTGTGGTAGTCTTTGGATCGTGTGCCTATTATTTTGGTGGTCTGCATTAAGGATTGAGCTCGTGGTTGAAGATTTATCCTTGGGTGCTATTGTTCTTTCCAGTCTTGGCCGACCAGATGCTTGGTGCGTGTTGCGGATGATCTAAGAAGAGTTCTATGGAGCGTGGCGTGTTGTTCGAGGAAGATTCAAGTCCCAGCTATGTTTGGCTGACAATGTGATGGTTTGCATGAAGCATTTTAAGTCTTGTGATTGTAAGTGCTTGTAATGCCTATCTTGGAGAATGTTCCAGATAGATGATTGTTTGGCTGACTTTGATGTTCATTCCAAAGTCGATGACATGTATAAATAAGTGTTGTGAAGTTGTGGAAACGCGTGTGAGCGAAGATGCGGATGTAGCAAGGAAGTGAGTGGGGGCAGAGCAGAGGTGTTGTGTGCTTCAATGGAACTGAACCTTGCATGAAGAAGATATTGTTTCTCAGTTCAACCTTTCAGTGTTAACATTGTAAATGTTCTTGTAGGCAGTGAGCCTCCTTTGAGCAGTGAGCTCTAGCCAGTGCGCCTAAAGGCAAGTGCCTTCCCATTTTTCTATTCTATTAACAGAGAATAAATCTTGTGGGTTAACCCCCACCGTGGTTTTTCCCTTAACTGGGTTTCGACGTAAAAATCCTGGTCTTATGTGTGTTGATTATGTTTTTGCTCATGTGTTGTTGATTCATGCTTTCATGGTTATATCATTAATTTGTTAATAAGTGATAAAGAAGATTAAATGCAGCAAAAGATAAAATTTTTGTGACAATTGATTCACCCCCCTCTTAGTTGTCTACCCTAATTTCAACAATTGGTATAAGAGTCGGTTCCTCTAAAAGAAGCTTGACCGCTTGAGGAGATCCAGGATGTCGACATACAAGAAGGACAGTTCAAGATTTGATGGAATGAACTACTCTCTTTGGAAGAATTGCATGGAGTGTCATTTGCAGTGCATGGGTGATCCTTATTGGTTGATAATTAAGGATGTGTATAAGCATTCGAAGAAAGGCCCTTCAACTCCAGATGAACTCAAAGAAGCTGAATACAACATTTGAGCTAAAGAAGCATTGTTGAGTGCCCTGACTGAAATCTAGAAGAAGTTGGAAACTCTGTATGAAGGTGATGCATATGTCAAATGTGCTAAGCTATAGAGCCTATATGTAGAAGGTGAATGAACTAGTGAGCAGTATCAGGAGTGGTAGTGGAATACTGGAAGAATCAGAGATTATTGCCAAGGTACTCAGATCCTTACCTGCTTCATACAAGCATAAAGTTGCTGCTATTGAAGAGATCAGGACTGTGACAACTATTACAAGGGATAAGTTGGTTGGCAAGCTTTCGGCATTTGAAATGAGTGAGTTTGGTGATTCTCTTCCTAAATCAGAATCTACTTTTAAGGCCAGTGTTTCCGGAAAGCAAAGATTTGATCCAGGCGAAAGCTCTTCAAGAAGACTAAGCAGATATGAGAAGGCAAGGAAGGAGCTTGAAGAAGATGAATCAGAGCTTGAAGCCCTTATTGCCAAAAGATTACCAAGAGGATCTAGTAAGTATGAAGGAAAGTTGTCATTCAAATGTTTTACTTGCAATAAGATTGGTCATTTTGCTTCAAGATGTCCAGAGAGGGTTTCAAAGCCAAACCCTGACAGACCTAAGTTTCAAAAGAAATGCTACTATGTCTAAGAAGCTGTTGATGAAGGAGTTACAGATGATGAATCTGATAAGGGAAGTACTGTTGTTATATGGAGCCTAATCAGACTCGAAGGTTAAATTTTCCCCACTTTTATCGGTGTCGTTTCCCCCCAAATCATTTAATGGGGGAGTGCAGGGGGGCAGAGCCCCTCTTGCGGGGCCCGGGGGTGGAGCCCATGGTGGGAGTCTAGGGGCAATGCCCCCAGTGGGGCTACTAGGGGCAATGCCCCCAAAGCAAAAATTACCTATTATTTTATAAAGGCGTCGGGAGTTATTTTTCTATTAGCTGACATAAAAAAAACCTATTTTTGTAACCAACATAAGGCTTGATAAAAGAAGCTAATGGTTAGGGTTTTTGGTTATGTATTGTAGCATTTGCGGTGGTATTGAGTTGCAGAGATTGCTGGTTGTAATCGATTTGATTTACTGGATAATAATATTGGACTCTTTGTTGGTGGATGTAGCCCGAGTTTGGGTGAACCACGTTAAAATTGTCTCTCGCTGTAATTATTTGTGTATTTTTTGTTCATTTGTTTAATCTTTATTTTCATTCAATTATCATCTGTAGGAAGGTCTCACGGTTGAGTGGGAGTCTCACGATTGAGTGGGAGTAATGGCGGATGAGGGTAAATTGAAGGTCGATAAATTTAATGGGCAGAACTATCAGTTATGGAAGATGCAGATGGAGGATTACCTCTATCAGAAGGATTTATGGAGGCCATTGGAAGGAATATCCAAGAAATTGACAGGAATGATGGATGAGGATTGGGAACTTCTGGATAGAAAGGCACTGGAAACCATTTGGTTGTGCCTGGCACCATCTATGGCATTTAATATAACAGAAGCGAAGACAACAAGTGAACTAATGAAAGCTTTGGCTAAATTGTATGAAAAACCCTCAGCCTCAAATAAGGTATTTCTCATGAAGCATTTGTTTAATCTAAAAATGATTGAAGGTGGATCTGTGACAGATCATTTAAATGAGTTTAATACGATTGTCAGTCAGTTAACTTCTGTAAAAGTGAAATTTGATGAAGAGGTGAGGGCTCTCTTGGTTTTATGTTCTTTGCCAGAAAGCTGGAATAGCTTGGTAATGGCTGTAAGTAACTCTGTCTTTGGTTCAAACACTTTAAAATTTGATGATGTTGTTGGTGTTATCCTTAGCGAGGAAATGCAATGGAAAAGCTCAGGAGGGTCCACATCATGTAGTGTTTTGAATGCAGAAAGTAGGGGCAAATCAAATCAGAGAGGAAAAGGTTCTAGAGGTCATGGGAAGTCACGAGGAAAATCAAAGGACAAGAGATCCCAATCCAGAGGACAAGGATTGCTGGTATTGTGGGAAACTAGGTCATCTGAAGAAAGATTGTTGGTCTCAGAAGAATAAAGAAGGAGACAAACAAGAAGGCAATAAGGAGGCAAATGTGGTAAGTAATAAATCTGAAGATGATTCTTTAATTCTTCCCCTAGATAATGCTGATGATTCATGGGTTTTAGATTCAAGGGCCTCATTTCATGCTACGCCTCATAGAAGTTATTTTCTTTATTATGTCCAAGGGGATTTTGGGTTGGTTTATTTGGGAGATAACAAACCTTGTCAGATTGTTGGAAAGGGAAGAATTAAGATTAAGTTGCAGAATGGGAATCATTGGCTACTACAAGAGGTAAGGCACGTTCCAAGGCTCAGTAGGAATTTAATTTCAACAGGGCAGCTAGCTAAAGAAGGTTGCATTGATAAAAATTGGAAGGTTTCAAAAGGTGCCTTAATATAGAAAAATGTGTGAAAGTAGGCACCTTATATCTTTGTACAGGTCATATTGTTCCTTCTACTTTAGTTGTTGCTGAGAAAAAACAAACAAGTTCAGGAACAGTTGCTACAGGTTCACAGGAAGAGACTGAAACAGTTGCTGCAGGTTCTGAAACAACACTGTGGCATAGTAGACTTGGGCATATGAGTGAAAAAGGTATGAAGGTACTTCATTCTAAGAAAGTTTTACCAGGTCTGAAATGTATTAATATGGATTTCTGTGAAAGCTGTGTGTATGGAAAACAAAAGAGAGTTAGTTTTCTCAAGGATGGTGATGCAGAGCCAAAACCCCTAACATACATTCCCCAATGTATATACTTTGCATTATTCACCTATTAGCAGACCAGTCGCATCCTTCCGAACTGCCTTGCCATCCCGATGACATGCATTCTCTATTTTACCATCTTCGTCGGTGAACACCTTGTATATGTGTCCCTGATTCACTATCGAAACAGATTGTATGTGCTTCCGTCGACCCACGATCACCGGTCTTTTCCACTGCCACTACCAGTCACTTCTTTGTATCTTGACGCAGTGTATATGCACAGTGTATATTCTTAATATACATTCAAAAATATACATTCGAAACATGCATTCGATAGATGCATTTACGACATACATTCTGAATGTGCAATCGAAAGATGCTTTCTCAACATACAACGTCGATATACATTTGGTAGGACCACCTTCCCTTCAACTTGTCTTCCTTCCGATACGTCGATACAATCTTATTGCATATGCAAGACTTGACTTGCTATTCCAGTAATTCTAATGTATCTATAGCCCGATGTCACCGATATGGCCGGTCACTCCTTGTACCTAACACAATGTAGGAGCGCAATGTATATTTTCAATATACATTCGAAACATGCATTTGGAACATGCATTCAGAGAGTTTGACCGTTGACCCTTCTTGTATCTAAACCCGATGTACATTTGCAATGTACATTCACAACATGCATCTCAAATATGCATTTGATGGGACCGAACGTTGACTCCCTTGTATGCCGATACACTTGTACATTCGCAATGTATGTTTACTACATACAATCTTGATATACAATACACCAATGGTTCCCGATATGTTTTGCGACACACTAACTCAACAGACTCTTGTGATATACACACAGAATGTATATCTAACATACATTTACGATATACACACAAAATGCATCTTCGGGGAATCAACACAAATCTTCACTATTTTGAAGCTCTACAAACCCAGCAACTCCACAACTGCACAGATCTATTCCTCCACCAATCTAACACAGACCTTTCACCCTACCAACCTAGCACATGATGATGCTAGGGTCTTTCAATGCATACTGTACGCGATCCTGCGAACACTAACAAACAAAACGAAAACAAAATGAAAACACGTTACAGCCATTCCATCAATTTCGAAGAAATCTAACTGGTGGAATGGGCTAAGAACCCATCTCGACTACAGAACAAAAAATTGATTGCACAGAGTAAGAAATGAACTCGAATGCCAGAAAGATGTACAACACAAACATGACCTTGTTTATTCTGCTTTCAGAAATACACACAGAAGCTCTGTTTTTACAATTGCACAACTGATCTTTCTACCATCCCTTTCACTCTTCCACAGAATAGACTTTATCAAAACATGATCTTGGCCGTTATCTTGGAATCTTGCAACGGTGGAAAGACCAACCGTTTCAACCACATCACAACCGATGACTTTTCACTAACTTCCCAACTAACACTTGGACATGCCCTTTTGTAAGGCTTACAAACATGATTATTGTCTCTACATACCTTAGGACAGAAATAGATACTTGGACTTAGTCCTTATTACATGAATGGTCTTCTAGGACCTTATTGGAAACAACAAAATTGAACATCAGACACAACATGAAGATGAATGCCTCATGTAGGCCACCGTGGATTAGGTGCTCCTACACCATACTCCCCACCAAGAAAAAAACTCATGCCACATGAGTTAATGCTTAGTTTTGCTCCACCTTTATTCTCTATAGTCTCATGTCTTCCCCATGATCTCTGGACTACACCTTGTTTCCAAGGAGTCAAAAACTCATGCCTAGCATTGTAGGCTCTAACCCCTGCATTGTAAACCTTGGGTGATGCTTCTTGTACTACTACTAGGGCAGAATATGTTGGTCTTTCAACTCTTAGAGGACAAATAATGGTCCCTACTATGATAGCATTTCCTTCTTTCCAACCATCTTGTGGTTGCTTGCATACTTGCTCTCTAACCTTCTGCTAATCCATCTGATCTCCATCATTCAAAACTAAAATCACCTTCAAACTTTGATCCTTAGCAACCCTACTCCCTGAGGTATCCTCAACTTTCTCTGTGTCTTCTTCATTGAGCTTCACAAACTCTTTCTTACCCACCAAGATGATCTTGGCTGCCTTCTTTGCTTCAGCATCCTCCTGCAATGGTGTCATCACAAAAGTCCTCCCATCCTTCTTGATGGTGTAGGTGTTAGCATATCCATCATACAATGCTCTCCTATCAAATTGCCATGGCCTACCTAAAAGTAGGTGACAACATTCCATGGGCAGAATGTCACATAAAACCCTATCCTGATATTCTCCAATCTGGAAATCAACATATGCTTGTTCATATACCAAAAGTGATTGATTATCACTTACCCAAGATGCTTTGTAAGGAGTTTGATGTGGAATCCTTTCCAGTTTCAATTTATCCACCATTTCCTGAGATACCATGTTATCTGTTGAACCAGAATCTATTACTACCTTACATATTTTACCTTCACTTTTGCAATTGGTCCTGAAAAGTGCTCTCCTTTGTAGCATGTGCTTGGATGTATTCAAGAGTGTTCTCCTTAGCATCAATGCTTCTCCTTCTAGAACTGGGCCTGCACTCCCAATTGGAGAGTTAACACTTTCATCTACCTCCTCTTCTTGCACATATTGAACTCTCTTGTCATTCCTCCTATCACTTCCTGATGATGAACCTTGCCTTTCTGGACATCTGAATGCTGGATGACCAATTTCATTACAATGATAACATCTCCTAGTGAAAACATTAGAACCTCTACCACCTCCAAATCTACCTCTTGTGCCTCTTCATCCACCCCTAAAATTAGACCGCTCTTGTCCTTTACTAGTTTCTCCTCAGTTCTCATTGGCTTGTCTTGTTGTAGGGGCTGATCCTCCCCCTCTTATATTGCTGCCTCTTCCCCTCATCGACTTACCTTTGATTCTTGCTACCATCTTGTCCCATGAAGAAATCCTTGAATTACCTTGCTTTCTCCTCTCTGATTGTAAGTAATCCCACCATACCAAGGCATGACCTGTCAATTTGGTCTTTGCAATCTTTACTTTCTGCTGCTCAGTAACTTCCTCACAGTCGAAATGATTATCTAATGCAACAATCCAATCAAGTAACTCTTCCTCATTTAAACTTCCAGTATACTTTGGAACATCAATCTTTACCTTCAGTTTGTCATTCTTGACTGCCTTTAGCAGTTTTGCAAATCTTTGATCTTCAGGATCTAGATCTTCCTCTACATCTTCAAACTCTTCACCATCCTCTTCTTCTGATTCACTTTCTTCCACTTCTCTTCTTTTGTTCATCTCGAAAGCTGCAAGCCTGGCTTGAAGGGTTTCTGTAAGCTCTTTCATCTCCCTCATCTCTTTAGCGTGCTTTTCCTTCATCTCTTGCAATTCTCTAGCGATGCCAGTACTTTTCGGTGGCATCTTGCTAACTCATTTCTGCAACTTCTCAGTTCTTCCTCAACTCTACTTCTACCTTCTCAATGACAGACCTGAACATACAACAGCCCAAACCTTTTGTTGAGCTCTGATACCACTATGATGCAAAGCCAAAACCCCTAACATACATTCCCCAATGTATATACTTTGCATCATTCGCCTATCGGCAGACCAGTCGCATCCTTTCAAACTGCCTTGCCATCTCGATGACCTGCATTCTCTGTTTTACCATCTTCATCGGTGAACACCTTGTATATGTGTTCCCGATTCACTATCGAAACAGATTGTATGTGCTTCCATCGACCCACGATCACCGGTCTTTTCCACCACCACTACCAATCACTTCTTTGTATCTTGACGCATTGTATATGCGCGGTGTATATTCTCAATATACATTTGAAAACATACATTCAAAACATGCATTCGATAGATGCATTTATGACATACATTCTGAATGTGCAATCAAAATATGCTTTCTCAACATACAACGCCGATATACATTTGGTAGGACCACCTTCCCTTCGACTTGTCTTCTTTCCGATACGCCAATACAATCTTATTGCATATGCAAGACTTAACTTGCTATTCCGGTAATTCTAATGTATCTCCAGCCTGATGTCACCGATATGGCCAGTCACTCCTTGTACCTAACACAATGTATGAGTGCAATGTATATTTTCAATATACATTCGAAA
This sequence comes from Cunninghamia lanceolata, assembly GCA_027924645.1. NCBI lineage: Eukaryota > Viridiplantae > Streptophyta > Pinopsida > Cupressales > Cupressaceae > Cunninghamia > Cunninghamia lanceolata. The sequence continues at coordinate 7,313,120 of BSBN01000634.1, forward strand.
CATGCATTTAGAACATGCATTCAGAGAGTTTGACTGTTGACCCTCCTTGTATCTAAACCTGATGTACATTTGTAATGTACAATCACAACATGCATCTCAAATATGCATTCGATGGGACTGAACGTTGACTCCCTTGTATGCCGATACACTTGTACATTCGCAATGTATGTTTACTACATACAATCTTGACATACAATACACCAATGGTTCCCGATATGTTTTGCGACACACTAACTCAATAGACTCTTGCGATATACACACAGAATGTATATCCGACATACATTTGCGATATACACACAAAATGCATCTTCGGGGAATCAACACAAATCTTCCTTGTTTTGAACCTTTGCAAACCTAGCAACTCCACAACTACACAGATCCGTTCCTCCACCAATCTAACACAGACCTTTCACCCTACCAACCTAGCACATGATGATGCTAGGGTCTTTCAATGCATACTGTACGCGATCCTGCGAACACTAACGAACAAAATGAAAACAAAACAAAAACATTGTACAACCATTCCACCAATTTTGAAGAAATCTAACTGGTGGAATGGGCTAAGAACCCATCTCGACTACAGAACAGAAAATTGATTGCACAGAGAAAGAAATGAACTCGAATGCTAGAAAGATGTACAACACAAACATGACCTTGTTTATTCTGCTTTCAGAAATACACACAGAAGCTCTATTTTTACAATTGCACAACTGATCTCTCTACCATCCCTTTCACTCTTCCACATAACAAACTTTATCAAAACCTAATCTTGGCTATTATCTTGCAATCTTGCAATGGTGGAAAGACCAACCGTTTCAACCACATCACAACCGATGACTTTTCACTAACTTCCCAACTAACACTTGGACATGCCCTTTTGTAAGGCTTACAAACATGATTATTGTCTCTACATACCTTAGGACAGAAATAGATACTTGGACTTAGTCCTTATTACATGAATGGTCTTCTAGGACCTTATTGGAAACAACAAAATTGAACATCAGACACAACATGAAGATGAATGCCTCATGTAGGCCACCGTGGATTAGGTGCTCCTGCACCAGATGGGAAGCAAAAGAAAGATGAAAAGTTGGAGCTTGTGCATACAGATGTATGGGGACCGGCTCAGGTATTTTCTCTTGGTGGCTCTTGGTATTATGTTATATTCATAGATGATGCAACTAGAAAGGTATGGATTTATTTCCTTAGGTAGAAATCTGATGTATTTGAAACATTTAAGAAATGGAGAAGCTTGGTTGAGAATGAGATGGGTAAAATATTAAAATGTCTTAGATCTAATAATGGTGGTGAGTATTGCAACAAAAAATTTGAGGATTATTGTTCCTTTAATGGAATTCGTAGGCAGAATACAGTTCCAGGGACTCCACGAGAAAATGGAGTGGTTAAACGCATGAATAGGACAATAATAAAGCGTGCAAGGACCATGAGATTGCATGTTGGGCTGCCTTTAAACATGTGGGTAGAGGTTATCAACACCATTGTATATTTAATTAATAGAGGTCCTTCAGTTCCTTTGGGCTGTGGTATTCCAAAGGAAGCATGGAAAGGTAAGAAGGCAAGTTATTCTTTTCTCAAAACCTTCGGATGTGAAGCATTTGCACATGTAGATTTTGAAAATAGAACCAAGTTGGATGCAAAATCAAAAAAATGTACCTTCGTTGGATATGGCATTGATGAATTTGGTTATAGGCTTTGGGATTTTGAAAATCATAAAATTGTGAGAAGTAGGGATGTTGTATTCAATGAGAAGGTGTTGTACAAAGATCAGTTGCAGCAACATGAGAAGAAAGAAAAGGATTATGTGGTGCTGGATGATACTCCAAATAGTGATGTTCCAGTGGTTCCTCATGCTCCACAACAGTAACAAGAAATACCACAAACTCCAGTGAATGTTAGATGGTCAACAAGGCTAAGTAGACCTCCTAAAAGGTTTTCTCTCTCTTTGTATTCTATTTTGTTAACAGATGCTAGTGAACTTGAAGGGTATGATGAAGCTATGCAGGTGGGTACAAAGGTTCAGTGGGAGCTTGCAATGAAAGAAGAAATGGACTCCTTGCTGAAAAATCAGACATGAATTATGTAAGTTGCCTGCAGGTAAAAAGTCTTTACCAAACAAATGGGTTTATAGGCTGAAAGAGGAAGATGGAGGTAAGAAAAGATTTAAACCCAGGTTAGTTGTAAAAGAATTTGCACAGAAAAAGGGCATTGATTTTGATGAGATTTTCTCTCCGGTTGTTAAGATGACTTCTATTCATACTGTTTTAAGTATTGTGGCTGCTGAAGATTTACATTTGGAACAGCTAGATGTGAAAATTGTCTTTCTCCATGGTGATTTGGAGGAGGAGATATATATGGAACAACCCCAAGGATTTGAGGTCAAAGGTAAGGAGAAATAGGTGTGCAAATTGAAGAAGAGTTTGTATAGCCTGAAACAAGCACCTCGGTAATGGTATTTGAAATTTGATAGTTTTATGGCTGAGCAAGGCTACAACTGGTGTAATTCTGACCATTGTGTTTATTTTAAGAGGTTGGATAATGACAACTACATTATTTTATGTTTATATGTTGATGACATGCTTGTAGCAGGGTCTAACATGGATCACATAAGAAAGTTAAAACAACAGTTAGCATAGTCATTTGATGTGAAGGATTTGGGGGCAACAAAACAAATCCTTGGTATGAAAATTTGTAGAGATAGGAAGAACAAAAAATTGATTCTATCTCAGGCTGATTATGTTGAAAAGGTGTTGTAGAGATTCCCTATGGAGAATGCAAAAGCTGTCAGCACACCTTTGCCTAGTCATTTGAAATTGACTAAGGAGATGTGTCCTAAGACACCAGAGGAGGAAGAAAAAATGTCCAAGGTACCATATGCTTCAGCTGTAGGAAGTTTAATGTACGCCATGGTATGCGAGACCAGATATTGCACATGCTATAGGGGTCATAAGCAGGTATATGAGTCATCCCGGATTGGAGCATTGGAATGCAGTAAAATAGATTTTCAGATATTTGAGAGGTACATCTAATAAACACTTATGTTTTGGGGGCTCTAATACTAATTTAGCAGGTTATGTAGACTCAAATTTGGTAGGGGATATTGATACCAGGCAGAGTACTATAGGTTATGTCTTTACTGTAGGTGGGACAATGGTGAGTTGGATTTCTAGGTTGCAAAAGGTGGTTGCTTTATCCACCACAGAGGTAGAGTATGTAGCTGCAACATAGGCAAGCAAGGAGATGTTATGGTTGCAATATTTCATGGAATAATTGGGCAAACAATAGGCTAACAGTTCTTTGTATACAGACAGTCAGAGTGCCATACATCTTGCAAAGAATTCTGCCTTGCATTCAAAGACCAAACACATACAGTTGAGGTATCACTTCATTCGGTTGGTGTTAGATGATGGATAGTTAAGGTTGGAAAAGATACATACAGATGAAAATCTAGCAGATATGTTTACAAAGGTAGTGACAAGGGATAAGCTGAGCTCCTCTTCAACTTCGGTTGGTCTTCAAGACTGAAAACAAAATTAGAACAACAGAGTCTAAGGTTCTTATTTCTAGTGGGAGCTACATGGTTAGCGGTGTTATGATCAGTCTCCAAGTGGGAGATGATATGGTGTGGAGTATGATCAGTCTCCAAGAGGGAGATTGTTGTTATATGGAGCCTAATCAGACTTGGAGGTTAAAGTTTCCCCACTTTTATTGGCGTGATTTCCCCCCAAATCATTTAATGGGGGAGTGCAGGGGATAGAGCCCCTCCTGCGGGGCCTGGGGGTGGAGCCCATAGTGGGGGTCTGGGGGCAACGCCCCCAGTCGGGGTAGCCCCAAAGCAAAAATTGCTTATTATTTTATAAAGGCGTCGGGAGTTATTTTTCTATTAGCTGACATAAAAAAACCCTATTTTTGTAACCGATATAAGGCTTGATAAAAGTGGCTAAGGGTTAGGGTTTTTGTTGATGTATTGTAGCATTTTTGCAGCGGTATTGAGTTGCAAGGATTGCTAGTTGTAATCGGTTTGATTTACTGGATAGTAATATTGGACTCTCTGTTGGTGGATGTAGCCCGAGTTTGGGTGAACCACGTTAAAACTTGTCTCTCATTGTTATTATTTCTGTGTATTTTCATTCCTCTATTTAATCTTTATTTGCATTTAATTAATATCTTATGTCGGCTAACCCTAACAAGTACCTCTCGAAATGAATGGGTGTTCATTGCTATCAAAGAAGAAGATCTGGTGCATACTGAATTTGCTAGCTGTGTGAATGTGCAAAGTGCCTTGGCTGCTCAGGTTGAAGAAAAAGATGAATGGGTGATTGACAGTGGATGTTCTCATCATATGACAGGTGATAAGAGTAAGTTTATAAGTATGGAAAGGTATGAAGGTGGAATTGTAAAGTTGGGAGATAATTCAGCTGGTAGAATCCATCGCAGAGGATCCATCTCTCTTGATAGTAAGAATAACACTAATGATGTTTTGTATATAGAAGGGTTGAAGCATAATCTTCTCAATGTTGGACAGTTGGTTGACAAAGGGTATGATCTTCGATTCAAGGATGGAAAATGTAGAATTTTGGAAAGCTCCAGAACTGATATTGCATTTGGTACACAGACTAGAGGTAATATCTTTCATTTAAGTGGTACCGGTAAGAGCTATTTGATTGCTCAGATTGATCATAGTTGGTTATGGCATAGGAAAATGTGTCATGTAAACTTTGATAATATTGTCAAGATAAGTACTACTCAGGCTGTGAGAGATCTTCCAAAGCTTGTAAAACTTGCTAATAACATGTGTAAGGAATGTCAGTTGGGCAAACAGAGCATAACTACATTCAAAAGTAAAGAACAAATTTCAAGTGGATTGTTGGAACTTGTGCACACTGATTTGTGTGGTATTGCCAGAGTTAGGAGTTTGCAAGGAGACATATACTTTATGTTGTTGATTGATGATTACTCCCGGATGATGTGGCTCACTTTCTTGAGAGAGAAATCAGAGGCTCTTGATAGATTCAATGTGTTCAAGGCTAGGGTGGAGAATGAGATTGGTGTGAAGATAAAGTGTCTGAGATCTGACAAAGGTGGATAGTTTACCTCTAGTGAGTTTAATGCATTTTGTGAAAAGCATAGAATAAGAAGACAGTTATCTGCTCCTAGGACTCCTTAGCAGAATGGAGTTGTGGAAAGAAAGAACTGGACTATTCAAGAGGCTGCTAGAACCATGATGATGGAAGAAAATGTTCCACATGTCTATTGGAGAGAGGTTGTGAGTACTGTTGTCTACACTCTTAACCAGGTGCAGATCAAAGGTAATACTGGTAAAACTCCTTATGAACTGTGGTTTGGTAATACTCCTACTGTGAAATGCTTCAAATTTTTTGGTAGTCAGTGCTATATCAAAAGAGATGAAGATCTAGGCAAGTTTGATGCAAGGTGTGATGAAGGAATATTTTTGGGTTATTCTAACCAAAGCAAGGCATACCGGTGCTTTAACAAGAGATTGAAAAGGATTGTTGAAAGTGCTAATGTCAAGGTTGATGAAAGCAAGGAGAGACCTTCCAAGTCTTGTGGATATGAATCAGATGATCAAAATGAAAGTCCTCAAACTTAGATTCAAATTGCTCCAGAGAATCCAGTGACTCAAGAAGCCAGTGCAAATACTAAGGAACAAGTTCAAGAATCAGAAGTTTAAGATAATCCCAAAACTCCCAGGTATGTAAGGTTGAATCATTCTAAAAATTAGATCATAGGAGATAAAACTAAAGGTGTTAAAACTAGAAGAAAAAATGGTGAAGAACAAGAGGAGTATTGTTTGATTTCAAAGATTGAACCAAAATCAGTGAATGAAGCTTATAATGATGAAAGTTGGGTAAAAGCAATGGAAGAAGAATTAATGCAAATTGAAAAGATTCATACTTAGGATCTTGTTCCTAGACCCGAAAACAAAAATGTAATTGGAACTAAATGGGTCTTCCAGAATAAATTGAATGAAAATGGTGAAGTTGTGAGAAACAAAGCAAGATTGGTGTACAAAGGATATTCTCAGGTAGAGGGAATTGATTTTGAAGAAACTTTTGCTCTGGTGGCAAGAATCGAAGCAGTTAGATTATTTCTTGCCTTTGCTACTTACAGAGATTTCAAAGTTTACTAGATGGATGTCAAGTCAGCATTCCTAAATGGAGATTTGGAAGAAGAAGTCTACATTGAGCAACCGAAAGGATTCCAGTTGTCTAATCAAGGAGATATGATCTGCAAGTTGAGGAAAGCATTGTATGGGCTTAAACATGCCCCAAGAGCTTGGTATGCAAGATTAGACAAGTATCTGCAAAAGTTAGGTTTTAGCAAAGGCACAACTGACAGTAATCTTTATTTCAAACTTGATCATGAACACATCTTGATTGTTGAGGTATTTGTTGATGATATCATCTTTGGTTGAAATGAGAGCATGTGTAAAAAATTTGCTGATCAGATGCAAAGTGAATTTGAGATGTCCATGCTTGGTGAAATGAATTTCTTCTTGGGTCTACAAATCATTCAGTCAGATAAGGGCATCTTCATATCTCAGTCTAAGTATGTAAAAGAGTTGCTGAAAAAGTTTGGAATGGAGGATTCAAAACTAGTGAGTACTCCTATGATAACTGGATGCAAGTTGAGTAAAGATGATGACTCCCCTAAGGCAGACCAAAAAAGGTATAGATCAATGATTGGAGGACTGCTTTATCTGACTCATACCAGACTTGATATTATGAATGTAGTTGGCCTTGTTACTAGGTTTCAAGCTGATCCTTGAGAATCTCATGTTGTAGCAGTCAAAAGAATTTTCAGATATCTAAAGGGAACATCAGATTATGGCTTATGGTATCCTAAGGATGATGATTTCACTCTTCATGCATATACAGATGCTGATTGGGCAAGAGATGTGGATGACAGGAAGAGTACTAGTGGTGGTGCATTTTTCTTGGGAAAGAGATTGGTTTCTTGGTTGAGCAAAAAGTAGGAGGCAATATCTCTGTCTACTGCAGAGGCAGAGTATATAATAGCAGCAAGCAATTGTACTCAAGTTTTGTGGATGAAGCAAATGTTGAAGGATATTAGAATTGTGTTTGAAGAGCCTGCTACAATCTTCTATGATAATTCAAGTGCAATAAACATCTCAAAGAATCTGGTGTTGCATTCAAAGACAAAGCACATATCCATCAAGTTTCACTTGTTGAGAGAGAAGGTAAATGAGAATGAGTCAGATTGGAGTTTGTTCCTTCAAAGGATTAGATTGTGGATATCTTCACTAAGCCTCTACCTAAGGACACTTTTGAATATCTCAGAGGGAAGCTAGGGGTAATTACCCCTCCTATCCAGAACTAAGGTACACTAGTGTGCATCAGTCCAGTGGAACTCACAATCATATTTTGTGATCCGGATTGGTGTTAAGGGGATGCTATTTAGGTGGAGTAGTTAGTATGTTATGAGTTCAGTTTGGTCTTGTCTAAGAAACAAAAAGGGTGAGAAATGATTGCAAATATGTGCCCTTTGCCATTGATGTCAAAGGGGGAGAGAAGTCATGTGAAAAACTTGGATGGAAGTGAGTAGTTGTAGTGAAGAAAGTGGTTACAGGTGTGATAAGAGAAAGGGGGAGAAGTTCTTGTCTTGATGGTTGAATCAGTTTTTCACATCATATGTTGCCATTAATGACAAAGGGGGAGATTGTTGCAAATATGTGCCTAAAAGTATTGTCATTGATGTCAACATATCTCTTTATCAGAGACAGTGAAGACAGTGCAGTTTAGTAAAGTAGATTACTCAGCATTTCCAGTAAGACGAAGATCAAAGTTTGCAGACCAAAGGGTTGTGTAGAGGATTGTCTAAAGTTGCTCCAGTCAAGATTTGAGAGGTCCACATGGAGGATTGGTGAAGTTGTGGTCATCTGAGTAGAACCAGGTTTTACAATTGTTCAGAAGTAACAGAGTGATAGGAATTTGGTTCAGATTGTTCCGCAATGGAATATTATGGTCTGCGGTTCTAGAGGCATGTTTGGGATGTTGGTGTGTATCCTTAACTCAAGTGATTTGTGGTTTGGAGGTATGCAAGCAATCTTTCTAGCGTGACAGTCATGATGGTTAGTGTTCTTAAGTTCCTGGATGAAGACGCAAGTGTTTCTGGTGATTTGAGGTGATGTGGTTATTCTTGTTGATTTCATTGTGCTTGTGGTAGTCTCTGGATTGTGTGCCTATTATGTTGGTGGTCTGCATTAAAGATTGAGCTCGTGGTTGAAGATTTCTCCTTGGGTGCTACTGTTCTTTCCAATCTTGGCCGATCGGATGCTTGGTGCATGTTGTATATGATCTAAGAAGAGTTCTATGAAGTGTGGCATGTTTTTCGAGGAAGATTCAAGTCCCAGTTATGTTTGGCCGATAGTGTGATGGTTCGCATGAAGCATTTTAAGTCTTGTGATTGTAAGTGCTTGTAATGCCTATCTTAGAGAATGTTCCAGATAGATGATTATTTGGCCGACTTTCATGTTCATTGCAAAGTTGACGACATGTATATATAAGTGGTGTGAAGTCGTGGAAATGTGTGTGAGCAAAGATGTGGATGTAGCGAGGAAGTGAGTGGGGGCAGAGTAGAGGTGTTGTGCGCTTCAATGGAACTAAACCTTGCATGAAGAAGATGTTGTTTCTCAGTTCAAACTTTTAGTGTTAACATTGTAAATGTTCTTGTAGGCAGTGAACCTCCTTTAAGCAATGAGCTCTGGGCAGTGCGCCCAAAGGCAAGTGCCTTCCCATTTTTCTATTCTTTTAACAGAGAATAAATCTTGTGGGTTAACCCCCATCGTGGTTTTTCCCTTAACCAGGTTTCCACGTAAAAATCCTGGTGTTATGTGTGTTGATTATATTTATACTCATGTGTTGTTGATTCATGCTTTTCATGGTTATATCATTAATCTATTAATAAGTGATAAAGAAGATTAAATGCAGCAAAAGACAAAAGTTTTGTGACAACTGATTCACCCCCCCTCTTAGTTGTTTGCCCTAATTTCAACAGTTCTATGATAGGTGAAGACATGTGTCACAAGGCATATTGGAAGAAGGCATCTTTGGGCACCCCAAGGAGGGTTATGACATGTTGTAAGAGAATATGCTATTTTTAGCCTGTGTATGACATATTCTCTTACAATTGTAAGATATGACAGTTATGACAGATTCTATGACAGTTGTAAGAGTATTTGTCATAGCCCAACTAGGGAATAAGTGACTTCTTTGGGATGGGGTGATGTGACAAGTGTCACAAACACCCTACAGTGTTGGACAAGTGTCCCTAGGTGTGGATTTTGGGCCATGAGGCCATGTTGGATGCCCATCTCAAGATAGGCTCATTTTTGCCTTGAAACTTCTTTATAAACAGGTGCTTTGAGAGGAGATGTAGTATGTGATTGATAGGTACTATTATGCTACTGGATTGTCTCCAGATATGAGTGTCAAAGACTCCTAAGATCTTGCATTGCAAGTGTATTGTAAACCATTACAGTTTTGATAATACATTTTGTAGGTTTTAGAGTGTGGGGTTTTTCACCTGATAAGGGTTTTCCCCACATTATATCTTGTCTCTCTCTTCTTCTGTCTTACATTCTTGTGTTGTGTATTGCTACAAAATCTCTATTGTTGTGTTAAACATCCTATAATTGTAAAGGTTAAAAGGAATTTGCACTCATCTCTCCTCATTAGACTAGTGTGGGAAGCAATTTCTGCACACCTAGCTTCCTTTCATGTCCCGTTGATTCAGTTACACAAGTGGTGGCTGATCAACAAACTCCTCCCATGGTGGACAACCCAGTTGACCAATTCAGTGAGAGTTTAGGTCTTCCATCGCAACGAATTGCTCCATCCTGGTTGGTGGAGGGGGCAATGAATCAAGGCATTGATTTTCATGTCCTTGAACAATAGGGTACTTATAGTTTCCCATCATCACCACCTGCAATTGACCTATCTGAAGTTGTGCATTACTATGCTCCTTCTTGCACTTTAGATTTAGGAGGCAATCAAGATTTCACCGAGGACTCACAGGCAGTGGAGGAGAACATTGTCTCATAGTTGGATTAGACATAACAAACAAAAATAGTTCTGCACATCAGCAAATTCCTCAAGTTGCCTATGCACACTATCCATAAAAAATCCAAAGGTAGTGCAATTCAGTTAAGCAGACAGTCTCAGTTGTTGATGATAGATGACTACATGAAACTATTAATGGAGCAAGAGGAAAGGAAGAAAGAGGTTGAGGACCTAAAAGCTCGAAAGAGACAAGAGAATGAGGAGAAAAAGGCAGCAAAGAAAGTGGAAAGGGAGTTGAACCTAAGCAGGCCAAAATAGAGAGGGAGATACAATGTAAAGAAAAAGAGTAGCAGAAAATACAACATAAGAAGGATAAAGATGCCAAAAAGGAGCAAGAAAGGCTTCAGAGGGAACAAGACCGAAAGGAAAAAGAGATTGAGGAGGCGCATAGGCTTTACAAAGAGAAAGGCGGTTAATGACCCCTGCCAATCCCTTGTCTCAAAGTAATGCAATACTTATTCCATGATATTCTTAACATTAATATCCCTAACTTCTCCACAACAATGAATCATTCAACCATCTCCCAATCTGACTTCAGGTGCACTCAATATCCAAATTAGACTACCACTCGGGATGTACAGATGTGTTCACCACCACCCCCAACACATGTCACTTGTAGCCAATTTTCCAGTCCAACTCCCAGTCATGTAAGCAACACTCCTCATCGACTGGAAGGGGATGAGAACATGGCCAATGGCACCTCATGCAGCCAACCACCATTTCTCTATCACAGCAGCTAGATGTAGCCTTATTTTGATTTCATATGCAATTCATGTTTTGGACACTTTATAAGTTTTCATATCTACAAATGCACCCTTGTTCACAGTTTTAAATTTATGAAAACTATAGATGCAATGTTATTGTTTTGATTTGTAATGTTTTCTGATTAGATTGCAATGTGTGTTGTATTTATGCTTTTTGTTTCTACCTATGCTCAATTGACAATTTCTTATTTTCAGTTTTTATTTTTGATTGTATTTGACACACGGGATGACAGGATTCATTGATCATAAAACAAATATGAATTTTTGCCATGCGACCGAAACATGCTCGGTCAGAATGCCAGTTGGTGCGTGGCACGACGTGCAAAGTGGAATGCCTTGCCACATTACCAAAAATCACTCCGCCACCATATCACTCCACTACCTCGCATTAATCTCTCGCTGCCCCTTCCAATTCTTTTGTACACCCATCTTTACTTCATGTCCCCTCTTGTTGCTTCCACGACATCCTACATAAACTTTGAGCCAACCAGCATTCGAATGCTCCAATGCCTCGCACACCTTGCCAACTTTAGAGCCTTTCAATCTACCATCTTCTCAAATTTTCCTAACTTGTCCGGTAGAAGGTGCTTGGTTGATGTCTTTGCAACTTCCATCCCGCCACCGTGCAATATGCTACACTTGGACTCCAGTGTCCCTTCCAGCTTCTTTATATTGTTACATATACATATATGTATATGTTTATGCATGTGGTATATACATATACATATGTATATGTGTATGTATATACATATTCATATACATATACTTATACATATGTATATGTATATGTATATACATATACATAGACATAGACATATACATATATGTATATGTATACACATAAATATACATATACATATATGTACATAAATCTATTTTGTTGTTGTTCTTCAATTTAGTCATGCAACTATTGTAACTTTTTTACGTGTCATTGATTCATTTGGGGATGTTCTCTTTTTCATAGGTTATGCTTCATCTATTCAGTCATGTAAATATGTATACACATATATACATATACATATATATGAATATGTATATATATGTTTATACAATTATATTTTGCTGTTGTTCTTCAATTCGGACATATAAATATTGTTGGTTTGTCCAATGTAAGCAAAACAATGGAAGTAACCAATGTATGCATGTCTGTATAAGTATATACCTCTTTTTCATAGGTTCTGATTCATCTATTCACTCATATAAATATGTATACACATATATATACATATACATATATATGAATATGTATATATATATGTTTATACATATTTATTTTGCTGTTGTTCTTCAATTCAGACATATAAATATTGTTTCTCTGTCCAATGTAAGCAAAACAATGCAAGTAACCAATGTATGCATGTATGTATAAGTATAAACCTCTTTTTCATAGGTTTTGATTCATCTATTCAGTCATGTAAATATGTATAAACATATATACATGTACAGATATATGAATATGTAAATCTATGTTTATACATATTTATTTTGTTGTTGTTCTTCAATTCAGACATATAAATATTGTTGGTTTGTCCAATGTAAGCAAAACAATGCAAGTAACCAATTTATGCATGTATGTATAAATCTAGGGTTGTTTTTATTTTCATTACAATAATAAATAATATTGTTGGTTGTTTTGATGCCATAGATAAATCTAGGGTTATTTATTTTTCATTTCAGTAACATGTCGTGGAGCTAATAGGAGGGGATGTGCATTAAAGACGATTGTACATAATAATTGGCAGGGGCAGTGAGAGATTAATGTGAGCCAATGCAGTGAAAGGGTGGCTAACTTATACTCTTTAAACACTTTTAATGTCCATCCATAAAAACAATATGTAGTGTGAAAGTTTGTGCAATGATGAACACGTGAATAGAAGTCTTATCTGTCTAGGATATACATGATGTCCATGGATCAAAACATCCATGGTAGATCACGTATGTCTTGAACAGATAGACATCTTTCACGGTCTATCGCTATTTGATGAACAAACAATACTTGTAGGATTGAATTGAAGTAGAACCTATGTAAAAGAGAACACCTCCAAATTAACCAATGACACCTAAAAAAGATACAATAGTTAGAGGACTGAATTGATGAAGCATAACCTATGCAAAAGAGAACACCCTCGAATTAATCAATGGCACCTAAGAAATCTACAATAGTTGCATGATTGAATTGATGTAGCAGATCCTATTCAAAAGAGAACACCCCCAAATTAATCAATGACCATTAAAAAAGATACAATAGTTAGAGGGCTAAATTGATGAAGCATAATCTATGCAAAAGAGAACACACCCAAATTAATCAATGGCACCTAAGAAAGCTACAATAGTTGCATGACTGAATTGATGTAGCAGAACCTCTAAAAAAGAGAACACCCCCAAATTAATCAATGGCACCTAAAAAAGATACAATAGTTGCAGGACTGATTTGATGAAGCATAACTTATGCAAAAGAGAACACCCTTGAATTAATCAATGGCACCTAAGAAAGCTACAATAGTTGCATGACTGAATTGATGTAGCAGAACCTCTAAAAAAGAGAACACCCCTAAATTAATCAATGACACCTAAAAAAGATACAATAGTTGCATGACTGATTTGATGAAGCATAACCTATGCAAAAGAGAATAATCCCAAATTAATCAATGGCACCTAAGAAAGCTACAATAGTTGCATGATTGAATTGATGTAGCAGAACCTATAAAAAAGATAACACCCCCAAATCAATCAATGGCACCTAAAAAGCATACAATAGTTGCAGGACTGATTTGATGAAGTATAACCTATGCAAAAGAGAACACCCCCAAATTAATCAATGTCACCTAAGAAAGCTACAATAGTTGCATGAGTGAATTGATGTAGTAGAACCTATAAAAAAGATAACACCCCCAAATTAATCAATGGCACCTCAAAACAATATAGTAGTTCTAGGACTGAATTGATGAAGTAGAACCTATGCAAAAGAGAACACCCCCAAACACATTCTGGCATCAATGTGAAGAAAATTTGAGAAGATGGTAAATTACAAGGCTCTAAAGTTGGCAAGTTGTGCGAGGCACTGGGAGCATTGAATGCAGGTTGGCTCAAAATTTATGCGGGATGTCATGGAAGTAGTATATGTATATGTATATACATATGTCTATACATATGCATGTACATATATAAAGAAGCTGGAAGGGACACCGGACTCCGAGTGTAACATGTAGTGGTGGCAGGATTGAAGTTGCAGAGACCTCAAGCCAACACATTCGAGCATCAATGTGAAGAAAATTAATCAATGGCTATTTGAATTGGGAATTATTTGAATTTGATTGATGCTTGTTTGGTGTGGTGAATTAAATCCCTGTCCTATTTGGAATTTGAATTCTGGGTGATATGAATTGCAAATTTGATTAATTTGGGCCATTAATTCTTGTGTTGATTGGTTTGGTGTATTGTTTGCATTTGTTTCCATAAATTTTATATGAATAATGGTGGCCTTGCAGCTTGTATTTTTGGATGTAGGTGGGTTTTTAGAGGAAGGATCCACTATGTGCACACCCTACTTGGCGAGATGGGAGAGACTCCTGTTGATACGTGTTGTAGGTCTCATGTTTAATGAGATAGGCAAATGCATTTGTGAATTGTTTAGGTTATGCTACGATGGGTAACATGGTTGTAATGGGTTACCATTTTGGTCAAAGATGGGACACATGGGTTTGAATTGTGTTGACGTGGCACCTCTATTGTGTTGTGTAGTTGTGATTAATTTGTAAGTTATGCCTAGATTGGTGTGACAGTTGGGTTTGAATGTTTATGGGGAAGGGTGCAAACTTTTATGATATGGTTGTTTTATTTCCAAGTTGGATTTTTTATTGTTTATTCTGAATTTATTTATGTCCCTAATTTGTATTTTTTTTACTGGTCCACATGGCATTCAATGTGGACCGTCAAAAATTGGGTGCGCATGTTCTAACTCCTCTCCCGTATGTCAGATACAATTTCAAAACACTAACACTTGTTTGGATGCCAACCTTAGCTTGTTTTGTTGACATATATATATGACTAAATGCATTTAATATCTGATTTGTGTTTGATCTCGTCTTGTTTTTTTATGCAAAAGAGTTTTTTCCTAACTTGTGGAGGACCGGCGTACCAATGTGGCAAATGAATGAATGGCACCTAAGAAAGCTACAATAGTTTGAGGACTAAATTGATGAAGCACAACCTATGCAAAGGAGAACACCCCCAAATTAATCAGTGGCACCAATCCCAAATTTATCTAAAGCACCAAAAAAACCTACAATAGTTGCATGATTGTATTGATGAAGCAGAACCTTTGAAACAGAAGACACCCCCAAATTTATCGAAGGCACCAAAAAAAGCTATCTATCTTGCATTACTGAATTGATGCAATTATTGCACCTGAGAAAGCAATATAAACCATTTAACTATGACTGTAATGATTGCAATATAAACTGTAGGGAAACACAACTGCTAACCTATGATTGTAATAGCTGTAATGAAGAACAATATAAAGCTTATGAATGGAAAACAGTAAGAGTTTAACAAATCTCACATCTTTTCTGCATGACCAACTCATTGGCAGGCATAAATAATTGTGAAGTTAAATGATAACTTCTTTTTTGCATGACTGAATTGATGAAGCACAACCCACGAAAAAGATAACACCCCAAAATTTATCTATGGCACTGAAAAAACATACATGTTTGAAGTCACTGAATAGATGAAGCAAAACCTAATTAAAAGACAAATCCACAAAATTATATTTGGTTTATGAAATAGAGAACACACCCTAATATTTGCTACAACATCAAGAAAACCTAATTGTATGATAATGCAGAACCTATGAGAATATGATAACCAGAGTGAATGATTACAAATTCAATAAAAAATAAAAACTAAAAATGAGAAACTGTCAATTGAACATAGGTGGAAACAAGAAGCATAAATACACCACACATTGCAATCTGATCATAAACATTGCAAATCAAAATGATAACACTGCATCTGTAGTTATCATAAATTTAAATTTGTCAACAAATAAAAACCCCAGGGAAACACAAATGCTAAACTATGACTATAATATCTGCAATATAAACCCTAGGGAAACACAAATGTTAAACTATGACTGTAATATTTGCAATATAAAACCTAGGGAAACACAAATGCTAACCTATGACTGTAATATTTGCACTATAAACCGTAGGGAAACACATTTATGAGAAATAAGCAATGAAAAAGATTTATGACAAATAAATAGTGATAACCTATTAAATAACCTGTGAAAAAGATGAAACAAAAACCTAATAAAAAGAGAAACCCCCAATTTATGACTGGCATCGAAGAAAACCTAACTGAATGATAATGTAGAACCTATGAGAATAAGATAACCAGAGTGAATGATAATGCAGAACCTTAGAAACACAAATGCTAAACTATGACTATAATATTTGCAATATAAACTGTAGGGAAACACAAATGCTAAACTATGACTGTAATATTTGCACTAGAAACCCTACGAAAACACAAATGCTAAACTATGACTGTAATATTTGCAATCTAAACTGTAGGGAAACACAAGTGAACCACTATGACTATAACATTTGCAATAGAGACCCTAGGGAAACACAAATGCTAAACTATGACTGTAATAATTGCAATATAAACCCCAGGGAAACACAAATGCTAAACTATGACTGTAATATTTGCAATATAAACTGTATACACCTAAAATTGGCTCGTGTCGAATTAAATAAATATTTTAATATTTATTTTATTCTCATTCCTCTATCAATTAAATAAATATCCTAATTTATTTAAATGATTCACATTTCTCCAATAATTAAATAAAAATCAATTTGTTTAATTAAATACCCTAACTCTTCTAATGTCTCATATAATTAAATAATCCTAAATTCCTCTATCCCAAAGTCCTAATTTCATAAATCCACATCACCTTTCCACCTCACCATGTTGCACACATAATTAAATATTTTAATATTTAATTAGTTAATATCCCCTCACCCATATGTCCTATTTATCCTCTAGTCAAATTAGTTAACTCATCAATCAAATCAGTTAACTAATTAGTCAATTGAGTTCACTCCTCAATCTATTATGTTAACTCCTCAGTCTATTCAGTTAACTCTTCAATCTATTCTGTTAACTCCCATAACTCATGAAAGGAGCTTGGACACTTGTCCTCTTCGAATTCATGCACATTCTCTCAAGCTTTCTCAACCGTACACCTCACAGGTAATTCCTCCAATCATGGATCTATTGACACTTGGAGTTTGTCTCTCTTGAGCCTATAAAAGGAACCCTCATTCCCTCATTTTCATATCTCAAGCTTTTGCAATCTTACTCTGCAGGAATCCTACCAGCGTGCCTTTGGCAAAGTATCCTCATTTGCATTTGCATAATCCCATTATCATCATAATCATCCAACCATGTCTCTATTATCCATCATCCATCTGCATTAGAATTGCATTGTAGTTTAGTCTTCATTGCATTATCCATCTACAACCATTCTCCTATTGTCATCTTCAATAGCAAGGAAGTACAACTTCTGAGAGCTCAAATCATACACAAGATCGATATGAGATAGGCAACAATGGAAGCAACGAGGTATATTGATCTACGAAGGTAATATCTTTGTTTATTGTATTTGCATCAATTTCATTGAGTTATTGGATATTTAGTTGTTTAATACTATTGTTCACATTTTCCTCTAACATTTCTAGTGCCCACCATGGGGCCTAGCCCCATTTTTAATCTCTATTTTGAGTTTTTGGTCAAGTTGCAGGCATGATAAGTCGTTCTGGCACATTCATTCTTCTAGTTCTGCACATCCATGATGAAAATGATAGTTTGACGCATATAAAGATTCTTTTTGCGCATCTGACCACTCTTTCAGCGCATTCAATCTATCTACGCATATGTTAGATCTTTCTGTGCATTTGTAATCCTGCGCATCCATTCTGTCTTTCTGTGCATGCACTCGTTGTTTTAGCGCATTTTATCCCTGTTAAAGAAGTGTATTGAATTTGTAAAATCTTCGATACTAACCTTGGTTGCAGGAATATCAGTCATCAAATGGAGGCCTTTAACATAATGATCTTGAAAGTGTAGGAACTTGGTTTAGTCATTTAGCTACATCATAACTTCATCTAGATCTAATTAGGAGGAAGAAATTTGATATCTTCATGCAAATTTTCACTTAGATCTAATTAGGAGGAAGTAAGCTATATTGTTGCATTACAACTTGCACATAGTCCCAACCTAGGTGGATAAAAACTAAACAAATCTTTCAAGTCAATCTTGCAATTACAAATCTCTCATCTAGCTTAAATTAAAGGAAAGCAATTTGTTTTTTCCTTCAACAACAATCTTCACATAGATTTGTTTAGGGGGATAAAAATGAACCATCTTTTCAAAGTTTTTGCTATCTTGTCAAATGGATTGTGCTTGGTAGAGTAAACACAATTAGTTTTTAACTAGGAGGATAAAGAACTAGTGTACTATGTGTTTGGAAATGATGATAGGACTATGCTCTCCCCTTTCTTGGGTGACCAAAATGCCAAACTCATCATTTTATATGTGTTACCTTTAGAAGAGGTCTAGCCTTGGAATTCCGTCCTTCCAAGAAGGACGACCTCAAGTGATAATGGGCTAAAGCCAAGCCACTTCCAAGTCGCTATAAATAAATTGTGTTTGTGATGAAAATTGCAAACAACAGGTGCTGCTGTGTTACACCGACAAATGTTTCCCCCAAAACCTTGTAGAGCGTAACCTCTGCAAGTTGGGAAGCCTCCTTATTGGAGCGAATCACCATACGTGTAACCACTTGAATTGATGTCCATACTAAAAAGCCAATTATTTTAGAAAGCCAAAAACCCCTATTTGTTGACACAGGAGGATAATCCTCTAGAGCCATCCAACGTCATACACTCATTTAGTGTGGAGACAAAAAAGTTCAACTCTTCGAAGGAACTATAACTTGGTATGCATGAGAAGTGAGTGCCGTGGAGGGGAGCCGGTGCTACCAAGTTAATATCTGTCATGCCTTTATGTAAGTGGCTGGAGTAAAATCCAAGTTGGAACTCAACGAATGTTGTCCTTGCCATCCTTAGGATTATACTTGCTTATTTTTCATTTATTAAAAATTATATTAAAAAAAAAAGAAGAAAATCAAATGATCATGAAAAGTTCTTGTTTATTGTGTTGATTATACTCACCCTAAATAGGAATCCATAGAATCTGATGAACATCCTCTAGTGTCACCATCATCTCTCTAGTGGGCAGGTGAAATATGCCCATCTCACTGTGGTACCTCTCACCCAAAGCGGTCAATAATTTGAGGTTAGCCCTCATCTCGGGTATGAAGCAAACATACCATAAGCTAGTCGACCCAAGCACCAAATGGTCAGTATCAGTCAAGTAGGGCATAAGCAGCTGTGTCAGAGGGAATCTCTCTCGTGACATTAGTACATGATCTAGGACCTCCTGCAAAATTGATAACAAAGTGTGTTAAAACACCAAATCAAACTAAGTCACAAATCTATCAAATCAAACAAAGTACTTAGCTAACCTATCAAGAAACCTATCCTATCCTCTCTTATGAGATTCAATCAATCTCGAAGATGACCTATCAGTTGGCCAACATCGATCATGATGCCAACTTTGTTAAACCAGCTAAGTATTTTACCAAACCTATCAGATGCGCAGCTTTGAGACAAATGCGCTGAATCCCTTGTCATTTGCACTTTTTCAGGCAAAAGCACCAAAACAGGAGTTATTTGTGCAGCTTTAAGTCATTTGCGCATTTTCTCATCAAAAGTGCCTAATCTCTAGTTGCTTGAGCATTTTCCAGCTGAATGCGCGGCTAAACCCTAAATGTGCAAAACTACTTACTATTTACGCGCATTAATCTAGATGCACCTAATCCCTATTTGTTTGTGCCTAACTATCCATCATTTGTGAGCAAATTGCATTTGCGTCAATTACTTGCTTGTATGTGCAAAATTGCAATGTTTGTGTAGGTTCTTGGCTTGCTTGTGCCAAATTACTAAACTAGCACGTTCATTAGTGACCACTTTGACCTATAATTTGACCACCATAAATGCAAAATTGACCAAGTTTCGAAGGGTACATATCGGGGGTCCGTACTCTGCTGGCCACATGAATCGTCAGATCCTCTCAAATCGGTGGTTGGCTATCAGAATCTGGTCCATCTCTGTTGACTACTTTGCACTTCTACCATACCAAAGCTCCTTAAATCTCTCCATAAAAGACAAGTGTACAAATGACTAGGATTGTGAGCCCACATACCTATATATAGCAAAGTGAGCCCTAATTGGAGGAGTTTAAACTTGTACATGCCGGGGCTTGGCTTTCATCCCATTTTTCTTTCACGTCAGCCAAATTCTTCTCTCGTCAATCCTGTCAACCTATCTCATCGTGAGATTGTCTGTCATCCTGTCATCCCATTCTTCCCATCTAATCTCTCGAGGGGGCATCCTATCGTCATAAACCTGTACCAGGGACAAACTAGGGCATGCATCAATCACAGAAATTTTTTAATTCTTTAAAACAACGTGATAAAACACATTGCATCAAAGAGGGGTAAAATGTATACACCTAAAATTGGCTCATGTTGAATTAAATAAATATTTTAATATTTATTTTATTCTCATTCCTCTATCAATTAAATAAATATCCTAATTTATTTAAATGATTCACATTCCTCCAATAATTAAATAAAAATCAATTTGTTTAATTAAATACCCTAATTCTTCTAATGTCTGATATATTTAAATAATCCTAAATTATTTAATTAATCCTAAATTCCTCTATCCCAAAGTCCTAATTTCATAAATCCACATCACCTTTCCACCTCACCTTTCCACCTCACCATGTTGCACACATAATTAAATAATTTAATATTTAATTAGTTAATATCTCCTCACCCACATGTCCTATTTATCCTCCAGTCAAATTAGTTAACTCATCAATCAAATCAGTTAACTAATTAGTCAATTGAGTTCACTCCTCAATCTATTGAGTTAACTTTTCAATCTATTATGTTAACTCCCATAACTCATGAAAGGATCTTGGACACTTGTCCTCTTCTAATTCACACACATTCTCTCAAACTTTCTCAACCATACACCTCACAGGTAATTCCTCCAGTCATGGATCTATTGAAACTTGGATTTGGCCTCTCTTGAACCTATAAAAGGAACCCTCATTCCCTCATTTTCATAGCTCAAGATTTTTCAATCTTACTCTACAGAAATCCTACTAGCATGCCTTTGTTAAAGTATCCTCATTTGCATTTGCATAATCCCATTATCATCATAATCATCCAACCATGTCTCCATTATCCATCATCCATCTGCATTAGAATTGCATTGTAGTTTAGTCTTCATTGCATTATCCATCTACAACCATTCTCCTATTGTCATCTTCAACAGCAAGTACAACTTTTGAGAGCTCAAATGATGTACACAAGATTGATACGAGATAGGCAACAATGGAAGCAACGAGGTAAATCGATCTACGGAGGTAATATCTTTGTTTATTGTATTTGCATCAATTTCATTGAGTTATTGGATATTTAGTTGTTTAATACTATTGTTCACATTTTTCTCTAACATAAACCGTAGGGAAGCACAAGTGAACCACTAAGACTATAATAGTTGCAATAGAAACCCTAGGGAAAGAGAAATGCTAAACTATGATTGTAATATTTGCAATATAAACCCTAGGGAAATAGATTTATTAGAAATACACAATGAAAAAGATTTATGTCAAATAAATAGTGATAACCTATGAAAAAGATGAAATAAAAACGTAATAAAAAGAGAAACCCTAATGAAAATTAAACAACCCAAGATTTATCTATGGCACCGAAACAACCAACAATATTATTTGTTTCTGTAATGACAAAAAAGCAACCTCTGATTTATCTATGGCATTGAAAAACCAACAATATTATTTGTTATTGTAATGAAATAAAAAACAACCTCATTTTTAAAGAGACCGATGCTTGAACAAAAGATTAATTTCCATAAAATTAGTGCATTTATGAACACAGATTCCATAGTGTTTAAAAACATGAAAGCTTCATACCAACAAGGAAATCTGCAATAGATAAAAGTAAAAAAAACAAACACAAAGACAGACTATACAAGTGAAAACTGAATAATGGCGAGGCCTTAGTGAGCTTGCTCACATGGGTCAAATGGATTGCCCTTGCAAACGTTGACGAGCACACAACTTCCTTGAAGCTCCGTCACGTGCATGGAAACCCATTAGTAGAGACCTTGGGGGTAATTAATAAGATAGAACGAAAACACAAGCTATTTTCCTTCATCTGCATGGCGTTGATAAACGCGAGACATTGCATGGCAGAGCTGGAGCTAGATTTCATGTTTGAAAACTGGCGCCTGGCATCACAATGTCTGGAGTCTGAGCGTAGCATGTTGTGGTGGTGGGATGGAAGTTGCAGAGACCTCAACCGAGCACCTTCTGGTGGACAAATTAGGAAAATTTGAGAAGATGGTACATTGAAAGGCTCTAAAGTTGGTGAGTCGTGCAAGGCACTGGGAGAATCGAATGTAGCTTGGCTCAAAGTTTATGTGAGATGTCGTGGAGGCAACAAGAGTGGACGTGCAATAAGATGAGTGTACAAAAGAATTGGAAGGGGCAGCTAGAGATTAATGTGAAGCAGTGGAGTGATATGGTGGTGGAGTGATTTTTGGCAATGTGGCAGGGCTTTCCACTTTGGACGTTGTGCCACGCACCAACTAGCACTTTGACTGCCTACGTTTCAATCGCATGGCAAAAATTTGGTTTTTTTAAATTTTGACGAATCTCGTCATCCCACGTGTCAAATGCAGCCAATTTTTTTTTAAAAAAATTATATAGTTTATTATTACTTTATTTATTTGAATAAGTTGTAAAAAAAATTTAGTGGTCCACATGGCACTCCATGTGGACCGTGGAAAATTGTGTGCGCACGTTCCAACTCCTCTCCCCTACTCATTGTTTTTGTGCCACTTTTTGTTATGACTTGCCAAAATTGTAGTTGTTGGTTTTTTATTTTATTTTTTATATTTTTTCCTCTCGCATTTTTTAGGTACAAACATAATGGTTACTAGTACTTAATTTTATAAGTAATGGGTAAAAGTAAAAAATAAATGGGTACTTGTTGTGCGACACCATAGATGCACATGGGCGACTATTGGCATGTGGGCAGCTATTGGATCCTTTTCCCTACATTTTATTGATAGCCATCATCAAATGTAAGGACAACTTCTTGTTCATTAATGCACCAATTTGGCCTCGCACACAAGGTGAACCCAAAACTATCTTTATTTTCTTAGTGTTGATATAATTTTTTATTTAAAATTATATGTTAAATTAATAATTAACATGAAGAATTATCTTGTAATTATTGCAAAGAAATAAAATACTTCTTTACAATAATTTTTTTAAGATAAATTAATTATCATCATTGACATCAAATAACTTTAGGAATAAGACTTGAGAATGATAAACATGTTGAAATCAAATATTTTGAATTTTAAATAGTAAATGCAAGTACTTAGCTTTGAGCTTGATGTACAATATGATTTTGTTAAATGTCCAAGGTAATTTGTTAATGTTATAGATGAATGCATCAGGTTATATAAAACTTTTGTTTCTCTGTCTAGATCAATTCTATGATTGTGGAATCAATCCTATAATTGCAAATCTAATCCAAACCTTTAGATTTGATCTCTATGAAACTTTAAAAGCTTTCATTTCACCTCAATTCTCTCACTTTGATATTTTCATAAAAACTTGAATTGTATGCTCCAAAGTTTGCATAGGACAAAGATAGCTGAGTCATTTGTGTCAAGCCCCAATAAGGATGTCAAGTCAATGACTTTAGACAAAATCAAGGACAACAAACAATTGTGCAGTATGCCCTAGGATGTCGATGCGGTGCTAATATCACTAGATGATTCTTTTTAGGCATGTGATGTGTGCTCAAATATGTATGTTCCATGTGTTTGCTAAATGTTTAAATGAGTTAAAGTTTGTTGTTAAATACAACACCTTAGCATGCAATTCAACTATTTCGCACTTCAAAATGGCTCATAATGATCACTTGAAGAGAAAGTGACTGTGCCCATTTTTTTAATTTGATTTTTTAAACAAAGAGATTAGTTTTACAAGTGTGGAGGTGATCTAGAGCACTTGTGTGACTATGGATCTGACTAGAGACATGAAATGGATAAATTGAGAATCAAGTCTTCTTGGGAAGTAAATCAATGTTTTATCAAATAACAACAATTTTTGGATAATATCTCTCCACTATTAGAAGGGGAGGTTCTATTTTTGAAATCCAAAACCCTAAACTAATTATCCACAATATTTATAACAACAAGTTACAAATTGTTTGCATTAGGAAGGATTAGGGTTTATAATTTATAAAAAGATAAAATACGAAAAGCTTGAACTTGGAAAGAATGTGTATTAAGTTGAATAAATGCAAAGTTCATCTCAATAAAACATAAATAAATTTATATACTTTTTACAAGTTAAACACTCCCACAAGATTAATAAGAAAAGATAGAAATATAATATTTACTCCAAATTTAAGAGTGATATATAAATCTTAAGAGAAAATTGGAGACACAAAGTTTAGCAACATAATTCTTATTATTCTTCCCAAAATTAGAGATTGAAGTCTCTTTTTCTCTCTTCTATACAATTCTTGTGAAAAATGTCAAAAAAAACCTTTACAATATACAAATTCCCCCTTATATTGAATAAAAGGGCACTTTATATTTTAAAATGGCTTAAAATGTTATAATAAATATTTTTTCAAAAATTAGCTTATTATTGTAATATTAAAGTGCATCCTAAATTTGATTTGTTGTTTGAGCTTTTTGCATGTCTTTTGAGGAAGATAGCTTATCTGATTCATCGTCTACGATCTCAATTTCAACTGCTTCCCTACACCTCTGATCTTCTAGTGATATTTCTTGAATTTAAAAATGCTTCATTTGCAACTTCTTGGTTAGGCTTGTTTGAGTACTTCTAATGTATTGTGCAAGCGATCTAAGAGTCAATATCCATTTAAGGTACCTTGTAATACTTGACAACTTATTTTTTTAAATCATTGAATAAATTCTACATTTTAATAAATTTGGTAATAGAATATACATCAAAGTTTGATGTGTTGGAAAATTCCCCTTTGATAAGTCTTACCAATTGTTCCTTCAAATTGTCAGTTGAGTTGGTGGTGCTCTAATCAATGCAATAATCATAGGGAATTTTCTCAATAAGTTTGTGAATGTTTATCATTATATCAAGACTCAATTCTTTACTTTCCTAATTTTTTATTTTCGATCATTGAGTATCTACATTCTCCACTTGGTAGTTTCATGCCATTTAATTTGAGTATCCAACTCTTTCTTGTTAAATATGTCCTCTGAAACCAATATCGAGAAATCATTTTTTGCCATGAATTTGAAGTGACACGTGTTCCACTCTAAAGATATTATATCCTCATCAAATTTGATTCTAACTAATTGGAAGAGTCAAGCTCTACTTGGATTTTGTCATGCAACCAAATTGCTTTGTCAATTGTAGGGGTGAAATGAAGAAATGCAAGAAAACACAAACAAGTTAGTGAATCCTACTTCACATCCTACAACTACCTTTGATTAAGCAAACAAGGAAGGAAAATATGAGATATGAAATCAAACAAACAATTTCAATGCAAGCCTTTGTTGAGTGTAGATGTGCTCTTGATGTGCTTGGATGTATGTTGAGTTGCTCTTTGGCCCTTAATGTGGCAATATATACCTATAGTGGATTCTTTATGTTCATTGGATGAGGGAGATGTTTGATTTATAGAGTTCATATGGAAGGAAGTAGGGCTAGGATTTGTTTGGAATGGAGGGTTAGGATTGAATGAGAGGATTTTTTTAATTTGAAATTGAGAGGGAAGTGGAAATAAATGCTAATGATTGGTGAATGAAGGGCTAGGATTTGGTTGATTAGATTGATGGTCAAGATTCAAAGTTAGTTTGAATTTGGATAGATGGTAGTTGGGGATGAATGGTTAGAATTAGGCTGATTGAATTGATGGCTAGGATTGAAGATTGATTTGATTTAGGATTGATGATGTGAATTTTTGGATTTGATGGAGGAGAATAAATATTTTTATTTTTTTAAACAATGAAGGGGATAAATGACATTAACTTGGTTAATTAAATAAAACTATTTATTTAATTAACTAATGGTAGGATGAACTAATTAAATAAATAAAATAAAATTTATTTAATTAGTCGGTGATAGTGAAATGACCTAATTAATTAAATAATTTATTTAATTAATTAGTGAGGGAAGCGTTAGGGGATGAATGACATGAATTAGTTAAAATATAGGAATGGATTTTAGGTGTCTACATTTTGTCCCTCTTTAAAATGGCATCATGACTAAAAGAAGTGGTGTAATTTCAAAGAAAAATAAAATATAAGTGCTTGATGAGGTGAAGGGGTTAGCAAGATGCCCCAATTGGCTGAAGAAAATAGCATTAGTAAATGGATAGATGATATTTAAGGGATTTTGAGATTTTGATTTTAGGATGGACTGATAATTTGGTTTGGATTTGATTGATTGAAGTTGATTGATTGGATTGATTGAATGATGATTAACAATTGGTTTTGATGATTAATATTGGATTTGATACTTCAGCACTTGGAGTCAACATTAATTTTAGATGATTTGGTGCAGGGATGTCCCCTCGAGAGGACAAGTGGGTTTGAAGAACATGGGTGTGCTATGAAAATATAGAAAAGAATGTCAAGGATGGATGTTAAGGGAGTTGGATGGGAATGATGGAAGAGGGGATTGGTGGAAATGAAAAGGGATAGTTAGAGGTGGGGGGATAAAAATCAAAGAGATGCAAATTAGTAGATGAAGGAGGGAGAAATATGCAAATGAAAGATGAATAAGGACAAAAGATGGTGAATGTTAATAATAAAGGGGTGAATATGATGAAAGGCTAGGGTATGATTGGGAGGGTGAATGGTTGGGATTGTTGAGATACATGCTATGAATCTTTGAGGAAATTCTAATGTATTGAGAAACTTCTTTTCTATAGCATAAAATAGGGTACACCAAGATATATAAGATCAAGGTGACATGGTGTTATGTGTGTAAAAGGACTGACCCAAAAGAAAAAGTCACAAGCAGGCATATGCCATATGGAACCATGTGATATGGAAAACCATGATGTCATCATGAAGTGTCCCAAGAACTACATGGATGAAAGAAAAATAAGAAACACACAAGTAAGTAGGCAAGCAAACAAACATGCACAAAAGATGAAAAGAGGAACAAGATTTTACCTCTAGTCAAGCTAGAAGCCAAAGATTGATTGGATGATGATGAGAGAATTGTTGATTTGGGAACTATTATGCCTTGCATACACACCCCTCTTGGCTTTGCAAAGTGTGGACCCCCTCTCTTTTTTGTTTTTGGCTTAGGTTTAATTTTTGTTTAGTCTATTTTTCCTTTGCTTTTTGTTGGGGTAAAGTGTATTCTTAATTTTGAAAGGATATAAGTTAATTCTTTTAGTGCTTCAGCTGTTTGCGAAAGGTTAGGTGCATTTTTCTTTGCAAAATTTTGAGTTTCTTGCCCTTTTTTTGTAAAATTACAAACTTTTGACTTGCTACAGGATGTCATGTTTCTTTGTCATTTATCATGTCCACTTTAGTTTTTTCTACAAGGTCTATTTCATTATTTTAATTGTTAAAATGGATTGCGTGAAGGTTTGCAAAGTCCCAACTTGGAACCAGATATGGATCTTTTACTTGTTTTATGTCATGTACTTTTAATTCGTTTCGTGAAGTTGCTTTCATGTTAAAAAATCTGAGTCATTGGTTTGCAAAATTTTATGTCAGTACAAGATGTGTCTGGATTGTCTTATGCATCCAGTTCCCCTTGTCTTTTCTACAAGTTGCCCTTATGTCTTGTTGTACATCAAAATTTCATAGGACATGAAATTTGAAAGTTGTGTTGAATTTGCAAAATTTGGAATTGCAGGATTTCTAGAGGAGATTGGAACTTTAAAATTCAAATCTGACATCATATCCTCTTTGATTTTCTCATGTTTTGTGTTAAGTACCTTGATGTTGAAAATATTAAAAAGTTGATAAATTGCAAAAATTTGGTCTAGTACTGGAGTTCTTAGCCTTGAGAGAGTCATATCTAGAAGTATGTAAAATCCTTGGAAAACTCAAAAACTTAGCAAGAATGATCAAAATTTAGTTGCGATGTTGGTGTGGAAGTGAAGTTGAAATGTTGTGTCCATGTCTAGATCACTCCATCTTTTCAACATTGTGATATTTTGGTCCAAAACTGCAACTAGAATTTTAAGATGACATTCAGAGCTCATTAAATTTCCTACATCCTATTCATATTGGAAAGAAACATTTAAATGAAACACTTGATAAATTTTCTGAAGGAAATGATTTTGTGGAATTATGATTGATAGGAGGATGTTTCATGATGAATTTTTATTTCTCGTCCTATCCCATTTTCCCACAAACCTTCAAGGAAATGAAATAGAAGTGTGAAGCGTAGGAATTGAAATACAGACTTTCACTCAAGAACTGAATATGGAAAAAAAATATCTAAAATTCAATCCTCTTATCTAATCTTGCATTTTATTGAAAAGTAGTGCATTTGATTTAAAGGTCAAGAATTATGCATGATTTTTATTTGTGGAAGTTTCTTTTTCTGCAAGATATGTTTAGTTAACATCTTATATGCAATTCTCTATCTTTTTTCTGCAAACTCTAGTTCACAAAGGCATTTAGTATGGAAATTGTCTTGTGGAATTTCATTAAAATAGGAGGATGTGTGAGACTGACTTTTTTTACTTTCTATCCTGTATCATTTTCCCATGAGATTTAAAAACATTGAAACAAAAGAAGTAAAAGGTAAAGATTAGAACGCGAACTTTTACCTAGTAACCAAATATTGCAATAAAAACATGAAATTTGGTATCCTCCTAAACCCACATTTTACTTAAAGAAGTGTATGAGGATAAGAAATGTGCATTGTTTGTTTTGTGAAAATTTATTTTACTATGGGATGTTTAATGTTAAAATCTTATATCCTGTTTCATATCATTTTTTCCCAAAATTCATTTTACAAAAGATTTAGCTAAAAGTTTGGTTTTTGTGGAATTTACTCTTACTGCAAGATGTTTTAAATTATGATGTTATATCCAATTCCATGTCATTTTTATGCAAGTTTTATTTTACAAGGGCATTTTGGCTTTTACAAATTTTCTTTGAACCAGAGGAGTTTTTAATGGCTAATGTGATGTTCGGATCCACATCATTTTTTTGTAAATTGCATTTTACAAAGGTTTTAACTTAGTTCATTTTATGCATAATTTTTTGGAATTAAAGAAGTTTTAAACTACTAATGTGATATCTGATTCTATGTTGGGTTTTCACAAATTGCATTTTATAGAGGATTTAGCCTAGAGTTTGATTTTCTTCATATTTTATTTGAACTAAAAGAGTTTTAAACTATGAATGTGATGTGTGGTTGTCTAGTTAGCACCATAAAATGTTATAAACAATCTAATACACAAAATTTAAAGGATCTAATGGCTTCTTTTGGTCTTGTAGGGTAATGTCAAGAGAGAAGAAATGAAGTGCAAGTATAAAGGAGTTACTCCAGCTGCGAAGGAGGTCAATGATGCCCTAGATTAGGTGATGCTAGCCTCTTTGGATCATTTCATGGAATATGGACAAAAGCAAAGGGCCAAGAACATAGGAACAAGGGTGTGATTACAAGTGCCAAGATTAGTGCAGTTTTATCCCTCATGTGTTTGCATGGGTGGATTTTATGTTTTCTTTTGGTAATAAGAATAAAAAACATGTTAATTTTTTTTTGAAATTGTGCTAAATATTCATGGGCCTAATTTGGGCACCTAGGAAACTTGCCACTTTGAAAATTGTAATTTAGGTCCCTTCATTTCATGGGGGTGGTCCAATTTTTTAAAAAAATGCCACTAAGGGATGTAGCATCCATAATTTTTGTTAATTATGGGCCCTGGGATCTTTGGATCTAGGTCAATTAAGTGAAGTGCTTGTAATGAAAAACCACCTCTATAAAAAGAGGAGTGTCATGCAAAATTTAAGAGTAAGAGAATCTAGGGGATCTTTTGGAAGGAGCGAACGACAAAGAAATTTTTTGTGTGGTTGTCTTGTTGAAATTTGTAATGTGCCCATTATATATTAATCAATAAAAACATTCCAACTTATTTTGATGGTTCTCTAACTTTGGTGGTGATATATTTTGTGTTTTTCTTTTCTGGAATTTGAATTATTTGGTGAAATTTCATAAAAGTGTCTAATAGTTTATATCTTTGCAATGAGATTGAGAAGTGATGTATGATTTATGCACATGTAATATGGTGTTTTCATGCTTTCATTTTAAAAATTCTCACAAATTCCTTAGAATCTTGCATCTATAATGTTAGTGGTAGGGTGTAATACTGATCACAACATTATAGGTTAATTAAATTTCATTAGATCTTATAGAGGAAAGGATGGAAAACCAAGTGAAAAGGTAACCTTTTTTATTTTATCTTATATCTCTAAAACCCTTAAATCTTTTTTTTTTTTTTACAAACTGTTAGAGTAGGAGTAAATTAGGAACCATCTTACTATAGCATCCTAAAGAACATCATTTGTATAAGAAAGATCTAACATGTTTGGTCCAGATCTATCATATTTCAATCATTGATTCAAAAATACCAGCACATGCCCCTTGAATAAACAATCACATTGATCACTCAACTACTCCAATGCTGCCATGACCTAGCCACCAAGACCTTGGAGGTAATTAATTCATAGATTAGTTACCTTTTCAAGAGAAGTAGAGTGTTCATTCGATCTACTTGAGTTGTATCAAGTCGACTATCAACAAAATTGTTGCTAGAAGGAGGGCCATTTGTATTAATCAAGCTAGATTTGATATAGTGTAGAATGCATCAATGGATTACTTTACGTATGAGAATTCTCCTCTCAACATTCCTGGAGATCTCCATGAAATGTCAAAAAAACTTGAAGGATTTTCTCCAAAATTCATTTATGGGGAAGGAAGGAGTGTTAAGGAGCACATTCAAGCCTTTAAGGATGCTATAATTGGGGTTGGTATCCCACATCAAGATGTAGTATGCTGATTATTTCCTTATTCATTGGGTGACCTTGTATACTCTTGGTACCCTAGCTTACTAGCTGGATCCATTACAGAGTGAAAATATTTAGAAGAAGGTTTTATCAATTAATTTAGGGGTTTATACAAACCCAACAATTTTATACCATCATTTTTCTACTTGTAAAAAGGAACCAATAGAACCTTTAACCATGTTCAACATAAGATTTCATAAAATCTACAAGAAGCTTGCAAATCCATATGTTTGTTGCAAGTATGTGCCTAACTGGTGTTGTCATTGATGTCAACATATCAGTGTTGTCATTGGTGTCAACTGTACTCTTGTTTTAATGCTTGTTTGTAATAAGTTAGATGCTTTGTATTCACCTATATAAGTGTTGGAGATCTTGATATTGAGGATATTGAGAAAATTTGCTCCTTCGATGGAAA
This sequence comes from Cunninghamia lanceolata, assembly GCA_027924645.1. Lineage (NCBI taxonomy): Eukaryota > Viridiplantae > Streptophyta > Pinopsida > Cupressales > Cupressaceae > Cunninghamia > Cunninghamia lanceolata. The sequence continues at coordinate 7,344,708 of BSBN01000634.1, forward strand.
TCGTGTGTTGCAGAGTATCTTTGTCTACAGAAGAATAGTCCAATAGATTGCTCCGCATTTCTTGTAGAATGAAAATCTTTATCTGCAGATTGGAATTTATTTAGATACATGTCTAAAGATGCTATGTTCCAAGTTTGAGCCTCCAGTATGAAGATTTGAGTTAGTTATGTTCACCAGAGTGAAAATTGCTTTTTCTGTATATTTGGTGGTGACAGGGAGAATGTATTATGCTTCATATTCCTTTGTAGTTAAGTATTTTAGTTTGCGGTTCTAGAATCAAGTTGGTAATGATGATAAGTGCATTCAACTCCAATGGTTCATGATTTGGTGGACCACAAGCAATCTTTTCTTTATGATAGTGGTTGACAGTGTGGTTTAAGTGCTCTAGTTTGAAGAATCATCTTGACAAATTGGTTAGAGGTTGTGCAGATGTTCTTGGTGATTACAATGTGCTTGTGGATGTCTCCTGATTGTGTTCCTACCTTTGGATTGGTCCACAAAGAGAAATTTGGATCATGGATGAAGATTGTTCTTAGAAGACTTAGTGTTAACACCAGTCTTGACTGACTTGGTTGTTTTCACTACTTGTGGAGATGCATCGAAGATTGTGGAAGCATGTTGTGGAATGGAAGATTACATTTGAGTCCCAAATAAGGCATAACATGATCTGCATACATCTTTTCCTTAGCTAGTTTCATTTAGGTCCAAACCTATTTCTATGTATGTTTGTAATGCCGACCTTGGAGATTGTTCCAATGGTTGATGAATGTAATGCCGACCTTGATGTACATTCCAAGGTTGATGAATTGTATAAAAGCATGTAATGTGGTTGCAAAAAAGGAGTGCAAGTGCAAAAATGAAAAGACAGTGTGAAGGTGTAAGAAGAGCAGAGTAGAAGTGTTATATTATGCTTCAATGGAACTAAACTTAGGCATGAAGTAGATGCTATCAAATCAGTTCACAAATCTTTGGCGTTCACAAATCTTTGGCCGTGAGCCACCCCTTGGCAGTGAGCTACCCCTTGGCAGTGATCCCTAACATTTGCAGTGAGCATTTTGGGCAGTGAGCCCTAAGGCAATGAGCCTCTAATTTTCAGTATTGCTATAACTTATTTATTTCTGTGGGCTAACACCCACCGTGGTTTTTACCTTATAGGGTTTTCCATGTAAAACTTGTGGTGTCTCATGTGTTATTATGTTGAGCTTCTTGTTTCATGCTTTCATGGTTAATATTAATAACAGTGATTGAGAACTTGATGTATTGATATTCATAAATGGTTAAAGTTTTGTGACAACTGATTCACCCCCCTCTCAGTTGTCCTATACATTTCAACAATTCGTATCAGAGTGAGGTTCCTCGGAGGTAAGATTATTAGCTTGAGGTAGATCCAGGATGTATTATAAGAAGGAGGCTCTACAGTTTGATGGAATGAATTATGCGACCTAGAATATACGCATGAAAAGCCATCTGCTTTGTATTATTTATAAAGTATGGAAAGTGACAAAAACTAAAAATACCATGCCTTGAAATGGTGTGATAACTGAAGATGAAATCAAACAATATGAGTTAAATATAAAATCCAGAGATGCTCTGTTAAGTGCATTGACTAACACTGACTTGATAAAGGTCATGGATTATGAAACTGCTTAAGAAGTCTGGGAAAAGCTGGAAAATCTATATGAAGGAGATGAATCTGTAAAGAGTGAAAGCTAAATATGAAGGTTTAAAGATGGGCGAAGATGAAAATATAACATCCTACAGTCAAAAGGTTGATGAACTTGTTAGTGGAATCAAAGGTATGGGAGGAACTATTGATGAAACTAAAGTTGTGATGAAAATTCTCAGGTCATTGCTTAAATCCTATGGTCACAAGGTAGCTGCAATTGAAGAAATAATGACTGTGAAAAAGATTACTAAGGATCAGTTGCTTGGAAAGCTTATTGCTTTTGAATTGAGAGAGTTTGGTGATGCCCTACCAAAAGTAGACACTGCTTTCAAAGCTAGTACTTCAGAGAAGATCTCCAGAGTAGAGAAGTACAAGGTGGAACCTGATGACGAGATTGACGAAATTGAAGCCAATCTTGTTGACAGACTACAAAGAGGTTCTGGTAAGTTCAAAGGCAAATTACCTTTCAAATGTTTTACATGTGGTAAGGTTGGTCATTATGCTTCTAGGTGTCCAGAAAGAATTGAAAGGAATAGGAAAAGATTTGAAAACAAACCTAGGATTCCATATAAATGCTATTATGTTAGAGATCTTGATGATGAAGGTGTGACAGATGATGAATCTGATGATCTGCTAGTACTAGTGCAAATGAATGCTTATTTATTGCTATTAAAGAAGAACATGTGTCTACTAATCCTGCTAGTTGTGTGAAGGAAGAAAAACCAGTGGAAGAAAGTGCTTTGGATGTTCAGGTTGAGAAAGATAAGGATGAATGGGTTATTGATAGTGGATGCTCACATCACATGACTAGTGACAAAAGTAAGTTTATAAATTTGGAAAAGTATGATGGTGGACTGGTTAGGTTTGGAGATGATACAACTGGTAAGATTTGTGAAAGAAGATCTATTTATTTTGATGGAAAACACAATACTGATGATGTTCTATATGTGAAGGGTTTAAAGCACAATCTTTTGAGTGTTGGTCAGATGTGTGACAAAGGTTATGATCTGAGATTCAAGGACAATGGATGCAAGATCATGGAAAGCTCCAGAACTATGATTTCTACTGGTAAAAAGACTAGAGGTAAAGTTTATCATTTGAAAGGAACTAATAATTATTGTTTATTGGCTTAGACTGATGAGAGTTGGCTGTGGCATAGAAGGATGTGTCATATCAATTTTGACAACTTGGTAAAGATAAGTTCTATTCAGGCTGTAAGAGATCTGCCTAAGCTTGTGAAGCTTGCTAACACCATTTGCAAAGAATGTCAATTTGGGAAACAAACAAGAACAAGTTTAAAAAGCAAAGAACAATTCTCTGCAGGATGGCTGGAGCTGGTTCATACAGATTTGTGTGGTCCCACAAGAACAAGAAGTCTGCAATGAGACAGGTATTTTATGTTGCTTATTGATGATTACTCCAGGATGATTTGGGTCACTTTTCTAGAAGATAAATCAAAAGCTCTAGACAAGTTCAAAGCCTTCAAGGCAATGGTTGAGAATGAGTTAGAGTTGAAGATCAAATTCTTGAGGTCTGATAGAGGAGGTGAGTTCACATCAAATGAATTCAATATTTGCTATGAAGAACAAGGGATAAAGAGATAATTTTCTACACCTAGAACTCCTAAGCAGAATGGAGTTGTTGAAAGGAAAAATAGGATAGTTCAAGAGGATGCTAGAACTATGTTAAAGGAAGCTAACCTACCGGAAGTGTACTGGAGAGAAGCCATACATATTGCTATGTACATCCTAAATAGAGTTCAAGTCAAAGGTAATAGTACTAAAAATCCTTATGAATTGTGGTATGGAAGAGCTCCTAAAATGAGATATTTCAAAGTTTTTGGTAGCAAATTGAAAGGAAACTAGGTGTGTGGAAATCACTTCCTACACTAATCTAAAGAGGAGAGATGAGTGCAAAAAAATTTTAACCTTTACAATTATAGTGTTATTAGCCCAAAAATGGAGATATTGCAGCAATACACAACACAAGAATGTAAGACAGAAGAAAGAGAGATAAGATATAATATGGGGAAAACCCTTATGAGTGAAAAACCCCACACTCCAAAACCTGCACAATGTATTATCAAAACAACAAGGTTTACAACACACTTGCAATGCAAGTCTTTATAGGAGTCTTCGACACTCGTATCTGGAGACAAACCAGCAGCATAATAGTACCTGTTAATCACATAATACATCTCCTCTCAAAGCACCTGCTTAAATAGAAGTTTACAAGGCAAAAATGAACTTTCCTTGAGATGGGCGTCCAACTTGGCCTCATTGCCCAAAACCCACGCCTAGGGACATTTGTCCAACACTACAACATGGTCATGACACTTGTCATATCACCCCATCCCAATATGGTCACCTATTCCCAAGTTGGGCAATGACAGATTCTCTTACGCATCTTACGACCGTCATAGAATCTGTCATAGTGACAATACTTACAACTGTAAGAGAATCTGTCATACACTGACTAAAAATAGCATATTCTCTTACAACATGTCATAAATCTCCTTGGGGAACCCAAAGATACCTTGTGACACATGTCTTCAATTGTCACAGAACATTCCATTTACGACTCTTACGCGTCATAGATTCTGTCATAGGAATCTGTCATAATTGTTTCGATCAAGATTCACTTACACACTAGTCAAAGTGCCGACACATGGCAAAATATCTCTACCACTAAGTGGGATGCCTATCTCCTCATGTGAGGACACAATTACATGTGGTCACCTTCCAGGTAGGATGACACATCACCGTGCCAACTCCCACAAGATGACAAAACAAGATTTGCATCCTAACTACACAATAGGCAATAAATAAATATATTACAATAAATAAATGCAAGGAATTACCAAGGTTGAGACACCTTAATTCCCAACACAAATGTTATATGAGAAGAGAAGAAGATCTAGGTAAGTTTGATGCTAGGTGTGATGAAGGAATCTTCCTTGGATACTCTACCAAGAGTAAGGCCTACCGGTGCTACAATAAGAGATTGAAGAAGATCATTGAGAGTGCTAATGTGAAGGTTGATGAAGACAAGGAAAGAATATCAGATCTGAGTGGCTATGAATTAGATGAACTTGCTACTATAACAAATGAGGAAAACATTAAACAAGAAGACAGTCAAGATGAAGAAGAAAAGGCTCTAGAAAGTGCTGCTAAGACTCTCAGGTATGTAAGAATTAATCTATCTGAAGATCAGATTATAGGGGACAAAAGAAAAGGGGTATTGACAAGGAAAAGAGTTGTTGAAGAACAAGTGAATATCTATTTGCTTTCAAAAGTTAAACCTAAAACTGTGAATGAATCTTGCAATGATGAAAATTAGGTAAAAACTATGGAAGAGGAGCTGATGCAGATAGAAAAGAATCAAACTTGGGAACTGGTTCCTAGATCTGCTGATAAGAATGTGATTGGCACCAAATGGGTTTTCAGAAACAAGATGAATGAGAATGGAGAAGTAGTAAGGAACAAAGCAAGATTGGTATGCAAAGGATACTCTCAGGTTGAAGGAATATATTTTGAGGAGACCTATGCTCCTGTGACAATAATTGAAGCAATTAGAATGTTTTTGGCATTTGCAGCATTCAAAGAATTCAAAGTGTATTAGATGGATGTTAAGTCTGCATTCTTGAATGGTGAGTCAGAAGAAGAGGTCTACATTGAGCAACCAAAAGGATGTCAATTATCAAAACAAGGTGATATGGTGTGTAGATTAAAGAAAGCCTTGTATGGACTGAAGCAAGCCCCCAAAGCCTGGTATGCAAGGCTAGACAAGTATTTGTTGCAATTAGGGTTCAATAAAGGCATTGCAGACAACAATTTGTATTTCAAAGTCATGATAATTAGATGTTGTAGTCTTTGTTGATGACATTATCTTTGGAGGCAATGAAGGTATGTGCATGACGTTTGTAGGTGAAATGCAAAATGAGTTGGAGATGTCTATGTTTGGTGAAATGAATTTCTTTTTGGGTTTGTAAATTAATCAATCAGATAAAGGAATCTTCATATCTCAGTCCAAGTATGTGAAAGAGTTGTTGAAGAAGTTTGGGATGGAAGACTCTAAACTGGTATGTACTCCCATGGTAACTGGCTGCAAGTTGAGCAAAATTGATGAATCACCCAAGACTAATCAGAAAAGGTACAGATCTATGATTGGAGGATTGCTTTATCTAACTCAAACCAGACCTGATATAATACATGCAGTTTGTCTTGTTGCAAGATTTCAAGCAGATCTAAGAGAGTCACATGTGATAGAAGTTAAGAGAATCTTGAGGTATTTAAAAGGCACACCAGATCATGGCTTATGGTATCCAAAGGATAATGATTTCACTATCAGTGGTTATATAGATGGAGATTGGGCCGGAGATGTTGATGATATAAAAAGTACAAGTGGAGGTGCTTTCTTCTTGGGTAATAGATTGGTTTCATGGCTAAGCAAGAAGCAAGATTCAATCTCTTTGTCAATTGTAGAAGAAGAGTATATTGCAACAACATGTTGTTGTACTCAAGTGTTATGGATGAAGCGGACTTTTAAGGACATAAGAGTCATGTATGAAGATCCAGTTGCAATCTTCTGTGACAATACAAGTGCTATAAACATTTCAAAGAATCTAGTGTTGCACTCAAGAACAAAGCATATATCTATAAAGTATCACTTTCTGAGAGAAAAGGTGATAGAGAATGAAGTAAAGATGGAATATATGTCCACAAAGGATCAAATTGTAGATATTTTCACAAAGCCTCTGCCTAAGGATACTTTTGAGTATCTTAGAGAAAAGTTAAGGGTCATTACCCCTCCTACTCTAAACTAAGATGCATAGGAATGCATCAGTCCAGTGGTGCTCAAAGTCTCATTCTTTGATCTGGATCAATGTTTTGAGGGCTACCTCTCAGGGGGAGTAGCTAGATGTTCCTGATAAAGAAAGTGTTGATAACATAAAAAGTTTAGTTGGATCAGAGTAGCAGCGTGCAAGTATGTGCCCTTTGCCATTGATGTCAAAGGGGGAGATAAATCATGTGAAAAACTTAGAGAAGAAAGAGTACAGATGTGTAAAGAGAAAGGGGGAGAATCTTATCTTGATGGTCTTTATAGTTTTTCACATCATATGTTGCCATCAATGACAAAGGGGGAGATTGTTGCAAGTATGTGCCTAATCAATTCTGTCATTGATGTCAACATATCAGTGTTGTCATTGGTGTCAACTATGCTCTTGTTTTGATAACTTTTTGTAATAATTTAGATGCTTTGTATTCACCTATATAAGTTTTGGAGATCCTGATATTGAGGATATTGAGAAAATTTGCTTCTCCAATGGAAACAGTGTGTTGCAGAGTATCTTTGTCTACAGAAGAACAGTCCAACAGATTGCTCCGCATTTCTTATAGAATGAATATCTTTATCTATGGATTCAAAGTTATTTAGATACATGTCTGAAGATGCTATGTTCCAAGTTTGAGCCTTTGGTATGAAGATTTGAGTTAGTTATGTTCACTAGAGTGAAAATTGCTTTTTCTGTATATTTGGTGCTAACAGGGAGAATGTATTATGCTCCACATTCCTCCGTAGTTAAGTATTTCAGTCTGTAATTCTGGAATCAAGTTGGTAATGATGATAAGTGCCTTCAACTCCAATGGTTCATGATTTGGTGGAATGCAAGCAATCTTTTCTTTATGACAGTGGCTGACAATGTTGTTTAAGTGCTCCGGTTTGAAGAATCCTCCTAACAAATTGGTTAGAGGTTGTGCAGATGTTCTTGGCGATTACAATGTGCTTGTGGATGTCTCCTGATTGTGTTCCTACCTTTGGATTGGTCCACAAAGAGAAATTCAGATCGTGGATGAAGACTGTTCTTAGAAGACTTAGTGTTAGCACCAGTCTTGGCCGACTTGGTTGTTTTCACTAGTTGAGAAGATGCATTGAAGATTGTGGAAGCATGTCATGGTGTGGAAGATTGCATTTGAGTCCTAGCTAAGGTATAACATGATCCACATGCATCTTTTCCTTAGCTAGTTTTATTTAGGTCTAGACCGATTTCTATGTATGTTTGTAATGCCAACCTTGGAGATTGTTCCAATGGTTGATGAATGTAATGCCGACCTTGATGTACATTCCAAAGTTGATAAATTATATAAAAGCATGTAATGTGGTTGTGAAAAAGGAGTGCAAGTGCAAAAATGAAAAGATAGTGTGAAGGTGTAAGAAGAACATAGCAGAAGTGTTATATTGTGCTTCAATGGAACTGAACTCAGGCATGAAGTAGATGTTATCAAATCAGTTCACAAATCTTTGGCAGTGTTGGGAATTAAGGTGTCTCAACCTTGGTAATTCCTTGTATTTATTATTTGTAATGTATTTATTTATTAGCCTATGATGTAATTAAGTTGCACATCCTGTTTTGTCATTTAGTGTGAAGTAGCATGATGAGTTGTCACTCGACTTGTAAGGTGACTAGGATGGTCAACCCCCTCCATGTGGATATAGGCATCCCATATTGTGGTAGAGGTTTTCTGCCATGTGTCAGCATCTTGAGCAGTGTGTAAGGAATCATGATGCGTATGACATATTCCTATGACAGATTCTATGACGGGTAAGAGTTGTAAATAGAAGATCCTATGATAGGTGAGGACATGTGTCAAAGAGTATCTTTGAGGAAGGCATATTTGGGTACCCAAGGGAGGTTATGACATGTTGTAAGAGGAATATAGTATTTTTAGTCAGTGTATGACAGATTCTCTTACAGTTGTAAGTGCTATCAGTTATGACGGATTCTATGACAATTGAAAGGTTCATAAGAGCATCTGTCATAGCCTATCTTAGGACTAGGCACCCACATTGGGATGGGGTGATATGACAAGTGTTAGAACCATGTTGCAATGTTGGACAAGTGTCCTTAGGCATAGGTTTTGGGCCATGAGGCCAAGATGGACGCCCATCTCAAGAAGGTTCCATTTTTTCCTTGAAAGTTCTTTATAAACAAGTGTTTGGATGGGAGATGCATAGTGTAATTGATAGGTACTATTATGCTGCCAGAATATCTCTAGATACGAGTGTCGAAGACTTCTGAGAAGACTTGCATTGCAAGTGTATTGTAAACATTCTTTTTTTGATAATATATTGTGCAGGTTTTAGAGTGTGGGGTTTTTCACCCGAAAGGGTTTTCCCCACGTTATATCTTGTCTCTCTCTCTCTCTCTCTCTCTCTCTCTTCTGTCTACATTCTGTGTGTATGTGTATTGCTACAATATCTCTGTTGTTGTGTTAACATCACTATAATTGTAAAGGTTGTAAATAATTTGCATACATCTCTCCTCATTAGATTAGTGTAGGAAGCAATTTTCGCACACCTAGCTTCCTTTCAGTTGGAATCAGAGCTTTATCACCTTTGGTCCTAGTTGTTGGGTAGGGGTTTTTTGAGCTGATCTTAGATTGAGTGGGAGTCTGTACAGAGTATTCTGAAATCTTGTTGCAGGAAGGAGATGGCAGGCACATCCAGAAGAGTAGAGGTGGAGAAGTTTACCGTTACCAATTTTGAGTTGTGGAAACTTAAGATGGAAGATATGCTTGTTGATTGAGACCTATGGGAAATAATTTCTGGTGTAAAACCAACAACAATGTCACAAGATAATTGGGATCTCAAGGATCAAAAAGCTAAGGGTCTTGTGAGACTCTGTTTGGCTGACTCTGTCTTGTTAAATGTCCATGAGGAGAAGACTGCAAAGGAGCTGTGGAAGAAACTTGGTGATGTTTATCAGGCCAAATCCCTGGTAAACAAGTTATTCCTACGGAAGAAGCTATATTCTCTAAGGATGGAAGATGGAGGGTCTGTTGAAGACCATATGAATGCTTTTAACATGCTAGTTGCACAATTGACATCTGTTGGTGTGAAGATGGAGGAGGAGGATCGATGTATGACCTTGTTTTGTTCTTTGCCAGATTCATTTGATCATCTTTTTATGGCCATTGGGAGTTCCACATCAACTTTCAAAATGGATGAAGTGGTGTCTTCATTGTTATCTGAAGAGATGTGGAGAAAGTCATCCGAGTCGGCCAAAGAGGCTCTTACAGGTCATGGGATACCCAAGGAGAAAGGGAAAAAGAAGGACAAGAAAGATGAGAAGGGTAGATCCAAATCCCATGGGAGATCCAAATCTCCTAGAAAGTCCAAGGCTCTCTATTGGAATTGTGGTAAATCTAGACATTTCCAAAAGGAATGCAAAGAGGAGAAAAAAAAGAGATAAAGAATGTCGTAGATTCAGATTCTGACAAGTCACAAGATGATGGTGATACTTTCATCGTAGCCTTGGCCACCCATGCATTTGATGATGTGTTGCTGATTGATTCTAGTGCATCTTTCCACATGACCTCACATCAAGACTGGTTTACAAAGTATGAAGAGTTCAATGTGTGAGGCTGATTATTTTTCCTTCCTTATTTTGATCGTTATGCATTTCAGTTGATGACATTATCAGACTTTTAGAGACTATGGTTTCATTATGCAGATTTGATTATATCTCCTAATTTTGATAAGGCAATTGATTAGACATATGGTGATTCGATTTGATCATATTTTGATGCTATTTTATGATTCGACATACGAGATATATTAGATGATGTTTTGTGATGTGATTTCTAGTTATTTATGTGATGAGGATTATTTGACATGTGATAGAAAAATGCAGTTTAATTCAGAATTATGTTATTGATGATTATTGTTGTATTCTATGACATGAATTTAATTCCAGTTGCTTCGGCTATTATTATCATGATATGATTGACACTTGATCGAGATGTGCAGGTTTTACATTCCCAAGCCATGAGAAATTGGAGGTAGAATTCACACTTATGTTATCCCTTGTAAAACTGACCCATTCCCAAGAGGGATAAGGGTCACGTTTGAATTGAGTGTTGATTTTAAATGCTTGTTTTAATTTTATCATTTTGGTGTAGTACCCTTTGTTTGTTTAACTAATATTAAGTGTTGTATGATTTTTAATTGACTTACACCACTTGGTATTTGTTTTTATTTTTGAGGCCATTTAAAGTGGATTTATGACCCCCTTGGTGAACCTTAGTGTCCCAAAATTTACCTTAGGTGCTTACCCATGGGTCTAGGGTCAATTTTGACTAACTAACCCTTGGATTAACTCACTTTTGGTCACTCTAAACTATGGTTTAGTCAAAGTGACGAAATTTAAAATTAGATAAGGTGGGAGATGAGTCATGCTTTGGGAAAGACTCATCTCCCTTCCCAAAGTTTGGGAATCCTTTCCCAAGAAAGACTTGGGAGGTCTCCAAGACTCCCAAGTGTGTGGGATCTTCCTCCAAGACTCTCACACATGTGTGAGAGCATCTTGGAGGGAGATGGCTCTCTTAGAGAATAAGAGGATGCCATATGGTATCCCTTATCCTCTTGGAGGTTTGAATGGAAATGCCACCTCACCACTTGTTCTCTCACACATGTGTGAGAACACAAGTGGATAAGGTGAGGATTGAGATGGAATTTGGAGGATGACATTTGTCACCCTCACACTTCCTCTCCCTTGTAAGTGGCATTGGAGGAGCAAGGAGAAGGTGACAAGTGTCACCTTCTCATTCCTCAAGGCCAAAATTGATGGCCTATATTATCTCCTTTTGTTGAGGAGTGTGGGGTTCTTGCATTTTTGAGTTCTTTCTTTTTTGGGAGCAATTTAGAAAAGTTAGAGAAATTCTTGGAGATTGGAAGGTTTGGGAAAGCTTAGAGCTCATCACCAAATGTGCTTCCATTGTAGGGCTTTGAAGGTAAGCCTCATGAACTATGTTTCTCCACCCTTGCTTATTTATTGTGATGTGTTTGTGTTTTTTGTTGATTGTTGTTTCTTTATTTTGTGTGGGATGGGAGTATGGTGAGAGCACCTCCATTTGGAGGTAAGGCTCAACTTGTTTGGGGTAGGGGAAAGGAACCTCCTTGAGGTCACTCCCATATTTGTGTATTTATGCCTTGAGGGCTTCTTACTTGTTGTGGAGATTATTTGAATGACAAGAGTGCCATGGAGGTTATTTTGTGATATTAGAGAGTTGTGGTTTTGGAAATTTTTGGCTTGAGGCCATGAGATTGGTATTTTAGTATTTTTGGGTGGCCTTTGAAGTAGAGGGGTCCATTCCCTACCCCCATCAAACTCATTTTCATGAGTTGAGTTATGTGCTTATCCTTGGGGTTGTATTTGTGTTGATGTGTTTTAATACTTGTTGTTGAGTGGTTGTACCCGTGTCAGTCCCTACCTCCCTAGCTCAGGGGTGACCCTCTTGCGGGTCTACGGTAGGGAGGAGGGCATTTCGAAGTGGCTGGGTTTTTCTTTTAATTGTGCTTTACTTGCAGGTGCATTTATATGAAGAAATGGAGCTTGATGCGAAGTCCATTTTGTGTTGTTAAAACCTTTTGTTATTGGCTGTTTGAGCCATGGCCATGGTGGCCCTATTGTATTTATTTTGCCATGTTTATGCCCTTGAAGTTGGCTATGGAAAATATTGCAATGTAAACAATATTTTATTTTATTAGAAAGTTGTTATTCTCTAAGTGTGAGTTTATAGTTTGTGAAATGCATGTGGAATTTTATATATTGTTTCTGTCATTATTCTTTGCAAAAAAAAAAAAATACATGTGAGTGTGTTAGATAAATTTTAGAGAATGCAAAGAAAGAAAGAGAATATTTAAGTAGTTTTTCTGTTGTTAAATTGACTGTTACATTACTAGTTGTTGTTATGGATAAGAAAAGAGAGCTGTCATAAATTTATATGAAATTTTAGATTTATACCTTATTGTTGCTTTAAAAAAAAAAATAATGTATTCTGTGTATTTTAAATGTTTCAAAAAAAAAAAATCTCTATTATTGCATGTTTCAAAAAAAAGAAGCTAGTACTAAGTTATCTTTTTATTATCCAGAAATGAAATATTAGTATTAAAAAAAAAATAGAGTTAAATCTAAAAGTTAGTAATTCTTCAATCTTTACGATTGTTTTGAAAGAAGAGGTGCAATGTGTATATATATATTTTTACATATATATGGTTGTATATATATATATATAAATACATTGACTGCTTTATTATTTTATTAATCCAGTTGCTGTTTATATATTTTATTTCCTTGGGTATATGCTGCAAATAGAAGAAACACATAAGTATTTATTTGTTGTTAGATTATAATATATATACACTCATATATATATATATGTATGAGTGTATACTTTTATAAATTTATAAATATACATCAGTAGAAAAAGTAATCATACTGTAGTATTTGAACAAACTGTTAATATAAACCTGCATATATAAATATATATACACCACACACATACACACACACACATATATATATATACATATATTTATGTATATATATACATATATTTATGTATATATATACATAAATATATGTATATATATATATTTATGTATATATATAACCGAAATTTTATTAAAAAAATATAAAGAAACTGTTGTGAATAAAAGTCCATCGACAGATTGTTTGTGGGGGATTGGTTTTCACAGAATACAAAATAAATAAAAAAAATTTGTGAGGGTCTGAGATGGGCGACTACGCCCATCCTAGCCCCCATCTCCTTATCCGCCATGGCCGTTCTTGCATAGTGGGTGTGGGTGGAGGCACAGCCTCCTCCCCACACCCCCCCTTCTCTGCGAACCTCCCCGCCAGTCTTTAAGCTTTACATTGCGCCACTCACGCCGTTCCTTCCCCGCGCTCCTCACAGCCTTCCCCACCACGCGACCGTGGAACCTCCTTCGACCCCCTTCAATCTTTAAACCCTGTAGACCTCCCCAGTGGTGCCGCGTCCCCCCTTCTCCACTCTCAACCCTGCAACATGAACTCAGTTTGTTAATACTTGCATCATATTTTTATTTAATGATATATATATATATGATTCAAACCAAAAAAAAGGGGTATGTAACTTAGCCATATTAGTATTACCTCAACTGTGTATACCTCTGTGGGAGGTAGCACCAAGCCCAACCATGGCGGCCATGGATCATCTCAAACCCTAAACCTGCAAAACAAGTGTAGGAATAAAACAAAACAAAAGAAGTCAAGATAGAATGAGATAAGGGATTAGGGTTTTCTTTTAGGGTTAACATATTTTAAAAGGAAATTAGGGCTTTTAGTTTGGAAAGCAATATTTTATTTGAGAGGATTTTACTTTGTGAGGAATTTGTTTTATTCCTTATTTGTTTTTATCCTCTATTTTTGCCCTTATATTTCTTTAGATTCTTGTGTCTATTTTCATTTGTGATTATTTAGATGAGATTTTTACATTTTATTTTATTGCATTGTGAATTAAAATTTAATTTTGAGAGGGATTAATTTTATTCAAATTGGGAAGAGTATTCTCCTTGTTTAAAATTCATCATTGTTGTGATATTTATTTTATTTGTTTTTCCTTAGTGAGATTTTATTGTTTTAATTAATTATCTATCTTATTATTATTTTAGGGGGATGAGTATCTTAGTCTCTTCCCTTCTCTATTATTCTGAGTTCGATAATAAACATAATTGCCAAATTTATGTTTATTAATGGACTCAAATTTGAAATCCATTTGGGTGTTTATTATTATTTTATTATATTATTTCAAATTTTTAACTTTTTTATGCAAGGTTGATTTATTCGACCTTGGAGGATATTTAATTTTGTTATTGTATATTGTTTTAAATTTGTTCTTAAGTTTTGATTTTTATTATTAAATTTTATTTAATTTCTATTTGAGTTTTATTTATAAAAATTTTAAGTCGTTTATTAAAAACGCGTTATGCTTTCAGATTTTTCCTAGATTTTAGGGTTTGAATTTTACAATATTTTATTAAATTTTTATTTCACCATTCCACTTTAATCATGCTTCCATCACGCCATTTTACTTAATCATTAATTTCTATTTCAGTTTGGACCTGAATTAGAGTTAGGTTTCGATGCTAGCGGAATCATCTTCACACGTAGGAAACTTAGGGTTCAGATTTAAATCAGTCTAACCCTAAAAGCGACACACTTCTTGTCGCATACCCCCTAGATGGCTATCGTCACGCAGGGGACTACGTGGGACAATGCACCTCCCTGAATTATGTTAACATGTTTACGCATTATGCGTATTGCCACCGAGCACACAGACGCGTGTGAGGGGGTTCCTAGGGATAGGTAGAAAAGTTTTTCATAATTCATGTCATGACCACATGGCAAATGTGGACATGACATGTGTGTTGTGTGTCGTGACCACATGGGAAATGCGGGCATGACACAATGGTGGAAGAGTGTACCTTGGTGAAGATTCTCATCTGAAGATAGTTGGCCATTAAAGAGTCACAATCCGATTCCCTGATGGATGAGTGAAGGGGATCTCTGGGGTCATGCACATCCCAGGCTTGGCATGGAACCTGCTCTCTGTAAGTAAATTGAATGATGTAGGTGTGCAGGTTGTCTTTTTGAAAGAAGGATGCAAGATGACTAGAGGATCTATGGTGCTTACGAAGGGTACTTGGAGAGGTACTCTATTTCAGCTGGAGGCATGCATTTTATAATGCAATAGTTCTTCTGACTTGAAGAAAAGAGCTATAGTCACTTCATCCCCACCATTGGAACCATCAGTAAAAAGATCTATTGTATCAAATTCTAATGATAGTGCATTTTGGGTACCTAAGAGTGCTCATGCTTTGGAAGTCAAGCTTCTTGATGAGAAGACAATGTTATGGCATAAGAGACTTGGCCACATTGGTGAGAAGGGTCTTAGAACCCTGAAAAATAAAAACCTCATTGAGGGGTTAGATGATTGTAATCTCGATTTTGACTTTTGTGAACATTGTATATATGGAAAGCAAAACCATGTTTAATTTTACTTGAGTTCTCATAAGTCTTCTGGTGTATTGGATCTCATTCATTCTGATGTATTTGGTCTAGTTAATGTACCTTCAATCTCTAAATCTTTATATTTTGTATCTTTCATAGATGATTATAGTAGGACATGGATTTATTTTCTTAGAAGCAAATCTGAGGTCTTTAGTAGGTTCAAAGAGTTTAAAGCTTTTGTTGAGAATCAGACTAGTAAAAAGATTAAGTATTTGAGAACTAACAACGGTGGTGAGTTCTGTTCCATAGAATTTGATAAGTTCTATAAAGAACATGGGATTAAAAGACATAAGACAACTCCATACACCCCGCAACAAAATGGAGTTGCAGAGAGGATGAACAAGACATTGATGTAGAAGGCTAGGAGTATTCTTAATGGAGTTGGCCTCGAACAAAAGTTTTGTGCTAAAGCTATTGCCACTGCTTTCTACCTAGTAAACAGGTCTCCTACATCAGCTCTTTGTGGTAAGACACCTATGGAGGTGTGATCTGGTAAGAAGCCTTCTATAAGACATCTTCATGTTTTTGGTTATGAGGCATATGCTCATGTGCCTAGGGAGAAGAGGTTAAAATTGGAGAACAAGTTTGTTAAGTGTATCTTCATTGGCTATAGTGTCGGTGTGAAAGGATACAAGCTTTGGGATCTTGTGGCTGAAAAAGTGTTGTTTAATAGAAGTGTTATTGTCAGAGAGCTAACACCTTCTTCCGTTGTTTTATATCTAGAAGAGAAAGAAAAGAAAGAAAAGAAAGAAGATGTGGTTCAGTTTCCCACTACCCCTGAGAAGACTGAACTGACAGACCATGTGAGACCTGATGATGAAGAGAGCTCTTACAGCCCTAAAAGCTCAGAAGAAGAAGCAGAACCTCAACCTCAGCCTTTGAGGAGGTCTACATGAACAAAGAAGCAACCTAATAGGTTTGGTTATTCATTGCTTGATTCTAGTTGTGCTTTTGCCTTGCTTACTAACACTGATGAGCCTAGAACTGTGACAGAGGCTATGGGCATGAAAGATGCAGGCTCCTGGAAGGAGGTCATGGAAGATGAGATGGCTTCTTTGGAGAAGAATACAACTTGAGACTTGGTGCCTTTGCCTGAAGGACAAAAACCTGTTGGCTATAAATGGGTGTTCAAGAAGAAATTCGGTGCAGATGGCAGTGTTGAAAAGTACAAGGCCAGATTGGTTGCAAAGGGGTACTCACAAGTGGAAGGAATTGATTATGGTGAATTTTTCTCTACAGACATCTATTCGGTTCCTATTATCTCTTACATCAACTTATGATTTAGAAGTGGAGCAGATGGATGTGAAGACAACATTCCTTCATGGTGACTTGATGGAAGAGATTTACATGTCATAGGCAAAGCATTACATAGAAAAAGGTAAAGAAAATTTGGTTTGCAAGATGAAGTCGTCTTTGTATGGTTTGAAACAATCTCCTAGGATGTGGTATATGAAATTTGATGCCTTTGTATTGTCCATTGGATTTCTGAGATCGAAATCAAATCATTGTGTGTATTACAAATTTGACAATGATTGCATGAATATGATTTCTGATTTGAAGTCTCAGTTGTCAGTACAGTTTGAGATGAAAAACTTAGGGGCAACTAGGTACATTCTAGGAATGGAAATTAGAAGAGACAGAGCAAACAAAAAACTTTGGTTAAGCTAGAGTAAGTATGTGAAGACCATGTTGCATAGATTCAATATGGCAGATTGTCGACCATTGTGTGTTCCTATTTCTTTGGGGACAAAGTTATCTATTAATGATTGTCCAAGGTCTCCTTCTGAGACAGCGGACATGAGAAGAGTACCTTATGCTAGTGCTATTGACAACTTGATGTATGCTATGGTCTGTACTAGACCAGACATTGCCCAAGCAGTGGGAGTTCTTAGTTGGTTTATGGCTAATCCTAGACAGGTACATTGGGATGTAGTGAAGAGAGTGTTCAGATATTTGTGGGGTACTTCTGAGTATTCCCTATGTTATCATGGTCATCCTACAGGACCTTCGCATTCTGTTAGTATTCATGGATTTGTGGATTCTTAATGGGCAGGTGACATTGATAGCAGGAGATCCACCAGTGCTTATGTGTTTACTATGTTCAGTGGTCCAATTAGTTGGATGAGTAAGTGGCAACCTGTGGTCACTTTGTCCACGACAAAAGTTGAGTACATGGTAGCTACTCATGCTTGTAAGGAAGCCATTTGTCTTAAGAGATTGTGTTCACATATTGGTGTTGATGCAGGACATATTACTATCTGTTGTGACAATCAGAGTGCAATTTTCTTGGCAAAGAATCCAACTTTCCATGCTAGAACAAAGCATATTGATGTACAGTTTTAGTTTGTGTGAGACATGGTAGAAGATGGGAAGGTGACATTGGAGAAGGTAGACACTTTGAAGAATGTTGCAGATGCATTGACGAAACTAGTGGGCACAAGAAAGTTCAGATGGTGTTCAGAGTCTACGGGCCTCTCGGCCTATAGTAGTTAAATCTTGTTATTTCTATTGGCTCTTACAAGGTGTTTGATAAGTGGGAGAATGTTGGGAATTAAGGTGTCTCAACCTTGGTAATTCCTTGTATTTATTATTTGTAATGTATTTATTTTATTAGTCTATGATGTAATTAAGTTGCACATCTTGTTTTGTCATTTAGTGTGAAGTGGCATGATGAGTTGTCACTCCACTTGTAAGGTGACTAGGATGGTCAACCCATTCCATGTGGATATAGGTGTCCCATATTGTGGTTGAGGTTTTTGTCCATGTGTCAGCATCTTGAGCAGTGTGTAAGGAATCATGACGCATAACGATCATGACAGATTCCTATGATAGACTCTATGAGGCGTAAGAGTCGTAAATAGAAGATCCTATGACAGGTGAGGACATGTGTCAAATAGCATCTTTGAGGAAGGTATATTTGGGCACCCAAGGGAGGTTATGACATGTTGTAAGAGGAATATGCTATTTTTAGTCAGTGTATGATAGATTCTCTTACAGCTGTAAGTGCTGTCAGTTATGTCAGATTCTATGACAGCTGAAAGGTGCGTAAAATCATCTGTCATAGCCTATCTTGGGACTAGGTGCCCACATTGGGATGGGGTGATATGACAAGTGTCAAAACCATGCTACAGTTTTGGACAAGTGTCCTTAGGCGTGGGTTTTAGGCCATGAGGCCAAGATGGATGCCCATCTCAAGAAGGTTCCATTTTTACCTTGAAACTTCTTAATAAACAAGTGCTTGGATGGGAGATGCATAGTGTAATTGACAGGTACTGTTATGCTACCGAAATATCTCCAGATACGAGTGTCGAAGACTCCTCAGAAGACTTGCATTGCAAGTGTGTTGTAAACATTCTTTGTTTTGATAATACATTGTGCAGGTTTTGGAGTGTGGGGTTTTTCACCCAAGAGGGTTTTCCCCACATTATATCTTATCTCTCTCTCTCTCTCTCTCTCTTCTGTCTAAATTCTGTGTGTACGTGTATTGTTGCAATATCTCTATTGTTGTGTTAACATCACTATAATTGTAAAGGTTGTAAAGAATTTGCATACATCTCTCCTCATTAGATTAGTGTAAGAAGCAATTTCCACACACCTAGCTTCCTTTTGGGCAGTGAGCTCTAACATTTGCAATGAGCATTTTGGGTAGTGAGCCCTAAGGCAGTGAACCTCTGATTTTTGGTATTGCTATAACTTATTTATTTCTATGGGCTAACTCCCATCGTGGTTTTTCCCTTATAGGGTTTTTCATGTAAAAATTGTGGTGTCTCATGTGTTATTGTGTTGAGCTTCTTGTTTCATACTTTCATGGTTAATCTTAATAATAGTGATTAAGAACTGGATGTAATGATATTCATAAATGGTTAAAGTTTTGTGACAACTAATTCATCCCCCCCTCTCAGTTGTCCTATACATTTCAACAATGTTGTGATAGAATATGTTTATATTAAATTTTACCTTGGGGCTATTGATCCTCTAACCACAATGTTGTTGAATAGAACTCAAATGAACTTAACTATTTTAGCCATTGCTTACTCTAAGGTTTTCAAGTTGTAGCAAGAAATACGTCCTATGGTAGATGGAACTATAGGGTTTCAAGGGATGCCAAATCAGATCCTTGCCATTAATAATGCTTTGATGAATTCTTTTACATCACATACCCCTGTGGATCAAGTTTATCCTTTGCCAATGATGTCATATCAGGGGCAGATTCAAAATAGTCTTGTTATTCCTAATGTAATCCAACCTCATAGAAACTCATTCTTCGATCAAAAATTAGAAAACCACATCCCTACAACCAATGCACATATAGAAAATCATGTAGGGTCATCATCAGGTGGTGTGCAATCAACTCAAGATCATAAATTAGAGGTAGTAGAAAAACACTAGCACAAGTGATAAATGAACTCACATGAATCAAGGTTAACCCTCCACATGCACAAGATCAAAACAATTTTTAGAATCAGGGTAACTATCAAAATTATAATGTCCAAGACAAAGGGTTTAATTATCAAAGACTTAACAGACAATGGGACACTCTGTCTAGTAATGGGAATGTTCCTAGCCCATTGGATGATACAAATTAAGCATCAAGGAGTCTTTCAAATCATGTAAATTTGATTGAATTTAATACATTGTCTTATAGGTGTAGGCTTCTGTTGGAGTCCAGGACAACATTGAGAGGGGGGGTGAATCAGTGTTCTATTAATTTTACAATTTTTAATCCTTTTGACTTACAGGATAAAGAGAGAGAAAGACAAAGTTATTTATTAACACACAGATATACACTTATAATATTGAAGGCATGAATCAGGACATTAAACATAAATCATGAAGACACATAAGAAATATAACACAAGATATGATGAGTGGAAAAGCCTCAAGGGGAATAAAAACCACTTTGAAATCGCCTCACTGGCTTATTCAAAACCTCACTGGCTACAACAAGGTCTCACTGACCATTCAAGCTTCACTAGCTACAAAGAGGTCTCACTGACCTACAAAGCCTCACTGGCACATCAAGAGGTCTCATTGACCATACAAGCCTCACTAGAACATAAAGCCTCACTAGAAAATTCAACCACCATCAAAATAAACTGCAAGGTGTGCAAGAAATGATTGCCACTCAATCTGATTTGCACCATTACATAACCTGTCTTCTCTTTTGCATATCTCTATTCAATTACAATCTGAATATGAATCTTATTACAAATTTACTTGATACTCAATTAACTGCATATTGTCTTCATAAATTTGTTGCACAAGGAGATCATCATTTCTGCATTTTGGTCCTTACACCAACACTCACATAATCAATGTACTTGAAACATAATTATATGCAAAATCAAAAAAAAACTTTTTCATATTCCTGCAATTCCATCTTTTCACACAACACCTGCAATAAAATTATAAATAGAAGAACTCTTGGAATTCCTCTCCTTTGCATATACATCTTCTTCAATTCTCATCTTCTCTATAGGTATAGGAAATTTCTTGTGAGAGAAAAATAAAATCTTTCTCATAATTTGATCTTCTTCAATTGACTTTTCATATTTCTTTTCTCTACAAATAAAATCTTTTCATTTCGAATCCTGCATATAAAATCTTTTCTCTACTTTGATAATAACCAACTCTTCAATTTCTCTTAATCTGCAAACAAAATATTTTGATCTTCTCTATTTTGAATAATATCCAAAAAAAGCTTCTACAACCTCTTCATGACTCTTCAAAAATTCTCATACAAGAATGTTGGTATTACCATGAATAAAATCTATAAAAACATTCTTTATTTTAATATCTCCTCTCTCACATTCTTTAAAAAGCTCTTCATATTCTTTCTTAAATAAAAAACTACTCGTCCTTTTTAATCTCCAATTCTACTCCATCATATAAAAGCCAAAAAAATCTCTTTTAAAAATTTCTTTTTAAAACTTTCAACCTATGTGAGAGGAGACCCACTTGAGAATTAAATATAGAAAAAAAATCTTCATAAAAAGCTTCTAAAAAGAATGCTTTTCAATCGGGCAAAACTTCCTTAAAAATCTTCTTTATAAAAAAGACTAAAAATAGTCTTAAGAAAAATCTTTTAAGGATTCCTAATAAATTCGAACCCCTCACACTAAATATAGTCTTTAATGACTTTTTGAAGTTCATTTCATATAAAAAAAGACTGATTAAAAAAAGGTGAAGGAAACGGTTAGAACAGGTCAAACTTAAGTGAATGACCTATAACAGAAGGTCAACATTTAATTAAAACAAATGTAACTTTGCAAGATGATGGGTAGGAAGAGGTAAGCATAATGTTTTGAAACATAGATAATATTCTAGGTTTGAGAAACTTTTCTAGAGTTTATTCAAGCTTAGGTCTTGAGGAATAAAACATAAGACTTAAACATGAAGATATACATGTTGATCTCTGCCATATTCATCTTGAAATATAGCATGCATTAAGTGCCACCCTAAGTAGAGCATGATAAATGAAAAGGAGAACATGAAACCATACAAGACTAAAAAAATGACTATTGATATTAAGTGACATGAGGATAATTTGCATGAATATCTGAAGCACATCCAAACATTAGCAACGTCAAGATGATTCAACAATTGAAAGCAGACCTTTGCAACTCCTTTTAACAAGTCCATCACCATATGAAAACAAGGCACATAATTATCACATCACTATCATTATCCTGCATACCATACTATGAGCATACCAAACTACTCATACCAATTGTTATACCAACTGTATGAGAGAGCATGTCAACTATATAGTCAAGTGCATATCAACATAGAGCATGTCACTGTCTTAAACCACACAAAAAACTAATCATATGTTGAAGTCCTGATTCCAATGAACCATCACCAACATGAGGCCAACATCAAGTGAAGAAGCATGAAGATGTAGCAAAGCATCTATCTGGCATCAACTGCAACAGTGAAGCAACTTGTGCTTGAAACTAAAAGCATCCATTACATAGAATGATTTTGATATCCTACAATCAACTGACATATGAACACATGAACCTCTTCCTTAACAACTTGAAACATCAAATGAGATAAACACTTCCTGCATTTCATAAACCATTTGCATCTCCACATTTGCAAATCAAACCTAAGAACACAACACCTTTTGGCATGAATGACATCAATCTCCATCAGCTTCATGGCACCTATGCTCACTCAAAATTGAATTAGCCACAAATAGGGAAGATTTCCAAGATAGTACAAGAAGATAAATAGGGTATAGATAAAGGTTGTAGTGGGTATGAATAGGATGAAAACATGGATAGAACCATAATGTTAGATACATATTTGTCTCCTCTTTAAGGAGATACCAAATCAATACAAGAGTTGGTTCAATATGGTCAAAATTCAATCATGTATACAGGTTCTATGATTCATACTAGCCCTCATGTGGTTGCTCCATTAGGTTTTAGTAAAGATATAGCTTCATATTGGTCTAATGATGATTATTCTTCAAATAAGGAAGGTGGTGATCAATAAATTGAAATGGGTAGTTCTTTTAGAAAAGAAGAGGATATCGCAAGGGAGGAAGATCAAGAGGCAGAGTTTTTAGGAAATACAGTTGAAGACATGTATGTTAAAGAAGATCAAATCTGGGATAAAGAAATATCTACAAATTACTACCATGAAGAACAGGTGTAAGCAATAATTCAAACTTAAACTAAGAAAACAAATGTAAAATAAAAGATTTCTACTCTAAACTACCACAAACCTTAGATAGAGCATGCAAATAGAAATCAAACAAAGTAAATAAAGACAATTTTAGCACCAATATCCATTGTTGTTCAGTAGATTTTCTTCAAATGATTTAAGATGTGGATGCTCCTTACAAAAATGACTACTATTTTGATAGCATGCAGCTATCATGAAAGTGGATGATAAAATGAGAGCATGAAGCTCCTATTTATAGATTTTTCAGAGAGAAAATCAATGGTGGAGGATGAATGAGAGGACTTTTATAGGATTGAGGAGAGGATGAAGGGTCAAGATCAAACTTGTTAAAGAGTTAGGATTGCATAGGAATTTGTTGCAACCATCCTTTATTCTTGGAAATGGTTGAAGGAATATAACAATTTGTTCTAACTATGCAATATGTGTCCCCTTTAATCTTGGAAAATGTGGAGACAAGGTAGAGGGAATATAGCCTTAGTCATGTGAGGTGGAAAAGAGGTTAATCAAATAATAAAATTATTTAATTATGTGTGAGGAGAAAAATGGCTAATTAAATAAAAATAAGAGTATTTAATTAATGTGTGGGAGTCATTAGATGGGGTAAACTAACTAAATAATTCAATCATTTTAGTTAATTTAGAGTAAGGTTGTACTAGGACAAATTTAGGTGTACATTTTGCCCCTCTTTGATACAATGTCATGACTAAGTGACGTTATGTCAAAGAAGAATAAAAAGTAAGATGAAGTGGAGCTTGATGGCAAGTTGCCCTAATGGCTTAGAATAATAGGGATAATGATGAAGGTGATGCCCCCTCAAGAGAGCCTTTGAGTGTAATGGGGCCTGAGGGGTCTCTTGAAAAGATAAGGGAAGATAAGGAGATGTGCCATTGTGGAAGAAAGAGTTACTTTAGAGGAATCATATTGTGGTGATGTATGTGCCATTGATACATAACTGATGATGGAAAAGGATTGGACATGCAGATTGATGTCTCTTCAATGAGTGGTTTAGATGATTCTAGATGTCATGGGTGTACATGATTGATGATGATGTCTCATGAGGATTTAGTGTAGGTAGGATGGCACATGATTTGTGGCTAGTAGAAAATGGATGAAGGTTCAATGCTGTCAAAATAACATCATGTGCAAAGAGCAACCTATTATTTGATGTAGACTAGCATTATGCATCATGATATAATGGATCATGATGATGGTGTGCCATGTATGAAAAGGTGAACAAGAAAATAGACAAGTCATAGATAAAATAGTGATCCAAAGGGCATGTTGTCGTAGCACACCATAATATAATGATAATGGTGATTGTGACGGTGTGTTGTATGGAGCACTAGAACTAGTAAGCAATGACTAAATAGAAACATATACAAATGAGAAAATAAAATATATACACACTCAAATAGACAAATGATAAACACAAACATAAACAGATGCTAGATATGAATGCTTTTGGATTTGACTGTGTTGTTTATTTTTACTCAACATTTCAGATCACACCCAGTGATCCATCATCAGGAGAATGAGAGCAAGAGAGGAGAAATACAAATGATAAATTGCAGACCAAAGCAACTTAAATAGAGGGAGGGAGTGAGGTGACATGGATGCCAAGAGATATCTCTAGAGAGGAGAGACTAACTATCTGACCAGAAGAACCAAAGAAAAGAGTGGACTAAGTAAAAAAAAGAGAACTACAAAAGGTCATAAAAAGACTATTAAAAACACAAAAAACAAATAAAGAAAACCATAGTGGAGAGAAACAAAAAACCACCTATCAAAGTGACATAAACTGAAAATAAACAAAAAAAACAAATTAATATCACTCTTAATATAAATATAAATTATAAATATAAAGGGAATATATACCTATAAAACTTAATATATAAAGAGGATGTATATCTACATATTTATATATATAAAAAGAGGTAAAATATATATCTAACAAACAATAATATATAACGAGGGACATATATATCAACATTAAAAATATATATATATAAGTGAAATAAAAATAAATTATATATAAAAAAGGGATGAAGATAATACAAAACAACAAATTAGGAATATTACTATAAAAAAATTAAAGAATTATTATACAAATTAATAAATAGATAATGATCTATAAAAAGTTTTTTAAAATAAAGACAATAGTATATAAATATAAATTATGTATATAAATGGTTACACACAAACAAACACACACACACAAAGCATGAAAATGCACAAAATTACCAAAAAAATTGCAAACACATAGCAAAAGGCAAGGATATATATATATACATAAAGAAGAAAAATATAATTAAAAGGGAAAAGTACGCTTTTATATATACAAAAGTATATGAGTGAAGGGACTATACTTAACTGATATTCTTAAATATCATTCACTTGAAGAAAAACTCATTAGGAGATGTCTCTGGCCGAAGGAGAGAGAATGCGCTCTACTAGGGTTTCTTGTGTTTTGGTTTCTCCTTGGTTTCCCTTGCATCATACCGTGCCGTTGGTGCAAGATTTTTTACTACATCTATGAGTACGACCACATTTACTGTAGTTTTACAGGTTTATAATGCCTCCAACCGGTTCTAACCTAGCAGTTCTTGCTGGAGTTGGCAGTTCGATGGCTCTGCTCAATGGCTCCTCCCCCAAACAAGCATCCTCAAAAATTTGTTTTGAAAGTCTTCCACGAGGTAAGTCTTTTGATTCTCTTGCAGATGTGGTTTAACCCACACAAGATTTTGATTCTACATGTCATCGGTTAGAACAACATACTCTTGTTGGTTATTTTGTTGGGAGGACTCTCCTTGAAAGTGTACTTAAAGATTGGGTTCAAAAGGCCTGGGTTCCCCATGGGGTCAGCCTTTATATGGTTCAAAACTTGACAAAAGGCTTTTTTCTTTTTCACTTTGTGGAAGTCAGCCATGTCCAAGTAATCCTGAATCATGGTCCTT
This sequence comes from Cunninghamia lanceolata, assembly GCA_027924645.1. NCBI lineage: Eukaryota > Viridiplantae > Streptophyta > Pinopsida > Cupressales > Cupressaceae > Cunninghamia > Cunninghamia lanceolata. The sequence goes on from BSBN01000634.1 coordinate 7,370,914, forward strand.
GGTATGTCCAGTCCTCTTTGCTGGTTTTCCAGCCCTTGACCTAGGACTTTGCTATCTCAGATGACACCAAGTTGCGGGTGCCAGTATGGGTTGAGTTCCCCGGTTTGCCCTTGCCTTGCTTGCACTTTTTACAAGTGATTGCTTCCTCCTTGGGAAGAGTTATTTGTGTTGAACCTGATAGGTTCTTTCAATCTCGCCCTCAAAAGTGAGTCTGTGTTGAAGTGGACCTTTCGTAGGATTTGAAAGAGTCCATTGATATTCAAATTGGCTCCTTGTGTCATACCCAGAAGGTCACATATTTCAATCTGCCCAATACTTGCTATCGGTGTCAGTCCTTGAACACAAGATCAAGGATTGTCCTCTTGCAATTCCCCGTACTCCATCTCCACCACGGGAAGATGACCAGCCTTGCTTGATGGACGGAGCTGCCGCTAAACTAGATGAAAAATGGTCAACAGTTGCCAACCAAAAAAACAAGCCCAATGCCTCTGGGGCAGTTTCCAAAACTGCTGCGCCTGGAAAAGATGTTTCAAACCCTTCTACAAAGGGGAAGGAAACCCATAACGTTTCTCTTAACACTTCAGCTCAAACCAGGTCGGCAGCTACGCCCCAATCTATTTTAGATATGATCACTCAGCCTTCTAAGTCTCCTCTTGTGTCAGGTTCTCTCAGGCACTCTCACAGCCCCTCTCGACCTCTTGAGGAGGGAGAATATGTGTAGGAGAAATGAAGACATGCATCTCCTCCCTTTCAGATTGGAACAATCTCACTAGAATACTTGCAAAATCATTATTCCTCCCTAGAAGAGCCAAATTCTGATACCATGGTGGAGGTTCTTCCATGAAGTTTCTTTCATGGAATGTTTGAGGTCTCACTGACCTCTCTCGGAAGTATTCTATTAGGAATACTCTTCAGAAGCATGTTGGTATTGATGTTTTATGTCTTCAGGAAGTGAAAGTTACTGGTTTTTTGCTCTCCTCGGCTTGTCATTCTATTTGGCCTTCCAGTCAGATGTTCTGTACACATCACGAGGCTGACCGTGGTGGAGCGGTCATTCTTTTGTCCCCCACGATGGCACGCTTTGGTGGTCACTCATGGGCTTGACACCACGCACTGGGTGATCTGGATTCTTCTGAACATTGATAATCATTCCTTTGGGATTATTAATGTTTATGCCTCCAATGATGCTGTTGAAAGATCTCACCTCTAGCGTTGGTTTGCTAAATCATTACCAGTTGCCACTTGGGTGCTTTGTGGAGATTTTAACATGGTTGAAATGACATATGATAAAGGTCACCTACCATTTCGTTGGGTAGCTGGTGAAAGAGAGGCATAGTTTTACATGCGCCATAAATTGGGTCTTTTCGATCCCAACGTTGGTCGCCACCATTCTCACTCTCTTTGGCATACTTGGAGCAATTTTTGAGCTGGTTCTGACAAGATATTTAAGTGCCTTGATCAGGCGATGATTTTGGTACAATATTTTTTCTCTTACACCAACTCTTCACCACTCCCAGTAACGTCGTTAGTGGATGTGATGTTATCAGACCACTTTCCCATTATGTTTTGCATTAAATGGCATGCCAGACAAGCTCATGTCAGTAGGACTCAATTTTTTTTGAATACTTCTCTGTTGAGTCACTAGCCCACACTGGCCCACATCCACACCATCTAGAATCTTGAATGTCATCCACCTAGCTCAATGGGTTGGATCCAATGGTGGAATGATGCTATCACACGGACTGTGAGATTTCTCCACATCTATGGGTGCTAGTTGGCCATCTTTCACCGGTAGTCTTATGCAGTCACAATGGCTGACCTCCGTGCTGCCACAGAGGCATTGGTGGCCAACCCTTTTTCCCTATCTCTGCAAGTCTGGGTTGCCAAACTTTGGCATCATAAGCAGGTTACTAATAGTTATGCTGCTAGAGGGGCACAACTCAAAGCTAGGTTACATTGGCTCAAGATCAGGGATCGTGCTTTGAAAGAAAATTTTATGGCACTTCGAGCCAGACATTCCTCCCTTGGCATCAAGAGCATCAAAGAAGGCACTGTTGTGCTTTCAGAGTTACCTAATATTCTTTAGGCATTTGTTAGGCATTATGAGCAAGTCTTTACAGCCCAAGAATATACTCTTGAGTAGTCAGATGCGCTTCAGGAATGTCTTGCAGTTGTGCCAAATAGGCTTTCTTCAGCCCAGACAGCCTTCTATGAGCAGCTGCTCACTATTGAAGACCTCTACGAAGCTATCCACTCTATGGCAGATGATAAGGCTCTGGGCGTTGATGATTTCCTTGTGAATTTTATAAAGCTCTGTGGCCTTGTGTTGGACCAGATTTGCATAAAGTTTACCTTGAAGCATTTCATTCTAATTCTCTAGGTAATCTTATCAATAAAGGTAACATAAAATTCATACCTAAGGCTGGTGATCCCAAGGATATCTGTAACTGGCGACCCATCAAGCTCCTCAATGTATCTTACAAAATCATTGCCAAAGCCCTTACTCTCAAAATCTGCCACCTCTTGCCCCAGATTGTCCACCCTGAATAGATTGGTTTCATTAAGTCCAGGTTCATCTTGGACAATATCATTGCTATTTGGGAAGGTATGGAATGGGCAAGACACTCTAATCAACTGGCCATCTTCCTTAAGATTAATTTTGCTAAAGCTTATGACCTCATTGAACGACCTTTCATTTTAGCCATGCTTGCTAAGCTTGGTTTCGGCCCCAATTTCCTACAGTCTATTAATATGTTATTTTTTGATGCCTTAGCTTGCATAACCATTAATGGCCACAATCCCAATCTTTTAGTTTGTTCCGCTCCATTTGAGAAGGCTTCCCGCTGGCCCCTTATCTTTATGTTTTAGCTGTTGAAGGGTTTGGCTACCTTCTTGCTCACGCTGTATCCTAGGGATTGATTCACGGGATCTCCTTGCCTAATTGATCCACTCAGCTTGTCAATGGCCACTTTGCTGATGATTTCTTCCTCACTTTGCTGGAAGAAGAGACTACTGTCAAAACAACTTTGGGTTGTCTTGAGACCTTTTGCTTGGCCTCTGGTTTATCCATTCAGTGGCACAAAACCTTATGTTATAGACAATCAGTTCTTCCCAACCCCCTTTGGATTCAATAGTTTGGGTGGAAATTGATTTCACCCATTGAAATCTTTTGATTTTTTGGCATTCCTTTTGCCTTTTAGGCTTCTTCTTTTGATCTTTGGCAAGTGGTTCTCTCGCACATCGAGCACAAATTAGCCTTCTGGATTACTAAACCAATCTCTCTAGCCAGGAAATTTTAGGTATGTTCCAAAGTGCTTGCAGTGACTCATGTGTATTACTCTTCTTGTTGGGCCCCTTCTAAGGCCTCTTATGCTAAATTGGAGAAACTTCTCAGAGATTTTCTTTGGGCTTCTTTTGAGACCCATTGTGAATTTCACCGTGTTTCCTAGGAATTTTGTTGTGTCCCAAGAGATTCTGGTGGCCTAGGCCTTCTCTCTACTTAGTGGTAAGGCATCGCTCTCTATGTCAAATGGATCATCTGTGCTCTTACTGGTAATGAGGCTTGGAAAATCCTCCTTAGGCATAATATTGAAGCTGGGTTCCCCATTCACAAACCCTCTTGGAAGGGAATTGGCCTTCATACCCTTCTTATTATGTGAGAGCCTATTCAGATCTTGGGTACCTTTGTCACCAAAAGCATATGGTGTGCCTGGGAGGTGGTAAAACCTTGGATCCATTGGTCCAGGAATGGTTTTCATGATGGGATCTCCCTTAATTAGCAGAACATATGGTGGTTGCCTCTTTTAGCCAGTACTGGTCAGCCGTTGGCTAAGCTTCCATGGTTCAAGGCTCTCAAGTTTCACAAGAAAGGTGTTTGAACCTTACATGACATCTTTCATAGATCCACCATGCGCATTCTCTCACGGACAAAAATTCGTGCCCATTTGGCTTTCAAAACCACGACCATGAAACCTACAACGGTCTAGTGAGTGCCATTCCAGTTGATATGCTCCATAAAGTGGGTATCCGTTCCAATAAACCATGGTGGAAGGACTAGAAGTGGTATCCATAAACCCCTTTCAGAAACTACAAGCCTCGGCTTGGATATCAATGGCTTTCACCTGATTTTCCAATGATTGATGCACTCAATCAACGATGGCTTCTTCAATCCTTGATAGCCGCTTGGTGAAAAAGATTCTTGGCTGTGTGGTCTACAATTGTTGAATCCAAGCTTGCCCACTTTGCTTGGTGTATCCTTTTCCAAGGATTGCCAGTGGGAGCTTGGCTATTTCATTTAGGGGTTTAGGACCCTCGTTGCCCTTTCTGTGGGTAGGCTGAATCATTCTAGCATCTCTTTTGGTACTGCACCAGAGCGCAACAACTATGGAATTGGATCCAAGACTTCTTTCGGTGTTTCAGCCAAAGCCTTTTTCCTGGCATATGGCTCTGTTGGGAGACTCTCCCAGGATCCTAGCAAAGTATACCCAAATTTGGCACACTTTCAGGGTGGAAATCCTCTTCACTTTATGGAAAGACAAAAATTCATGCATCTTTTCTCATAGCAATATGGATACTGTTGTTTCTTTATATTCTAAAGCTATTATTTGTTCTAATGTTCTTATGCAGATTCAAGTGCAAGCTAACAAAGTTGTGCTTGAGGTTTCTCACCTTCAGGAGCTGCTGGACCACTGGGGCAATGCCCCTTGCACTGTGGCTTGTGTGCCTCCCTCTCCCACTTCTTCCAGGGGCTAGTCACCTCCACGGGGCCGGTGGAGAAGTGGCTTTGCCAGGGACTCTCATCCTTGCTATCAGCCTCCTTCTTGTCACAACTCTCACCCTTGCTGGCGGCGATCGTCCTCTCCCCCTTTGCGGCCTACCCTGGGATGGACTTCTGGCAGAGCTCCGAGGGGAGGAAGTGGAGATTCAGGGTGGCCTTCTGGTGGTTCCATTCCTGGTGGTGGCTCTGGTTGGCCCACGAGTGATTCTAAATGGGTCCTGTGTTTGGATCTGGCAATTTCACCTTACCGTGAAGATAATAATATAGAAAAAGAAAAGGATGACGATGGTTGGGCTCCTCTTGACGTCATCCCGGACCCCACTGCTATATGGGGCAACCTAGATGATAAGGATCCTCCATCTACTGGCATTGCTCTAGCCACTTAATGGCCTTATTTTTTATGTTGTTTTTGTCATATTTTTCTAGTTCTAGACTTAGGCCATGACATTATCTTTTTTTGGGCTCTGCCCATGTGACTTGGGGGTGTGCTTTTTTACCACCCATCTTTTTTTGTGAATATGTGTACTCTATTTTCTTATTAATATAGATGCTGCCTATTCATAAAAAAAAGTATATGAGTAAAGAATGCATGTATATATACATATAAATACAAGAATGTATAATAATAAGTCTATGTATTTATATAGACTTATTATTATACATTCTTGTATTTATACGTATATATACATGCATTCTTTACTCATATACTTTTGTATATATAAATGCATACTTTTCCCTTTTAGTTATATTTTTCTTCTTTATATTTGTTTTTTTGGTTTGTTAGGCTTATATATATACATATATTTATCCTTGCCCTTGGCTATGTGTTTGCAATTTTTTTTGGTAATTTTGTGCTTTTTCATGCTTTTTGTGTCTACATCTTTTATATATATGGCATATATATATATGTGTACATGCATGCATGTATGTATGTATATATGTATGTATGTATGTATGTATGTATGTATGTGGATGTATATAACCCTTTATATACATAATTTATCTTTATATACTATTGTCTTTATTTTAAAACACTTTTTATAGATCATTGTCTATTTATTAATTTGTATAATAATTATTTAATGTTTTTATAGTAATATTCGTAATTTGTTGTTTTGTATTATGTTCATCCCTTTTTTATATATAATTTATTTTTATTTCACTTATATATATTATTGTTTTTAATGTAGATATTGTTGTACAATTTTTGAACCTAAAAATTTTAAACTTTTCAAGCCTTGTGTCATAGTGCATCTGATTCCTCTATCGTTTAATCCTGGTTGCAAGGAATCTATTCACCTGAAATGTCTAATCACCCATCCATTTGGTTCAACAATTCTTGTCAATGGAAGATCTTTTCTAGAACTATAAGTGGTAGTTGACAAATTTCACAAATCCTGAATAATTAAGAATAAAAGTTGGGATCCATTTCTGAATTATATACAAAGTACAAGTCTTTTTGTTATTGAGGTACTTTATACAATAGTTAATGTTGTTCAGAAGCTTGCAAGTTTTTGTTACCATCATGGACAACACTTTCCTTGTGTCGTCTATTACATGCCTCTATATATTCACAGTTTCCAAATGCATTCCAGATCATAAAAAGTCTTAACATGTTTCCCTTTGAAACTAAACTGCATTAGAAAGATACAAGACAAACCTTTAATGTGCTTACTAGCGTTGTTATGACGTTTGGTTACAATATATCTTCATTGAAAGAAGCCTTCATTAATTTTAATGGATTAGAAGACAGTGAATCTGATTGTCATCACTGGTTTCTGAATCTTAGAGAGCTTCTGTATATTTCTTATGACATGAAACTCCTTACATATTTTGTGATCAATGAAGATTTGCATTTTGAAGAGCAACAAAAAATTTTCAAGATAATTCTTCCAAAGAATTTAAGGTGGAAGAAAAGCATCAATAGCTATATTCTCTTGCAGATCATGCACAACAGTATTCAATGGTAAATAGTGCAGCTAAAACATTTAATAGCAATCAACAAGAAGAAAATAGTAAACAAGAAAAGTCCAATTTGTAGCTAATATGGAATCATAGCAGGTGGTGACTTGTGGAGTTTGTCTATGGGGTCGTCTTATGTCTTGTATCAATAAACAGTTAAATGAAGTGTCCAGTATAGATGGTTCTCATTCAATGTTAGGTGGGTTTGATATAGAAGTTTTTAGAAGACTATTATTAAATACCTTAGAATCAATTTCTGCTGGCCTAATAAGACAATTTGCATGGTATTTGAAACAATCTTTACACACAATGCCTCCAAATCCTATTTTATTGTGGCTCTTAAATATGAACACTTTGTGAAGATGGAAGCTCAAAATAGAGATTTAGTGATCTTGCTGGTCATGGAACTTTGGAACTTGAAAATGACAACATTTGTTATTCACAATAGGGAATTGATGATTTAGTGATGCCTGAGAATAGTAGAGATGTAAGTTTAGGAGAAGTTTCAAAAATCTTAGTAATTCAAAAAGATCTTTTGTGCCTTCTTCAATCAAAAGGGTTTACAGAATTCGAACAGAGAGACAAGGAAGGTGTTAACAATTGGTCTCGCCTTGCAAAGGAGTTGAATGTTGAGGATAGTGCTGAGATTAGGATGGTAGATATGTTCTAAATGGATTTGTTGAAAAGGTTTTGGAAACATGTTTGGCAGAATGCACAACAACACATGGATATGGGCAGGGTCGTGAGTTGTCGAAGATAAAATGTCATCATTGGTACGTGGGATTGCAGGACAAGCACAAAACAAATTTGTTAGAGATATTTCAAAACTTCCATGCATATGCAATTGGAAGACATAATGCCAAATTCCTCAATCTCTGTCAGCTCGTCTTCTTACCTGCACCAAGCTTGAGCCTTCGAGATAAGTGTGAAGTGATAAGGAAGATAGCAAGAGCCTTGGCCATGCTAAGTTAAGAAAGAATGTCTCATAATAGATTTACTCAAAGATTTGTGTACAAAATGAGATCTGTTGATCATAATTTAGAATGTAATGCCATTTTCCTATGAATGTGTCACATCTTTTCTCAGCTTAAATTAGAAATTGATTCTGATGATGTTATGCCCTTACTTCTATAGTGTATATGGTTATGAATAGTCGGCTTGTGGCTATATTAACTCTTAATTAAGTCATATTATCATTATTATATTGTTATTTAGTTGTTTAGGTCAGCTTAAGGCTTCTATAGGTCTATCTAAGTCGGCCTGGGTGATATCCTAGGCATAAATAGGTATATATAGGAGGTAGTGAGTATCATTTCAGATGATATTGTGTATTGTGTTTTCATTGAAGACTATTGGAGGTATCCCCCTCGAAGTGGATTAGGAGGTTGCCCCCTCAAAGTGGCATATTATTATCAAGTATTTTCGGCATATTTACTATTATATTCAGATATTGTGCAAGGTGTTTCATTACAAGTGGTATCAGAGCATGATCTTGGCACTGTAGAGGCAAGATTTTTTCTCAACATTGGAGGCGATTTTGGGAAGAGCATAATTTTCAGATTTTAGTGAATTTGTAAAATATTTTTAAAGGGTTTTTGAATACAATATTAAAGAAGATACACTCCAGATTTTAGAGGAATTGGAGCATATTTGAGAGAATTATTGTAGAATTACAATTTCTACACAATTTATTTGAGATCTCCATATCTCTCACATCCTGTCGAATTGGAGTCTAATTTGTATTGGGTTTTTGAAGACATAATAGAGGAGCCTACAATCACAATCTTGGAGAAATTGAAGCAAAAATAAGTGAGTTATTGCAAAATTAGGGTTTCCAACAAATTCGCTCTCAAGGCAGAAAATTTTCTAATTTCTTGGATTTTTTTCTGGGTAAGTGGTATCTTGGCCCTAGTAAGTTACAGTAACAATTTCAGAGAATTTACATTTCATTTGTGTGATTTATTTCAAAAATATTGGTTTCCATAATGACGGGGCCTGCAACAAGAGGCAAAAAGAATGCTGGCACACCGGGGAAATGCTCTGATAAGGATGGGGAAACAATAGAGGATAGTAATCCCTATGAGGAAATAAGTAAGTTCAAGGAAGAGATTAAGAGGGATATGTGTGACCTAAGACAAGAGCTAGATGTAAGGGGAAGACACATCTTGGAGCTGAAGTTAATTTTCCAGACACACATGCATAAGCTGAGGACATCAACAGTTCCAAATTACCTTGTTATAAGGAAATATCTTCTAGTTGAAGTTACCACATGGGATGATGAAGATTATATGAAGAAACTACCACAATTGATCAGCGTTGAGGACAACGCTTTTGTAAAGGTGGGGGGCATGTTATGCCCTTACTTCTATAGTGTATATGGTTATGAATAGTCAGCTTGTGGCTATCTTAACTCTTAATTAAGTCATATTATCATTATTATATTGTTATTTAGTTGTTTAGGTCGGCCTAAGGCTTCTATAGGTCTATCTAAGTCGGCCTGGGTGATATCCTAGGCATAAATAGGTATATATAGGAGGTAGTGAGTCTCATTTCAGATGATATTGTGTATTGTGTTTTCATTGAAGACTATTGGAGGTATCCCCCTCGAAGTGGATTAGGAGGTTGCCCCCTCGAAGTGGCATATTATTATCAAGTATTTTCAGCATATTTACTATTATATTCAGATATTGTGCAAGTTGTTTCATTACAGATGACTGCAATGATCACAGGAGATGCACAAAATAGATTCATTGAAATGATTTTAAAAACTTTCAAGCCAAATGCAATCGACAGTCAACTATATTCTTCTGCCAACGTATTCTGGGCCTGTGCCAGACCTGATGATATGCATGCAAGGTGCAGTGTCAACTAAGTGTGTCAGAAAAATCCCATGATCTCTTGAAATAGAAACAAAGAAGCATTAAAGTAGATTTTTACCAGATAGTGTGGTTGAGAATACTTGAGTGGACAAGTATGCAAATTTAATTGGCAATTGTAACACCAAAATTCCACAATATCGAGACATTTTTTTCCTGCTGCCAAAACAACAACAAGGCATCTAAAAGAGACGTCAGATTTTATAGTTTGAAACACTCGAAGTTGACAGATGTAATTCCATTTTCAATATCCTCGCCAGCAAAACAAAGGTAGAAAAAAAAACGTATGGGGAGTGCATAAAGGCAATGTAATTGGTAGATTTGTCGAAAGGGCTCAAAACTCTTCAAAGCGCAGTGGCAGCGTATTGGTGAAATGGGGAAATGAAATTTAGGAATGATCTGCACAAAATGGATTTGTTGAAGTGTCTCTAGAAAATTCCAAAGCAAATGCTATTAACAAATGCCTCTCCAAATTCCTCCTCCAGCACCCTTCCTACTATCTGCGACCAAAACTGAGAACTCTCGAGCATAAGGTGTAATTTGAGGTTGTGATGGGTATGAGGTTGATGCCCATCGTCTTGCATCTACAAATCAATGTAATAGAATGGTGTGAGAAGAATTGTGTTGTTTCATCATATGTTGTTGAATTTGACAACACTTTATCCTACTTCGAAAGCTTTATTCTGGCATTTGGCATTGTACTTGCAATGCCAAGGTTTCTATTCCTTTCTGGTGCTGCTTTTGCTGATCTTCATTCCTTGTTCTTATTTAGCAAGGTTTAAGATACATTATATGTGTTTGGGTTTGTTGTGCCTTCCTTGTATGTGCAACTACTATATACACACAATAGAACTCCCTTGCCAAGCATTTGGCTAACATGTACGATTACAGTTGAAAGATGTTAGTAAAGGGGCTCAACAATTGAAGGCTTGGCAAGCTCAGAACCTGAACAAAAAGAGTTGGTAAGAAAAGATGAGACTTCAAAGAGGATGTTTCTTTTGATGGAAAGAGGAAAGGTGAGCTTATCTGGGTCCTTCGTGTCAAAGGCAGGCTTGACACATCGGATACTGAAAACTAGGACATAATTTATGTCTAATGACTCGATTGAGGACTCCTACGGGACTGATATTTTTGCATTACATCGTAATGTATTGTCTGGCAAAGATGCACCTCAATTACCTTGAGATGAACATTATGGATACAGTCGTGAAGCAATAAGAACTCTATTATCAATTAAATGCAGGAGGATGGTGGCACAGGAATATAAGTTAATGAGAAACACCATATGGGTCAGGAAGAAGATGACAGTTATCATTTTGCAATGTGAATAGATCATGATTTATTACAATTATGTAAAGGTGGTGAGGTTTGTGTTGGCATTGCGAGCAGTAGAAATTGAAGAGGTGCCTCTTGGGGTTTCTTTTTCTCATTTTTGTGAGTTACATTTGGGTGAGGATGGCTTTTGATCTTCTAGCCAAAGAGGTCTATAAAACGGATGTATTGTTCATAGTACAGATCTTTTGCTGCCTGTGTATGGGAAGCTTTGTAAAGGGGAAAAAACTGGAAACTTTGTGTTCTAAGTGTATTTTCAATAAAGGATTGTTGTTCTTATGTCTGCATTCCTCGTGAAGTTGGTAATTCCTATGTCCAACTAGTTTCTTTGCATTTATTTCCTCCTTCTTTGCTATGATATACAGGTATTTCTAAAGGACTTTGTGCTTTTGCTGTTGTGTTTTCCTTTCTTTTCTAGGATTTGTATTGTGTTTCTTATGTTCACATTCTCTTTCTCTTTCCTTTTCATACTTTCTGGTTAAAAGTACCTACGATTTAAAACTACATCATACGAGGGAGCAGCCCCTCTCAAACACAGAGGATAATCATTGCACTCACAATGATTACTCCATTTGTTGGTGTCATTTTGTCGCTGCCTTCTTGGGCATATTAGGTTATTTCTGCAGTGACAAAACTATTAACCAACAGTTTTTGGTGACTCTACTGGGGAAGAATCAAAGTGGCAATGTCCACATTCCTTAGAAATTTAATGGTACCTCCACTGGAATGGAGGTTAGCAACTCTATTGTATTTGAAGAGCTCATAAAATGGTTCAATGCAAGGTAGATCAAAGAAATCAGCCCAAAGCTAGAAAACAGCCTATGCCAACAATTGAAGAGATATTGGCTGAAGAAGATGAAATACTTCATTCACTGCGGGACAATCTCAAAGCAAGTATCTCTAAAGCAGAGAAGAAGAAGCTGCATCCATCCAAAGATTATAAATCCACATCACTGATCAGAAGTTTGCATGATAGATTTTATTTTCTCAAAGGTCTTAAACAAAAGATTTGTCAAGCAACTGTAAAAAGATTAAGGTTGCTCAAAGAAGAACCAGAGAGATAGGATCGAGTTTCTTATAACTTTTTTATTCTTGGTGAACAAGATTCTATGCAAGCATTGGTTGAACCCAGAGATTTGTTAGTGCCATGGAACCACAATCAACAACAAGAAATAATTTTGAGCCAGGCTGAAAGTAAAGGATACTATCAGAAGAACCGAATGTCATTCTCATTCCAAATTGGTGCCTGGGGAGTTCAAATGATGACTTTTTATGTGGAATCTTGGATGAAGATGGTCATATTACTGAAGTTGAAATGATTGCAGCTACTTGTGTCTCCGGTGATATGAAAGAAGGTATGAATGGTTCTATATTTTCTCCTAAATCAGAAATCTTTAACTTTGATATTGATGAAAAGGACCAAGTAATAGAAGGTATTTCTTATGAGGCTGAAAAAGAGTTTTAAATCATAGTTCAGACATAGAAGGTTTTGTCTTTGATAATATTGATTTAGCATTTGATAAAGTAGACAAAGAAGAGCCTGATGAGAGAATAGGTAAATTGCATTCCCAATATATTTATTGTCTCAGTGATGATTTTCCTTGTGCAAGAGGAGAAGAACTTCTTTCTATCAAACTTGATCCCATGCTTGCAGAATGTGATATTCAAAATCACAATCAATAGCCACATTTCCAGAGATTGGTTCATTGAGAAATTTGCAGAAAGAATGTTTCATTTCTGATGTATTCTCTCCAAATCTTGGTGTTGATAATGAAGTTATGATTGATACACAGCCAGAGTATATGGTTTTCAAGTTTCATGAAGAAAATGTCAAAGGAGAAATATTGCAGCCAAAGGTGAGTGGAGAAGTCATCTTTGAGTTATTTTGCTTTGAAGATGAAATAATGTCTTTCGAGAATGATTCATCAAATGAAGCTTGTGTTAAAGGTGAAATAAATATATGCAATGTTGATGATTTTTCAAAATATGAAATTATGAAAGAAGGACAAATTGTTGAGGTTAATGAGGAGAAAAAGAATAGTCAGGTTGATGAAGGATTACAACCTCAAATTTTTTTAGAAGTTTTAGATGATAACCCTCTTTGTGAAGAAGATGTGCTCTCTCCTATACCATGTGTTGAGGAAGAATACCCTATTGCTGAATGTCCAAATATGGGTGGTCTGACGATTCCTATTGCAACCTATGAACAAATTTTCAATGACATCAATAGATGGAATGATACATGAGATATTTTCTTGAATCATCCGTAGCTGGAGAGTGAAGACTTTGAATCTCCCACATCGAATCATAAAGAAGCAAGGCTGCAAGCAAAGGTTAACAATGATTTTACTCTTGAATCACTTCATTTTGAATCTAATTATGAAGTTGTGAAACATGGGATAAAGGATGATTATATGAATAAGTATGGAGAAAGTAATGCTAATTTTGTGAATGGGGATGTTCAGCCCCATGTTGGTTGCATTCTAAAATGGTGCTTAGAAATGTTAGAAGATGATTTCTTATGTGGAGAAGAAGTAGTTGTACCTCCTTTGCAAGTTGTGGAAAAAGATGGTTTGGGCGGCAAATTCAAAAATTTAGAGTTGCCACTAGAAAAGCATGAATTAGATTCTGAAAGTAAAGGGGAAATTGCATTCAACCCCAACAAGGCTGCTGTTCATGGTATGAATTTTTAGTTTCTTCCAGGAGGAGTTTATTCAGATCTAATTTCAATTGAGGATGTAAATGATATGCAAAAGAGTTCTCCAAAAATTATGGAAGTTTTTGATGAAAGGTGGCTGTTTGGTACACATTTTGGTGAGCTCTTGTCCTTCATAAATCTCAGATTTACGTTCATGGTTTTCAATAGGTTGCTAAGTTTACAAGTGCTTCAAGAATATGCACCTTTGTATCACACTGGCATATATTTCTCCCAGCCAGTTAATGGCTTTTCATAGTTTTGGGGCAGCAGTGGTGTATTGTACCTAGTCTAGGTACTTAGGCATCTTAGTTTGTTTCCATTTCTTGTTGTTGTTTTTTCTGTTTCAATTTTGGCTTTGTTCAAGGTCTCCTTTATTCCCCTTGACTCTATTTGCCCAATGGATAGGCACTTGACCTTGCTAGAGAGTCCAGAGTTCTCTGCATCCCTCACGGTCCTTGTCCCCAATTAGAGCCTATTGTTGTACAATTTTTGAACCTAATTTTTTTGAACTTTTCAAGCCTTGTGTACTAGTGCATCTGATTCCTCTGTTGTTTAATCCTGGTTGCAAACAATCTATTCCCTTGAAATGTCTAATCACCCATCCATTTGGATCAACAATTCTTGTCAATGGAAGATCTTTTCTAGAACTGCAAGTGGTAGTTGACAAATTTCACAAATCCTGAAGAATTAAGAATAAAAGTTGGGATCCATTTCTAAATTCTATACAGAGTACAAGTCTTTTTGTTATTTAGTAGAGGTACTTTATACAATTGCTGATGTTGTTCAGAAGCTTACAAGTTTTTGTTACAATCATGGATGACACTGTCCTGGTGTCATCTATTACATGCCTCTGTATATCCACGGTTTCCAAATGCATTCCATACAATAAAAAGTCTTAACATGTTTCCCTTTGAAACTGAACTACCTCAGAAAGATATAAGACAAACCTTTAATGTGCTTACTAGCGTTGTTCGGACATGTCATTACAATATCTCTTCATTGAAAGAAGTCTTCATTAATTTTAATGGATTAGAAGACAGTGAATCTGATTGTCATCACTGGTTTCTGAATCTTAGAGAGCTTCTGTATATTTCTTATGACATGAAACTCCTTACATATTTTGTGATCAATGAAGAGTCGCATTCTGAAGAGCAACATAAAATTTTCAAGATAATTCTTCTAAAGAATTTAAGGTGGAAGAAAGGCATCAACAACTGTATTCTCTTGCAGATCATGCACACCAGTATTCAATGGTAAATAGTGTAGCTAAAACATTTAATAGCAATCAACAAGAAGAAAACAGTAAGCAAGAAAAGTCCAATTTGTAGCTAATATGGAATCATAGCAGGTGGCGGCTTGTTGGAGTTTGTCTATGGGACCATCTTATGTCTTGTATCAATAAACTGTTAAATGAAGTGTCCAATATAGATGGTTCTCATTGAAGGTCAGGTGGGTTTGATATAGAAGTTTTTAGAAGACTATTATTAAATACCTTAGAATCAATTTTTGCTGTCCTAATAAGACAATTTGCATGGTATTTGACACAATCTTTACACACAATGCCTCCAAATCCTATTTTGTTGTGGCTCTTAAATATGGACACTTTGTGAAGATGGAAGCTCAAAATAGAGCTTTAAGTGATCTTGATGGTTATGGAGCTTTGGAACTTGAAAATGACAACATTTGTTATTCACAACAGGGAATTGATGATATAGTGATGCCTGAGAATAGTAGATATGTAATTTTAGGAGAAGTTTCAAAAATCTTAGTAATTCAAAAAGATCTTTTGTGTCTTCTTGAATCAAAAGGGTTTACAAAATTTGAACAGAGAGATAAGGAAGGTGTTAACAATTGGTCTTGCCTTGTAAAGGAGTTAAATTTTGAGGATAGTGCTAAGATTAGGATGGAAGATATGTTCAAAATGGATTTGTTGAAAAGGTTTTGGAAACACATTTGGCAGAATGCACAACAACACATGGATATGGGCAGGTGGTGAGTTGTCGAAGATGAAATGTCATCATTGGTACGTGGGATTGCAGGATAAGCACAAAATAGATTTGTTAGAGATGTTTTGAAACTTCCATGTAGATACAATTGGAAGACATAACACTGAATTCCTCAATCTCTGCCAGATTGTCTTCTTACCTACACCAAGCTTGAGCCTTCGAGATAAGTGTGAAGTGATAAGGAAGAGAGCAAGAGTCGTGACCATGCTAAGTTAAGAAAGAATGTCTCATAATAGAATTACTCAAAGATTTGTGTACAAAATGAGATCCATTGATAAGAATTTAGAATGTAACACCATTTTCCTACAAATGTGTTGTTGATATGTGCCAGACAACTGAGAGGGGGGGTGAATCAGTTGTCACAAAAACTTAAACACTTTCTGCAATTTAAAAATTCATTACTTATCCACAATTATTACAATTTAACAATGAGTGCATGAAATCAAAAACTTAACCACATATACAACATCAAACACAAGAGACACCAGATTTATGTGCTAAACCCCAAGGTGGGGAAAAACCACGGAGTGGATTAACTCTCAATATATATTTCAATCTTGAAATAATGATGTTTAGGCTTGGTCACTCCATGGGCCTAAACATACCGGCTTACTGCCATGAAGAACTACTAGGTCTAGCAGGCTCACTGCCTCAACCCTAAACCTAGCAAGATTACAATAAGGGCTGTTAAACCCTACTGGTGACTTGCTGCCAAACTCACTACTACGATCAACACCTTTCTGTGTTGTGAACAACAATTCCTCTGCTTTGCTCTTCCTCTTCTTTCCTCTGCCTCTTATCTCCTCTGCCTTTGGACCTTTCTTAATATCTTTTCATTTTCGCTCAAGGACACCTTTTCCACGACTAAATTACAAGTATTTACACACTACATCAAACTTGGAATGATCATCAATGTCGGCATCACAATCATCAACCATTGGAACAATCTCCAAGGTCGGTATTACAAACATTTACAAAATAGGTCCTGACCTATTGCAACATCATGCAAAGGGAATGAAATGCGGATCATGCCATGTCTTAGCTGGGACTCAAACACAATCTTCCATGGCACAACACACTTTTACAATCTTCTAGAGATCTCTGCAATCACTGGGATCAACCAGGTCGGCCAAGACTAGTTACACACTATACATTATCTGGGAACAATCTTCACACACCATCTCAATTTCTTAACACAGACCAAAGTCCAGATAGGAACATGATTAGGAGACATCCACAAGCACGTTATAATCATCAGGAGCAACCGTATGAACCTTAACCACTTTGTCCATAGGAATCTTCTCACCAAAACACATGAACTTCATTGTCTTCAACTATCATAAAAGAAAGATAGCTTGTGGATTAGCAAACCACAAAACATTGCAAATGTAGGCACTTATCATCATACCAAACTTCCCTCTAGAACTGCAGAGCCAAATACTTTATTGTGGAGGAATGCGGAGCAGAATACTTTCTTCCTGTCCCAACTGATCTTACAGAAAAAGTAGGTTTCACTCTGGTGAATACAACTCACTCAGATCTTCATGCAGATGGCTCAAACCTAGAATGTAGCATCCTCAAACATATCTCTAACTTACTTCCAATCCATAGACTGCGATCTTCAAGCAGAAATAAATACAGAGTAGTTTACCAGACTATTCTTCAGCATACAACTCACTGTCTGTACTGCACTTCTCTGTAACTCACTTATTTCTTCCGAAGAGGCTAATTTTTGCAATATCCTCAACATACAAGTCTTCTAAACAAGTAACAGAATAAGGAATAAGATACAGTTGACACTAATGACAACAAGGATATGTTGACATCAATGACAATACCGATTAGGCACATACTTGCAACAATCTCCCCCTTTGTCATTGATGGCAACATATGATGTGAAAAACTGCAACAGCCATCAAGACAAGATTCTCCCCCTTTCTCTTTACACATCTACACTTCTTTCCTTCTCCAAAATTCTCCCCCTTTCTTTTACACATCTGCACTCAAAGTTTTTCACATGACTTCTTTCCCCCTTTGACATCAATGGAAAAGCACACATACTTGCACTCTTCTGCTCTGATCTAATCTCTCTTCTGAACTCTCTGACTACTCCCCCTTAGAAGTAGCCCTAAAAAACATCAAGTCGGACCTCTGAGCACCTCTGGACTAATGCACTATTATGCATCTTAGTTTAGAGTAGGAGGGGTGATGACCCCTAACGTTCTCTAAGACACTCAAAAGTATCCTTAGGCAAAGGTTTGGTAAAAATATTTGCAATTTGATCCTTGATAGAAGCATACTCCAACTTGATTTCATTCTTTGTCACTTTTTCTCTTAGGAAATGATACCTAATGGATATGTGCTTGGTACTTGAATGAATCATTGGGTTCTTTGATATGTTTATGGCACTTGTCTTGTCACAGTAGATTGCAATAGGTTCTTCATACACAACTTTGATGTCCTTCAAAGTCTACTTCATCCATAACACTTGAGTGCAACCGCATGTTGTTGCAATGTATTCTGCCTTTGCAGTAGACAGGGATATTGAATCCTATTTCTTGCTTAGCCAAGGTACTAATCTTTTTCCCAAGAAGAATGCACCTCCACTTGTACTTTTTCTATCATCCACATCTCTGGGCCAATCTGCATCAGTATATGCACTAAGAGTAAAGTCACAGTCCTTAGGGTACCACAAACCATAATCTATTGTGCCTTTTAAATATCTCAGAATTCTTTTGACTGCCATCACATGTGATTCCTTGGGTTTTGCCTGAAATCTTGCCACAAGACACACTGCATGCATTATGTCAGGTTTGGTTTGAATAAGATAAAGTAATCCTCCAATCATAGATCTATACTTTTTCTAGTCTACCATGGGTGAGATATCATCTTTGATCAATTTACAACTAGTTATCATAGGTGTGCATACTGGTTTAGAGTCTTCCATCCCAAATTTCTTTAACGACTCTTTCACATACTTGGATTGAGAAATGAAGACACCCTTATCTGATTGACTTATTTGCAGACCTAAAAAGAAGTTCATCTCTCCAAACATAGACATTTCAAATTCACTTTGCATTTCTCTAGCAAAAATTGAGCACATACCTTCATTGCCTCCAAAAATAATATCATCAACAAAAACTACAACAATTAGGGTTTGTTCATCATTGATCTTGAAGTAGAGATTACTATCTGTAGTACCTTTACTGAACCCTATCTATATCAGATACCTGTCCAACCATGCATACCATGCTCTGGGAGCTTGTTTTAATCCATACAATGCTTTCTTCAATCTACATACCATGTCCCCTTGTTCTGATGACTGAAATCCTTCTGGTTGTTCAATATAGACTTCCTCTTCCAACTCTCCATTTAAGAAGGCAGACTTCACATCCATTTGATACACCTTGAAATCTTTGTATGATGCAAAAGCCAGAAACATCCTTATTGCTTCAATCCTTGCTACTGGAGCAAAAGTTTCTTCAATGTCTATTCCTTCAACTTGAGCGTATCCTTTGCATACCAACCTTGCTTTGTTTCTTACCACTTCACCATTCTCATTCATTTTTTTTTTCTAAAGACCCACTTTGTACCAATTACATTCTTGTCTGCTGGTCTAGGAACAAGATCCCCAGTCCAATTTTTCTCTATCTGCATCAATTCCTCTTCCATAGCCTTTATCCAATTCTCATCTTTGCAAGCCTCATCCACAATTTTAGGTTCAATCTTAGAAATTAGACAGAAATTTACTTGTTCTTCTGCAACTTTTCTTCTGGTTAAGATCCCTTTGCTCTTATCTCCTATGATTTGATTTTTAGAATGACTGATTCTTACATATCTCAGAGTATTGGTAGGACTTACCGGAGCTTGTTCTTCTTCATTATGCTGCACCACTTCTGAAACATCTAGATCATCTAACTCATATCCACTTGATTTTGGAACCCTTTCCTTACATTCATCAACTTTAACATTTGCACTTTCAATGATCTTATTCAGCCTCTTATTATAGCACCGGTAGCCCTTACTCTTGGTGGAGTAACCAAGGAAGATTCCTTCATCACATCTAGCATCAAACTTGCCTAAATATTCTTCTCTTTTGATATAACATCTGCTACCAAAAAATTTGAAATATTTCACAATAGGAACTCTACCATGCCACAATTCATAGGGAGTTTTTGAATTGTTACCTTTTACTTGAACTCTGTTTAGGATATATATTGCGGTGTGAATTGCCTCTCTCCAATATGCTTCCAGAAGATGAGCTTCCTTCATCATGGTTCTAGCAGCTTCTTGAACTGTTCTATTTTTCCTTTCAACAACTCCATTTTGTTGTGGAGTTCTGGGCGCAGATAGCTGTCTCTTTATTCCATGTTCTTCACAAAAGAAATTGAATTCATTTGATGTGAACTCTCCTCCTCTATCAGACCTCAAGCATTTGATTTTCAAATCCATCTCATTTTCAACCATTGCCTTAAATGCCTTGAATTTATCTAGAGCTTCAGCTTTCTCTTTCAAAAAGGTGACCCAAGTCATTCTGGAATAATCATCAATGAGCAACATGAAATACCTGTCTCCTTGCAAACTTCTTACTCTGGTAGGTCCACACAATCTATATGCACTAGCTCAAGTAGTCCTCCAATTGATTGGTCCTTGCTTTTGAAACTTGGTCTTGTCTGTTTCCCAAATTGACACTCCTTGCAAACTAGATTAGAAAGCTTCACAAGCTTAGGCAAATCTCTAACAATCTGTGCAGTACTTATCTTCATAATATTATCAAAATTTATGTGACACAACCTTCTATTCCATAAACAACTCTCATCAATCTGAGTCAACAAGCAATAGTTATCGGTTCCTTTCAAGTGATAGATATTAACTCTAGTCTTCTTACCAGTTGCAATGACTATTTCAGAGCTTTCCTTGATGTTGCATCCATTGTCCTTGATGCTTAAGTCATAGCCCTTGTCACAAATCTGACCCACACTTAGAAGATTGTGTTTTAATCTTTTCACATACAAGACATCTTCAGTATTATGCTTGCCATCAAAAGAAATAGATCCTTTTCCACAAATCCTACCAGTTGTATCATCTCCAAACCTAACCAGTCCACCATCATATCTTTCCAAACTTACAAACTTACTTTTGTCACCAGTCATGTGGTGAGAGCAACCACTATCAATAACACATTCATCCTTGTTCTTAATGACCTGAGCAGCCAAAGCACTTTCCACTGGTTTTTCTTCCTTCACACAACTAGAAGAATTAGTAGACACTAGATCTTCCTTAATAGAAATGAACACACATTCATTTATAGAGGAACTAGCATTATTTGGTTCACCATTATCTGATACTCCTTCATCATCATCAACATAATAACACTTCTTTTGGGTCCTAGGCCTATTCTCATATCTTCTTCTATTTCTTTCAATTCTTTCAGGACATCTGGAATCAAAATGACCTACTTTACCACAAGAAAAACATTTGAAAGGTAGTTTGCCTTTATACTTACTGGATCCTCTTTGTAGTCTATCCACAAAGTTGGCTTTAGCTTCATCTAACTCATCATCAAATTTGACCTTGTACTTTTTTGATCTAGAAGTACTTCCAGGAGTATTGGCTTGAAGGCCATCTCAACTTTTGGTAGAGCATCATCTAACTCCCTCATTTCAAAAGCAATAAGCTTACCAAGCAACTGATCCCTATTAACAGTTTTTACTTGCATGAATTCTTCAGTCGTGGCTACCTTGTGACAGTAGGACTTGGGCAAAGATCTGAGAATTTTCATAACAATTTCCTTTTCTTTGAGAGTTCTGCCTATGGCTTTATCCCTATAACAAGTTCATCAACTCTTTGCATAAAAGCTGATATGTTTTCATAATTGTTCATCTTCAAGCTTTCATTTTTCACTTTCAGACTTTGTAACTTGGCTTCTTTCACAGAATCATTTCCTTCATATAGTTTTTTCAACTTTTCCCATACCTTATTTGTAGTTTCAAGATCCACCACTTTCGTCAATATTGAGTCGGTTAATGAGCTTCGCAGAGCATCCTTTGCCTTGATATCTATATCATATTCTTTTATTTCATCTTCAGTCATCGAGCCATTTTGAGGTATGGTGTATTTTGCTTCTACAGCTTTCCAAACTTTGTAACCAAGAGAAAGAAGATGGATTTTCATCTGAGCCTTCCAGAGAACATAATTCGTTCCATCAAAATGCAACGCTTCCTTATTGTAAGACATTTTGGATCTTTCTCAAGCTATTAAACTTTCTTTAGAGGAACCTGGCTTTGATACCAATTGTTGATATGCACCAGACAACTGAGAGGGGGGCTGAATTAGTTGTCACAAAAACTTAAAAACTTTCTACAATTTAAACATTCATTACTTATCCACAATTATTATGATTTAAGAATGAGTGCATGAAATCATAAACTTAACCACATATACAACATCAAACACAAGAGACACCAGATTTACATGGAAAACCCCAAGGTGGGGAAAAACCATGGAGATGATTAACTCTCAATATATATTGCAATCTTGAAATAATGATGTTCAGGCTTGGTCACTCCACAGGCCTAAACATACTGGCTCACTGCCTCAACCCTATACCTAGCAAGATTACAATAAGGGCTGTTAAACCCTGAGGGCTGTTAAACCCTACTGGTGACTTGCTGCCAGACTCACTGCTATGATCAACACCTTTCTATATTGTGAACAACAATTCCTCTACTCTGCTCTTCCTCTTCTTTCCTCTTCCTCTTCTCTCCTCTACCTTTGGACCTTTCTTAATATCTTTTCATTTTCATTCAAGGACACCTTTTCCATGACTCGACTACAAGTATTTATACACTACATCAACCATGGAATGATCATCAAGGTCGGCATCACAGTCATGAACCATTGGAACAATCTCCAAGGTTGATATTACAAACATTTACAAAATAGCTTTCGACCTATTACAACATCATGCAAAGGGAATGAAATGCAGATCACACCATGCCTTAGCTGGGACTCAAACATGATCTTCCATGCCACAACACGCTTTCACAATCTTTCAGAGATCACCACAATCACTGGGATCAACTAGGTCAGCTAAGATTGGTTACACACTACATTATCTGGGAACAATCTTCACACACCATCTCAATTTCTTAACGTGGACCAAAGTCCAGATAGGAACATGATTAGGAGACATCCATAAGCATGCTATAATCATCAGGAGTAACTGTACGAACCTTAACCACTTTATCCATAGGAATCTTCTCACCGGAACACATGAACTTCACTATCTTCAATTGTCATAAAAGAAAGATAGCTTGTGGACCACCAAACTATGAACCATTGCAATTGTAGGCACTTATAATCATACCAGACTTCCCTCTAGAACTGCAGAGCCAAATACTTTATTGCAGAGGAATGCGGAGTAGAATACTTTCTTCCTATCCCAACTGATCTTGCAGAAAAAGTAGGTTTCACTCTGGTGAATACAACTCACTCAGATCTTCATGCGGATGGCTCAAACCTAGAATGTAGCATCCTCAAACATATCTCTAACTTACTTCCAATCCATAGACTGTGATCTTCAAGAAGAAATAAATGCGGAGCAGTTTACCAGACTGTTCGTCAGCATACAACTCACTGTCTGTACTGCACTTCTCTGTAACTCACTCGCTTCTTCCAGAGAGGCTAATTTTCTCAATATCCTCAACATACAAGTCTTCTAAACAAGTAATAGAATAAGATACAGTTGACACTAATGACAACAAGGATATGTTGACATCAATGACAACACCGATTAGGCACATACTTGCAACATGTGTCACATCTTTTCTCAGCTTAAATTAGAAATTATTTCTCATGACTGCAATGATCACAGGAGATGCACAAAATAGATTCATTGAAATGATTTTAAAAAATTTCAAAACAAATGCAATCAAAAGTCAACCATATTCTTCTGCCAATGTTGGCCTGTGCCGGACCCGATGATATGCATGCAAGGTGCAGTGTCAACTAAGTGTGTCAGACAAAATGGCATGATCTTTGAAATAGAAAAAAAGAAGCGTTAAAGAAAATTTTTACTGGATAGTGTGGCTGAGAATACTTGAGTGGACAAGTATGCAAATTGTAATTGGCAATTGTAACGCCAAAATCCCACAATATCAGGACATTTTTTTCTGCCGCCAAAACAACAACAAAGCATCTAAAAGAGACATTAGATTTTATAGTTTGAAACACTCAAAGTTGACAGATGTAATGCCATTTTAAATATCCCTTGCTAGAAAAACAAAGGCAGAAAAAAATGTATGGGGAGTGCATAAAGGCAATGTAAATGGGGGATTTGTCGAAAGGGCTCAAAACTCTTCAAAGCGCAGCGGCGGCCTATTGGAGAAACGGGGAAAATGAAATTTAGGAATGATCTACACAAAATGGATTTGTTGAAGCATCTTTAGAAACTTCCAAAGCAAATGCTATTAACATATGCCTCACCAAATTCCTCTGCCAGCACACTCCCTACTGTCTGTGACCAAAACTGAGAACTCTCGAGCATAAGGTGCAATTTGAGGTTGTGACGGGTATGAGGTTGATGCCCATCGTCTTGCATCTACAGATCAATGTAATAGAATGGTGTGAGAAGAATTACGTTGTTTCATCATATGCTGCTGAATTTTACAACACTTTATCCTACTTCACAAGCTTTATTCTAGCATTTGGAATTATACTTGCAATGCCAAGGTTTCTCTTCCTTTCTGGTGTTGCTTTTGCCGATCTTCATTCCTTGTTCTTATTTGGCGAGGTTTAAGATACATTATATGTGTTTGGGTCTATTATGCCTTCCTCGTATGTGCAACTACTATATACACACAATGGAACTCCCTTGCCAAGCATTTGTCTCACATGTACAATTACAGTTGAAAGATGTTAGTAAAGGGGCTCGATAGTTGAAGGCTTGGCAAGCTCAGAATCTAAACAAAAAGAGTTGGTAAGCAAAGATGAGACTTCAAAGAGGATGTTTCTTTTGATAGAAAGAGGAAAGGTGAGCTTAACTAGGTCCTTTGTGTCAAAGGTAGGCTTGAGACATCAAATATTAAAAACTAGGACAAAATTTATGTCTAATGACTCGATTGAGGACTCCTATGGGACTAATATTTTTGCATTACATCATAATGTATTGTTTGGCAAAGATGCACCTTAGCTACCTTGGGATGAACATTATACATACAGTCATGAAGCAATAAGAACTCTATTATCAATCAAATGCAGGAGGATGGTGGCAAGGGAATATATGTTAATGAGAAACACCATATGGGTCAGGAAGAAGATGACAGTTATCATTTTGCAATGTGAATAGATCATGATTTATTACAATTATGTAAAGGTGGTGAGGTCTGTGTTGGCATCGTGAGTAGTAGAAGTTGAAGAGGTGCCTCTTGGGGTTTCTTTTTCTCATTTTTGTGAGTTACGTTTGGGTGAGGATGATTTGATCTTCTAGCCGAGTTCTATAAAATAGATGTATTGTTCATAGTACGGATCTTTTGCTGCCTATGTATGGGAAGCTTTGTAAAAGGGAAAAAACTAGAACCTTTGTGTTCTAAGTTTATTTTCAATAAAGGATTGTTGTTCTTATGTCTGCATTCCTCGTGAAGCTGGTGATTCCTATGTCTAACTAGTTTCTTTGCGTTTATTTCCTCCTTTGCTATGATATACAAGTATTTCTAGAGGACTTTGTGCTTCTGCTGTTGTGTTTTCCTTTCTTTTTCTAGGATTTGTATTGTGTTTCTTATGTTCACATGCAGATTCTCTCTCTCTCTCCTTTTCATACTTTCTAGTTAAAAGTACCTAAGATTTAAAACATACATCATACGAGGGAACTGCCTCTCTCAAACATAGAGGATAATTGTTGCACTCGCAACAATTACTCCATTTGTTGGTGTCTTTTTGTTGTTGCCTTCTTATGTGTATTAGGTTATTTCTACAGTGACAAAACTGTTAACGAACAAATATATATATGTCCCTCGTTATATATTATTTTTTAGATATATATTTTACCTCTATTTATATATATAAATATGTAGACATACATCCTCTTTATATATTAAGTTTTATAGGTATATATTCCCTTTATATTTATAATTTATATTTATATTAAGAGTGTGATATTAATGTATTTTTTTGTTTATTTTTGGTTATGTCACCTTGATAGGTGATTTTTTGTTTCTCTCCACTATGGTTTTCTTTATTTGTTTTTTGTGTTTTTAATAGTCTTTTTATGACATTTTGTAGTTCTCCTTTTTTTACTTAGTCCACTCTTTTGTTCGGTTCTTCTGGTCAAATAATTAGTCTCTCCCCTCCAGAGATATCTCTTGGCATCTGTGTCACCTCACTCCCTCCCTCTTTTTAAGTTGCTTTGGTCTGCAATTTAACATTTGTATTTCTCCTCTCTTGCTCTCATTCTCTTGATGATGGATCACTGAGTGTGATCCGAAACATTGAGTAAAAATAAACAACACAGTCAAATCCAGAAGCATTCATATCCAACATCATGGACTATGGAAAACTAATGACTTCTACAAATAGATGCTAATAATCAATCAAAGAACCTATGAAGGAGATGATTAGGAGGTGGATGGAAAATATGAATGAGGTGGATCGATGATAATGTGGTGGATGAAGGGAGGGAAATGGTGATGTATGGGTAGACCCTAGGAGGGACAATTGGGAGGTGATGGGGGGAAGATTCCAAACAAGGAGTGAATGAGTAAACATTGTGTGAGTACTCAAAGGGATGTAATGTGATGATAGATGAAGATGGGTAGGTCATGCCCTAGTGGGGATATATGTTGTAACCATTCCATAAGAAACATCAACAAGGGGATGCCCCCACTTGAGCACAAAATCAAGGAAAGGGTGGCATGTGTAATTAAGGAGGATATATATGAAATGAAAGTGATGAAGGGATGGTGGGATGGGAGGAAAAAGTAAACGAGGGGAAGTATAGTTAGGTGAGCAATTTGATGAAAGAGGATGGAATGATAGAGGCTAAGGGGAGGGGAGTATGAAAGAGGTATAAGACAAAATAGTGGATGGGGAACTTGAGCGAACAATCTGAGGGTAAGGGGAAGTGGAGGGTTTAGGTGAGGGATATTTTTATTGATGTATGAATGGAAGGATGCATGCTCATAGACAAGAGTGATTTCCTACCACACATGACACCTATTTTCCAAGTTTTCATCATGGTACTTTTCCAACATGCCACAAGAAGTGGTTTTCACCATTGGACAAATTTCTTTCTCTTTACTATTTTGATTGTTTTTATTTTTGTTGATTTTTTTATTTTTATTTTTATTTTTGGCTTTGGAAGACTATTGATGACTTAGGCATAGAAGCACTTGAGATATATGTTCACAAGCTCATCAAGTTCATGGCCTTTAGGAGTTGCCAATTTGTATGCTCCTAATCCAAGTTTAGCAATAATGACATAAGGACCCAACTAGTTTGGCTTGAATTTCCCTTTCTTTTCTTTGTCCTTCTTGGTATTCTTCTAATTCTCCTTAAGAACAAGGTCCCCAACCTCAAATTCTCTTTGGTAGATGCATTTATTGTAACCATGATGCAATTGGTGTTGATATGGTTTGAGGTGATTAAGAGCATTGAAACAATGCTCGTCAAGGAGTTCAAACTCATTCAAATATGTGATTCGATAATCTTCCTCTGAGATGAGGTTACAAAAAGAGACACACAAAGAGGGCAACTTGACCTCAATTGGAAAGATTGATTTAGCACCATAGATGAGGGAATATGGGTGTTGGGAATTAAGGTGTCTCGACCTTTATAAATTCCTAATGTTTGTACTTATTTATTTATGTAAATTTTGCCTACTATTGTAAATTTCCATGTAAATCTTATTTCGCCACTTTGTGGGAGTTGGCATGGTGATGTGTCACCCTACATGGAAGGTGAATAGATGTATTTTATCCTCATATGAGGAGGTAGGCATCCCATGTTATGTTGGCATAGTTTTGCCATGTGTTGACACCTAGAGGTCATGTGTCAAGAGGTATGATAAATTCTATGAAGCGTAAGATATGACAGATTCTATGACAGTGTAAGATCTATAAATAGAAGGGATGAAGACAAGTGTTATTTGCATGTATGACATTGTAAGAGGCATCTTTGACTTAGCCATTTTGGAGTGCCCAAGTTGGCCTATGACAGGTTGTAAGAGAATGTTCCAAAAATATTCAGTTATGACAGATTCTCTTATAGTTGCAAGTGTTGTCATATATGATAGATTCTATGACAACTATAAGATGTGTAAGAGCATCTGTCATAAGCTAGAAATAGCAAATTTGGGGCGCCCATGTTGAGGAGATTCCATTACAGGATTGGACAAGTGTTGGTGACAATTAGAAGGTGTTGAACAAGTGTTACTAGCAAGTAGAAGGGCATGGGAAGGTGTGCCATGTGGATTTGGATGCCCACCTCCTAGAAGACTCTTCTCATGGCTTCTAAAGTTTATATAAGGTGCTTCCTGGAGCTAGTTTTGTATGTTGGTTTTTAGGTATCATTATGCTGTTAGTTTTGGTCTAGAAATAGGTTGTTTGAAGACTCCTGCAAGTGTGTGGATCTGCAAGTGTATTGTAATCTTTATTGTTTACTATAATACATTGATATGTGATTTTGAGTGTGGGGTTTTTCTCCTAAAAGGGTTTTCCCCATGCATATCTAGTTTTATGTGTTTGATTATCTCTATATTAGGTTTCTACTTCCTATTGGTATGTGGCGACTGATCATGCAAGTACTGAACACAAGTTATGTATCCTCATTGGGGTTCGGGGGCCTGGGCCCTGAGAATTTTTTTTCCCTCTTTTTGCACGATCAGAGTCAGTTGTTAATTTTTGTTAACCAACAAAAGAAAAATGACATTGCAAAACCCTAATTCTAGAAGCTTCTGAAAAGCTTGTTGTAAGCGGCTAGGATGTATGGTACAACAATGTATTCGCGAGATTGTAATATGTTTTTTGCACTGGATAATAAAATCATTGGATGGCTGAGTTTCTGTGGATGTATCCCATATTGGGTGAACCACATTAAATTTTTGTGTTGATCTCTTTTGTGTTATTCCTCATTGTTATATTTAGGTTATTTAATCTGCATATAATTATTAGTGTTTATTGCTTTGATCTGCCCTAACCCTAACAACTGGTATCATAGCGGGTTGTGTTTGATTATTGTCTACAGTAAGGTCTCACAGTTGAGTGGGAGTCTCATGGTTAAGTGGGAGCAATGGCGGATGAGGGTAAATTAAAGGTAGATAAATTCAATGGGTAGAACTATCAATTATGGAAGATGTAGATGGAGGATTATCTCTATCAGAAGGATTTATGGAGGCCATTGGAAGGAGTAGCCAAGAAATCGGTAGCAATGACTGATGAGGATTGGGAACTTCTGGATAGAAAGGCACTGGGAACCATTCGGTTGTGCCTAGCACCATCTGTGGCATTCAATATAATAGAAGCAGAGACAACAAATGAACTGATGAAAGCTTTGGCCAAATTGTATGAAAAACCCTCAGCCTCTAATAAAGTATTTCTCATGAAGCATTTGTTTAATCTGAAAATGATTGAAGGTAGATCTATGTCAGATCATTTAAATGAGTTTAATACGATTACCAGTTAGTTAACGTATTTCTCATGAAGCATTTGTTTAATCTGAAAATGATTGAAGGTAGATCTGTGTCAGATCATTTAAATGAGTTTAATATGATTACCAGTTAGTTAACTTCTGTAAAAGTGAAATTTGATGAAGAGGTAAGGGCTCTCTTGGTTTTATGTTCTTTGCTAGAAAGATGGAATAGCTTGGTAATGGCTATAAGTAACTCTGTCTCTAGTTCAAATACTTTGAAATTTGATGATGTTGTTGGTGTTATCCTTAGCGAGGAAATGCGACAGAAAAGCACATGTGAGACTTTAACATCTGGTAATGCTTTGACTGTAGAGAACAGGGGAAGAACAAAGGAAAGAGGAAAAATCCCTACAAATCATGGGAAGTCACAAGGAAAGTCGAGGAAAGGCAGATCTAAATCTAGAGGAAGAATGGATTGCTGGCACTGTGGAAAGCTAGGACACTTGAAGAAGGATTGCTGGTCTCAAAAGGGCAAACAAGGAGATGGACAACATGATGATAGTAAGGAAGCTAATGTTGCAAGTAATAAATTACATGATTCTTTAATTCTGTGTTTAGATAATTGTAATGATTCCTGGGTAATAGATTCAAGGGCTTCATTTCATGCCACACCCCATAGGAAATATTTTGTAGATTATGTTCAAGGTGATTTTGGACATGTATATCTAGGTGATGATGACCCCTATCAGATTGTTGGAAAAGGAAAAATAAAAATCAAGTTACAGAATGGAAATGAATGGTTGCTATAAGAGGTAAGACATGTTCCAAATTTGAGAAGGAATTTAATCTCTGCAGGACAACTGGGTAGTGAAGGTTGTATAGTTATCTTTTCAGACAAAATCTGGAAGGTCACTAAAGGTGCATTAGTAGTAGCTAAAGGTGAAAAGGTAGGCACATTGTATTTGTGTACTAGTAATACTTATTCTACCTTAGCTGCTACAGAAACAGTTGCTACTGAGAGAGTTATAACACTTGTTGCAGGGACAGAAACAAAATTGTGGCACCATAGACTTGGGCACATGAGTGAGAAAGGGATGAAGATTCTTCACTCCAGAAAGTTGCTACCAGGTCTGAAGAAGATTGACTTTGAGTTCTATGAAAATTGTGTTTATGGAAAATAGAAAAGAGTCTGATTTCTCAAAGTTGGGAAAGAGAAGAAGAGTGAGAAATTAGAGCTTGTGCATTCAGATGTATGGGGACCAGCTCAGGTATCTTCTCTTGGAGGCTCTTGCTATTATGTTACTTTTATTGATGATGCAACTAGGAAAACATGGGTGTATTTCCTAAAACAAAAATTAGAAGTATTTGAAACTTTTAAAAAGTGGAAAGCTTTGGTTGAGAATGAGACAGGAAAAAAGTTGAAGTGTCTCAGATCTGATAATGGAGGCAAGTATTGCAGTAGAGAATTTGAGAATTATTGTTCATATAATGGAATCCGCAGGAAGAAAATAGTTCCTAGAACCCCACAAGAAAATGGTGTGTCTGAGAGGATGAATAGGACCATTATGGAGCATGCAAGGAGCATGAGATTGTATGCTGGATTACCCTTACACTTTTGGGTAGATGCTGTACATACTGCTATTTATTTAATAAACAGGGGACCTTCAAATCCTTTGGATGGTGGCATTCCAGAGGAGGCATGGATGGGCAAAAAGGTAAACTATTCATTTCTGAAAACCTTTGGTTGTGAAGCTTTTGTTCATGTTGATATTGAAAATAGAACCAAGCTTGAGGCTAAGTCTAAAAAATGTAGCTTCATTGGATATGGAGTAGATGAATTTGGTTATCGGTTATGGGATTATGAAAATCATAAAATCATTAGGAGCAGAGATGTTATATTCAATGAGAAGGTCATGTATAAGGATCAGCTGCAGGAAAAGAAGCATGAACAGGCCAAAAAGGAATATGTGGTGCTGGATGAGATTCTAGAAAATAAAATGCCAGTGGTACCTGATGCTTAGCAACAACAAGTTATCCCACAAACTCCTGTAAGTGTTAGATGTTCTACAAGGATAACTAGACCTCCTGAAAGATTTTCTCCTTCATTATATTCTATATTATTAACTGATTCTGGTGAACCTGAAGGTTATGAAGAAGCAATGCAGGTAGATACCAAAAAGTAGTGGGAGCTAGGCATGAAAGAGGAAATGGATTCCTTGCTATAGAATCAGACTTGGGACTTAGTTCAATTGGTTGCAGGTAAAAGAGCATTGCCAAATAAATGGGTTTATAGGTTGAAGGAAGAAGATGGAGGCAAGAAAAGATATAAGGCCAAACTCATGGTAAAAGGTTTTGCACAGAAAAAAGGTATAGATTTTGATGAAATATTTTCTTCGGTTGTAAAGATGACTTCTATTAGAACAATTCTAAGTCTTGTGGCTGTGGAAGACTTACATCTTGAACAGCTAGATGTGAAAATAACTTTTTTGTATGGGGATCTGGAAGAGGAAATATACATGCAACAACCACAGGGATATGAGGTCAAGGGTAAGGAGGATTTTGTGTACAGGTTAAAGATAAGTTTGTATGGCCTGAAGCAAGCACCTCGGAAATGGTATTTGAAATTTGATGGTTTTATGGCTGAACAAGGTTACAAAAGATGTCATTTTGATTATTGTGTTTATTTCTAGAAATTGGGTAATGACAACTATATTATCCTGTTGCTTTATGTTGATGACATGCTTGTTGCCGGGTCTAACATGCAGCATATTAATGAACTTCAGCAGAAATTAGCAAATTCATTTGCTATGAAGGATTTGGGTGCAACAAAACAAATCCTTGGTATGAGGATCACACAGGATAGGACAAACAAAAAATTATTTTTGTCCCAAAGTGAGTATGTAGAGAAGGTGTTGAAAAGGTTTAACATGCAGAATGCAAAAGCAGTTAGTACACCTTTGCCTAGTCATTTTAAGTTGACTAAGGAAATGTGTTCAAAGACACAAGAGGAGGAAGACAAAACGTCTAAGATACCATATGCATCAGTAGTTAGCAGCTTGATGTATGCAATGGTATGCACAAGGCCAGGTATTGCACATGCAGTGGGAGTTGTGAGAAGGTATATGAGCAATCTAGGAATGGAACATTGGAATGCTGTAAAATGGGTTCTCCAATATTTAAGATGTATTGCTTCAAAGAAACTATGTTTTGGAGGAACAAATTCTGCTCTAAAAGGATATGTTGACTCTGATCTAGCTGGTGATATTGATAGCAGGAGGAGTACTATAGGGTATGTTTATACTGTAGGAGGTACTGCAGTTAGTTGGATTTCAAGGCTACAAAAGGTTGTTGCACTTTCAATATGTTACTGCTACAGAAGATAGCAAGGAGATGATTTGGTTACAACATTTTTTTGGAGGAATTGGGGCAACGACAAGAAGATAGCCCTTTGTACACTGATAGCCAGAGTGCCATTCATCTTGCTAAGAACTCAGCTCTGCATTCAAAAACTAAGCATATACAGCTCAGATACCACTTCATCCAGTCAGTTTTAGAGGATGGGCAGTTGAAGCTGGAGAAAATTAACACAAGTCAGAATCTAACAGATATGTTCACAAAGGTAGTTGCACAAGAGAAACTGATTTCCTCATCAGTTTCTGTTGGCCTTCATGACTGATAATGGTGGACTTAAGAAACCAGAGAGGCTTGTAATCCAGTGGGAGTTGCAAGCGCAGCGGTGTCATCCAGGATCACTATCCAAGTGGGAGATTGTTTGGTGTGGAGCTTGATCAGTCTCCAAGTGGGAGATTTTTGGTATGTGGTGACTGATCATGCAAGTATTGTACACAAGTTATGTATCCTCGCCGGGGTTCAGGGGCACAGCCCCCGAGAATTTTTTTCCCTCTTTTTGCACGATCAGAGTCAGTTGTTAATTTTTGTTAACCGACAAAAGAAAAATGACATTGCAAAACCCTAATTCTAGAAGCTTCCAAAAAGATTGTTATAAGCGGCTAGGATGTATGGTACATTGATGTATTCATGAGATTGTAATATGTTTTTTGCACTGGATAATAAAATCATTAGATCGCTGAGTTTCTGTGGATGTAGCCCATATTGGGTGAACCACGTTAAATTTCTGTGTTGATCTCTTTTGTGTTATTCCTCATTGTTATATTTAGGTTATTTAATCTACATATAATTGTTAGTGTTTATTTCTTTGATCTGCCCTAACCCTAACACTTCTGTAATGTAACTATAAAAGATTGAAATTTGCATTATCTTTCCTCTCTAGATTAGTGTAGGAAGAATTTTCTACATGCTTTGCTTCCTTTCAATTGGTATCAAAGCCTGATCAACTTTGGTTCTAGTTGTGGGTAGAGGGTTTGTTGTATTGATATTCATTTGAGTGGGAGCTTGTGCAAAGAGTTTTGAAATCTTTGTTGCAAGAAGGAGATAACAAGCACATCTAGGAGGATTGAAATGGAGAAGTTCAATGGTGGCAACTTTGAGCTATGGAAGCTTAAGATGGAGGACATACTCATAGATTGAGATCTATGGGTTGCATTGTTTGGTACTAAACTGTTGGGCATGAAACAAGAAGATTGGAATCTAATGGACCAGAAAGCCAAGGGTCTGATAAGACTCTTTCTGGATGACTCTGTGTTGTTAAATGTTCATGAAGAGGCTATAGCTTCAGATTTGTGGAAGAACCTTGGAGAGATATATCAGGCTAAATTCCTGGTTTAAACAAGGTATTCCTTAGGAAGAAGTTATTTTCTTTGAGAATGGAGGATGAAGGGTCTGTTGCCGATCATAAGCTATGTGAGAAGCTATCAAAAGAAGTCATTATGGTAAGGCATGAAATGGAATAAGGGGTTATGAGATTCACCCAAGAAATTGAAGAAAAAAGAAAGATTGAAGATAATCTAAAACAATCCCTCAAGGAGAAAATAGAGGACTGCCACAAAATGGACAGAATAATCAGGCATCTTGAATCTAATCTTGAAGAAGCTAAAGACAATGAAGAACAACTTGAGAATCAGATAGATAGTCTTAAACAAGATCTTCAAACTACAAATGAATACAAAGAAAAATTCAAGATAAGCTCAGCCCAACTTGAAGTTATTCTTGAAAGCCAAAAGAGGGTAGATGATAAGCATGGCTTGGGATATGAGAAAGGTGAAAGCTCTGGATCCGGTCAGAAGAACTTTGGATAAGGAAATCAAAGAAACAGGCCTAGAAGACCTCCGGTAAGGCAACCAAATGCTCAAAGATATCCATCCTTTAATGAATACTGCTTCAATTATAACAATTTTGGTCATAAAGCAGCTCAATGCAGGAGGAGAATTAATTAGAATAATCCATCCTTCTCTAGACAATGTTTTAATTGCAAAAGGTATGGTCACAAATCTCATGAATGCAGAAATATGCAAATAAACAATTCATTCAATGGTAGATGCTTTACATGCAATAGAATGGGACATATGGCTAATCAATGCAGATCAAGAGGATATCAATCAAATAAACAAATAAATGTTGTATGTTACAATTGCAATAGATCTGGTCATATTGTCAAATTCTGCTGAAGCAGAAATCAGGATAGAAAAGGTCCGATGGAACATAATCAGAAACAAGACAAGGGCAAGGGTAAAGTGAATGCAGATGAAGTTCAAAAGGAGATGAGCAAGATTTGGTTAAAAAGGAGTACAATGAATATTGGGGATGGATCCGCACTGGAATCTGGTGCTGATATTCCTTCCAAAAACTAAAAAGGTGAGCTCTGGCTCAGGGGGAGTCACAAAGAAAAACAATTTCCCCTAGCCAGTCAGCTAGTGCCTAAATTCAGCACATTGAGTAAACATTTGATGCTGCGGATTAAAGGGTTCTCAGAAAATCCTCCAAATAACCTTCAGTCAAAATATGAAAGGTCCACATGGAGTTTTGCAAGATTTATAACCGCTCAAGTTAATCCAGTTCTAACAACTATTTGGTAAAGCAGAATTTCACAGACAAATCCGGTATGATTCAAAATTGAAATGCTTTGATCTGTGGACCCATGACATGATTGAAGAAAAAAAGACACGTCGTCAATCCTCATAGACAATGATTCTAAGTTCCACACAATGATTCAAGAAAATCTCTCTCAAAACAGGGCAACCGAATAACTTAAGTTGTGTATTTATCACAAAAGGAAATTAGGGTTTGCGCAAGGATAAAAGGATTCTTTCACTCATTATTTACACACTTGCAATCACGAAGAAGAAAAGAAGAGCTCTGCGAAGAAGATTCTACAATTCACTCAAGTTCAACTGAAAATCAAATTCAACAAGTGATTCATTCCGGCTCCTACTTCAAACCCTAAAGCATGAAAAGGTACTTCCATTCTAAAAATCTCTCTCCGAATCTCTTGCAAAATGGCTACTCCAATGGTTGTCAATATTTTTGATAGGCCGAGACCTAAATTCAAGAAACACCCTTACAAATCTCTAGAAGTTGATCCCTTGGGTGTGTTTTCTAGCATTCCACACAGAGTCTTGCATGTAGAAGATGTTAGGGTTTATATCCATGCAAACATTGAAGAATTTGGAGACTCAAAATTGATGGATCTTTATCACAAATAGCTAATAGATGAGAATTTTGAACTCAAACCTAAATTCAAGGCCCTCCAGGATAAACACTTCAGACATTGCATACATTTTCCATGTTTTGCAGAAGATGATTGGGTTCGGTATGTACTAAGTAGGATGCATGACAATTTTATGTGGTTAATGACCCCATTCAAGATAACTAAAGATGCCATCAGGGTAGTGATCGGATTGCATTCAAATCTGTGAAGAACCAAATTGGATCAAGATTTGACAAAAGAGCAATGACCATAGATGACATCACAGATCCAGATGTCAAGTTTACCTCAATGATAATCGACTACAAAATCTATCATTCAAGCAGGGAAAATTCTATTTCTGGAACATCAATCTATGCTGCATATCAGATGTTGAGGGAAGATCCAGACTATGATCTATGTGAGCTTCTTCTAAATCAGCTGTTGGAGAACTTGCAGAAGATTAAAAAGGATAAGAAAAATTCCTTTAAATATGGTAGTCTAATACTGTGTCTATTTTTCTATTATATGAATGAGCTACCCAAATCAAATGGTTGGGTCTGTCAAAATGATAAACCTGTTGCAATTCAGATCAGAGATTATATGTATGGACTTGGTGATGCTCCAGCCCAAAACAAAGCTCTCTAGGGTTACTTTAAGAATTTCCAAAGCATGATGCAAGCAAGAGAGAGAATACCACAGTCCATAGTTGAGAAATACAAGGACACAGTTTGCTTTATGGTTGACATTGATCAATGTCTAATGGAGGCAATTGAGCCAAGAATTGTGTGGATAATGCCTATGTGATATGAGGTCGATGAAAAAATCTTGGAGCTACATGTTCAAAACCTGCTGAGCTAGCCTAAGGACACTGAAGTAGAAAAGTTTGGCACCTTTGAAGAGCTAAGTATAAAAATACATGTTGAGTTAAGACAGCCAAAGATAAAGAGAAAAGTAAGAAAGGAAGTTGAAGAAATTGCCAAAAGATTTGGCATATCAAAGGAGGCTCTAGATGCTAATAGAGATAAAATGGAGAAGGCAGAGAAAGAAAGACAAGAAGTAAAGAAAGAAAGTGCCCTTGCACAAACCTCCTCTAGGACTAGATCCTCCAAGAGCTCTACTCCCGTTGCTTCCAAAAGCTCAAAGTCTACCAAACCATAAGTCAAGACATCCAGAAAAGGAGAAAAGAGGATGAAGACCAAAGCCTCAAGAACATATACAAGCCATAAAGATGATGAGGCAACAGAATCAGATGAAGAAATTAGGGAAATAAAGAAGAAGAGAACATATGGGAAGTTCTCTGCTAGAAAAAATGAGGAAGAGAAGGCAGAGGAATTTGTTGAAAAGCCCACTCTTTCTATTGATGACATTATCAAGGTAGTTACTATGGATGGGAACCTGCAGCCGGTGACTGAGTTCTATGATACATACAGTGATGCTGACAAGAGAATTCTAGAAGAAGCTACTGTTAGGTACTTGAACATTTACAATAAAGATTTCATTGAAATGATACCATTGATTCCTAAGAGCCTAGAAAAGGTACTTGAGATGAGAAAAGAGAATGCAAAAGTTAAAGACTTAGAAATCTGGGAGCAAATAATGATACAACTTTACCCTTCTATCACTCCAAAACAAATGGACATGATTTTCAAGGATTGTAAGGATGAGTTTCGGAGTAAGGAAAGAATGAATAAACTCATGCTTGGAGAAATAGACCAAGTAGCAAATGAAACAAAAGATATCCTCCGGAATGCCTTGAAGAGATTCAATCTTCCTATTATAGAGGAAATAGATGAAGAACCTTCTACCATGGATGTTGAAGGATTAAATGTAATCAATGAAAAATTTTCTGACAAGGATGTCGAAGGATTAAAGAAAATAAATGAAGAAATATCTGAGAACTTAGACTCCTCAGTTCTAGAAGAGGAAGTTCATGAAGCAACAAACACAGGTGACATCTCTCCTCCGGATCCCACTGCAGCTATGACAAACATTCCAGACTCTGAAGCTGAAGGAGAAGGTAGAAGAGAGGAGAAAAAGATTCAAGAAGAAGAGGTTAAGGGAAAAGAAGAAGAACAAGTAGAAGAGACTAATGATTACTGTTCTGATATCCCAAAAGAAAAGAAGACTCAATCACCAGTAAGAGACACTGCAGAGACAATGAAGAACTTCTTAGATAGAGAAATGATGGAGCTGGATGAACCTAAGCTATTTCAAGGACCATTGAATTTTGATTCTCATTCCCCGATTCAGACAATGAAAATAACATCTTTTTCTCAAGCCAAAGCAAAAGAAAAACTCTTGAAATCTCACATGGAGGATTGCGAACTATTGGAGATTGCATCCAGGATGCTAGAGAAGATCATGCCATCCTATCAAAAGGATCCTTCGGCCTCACCATCTGGTAACTTGAAAAACTTAGTAAATTTTGTTAACACTCAATTTGAATCTCTAGAGAAATTAGCAGAAGCAAAGGTCTGGAAGGAGTTTCTGGGAAAAAGATTCACTGAGGTGCAAGGACTTATTGCAAATGATAGGAGGACTCTAGATATTAGAATAAAGAGCTTTGAAAATGCTCTCAAAGATGGTGGGGACCTATTCAAATTTTGTTTGACTTGGCCTAAAGTGACAAAAGACATTGAGGAGAAAGTAAAAGAACAAGAAGAAAAATTGTCAAGCCTAGTTTAGAATTTTGACCCTCTTTCCTCCTCTTTAATGAATCAAGAATGCTAGGTTATTGTTATCATAAATGAAATAAAGAAGCTGGACAAAGGAAAGAAGAACATAATGAACAGAATGGGTGAACTCAGAGGGATAATTATCCCTAAGCTAGAGGCAATGCATGAGGCCTTGACAGATACTCAGACCACAGCCCAGACCAGTGATCCAACAGATTTAAGAAGGAATGAAGCATATACATTTTTGTTGAGTTGTCACATCTCCATTTTGGATAGGATGAAGAGGAGTTGGGCCACAGAGTTTGTACAACTGAAGACTACTGTTGCAGACACACTCAAGTATATGTAAGTTTATCATATGGATTATATGTACATATGAGGCCTTATGTGGAAACTTTTTGTACAATTTTGGTTTGCGGATCCCGCCCTTTGCCATTGATGTCAAAGGGGGAGTGAAGAGTAGTGAAAAATGTAGAATCTAGCTAAGGGGGAGCTCCAGTAAAATAGTGCAAAAGACAGAGCATCAGCCAAGGGGGAGTTACTGCGACACTTAGCCATTTTTCACTAAGTGTTGCCATCAATGCCAAAGGGGGAGATTGTTGGCAAGAGACACTATGTGGCTTCATAAGTGTTGTCATTGATGGCAACAAAGTCTATCCCACACATCTGCAGTACATAGTATGCCTATACCGGAAGTTAGATTAAAGATTATTTTGGTTCGGTGAACAAGAACATAGTATGTAACAAGGTCTAACAATTAGGTCCAGATCTCTCAAATGGTGTAACTCAGTAAGTTGCAGACTTGGACAAGTCAAGAGGGGTATCATGACTACTGTATTCCAAAGATTTAGCCTCCGGTGATAAAGAAAGAAAAAGATATGAGCATCTGAGTGTTGGATTCCAGTCAGGCAGAGCTGATAGAGGAAGAACTGACAAACAAAATATCAGACTTCAATCTGGATGAGTAAAAGGTGTTGATCAAGCAATTTGTGGGATTATAGATTGTTGGCCAACATGATTAATGACTTCTATGCTTAAGATTTTGATACGCATCACAAATCAAGCATGGATTCAACGGATAGATCAATAACTTACAAATATCTTGAGTGTTCCTGTTGCTGACTAGAAAGTTGATGAAAATCCTTGATGTGGATATATATACCAGATGGATTCCAGCATGTAAGTGTGTGTCTTGAACATGTGAAGAAAAGCAGGGATAAGTGTGAGAACAACAATTCAAGTCCGGTATGTGACTAAACAACAACATTGAACAGAGGAAGAATGAAGTGCATTAGATCGGTATATTGTGCTTAACCAGAACTGAACTCTTGCATTTGTAGATGCTTCTCATCAGTTCAAACACTTGATTATCTTCTATAAGTTCTTTAGATAGTAAGTCTCTTGTAGGCAGTGTGCCTCTTATGAGCAGTGTGCTCAGGTAGTGAGTCCTAATTGGCAAGTGCCATTTTGTACTCCTTTATTATTTTAACAGATGATACAATCTTGGGTTAGTCACCCCGTGGTTTTTCCCTTAATAGGGTTTCCACATAAAAATCCTTGTGTTATGTGTGTTGATTTTATTTCTGTTCTTATGATTACATATGCTTTCATGTTTTGATATAACACTGAATATTGAGATAACAAAATTAAGGAAATTTTGAGATAATTGATTCACCCCCCCTCTCAGTTATCTACCTTGTTTTCAATAGATTGTTAGCCGTGGAAGAGTCTTGATCTGATTCCTTGATGGACGAGTGAAGGGGATCAATGGTGTTTTGCACATTCCTAGTTTGGCATAGAACCTACTTTCTGTAAGTAAATTGAATGATGTGGGTGTGTAGGTTATTTTCTTGAGTACAAGATGCAACATGACTAGAGGAGCTATGGTGCTTGCTGAGGGTGGCCACAAAGGCACTTTTTTCAGCCTTGATGCATGCACGATACAGTGCAATAGTTCTTTTGTGTTGAAGAAAAGAGCTTCAAATTCTTCATCCCTACCATCGAAACCAGGAGTGAAGAAGAGTGTTGCATTGACAATTGATGGTCATGCTTTCTAGGTGCCTAAGGGTGCTCATTCTATGGAGATGAAACTTCTAGTTGAGAAGACAATGTTGTGGCACAAGAGACTTGACCACATAGGTGAAAAGGGTTTGAGGGCTCTAAAAAATAAAAACCTTGCTGAGGGGTTAGATGATTGTAATCTCAACTTTGATTTCTGTGAACATTGTATTTATGGAAAGCAAAACCATGTTTAGTTTTACTCTAGTTCTCATAAGTCTTTCGAGGTGTTGGGTTTGATTCATTCTAATGTGTTTTGTCCTATTAATGTTCCTTATCTTTCTAAGTTTGTATATTTTGTATCATTCATTGATGATTACAGTAGGACATGGGTGTTTTTCCTTAGACGCAAATCTAAAGTATTTATTCTGTTTAAGGAGTTTAAGGCCTTTGTTGAAAACTAGACTGGTAAAATGATTAAGTGTTTGAGGATTGACAACGGTGGTGAGTTTTGTTTAGTAGATTTTAACAGGTTCTTGCTATATTATGGAGCCCATTTCCATATTACAATGTATTTCAAATAACTTATTTCAAATATTGTACACTCTTAACATATCCTCACCTATCGCCTCCAAATTTTTTTTAGGATCCCCCTTTTTTTCGCAGGTATAGATATGTGTGGATCCCCCTTTTTCCATGAGTATAGTTATGTGTTTTTTTATACTTGTATATGGGTGGAGTCATCACCCATGATTAATGGGAACTATTATGGGTTGACTTGGCCCATGGTTTGGTGCCTATTATTTTGTAAAATCGCTATGTCAGTTACCTATTGATGTAATTACAAATAGATGAACATACAGTAGGTAAAATATGGGAAGAATTGAGAAGGTGAATAGAGTGTGTGAATTCAAGTGTGAATTCGAGAGAGTTTGTTGAGTGCAACTCCAAACAATATTTGTGCATTGTAATTGTGAGAAGACTAATCTAAACAAGTGTTTCTTGGTGGACATAGCCCACATTGGGTGAACCACGTTAAATCCTGTCTTCATATTGTGCAATTTTCATTTCTGTTCTTTATTTATCTCTCTTCATAAATATTGTTGCTGCAATTCTAAGAAATTATTCCGCATTGATTTCTGTTTTATTTCTAATAGTTCTATAAAGAACAAGGGATTGAAAGGCATAAGAAAACTGCGTATAACCCTAAGCAAAATGGAGTTGCAGAGAAGATGAACATTACATTGATGGAGAGGGCTAGGAGTATGCTAAGTGGTACTAACCTTGAACAAAATTTTTGGGTTGAAGTGGTAGCCATTGCTTGCTACCTGATCAACAAGTCTCCTACATTGGCTCTTGTTGAGAAGCCCCCCCATGGAGGCATGGTCTGGTAAAAAGTCTTCATTGAAACTATTGAACACAAAGAATACTGAGAGGGGGGGTGAATCAATATTCTACAAAACCACTTCTTCACATGATCTATAATCCAATTACCAAATTCAATAGCATGAAAGTAGAATAAACATAAGAACAACAACCATAAAGTCATAACACATAGACACCAGGATTTTTATGTGGAAAACCTAAAAAGGGAAAAACCCCGGTGAGTGTTAGCTCACAATATATTATGATAATAATATTGAATTACATGAAGGCTCACTATCTTAGGGCTCACTGCCCAAGGACTCACTGTCCAAGAAGTGCTCACTGCAAAAAGGCTCACTGCCAAGAAGATAGAAGATAAGATAGAAGAAGGATTGACTCACTACCAAGAGATAAATGCTATAAATGAATCTACCAAATGCTGAGGTGCAGTTCCATTTACAGATCAGTATACAGACTCAAATGTCTTCATAATGTCTACTCTACTTTTTCTGCTCTGCTTCACATATGCTCTGCTTTTCTACCCTTACTATATTTTTTTGGTCATAAGACTGCCTTAGATCGCACACACATTAAATTCACACACTTATCACACACCTCCACACCTCTAATGCTGAAATACATCGAGTATTTATATTCGCATCAAGAATTATCTCACAATTAGGTCGGCAAGCCAAACATGAAACATGTATACAAATGTTATACCTTGTCAGCTTGAACTTGTGCACAAACAACAATGCGGACCCAAATAAACATACAAAAGTCTTCATATAGGTTAGGACCAATCATTCCATCACTTAGATTGATTGTTCAAACAATATATCTTTTCGTATAAAGATCCAACATACTTGTCGACTTATCCCTTCAGTACCCACTTGACCAATTCAACTGTCACATCATAACTTCCACTACAGACCATATGAGACTCTAAAAATCATATCCAACATTCATCATTGACCTCTTAACATACCTTCAGAACCGTAGGACATAATAGTCCTTTATAGCAAAATGCAGATCTTGGAACTATTGCTTTGTCACAGTGAAATACTGTCAAACTGGAAGCCGATACTGGAGAACTTGTAGAATGTGATCTGTTGATCTTTAGAAGCTATAACTCTAGATTTATGTAGTTATGGTATGCATCTTTTCTTCCTCAGAACTGCAAGACAAAATATACCACAATTAAGGAATGCGGACCCTTTTACTCTGGTACTGTGCACTGTTCCTAACTTAACTCTGTTCACCCGGACTTAGATATTTCACCATATGACTTCCAGAGGAAGTCAGGACTTGAACACTAGAACATGTGATCACTAGGTAGCTATGAACAACATACCTAAACTACATACAAATGTCTTAAACTGTGGAGGCATACCGGCATACCATCTCAAACACTGTCACTTACTTTGTATAATGTATACTACCCATACTTAGTCATTTATTCTTCCAGAGTAAAGTCTCTTTGCCATGTTGGTAGAATCCCTTTTCCTTGTTGCCATCAATGACAACATTCAACATTCATTAGTGCAGTGTCTCTTT
Source organism: Cunninghamia lanceolata (assembly GCA_027924645.1). NCBI lineage: Eukaryota > Viridiplantae > Streptophyta > Pinopsida > Cupressales > Cupressaceae > Cunninghamia > Cunninghamia lanceolata. The sequence continues at coordinate 7,414,387 of BSBN01000634.1, forward strand.
CCAACAATCTCTCCCTTTGGCATTGATGGCAACACTTAGTGAAAAATGCTTATTTGCTCCCCCTTACTATATACACTTTGTTTTTCTTCTCCCCCTTAGGTGTTTGCACATTTTTCACCAGTTTCCTTCACCCCCTTTGACATCAATGGCAAAGGTGTATGTACAAGAGTCAAAATTGTGTCAAAACTACAAAAACTACAAAAATTGTCATACTCTGCCGCATATGTACAGGTGCAATATTCAACTTAATTTGTTGGAGGTTGTAAGATGTCATTGAAAATGATCTTGATTTGAGCTAGTTCTCCATCCCAACTCTTCTTTACATTTTCCAAGATTTGAATATGGCCATTTATTAGGAAGACCAATTTTTTTGCCTTTTGTATATCAGAGGGTGTGTCAATTAGTGCATTTACCTGTAGTGCTTCTACTCCAAGATTTGACATTGAGTCTAGCTTAGGACTTATTAGTCCTCTCAACTGACACATTTTATTTTTCATTTGATCCCTCTTATTCATCAGGTTACTTAACTCATTATGAATATTGATAACTTGTATTTCTTTGCTGCTTACCGACTCAACTGCCGGATCAAATGACTTAGAAATATTTGTCAGCTGCAGTTTTAGATCCTTGATCTTTTCTTCTAACTCCTCTGTGGCTTCCAACCATGATAAACAAAATTTGTACAAATCACAAGCTTCTTTAATAGTACTTTGTATACCTTTTATTCTATCATCTAATAGAGCTTTATCATTGACCAACATAGTCTTCAACTCAGTTAGTCTCTTCTCATCAAACTCTTTTCTTAATTTTATTTTTGTAGACTTTTCAAAAGATTCAAAATGCACACTTACTGAGTTTATAAGTCCCTTGAGTTGATTTGTTGGAGACATTGATGTATTCATTTTGATATGATGGCATCAGCTTCTCCAAAATGTTGGATGCCACACCAATGAGTTCACTGTCTTCTATGTGTGACTTTAATATTTCTTCTTGTGCCTTTGATTGCACAATTGATACCAATTTAAATTTTTGCACAAGGGGCATTGAGTCCAAGTATATTGGTCCATGCAAAAACTCAGGCTCATCCAAGACTTGTTTTTCTCTTTCCAAGAATTCCTTGATAGACTTCACAGTGTCTCTTGCTATACCAGAGACTTCTTCTTGGTTTTGTTCTAGCGGATCTAAATCCATGGCCTCATTTGCATCATCCTTTTGTTTTGGTACAGAGTTCTCCTTAGCTTGTTCCTCTTCTTGATCATCAGCTTTGTTTTGTTCATCAGTCTTCTCCTTGTCTATTTGGTCATCAGTTTGTTGTTCCGGAGGAAGACTTGTCTTAGATTGATCCTTTACAATAGTATCTAAACAGGTATAAGTAGGGACTGGATCTTCTTTCTTCTTTGGCTCTTCATGACTTTTGTCTAGTCCTTGATCCATGTTAACCTCAGGAATAGATGTATCATCTCCAATATTTGTTTCTTCTCTATCATACATAATTGGAAGATGATATTCCTTTAACACTCTCAAAGTGATTTCCTCAGTCTCCTTCACTACTTTCTCAATGTCATCTGACATGAGAGTATTCATTTTTTTCTTTGTTCTGAACTCCTTGCTAAGCTCTTTGGAGATTTTTATTTTGTCTTCAGGGGTGATCTCCAGACATAATGTTATCAGTGTATGCTCTCTGAGTTCAATGTCCTTTGCCATAACAACTTCTTTTCTTGCATACATTATACTGCCCAAGCTATCTAGGAGATTAGTAATTATCTCAATAAGGGCTTTGTTGTAGATGTCCAAGTATCTGATGACAATAGTCTCAATGATCCTCTTGTCTAGATCATCATACTCATCATACAGTTAGGCTACGGGTTTCAAATTGCCATCAACTGTTATGGCCTTTAGGACATCTTCAATACTTATAGTGGCTTCTCCTATCTAAGACTCATCTTGCCTTGGCCTTTTCTTAGTTCTACCCTTATCAAAAGGCTTCTCCTTGCTGCTCATTGAGGCTTTTATAACATCAACTTTCATCTTCTTAACCTCTTCATCTGATTTTGTTTCCTCATCATCTCCTTTAGTGCTCACATACATTCTTTTACCTTTGGTCTTTATTCTTTTGTGCTCCTTTTTAGTGAATTCTTTTGTAGGTGCTTCCATGGAAGGTGTGGGACTAGAGGATGTAGAAGCCTCTTCTGTAGAGGTAGATCCTCTGGTTCTTCTTTTTGTCACTTCAGGCTTTTCTAATTTCCTTTCAGGTTCTTCCACAACCTTGACTGATTCATTTTCTTTCTTCTCTTTTGCTTCCCTTTTTTCTTGTGCCTTTTCTCTTGTCTCTTTGATTTGTACTTTGGTAAAACCCTTTTTCAGGGCATAATCTTCTTCTATCTTCTAGGCCTTCTTTGAAATTTTAGGTTTTCTCACCTCAACATGAATTTTTGTAGACAACTCCTCATATGTCTAAAATCTTTCTTCTTTGGGGTCCCTCAGTTTTCTTAACATATGTTGGGCATAATTGTCTAGTATTTTTCCATCAACTTCATATCCCATTGGTAGAATCCAAACAATTCTAGGCTCCACAACTTCCATCATACACTAGTCCTTATTTACAATAAAGCATATATCATCTTTGTACTTTTCCACAATGATTTTAGGGATCCTTTCCCTAGATTGAATTACCTTTTGGAAGTGTTCAAAATAGCCCCATAGGGCTAAGTTTTATGCATCAATATTTCCTATGCTGCTCAACTGGTTTCTAACTTGTATTGCAATAGGCTTGTCTATAGTCCAAAATTGATTCTTCATGCCAGGTAACTCTTGCATAAAGTAGAAGAACAAGCACATAATTAACATACCAAACGTGAAGGGATATTTGCTTTCCTTTGTCTTCTTTAGGTTCTCCATTAACTATTGTCAGAGTAGTTCACACAAGTCATACTCTACATTTTACTTAACCATTTGATAGGCAATATATATGGTAGTACCGAAGATAGAGTTCTCACGGTTTGTGAAGTAGACCTTGTAGTCGATCACCATGGATGCAAACCTAACTGCATGATCTTCAATATTACTGATTGTCAATGCCCTTTTATCAAATTTTGCTCTGATAGATTTCATCACTGTATCATTTTTTACAACCTTTAATATAGGAACTGTACTGGTAGAGTTTAGTCCTGTGACCACCCTTATGACATCTTTGGTGATCTTGAATGTATAGTTAAGCCACATAAACTTGTCATGAATTTGGCTTAAGACATATTGAACCCATTCATCTTCTGCAAAAACTAGAAAATCTATATACTGAATGAGTTTGTTCTCCTCCAATGCCTTGTATTATGCTTTTAGGCCAAATGTATCACCACTTATATGTTTTAGATATAGGTCTATGAGTTGACTACCTCCGTGTCCTCTAGGTCAACATGAATATAAGCCCTAACATCTTCTGCATGCATCACACCGAACAAAATCTTTGAAAATGCACCATATGGATCGACCTCTGTTGATTTGAATGGATGCTTCTTGAATTTTGGCTGGGCTCTCTCAGTTATATCAATCACTTGTGATGCTTCCATTTTTTGCAAAGATTTAAATAAATTCATAGTAAGGTTTCGAATATGAAAAATACCTCTTTTGTCGAATTAGGGTTTTGCTTGATCTTGCCTTGAATTGCTTTTGAAATCACTATAGTTGCTTGGAATTTCACTTCTGTTCAACTTAGTCACTTGAGAGCTTGAATGAAAAATGAATTGTTCAATGAATGAACTCCATTTTAACCCTTTGTTTGTCTTGACCTAATCGTCATAAATACTATCTTTCAAAAAACTATCAAACTCTTCTCTGTTGATTACAGTTGATTAGGATTGCTCCACAATGTTCTGCGTTTGATCCTTTTCTTCTAGAATTTCTTTAAAAAGATCTATCATATGAATCTTCACATCATATCTTCATGCCGGATCCCAACACTAACTATCTGGCTAGGGGATTAGGATTTTCAATGTAGCTCCCCCTGAGCCAGAGCTCCCAATTTACTTCCCGAAGGAAGTATTAGCACCAAAGGCTAGTGCGAATTCATCCTTGACTTCAATCACATCTTTCTTTATCCAGATTTTTCCCATCTCTTTCTTAGTTTCAACCAGATCAACCTTTTCCTTTCCCTTACCATTCCTTTGTTCTATATTTTTCCCTTTTGGAGATTTGTTCCTTTTCACATTTTTGCTTCTACAGAAGTTTTCAATATGTCTAGGTCTATTGCAGTTATAACACACAATATTCCTCTATCCTTGACTCCTTTCATTGAATGGATTCATCCTTGATCTACATTGGTTAGCCATATGCCCAAATCTATTGCATGCAAAGCACTTTCCATTGAAAGACTGACTATTTCTTGTATTGTTAAAACCATTCCTTACCAGGCTTCTGCATTCATTTGATTTATGACCAATTTTCTTGCAATTGAAACATTGACTAGAGAATGATGGAGCATTCTAATTCATTCTACTCCTACACTAAGTAGCCTTATGACCAAACTTATTGCAATTAAAACAATGGCCATTGAAAGATGGGTACCTTTGAGCATTTGGCTGCCTGACTGGAGGTCTTCTAGGTCTTCTTCTCTGATTCCAAAATTGGCTACCTTTGTTTTGCTTAAACTTAGTGTTTGCTTGGCCCAATTTAAACTTTCTCCTTTTTCAAATCCCAAGCCTTGCTTGTTATCTAGACTCTTCTAACCTTCAATCAATTCCTCAAGCTTTGCATAGCTTATTTTGAATTTTTCTTTATAGCTATCGGCTGCTTCCAGATCATATTTTAAAAGTAACACCTCTTTTCCCAGTTTTTCACATTCCTCAGACTTATCCTTCACGACCTAATTCAGATGTTCTTCAACCTCTGTCTTTTCTTCAACTAGCATAGATAGACTGTCTATGATTCATTTGCTACTTTTAATTGTTCACTTAGCTCTTTCCTTCTATCCTAAGACTTCTTGACTTGCTCCTTTAGTCTTAGAATACAATCATCAACTTCTTTGATATTTTCCACCAAATCTTTGATATCTGCCTCAGACTTGTCAAGATCATCAAGAGCAACTTGTAGTTATTCATCAATGCTAATTGGATAACTTGTTTATGAAGAAGCAGGGTATCTTCTTTCTGCCTTGTGTTCACCTTTCTAGATCTTCCTCAAGTTGTTAAGCTTCTTCCAAGGAACCTTGCTTTGATACCAATTGTTGAACACAAAGAATACTAAGATGAGGGGAGGTGAATCAGTATTCTACAAAACCACTTCTTCATATGATCTATAATCCAATAACCAAATTCAATAACATGAAAGTAGAATAAACATAAGAACAACAACCATAAAGTCATAAAACATAGACACCAGGATTTTTACGTGAAAAACCTAAAAAGGGAAAAACCATGGTGAGTGTTAGCTCACAATATATTATGATAATAATACTAAATTACATGAAGGCTCACTACCTTATGGCTCACTGCCCAAGGACTCACTATCCAAGAAGTGCTCACTACAAAAAGGCTCACTACCAGGAAGATAGAAGATAAGATAGAAGAAGGATTGGATCACTACCAAGAGATGACTGCTATAAATGCATCTACCGAATGCTAAGGTGCAATTTCATTTATAGCTCAGTATACAAACTCAAATGTCTTCATAATGTCTACTCTGCTTTTTCTACTCTGCTTCACATATGCTTTGCTTTTCTGCCCTTACTATATTTTTATGGTCCTAAGACTACCTTAGATTGCACACACATTAAATTCACACACTTATCACACACCTCCACACCTCTAATGCTGAAATGCATCAAGTATATATTCACATCAAGAATTATCTCACAATCAGGTCGGCAGGCCAAATATGAAACATGCATACAAATGTTATACCTTGTCAGCTTGAACTTGTGCACAAATAGCAATGCGGACCCAAATAAACATATAAAAGTCTTCATATAGGTCAGGACCAATCATTCCATCACTTAGATTGTTTATTCAAACAATATATCTTTTCTGCATAAAGATCCAACATACTTGTTGGCTTATCCCTTAAGTACCCACTTGATCAATTCAACTGTCACATCATAACTTCCACTGTAGACCATATGAGAGTCTAAAAATCATATCCGACATTCATCATTGACCTCTTAACATACCTTCAGAACCGCAAGACATAATAGTCCTTTATAGTAAAATGCAGATCTTGGAACTGTTGCTTTGTCACAGTGAAATACTGTCAAACTGGAAGTCGATACTGGAGAGCTTGTAGAATGTGATCTGTTCAGCTTCAAAAGCTATAACTCTAGATTTATGTAGTCATGGTATGTATCTTTTCTATCTCAGAACCACAAGACAAAACATTTCATAGAAGAGGAATGCAAACCCTTTTGCTTTGGTACTATGCACTATTCCTGACTTAACTCTATTCACCCAGACTTAGATATTTCACCATATGACTTCTAGAGGAAGCCAGGACTTGAACACTAGAACATGTGATCACTAGGTAGCTATGAACACCATACCTGAACTACATATAAATGTCTTTAACTATGAAGGCATACCATCTCAAACACTGTCACTTACTTTGTATAATGTATACTACCCATACTTAGTCATTTATTCTTCCAGAGTAAAGTCTCTTTGCCATGCCAGTAGAATCCCTTTGCCCTGTTTCCATCAATGACAAAATTCAACATTCATCAGACCAGTGTCTTTTGCCAATAGAAACTGTTGGCAAGAGACACTATATGGACTCATGAATGTTGTCATTGATGGCAACAAAGGTTATCCCACACATCCGCAAGACATGATAGGTCCTCACCGGAAGTCAGATTGAAGAAGTGTTGAGGTCCAGTAAGCAAAAACAGAGCAGTCAGTTAGGTCTGACAGACAGGTCCAGATCTCTCAGTAGAAGTATCTCAGTGAAGTGCAGATTTGGGGAAGTCAAGAGGAGTATCTTGACTGATAGATTCCAGGGTTTGAGCCTCCGGTGTGGAAAGGATAAATAAATATGAATGCTTGAGTGTCGGGTTCCCAAGTGACAGTGTGAACAGAGGAAGAACTGACTGGCAGAACATCAGACATTATTTTGGATGTATTACTGATGATGGAAAAGGTTCTTAAGGCATAAGTTATGTTTCGCCGACGTAATTGATGACTTCTACAAGTATATTCTTGATCCGCATTACTTGGTGTGCAAGGATTCAGCTGACAGATCAGAGTTTGAGGAAATTATTAACTGTTCCGAATGCCGACTAGAAAGGTGATGAAATCACTTGTGTAGATATATATATATAAGATTGATTTAGATGTGAGAGTATGTGTGGTGTATTGTGTAGTGCGAAGAAAAGCAGAAGAGCAGAGTGAAGATAGTAGAAGAGGTCTGGAATGTGACAGTACAGCTGCATCAAGAGAGAGTAAGAATGAAGTGCAGCAGATCAGTTTACTAAGCTTAACCGAAACTGAACCTCAGCATGTGTCGATGCTTCTCATCAGTTCAAACATTGTGTTATCTTCCTTTCTTGTAGACAATGTGTCTCCTATAGGTAGTGAGCCCTAATTGGCAAGTGCCATTTTGTATTTCCATTCTTCTAATAGAGAATACAATCTTGGGTTAATCACCCCGTGGTTTTTTCCCTTAATAGGGTTTCCACGTCAAAAATATTGTGTCATGTGTATTTCCATTTTATGGTTATGTTTGCTTAATTGAATTAATGCTGCATTGATTATTAAGAAAGTTCATAAAGCAGAAATAATTAGGATAACTGATTCACCCCCCTCTCAGTTATCAACAATTGGTATCAGAGCCAAGTTCCTCCTAACAGAGTCTAACAGCTTGAGGAAGATCTGGGAATTCAAATGGATGTATATGGGTTAAGAGAGCAACTCAAGACTGCCCTTGATGATCTTGAGCAGTCAAACTCTGAAGTCAATGAATTAAAGGAAAGACTCAAACAGGCTGATGATTTCATGAAAGAACTAAAAGACAAATTAAGTCTCTCTATGAAAAAGAGAAAGGAGCTACTTCAACAATTGGCAAGTCAAGGTGAAGCCAATAATACAAATGAAGATCTGAAGGAGAAAACTAAGTTATGTGAAAAGTTATCAAAATAAATCATTATGGTAAGACATGAAATGGAATCAAGAGTTATGAAGTTTACCCAAGAGGTTGAAGAGAAAAGAAAGACTAAAGATGATCTAAGACAATCTCTCAAGGAGAAATCAGAAGACTGCCACAAGATGGATAGAATAATCAGACACCTTAAATTTGATCTTGAAGATGCTAAAGATAATGAAGAAAAACTTGAGGATCAAATTGTCTCTCTTAAAAGGGATCTTCAAACAACAAATGAATATAAAGAAAAATTTAAGATAAGTTCTGCTCAACTTGAAGTTCTTCTTGAAAGTCAAAAGAGGGTAGATGACAAGTGTGGTTTGAGATATGAGAAAGAAGAAAGCTCTAGATCCGGTCAGAAGAATTTTGGATCAAATAATCCAAGGAACATGCCTAGAAGACCTTCGGTAAGGCAACCAAATGCTCAAAGATATCCATCCTTCAATGGATACTGCCACAACTGCAATAACTTTGGTCATAAAGCTAATCAGTGTAGAAAGAGAATGAATTAGACTAATTCATCCTTCTCTGGACAGTGTTTCAACTGCAAAAGGTATGGTCACAAATCTCATGAATGCAGAAATATGCAAATGAACAAATCATTCAATGGTAGATGCTTTGCATGCAATAGAATAGGTCATATGGCTAATCAATGCAGATCAAGAGGATATCAACCAAATATGCAAAGAAATGTTGTTTGCCAAATTTTCAATAGATTCAGTCATATTACAAAATTCTGTAGAAGCAAGAATCAGGACAAAAGAGGTCCGGTACATCATAATCAGAATCAGGATAAGGGAAAATGAAAAGTGAATGCAGATGAAGTTCAGAGTGAGATGAACAAGATTTGGGTAAATAAAAGTACAGAGAATGTTGGAAATGGATCCACACCAGACTCTGGTGTTGATATTCCTTCTGGAAACTAAAAGGTGAGCTCTGGCTCAGGGGGAGCAACAAAAGATAAGCCAATTCCCCCAGCCAGTCAATTTGTGCCTGAAATTGGCACATAGGAAGTTACGGATCAAAGGGTTCCTAGAGAAACATCTAAATAAGGTATGGTGAATATTTGAGACATTTGCAAAAGATTTGAAGAGTCTAATCTTTCCAGAATTGATTTGGTAAAATAGTCTTCCAGTAAAAACAGGTTCTTCACAAGTTTGGTTTGGTATGATTCTAAAATTGAGACATCTTGATCTATGGATAAATCAAATGATTGAGGAAGGTAAGAAAGCCTATAGGAAATCACCAAGGACAACTCTAAGTATATCATTGTGATCCAGAAAGATACATATTTTAGAGTAAAGAAAACAGAGCAACCGAAACAACTTAAGTTGCACATTTATTGCAATGAAGAATTAGGGTTTGCATAGAAGTATAAGGGCTCATTCACTCATCATTTGCACATTCATATTCGAGTAGAAGAGGAAAAGAGCTTCACAAACAAGTCTCCTTCATCTCTCACAAGGATCAATCGTGGAATTCAAGTCAATTGGTGATCTTTTCAGCTCATTCTGGGAACCCTAAAAGCTTCAGAGGTATTTTCCACTTTTGAAATCCATTTCTGAATCCTTTTAAGATGGACACACCAAATGTTGTAAAGATCTTTGATAGGCCGTGCCCTAAATTTAGAAAGCATCCCTATAAATCCCTAGAAGTTGATCCCCTAGGCGCATTTTCAAGCATTCCGCATGGGGTTTTACACGTAGAAGATGTTAGGGCATATGTTCATGCAAACATTGAAGAATTTGGGGAATCCAAACTGGTTGATATTTATCACAAACACCTGATAGATGACTCTTTTGTGCTCAAACCTCAGTATAAAGCTATCCGGGACAAGCATTTTGCACAGTACATTCACTTCCCCTGTTTTGTAGAAGACGAATGGGTCTGATACGTATTAAGCAGAATACATGATAACTTCATATGGTTGAATAGACCATTAAAGCTCACAAAAGATGCCATTAGGGGAGTTACCAGATTGCACTCATCCGGTGGGATACCTATTCTAAAATCTATCAAAAATCAAATGGTGACTGAGGCTACCGGATCAAAGTTTGATAACAGGGCAATGACAATTGAGGATATCATTGATCCAGATATCAAGTTTGCATCCATGATCATTGGATACAAAATATATCACTCTAGCAGGGAAAACTCAGTACTTGGAACTGCAATATATACTACGTATGAAATGTTAAGAAAGAATGCTGACTATGATCTCTGTGAGCTCCTTCTGAACCAACTTCTGGAAAATCTGTAGAAGATAAAGAAAGACAAGAAGAACTCCTTCAAATACAGTGGCTTGATACTATGTCTGTTCTTCTATTATATGAATGAGCTACCCGGATCTAGTGGCTGGATATGGCAAAATGACAGACCGGTTGCCATACAAATCAGGGATTATTTGCATGGACTTGGTGATGTTAAGGCATAGAATACAACACTCTGGGGCTATTTCAAGAACTTTTAGAGTATGGTGCAAGCAAAAGAAAGAATCCCCCAAGCTCTAGTTGAAAAGTATAAGGATACTGTTTGCTTCATGGTAGAAACTAATCAGTGCCTTATGGAGGTAGTGGAACCAAGAATAGTATGGATCATGTCGATGGGGTATGAAGTTGATGAGAAAATTATTGAGCTGCATATTGAACACATGTTAAGTTAGCTAAAAGATCCCAAGGCAGAAAGGTTTGGAACCTTTGAGGAGCTAAGTGTAAAGATTCATGTGGAACTCAGACAACCAGAGATCAAGAGGAAGGTAAGAAAAGAAGTTGAAGATGTTGCAAAAGGCTTTGGCATATCAAAGGAGGCACTTGATGCCAATAGGGAAAACATGGAAAGGGCTGAGAAAGAGAAGAAAAAGGCAGAAAAGAAAAGTGAGGAAAGTGTTCCGGTAAAATCTTCCACCCGGACCAAATCATCAAAGAGATCTGCACCTACCAATACCAAAAGCTCAAGGCCATCAAATCTGGAAGAAAAATTATCTGGCAGAGGAGAGAAAAGAACAAAGACAAAAGCCACAAGGGCTTATGCGAGTTAAAGGGATGAAGAGGAGGCTGAATCCGATGAAGAAATCAGGAAAGTGAAGAAAAAGAAGAAAACATCCGGTGAACCCTCTACCGGACAAGAGGAAGAAGAAAAGACAGAGGAATATGTTGAAAAACCCACTCTTCACATTGATGACATAATCAAATCACTCACAGTGGATGGAAATCTTCAGCCAATGATTGAGTTCTATGATGATTATGGTGAAGCAGATCAGAAGATATTGCAAGATGCCACAGTCAGGTACCTAAATATCTACAACAAAGCATTTATTGAAATTATATCTCTGATCCCCAAAAGCTTGGAGAAGGAGCTAGAAATAAGAAAGAACAATGCCCAAGCCAAAGACCTAGAAATCTGGGAACAGATAGCAATTCAGCTATATCCTTCAATCAATCCCAAGAAAATTAATATGGTATTCAAAGATTGTAAGGATGAGTTCAGGAGCAAAGCAAGGATGAATCAACTTATGCTCGGAGAAACTGACAAAGTTGCAAAAGAGACAGAAGAGATCCTCCAGAATGCATTCAAAAGATTCAACATTCCAATTATAGAGGACTTGGGTACTGACCCCTCGACCACAAGTGTTGTAGAAGAGTCTACTGAGAAAATGATAGAGGAGGTAATGAATACCGGTGCAGAAACAACTAAGGACTTGGAATCCTCTGCTCTGGAAGAGGTGGCTCATGAACAGACTAACATTTCTCCTCTGGATTCCCCTATCGACCCCAGATCTAAAGAAGAAGAAATAATAAAGGAGAAAGAAAAAGAGGTGAAAAGTAAAGAAGGAAGTCAAGCTGAAAAGAACATAAGTGACACTGCAGAAGAGAAAAAGAATCTGTCTCCAGCAAGAGACATTGCAGAATCTGTCAAGGACTTCTTGACAAAAGAAACTAATGAGATGAATGAACCAAGATTACTAAAAGGGCCATTAGATTTTGACTCTGTATCTCTGGTACAAACAATGAAGATAGCTTCATTTGCAAATGCGAAGGCCAAAGAGAAACTATTGAAATCTCACATGGAAGATTGTAAGCTTATAGAGGTAGCATCCAGAGTGTTGGAAAAGATCATGCCATCTTTTCAAAAGGATCCCACAGCCTCTTCCTCTGATAATCTCAAAACTCTAGTCAATAGCGTTAGCAAACATTTTAATTCTCTAGAGAAATCAGCTGAGGAGAAGGTCAGGACAGAATTTTTGGATAAGAGATTCTTAGAGCTACAAGGGTTAATATCAAATGATAGAAGAGTTATGGGTATTGGGATAAAAAGTTTGGAAAATACCCTTAAGGATGGAGGTGATGTATACAAATTTTGTATATCCTGGTCTAAAACAACAGTGGAGATTGAGAAGAAAATGAAAGAACAGGAGGATAAACTGATAAAACTTTCTCAAAATTTTGATCCACTTACTACATCCATAATAAATCAAGAATGTCAAATGGTTGCAGTTTTGAATGAAATTAAGAAGCTTGAAAAATAGAAGAAAAATAGAATCAGTAGGTTGAGTGAGCTCAGAGGGATAATTGTCCCTAAGTTAGAGGCCATGCATGAGGCCATAAAAGAAGCTCAAATCACAGCCCGGATCAATGATCCAACAGATTTAAAAATGGTAGATGCATTTGCATTCCTATTGAGTGGTCATATATCAATTTTGGACAGAATGAAGCAAAGTTGGGCTACAGAATTCATTCAATTGAAAACAACTTTTGCAGACATACTTTAGTATATGTAAGTATTCCATATGTATATACTCATGCGGACAAGATTTTGAAAATTTTGGTGTGTGAACCCTACCCTTTTCCATTGATGTCAAAGGGGGAGTGAGGAGCAGTAAAAAAATGAGGAATCCAACTAAGGGGGAGCATCAGTAAATGTACATAGAGACAGAGCATCAGCCAAGGGGGAGTATAGTGTGACACTTAGTCATTTTTCACTAAGTGTTGCCATCAATGCCAAAGGGGGAGATTGTTGGCAAGAGACACTATATGGACTCATGAATGTTGTCATTGATGGCAACAAAGGTTATCCCACACATCCGCAAGACATGATAGGTCCTCACCAGAAGTCAGATTGAAGAAGTGTTGAGGTCTGATAAGCAAGAACAGAGTAGTCAGTTAGGTCCGACAGACAGGTCTGGATCTCTCAGTAGAAGTATCTTAGTGAAGTGCAGATTTGGGGAAGTCAATAGGAGTATCTTGACTGATAGATTCCAGGGTTTGAGCCTCCGATGTGGAAAGGATAAAGAAATATGAATGCTTGAGTGTCGGGTTCCCAAGTGACAGTGTGAACAGAGGAAGAATTGACTAGCAGAACATCAGACATTATTCCGGATGTATTACTGATGATGGAAAAGGTTCTTAAGGCATAAGTTATGTTTGGCTAATGTAATTGATGACTTTTACAAGTATATGCTTGATCCGCATTAGTTGGTGTGCAAGGATTCAGCCAACAGATCAAAGTTTGAGGAAATTATTAACTGTTCCGGATGCTGACTAGAAAAGTGATGAAATCACTTGTGCGGATATATATAGGATTGATTTAAATGTGAGAGTATGTGTGGTGTATTGTGTAGTGCGAAGAAAAGCAAAAGAGTAGAGTGAAGATAGTAGAAGAGGTCTAGAATGTGACAGTACAGGTGCATCAAGAGAGAGTAAGAATGAAGTGCAGCAGATCAGTTTATTAAGCTTAACCGAAACTGAACCTCAGCATGTGTGGATGCTTCTCATCAGTTCAAACATTGTGTTATCTTCCTTTCTTGTAGACAGTGTGTCTCTTGTAGGCAGTGAGCCTATTGTGAGTAGTGTGCTCGGGCAGTGAGCCCTAATTGGCAAGTGCCATTTTGTATTTCCATTCTTCTAATAGAGAATACAATCTTGGGTTAATCACCCCGTGGCTTTTTCCCTTAACAGGGTTTCCACATCAAAAATATTGTGTCATGTGTTTTTCCATTTTATGGTTATGTTTGCTTAATTGAACTAATGCTGCATTGATTATTAAGAAAGTTCAGAAAGCAGAAATAATTAGGATAACTGATTCACCCCCCCTCTCAGTTATCAACAAAAACACCTTCATTTTTTTTGTTGCGAGGCATATGCACATGTGCCTAGGGAAAAGTGGTCTTAGTTGGAGAATAGGGTAGTCAAATGTATCTTCATCGGTTATGGTGTCGATGTGAATGGGTACAAGCTTTGGAATCTGGTGGTCGAGAGGTTCTATATAGTAGAAGTGTGATCTTCAAAGAAGTGAATCCTTCTCCTATTGTTTTGTAGCTAGAAGAGAAAGAGCAAAAAGAAGATGTGGTTTAGTTTCCCTCTACCCTTGAGAAGATTGAACCAGAAACACCTATTGGACCTGATGAAGAGGTGAGATCGAGTAGTTCTAAAGAAGAAGAAGAAGAGGAAGAACCTCAACCTCAATTTTTGAGGAGGTCCACATGCACAAGGTGACAACATGAAATGTTTGGTTATTCTCTGCATGATTCTAGTTATATTTTTTCCTTGATTGCTAATAGTGATGAGCCTAGGACTGTAAAAGAGGCTATGGGTATGAGTGATACAAATTCTTGGAAAGTGGCCATGGAAGAAGAGATGGTTGCTTTGGAAAAAAATAAAACTTGGGATTTGGTGCCCTTGCCCAAAGGACCTAAGCCCATTGGTTGCAAATGGGTGTTCAAGAAAAAGTTTGATCTTGATGGCTGTGTTGAGAAGTATAAGGCAAGGTTGGTTGTGAAGGTGTATTCCTAGGTAGAAGGGATAGATTATGGTGAGATATTCTCTCCTGTTGCAAAGCTAACATCGATTAGATTTTTTTTATCTCTTCATTCCTTCATTCCTTCATGGTGAGTTGGAGGAAGAAATTTATATGTCAAAGCCTAAGCACTACATTGAGAAAGGTAAGGAGCATTTGGTTTGCAAGTTGAAAAAGTCTTTGTATGGTTTGAAGTAGTCTCCTAGGATGTGGTACCAGAAATTTGATGCCTTTGTGTTAATTTTGAGATTTCTGAGATCAAAATCAGATCATTATGTGTATTACAAGGTTGATAATGATCACATTCTTATTATTGCATTATATGTTGATGATATGTTATTTATTGGGAATGGTAAAAATATGATTTCTGATTTGAAGTCTCATCTTTCAACACAATTTGAATTAAAAAATTTAGGGGCAACCAATACATCTTGGGGATGGAAATCAGAAGACACAAAGTGAACAAAAAACTTTGGTTAGGATAGAGTAAGTATGTGAATACTGTGTTGGAGAGATTCAACATGGCAACCTGTAGGCCATTGCAATTCATCTTTTGTTGGGGACAAAGTTACCTATTGAAGATTGTCCAAAATCTCCAACCGAGGTGGAGGACATGGCTTCAGTACCTTATGCTAGTGTGGTTGGTAGTCTTATGTATGCTATGGTCTATACTAGACCAGACATTACCCAAGCAGTGGGAGTCTTGAGTTGATTTATGGCTAATCCTGGACGAGTACATTGGGATGCGGTTAAGTGAGTGTTTAGATATTTGAGGGGTACTTCAAGTATTCCTTGTGTTTGCATGGTTATCCTACACTTATACCTCAGCATTTAGTTAGTATTCAAGGATATGTGGATTTTGATTGGGCGGGTGACATTAATAGTAGAAGATCCACTAGTGCTTATGTGTTTACTATGTTTGGTGGTGCCATTAGTTGGATGCTTAAGCAACAAGTTGTAGTCACTTTATCTATGACTGAAGCAGAGTACATGGAAGCTACTCATTCTTGTAAGGAAGCTATTTGGCTTAAGTGTTTGTGTTTTGATGTTGGGCTTGATGTAGGGAAGATTAACATTTGTTCTGATAGTCAGAGGGCCATTTGTTTTGCAAAGAACCTAACTTTCCATGCAAGGACAAAGCATATTGATGTCTAGTACCATTTTCTTCAAGACATGGTAGAGGATGGGAAGGTAAACGTGGAGAAAGTTGACACTTTGGTGAATGTTGTAGATTCCTTGACAAAGCCCATGAGCACAAATAAGTTCAGACGGTGTTCGGAGTCTATGGGCCTCTTGGCGCCTAGCAGTTGGTTTCCCATTATCTATTGGCTCTTGAAAGGTATTCAACAAGTGGGAGAATGTTGGGAATTAAGGTGTCTCAACCTTTGCAAATTCCTAATGTTTGTACTTATTTATATATGTAATTTTTGCATACTATTGTAAATTTCCATGTAAATCTTATTTCATCACTTTGTAGGAGTTGGAATGGTGATGTGTCACCCTACATGGAAGGTGACTAGATGTATTTTGTCCTCATATGAGGAGGTAGGTGTCCCATGTTGTGTCGGCATAATTTTTCCATGTGTCGGCACCTAGAGGTCATGTTTTAGGAGGTATGACAAATCCTATGATGCCTACGATATGACAGATTCTATGACAGTGTAAGACCCATAAATAGAAGGGATGAAGACAAGTGTCATTTTTATGTATGACACTATAAGAGGTATCTTTAACTTAGCTATTTTGGAGCACCCAAGTTGGTCTATGATAGGCTATAAGAGAATATTCTAGAAATAATCAGTTATGATAGATTCTCTTACAGTTGTAAGTGCCGTCATATATGTTAGATTCTATGATAGCTGTAAGATGTGAAAGAGCATCTATCATAAGCTAGAAATAGCAAATTTGGGGCACCCATGTTGAGGAGATTCCATGATAGGATTGGACAAGTGTCGGTGATAGTTAGAAGGTGTTGACCAAGTGTTACTGGTAGGTAGAAGGGTGTGGGAAAGTGTGCCATGTGAATTTGGATGCCCACCTCCTAAAAGACTCTTCTCATGGCTTCTAAAGTATATATAAGGTGCTTCTTGGAGCTAGTTTTGTACGTTGGTTTTCAGGTATCATTATGCTGTCAGTTTTGCTCCAGAAATAGGTTGTTTGAAGACCCCTGCAAGAGTGGATCTGCAAGTGTATTGTAATCTTTATTATTTACCGTAATACATTAATCTGTGCTTTTGAGTGTGGGGCTTTTCTCCCAAAAGGGTTTTCCCCACATATATATTGTTTTATGTGTTTGATTCTCTCTATATTATGTTTCTACTTCATAGTGTAACTATAAAAGATTGAAATTTGCACTATCTCTCCTCTCTAGATCAATGTAGGAAGCGTTTTCCTCGTACCTTGCTTCCTTTCAATGGGGTGGCACTAGTGGGAGTATGAATTCTAGTACAATAGGTCTAGAGGGTAGGATTAAGCTAGAGATGCCAATCACAACTAGTGTCATTAACAATTTTCTTGAGGATTCTTATTATGGTTTTATTAAAGACCTCAACTTGGCCATTTCCTTGGGGATAGTATGGGGTGGACCACTTGTGCTTAATATGGAATTGCTCACAAAGGGATTGCACTTCATGGTTTTACAAGGATTTGTCATTGTCTGTGATAATGGTGGATGCGATGCCAAAATAATAAATGAGATGGTTGTGGATAAACAAGGATATCTGGGTGTCGGTGTTACAAGTGAGTGGAACTACTTCAACCCACTTGGTGAAGTATTCAATGGTAGTGATTATGAATTTATGAGCATTAGAGGATGTAGGATTAATATTTCTAATAAGGTCAAGACCCCATGTAGAGAAGGGCCATAGAGTGGTGATGGGTTAGAGAGCTTGTGATAGTGCATGAATTAGATCCCTATGTTTTTGACAAGCTAAGTATTTATTCACATGATGGTAGGCATCAGATTCCATGGTAGGTCAATAATATCCTACGTGAAAGAGCTTCTTGGTTAGGATCATGCCATTGGTATGAGCACCATAAATGCCATTATGAACTTCCTAAAGTGCTAGGTTAGCCTCATATGAATTGAGACATATAATAAAAGTGCCATTGTAACCCCTATGATAGAGTGTGCCACCAAGGATGATGTAAAAAGATGCACATTGAAAAAAGGGATTTACATTTGGAGGGTGATAGGTTAGGAGGAATGGCTCGGCTTTGAAGCTAAGAGTAGATGTCACTATACTAGGGATGTTGAGAACAAAAATGTCACAAATCATTTCAAAATTTGAGATATCATAGGTGGGGATAAAAATTTATTCCACTAGGAAATAGTACTCATGAGTATTACTAGGCATATCTAGGAAAGAGACAATTGTATCTGTTTAGGGTGGAAAAGGGGGATGGTTTGAATGTGGTTGTTTTGGTTTAGATCCTCCCTTCTCACCAAACATTCAAGGGCATATCAACTGAGTTGAATCTCCATAAGTGAGAGCAATCACCTAATAGGTTGGGCTGCCTCTTGGAACAATGTGGAAGCTCAAATGTTATCAAACAATGTCTCTATTTAATGCTCAATTACTCTTAAAACCCTAAATAAGCAAAATCGTTAGCAAATTGATGAATTATGACAAATCCTTTCAGACTAAGATGAAGGACAAAGATTATTAACTCACCATTTTTTGAAGTTTAGAATGTGGAACTGTCAGGGACACTGGCACTAGCACCCCTATCCAAGGTAATGTTTTCTGCACAAAATCTGAATCTCCTTCCGACACTGATCTACACTATATCTTTCATTTCTACCCTGAAAAAAGTGGACACTAGCACTAGCACCCAAGTCCCGAAATGTTGAACATTGTCCTCTTTCTTTCAGATCCTAAATCCTTGTTGTCTGCAACCTCCTTTCTACAACTCCCCTCTGTGAAACTCGGTACCTGTAACCTGCAATCACAAAGGAGTGTGGGAGGGGGTTGTGGTGTTTAGAGGCTTGCCTCCATCAAGCCCCAGAGAGTGTTGGACTGCAATGAACAACTGAGAGGGGGGGTGAATCAGTTGTCCTAAAACTTTTAACCAATTATGATCATCAACTTATCAATTACTTATATTCAGATGTAACCATGAAAGCATAAAATGAGAAGCTCAACACAAAAGCATAATCAACACAAGTGACACTAGATTTTTACATGGAAAACCCTAAAAGGGAAAAACCATGGTGGGTGTTAGCCCATAGAAATATATAAGTTATATCAATACCAAAAAATAGAGGCTCACTGCCTATAGGGCTCATTGCCTAAATTGCTCATTACAAAGAAAGGCTCACTACCTATGGGTGGCTCACTGCCAAAGAGAGGCTCACTGCCAAAAAGAGGCTCACTGCCAAAAGGTTGAACTGAGATAACAACATCTACTCCATGCTAAGGTTTAGTTCCATTGAAGCACAAACACCTCTGCTCTGTTCTGCTACCTTCACTTTTATCTTCACATCTTTGTACTTGGATACATTTTCATGACTCAATTACAAGTATTTATACACTTCATCAACCTTGGAATGATCATCAAGGTCGGCATTACAATCATCAACCGTTGGAACAATCTCCAAGGTTGGCAAACATACATTACATCATAATAGGTCTGGACCTAAATAGATTTACAAAGAAAAGAAATGAATGCGGATCATGCTGTGCCTTAGCAGGGACTCAAACACAATCTTCCATGCTACAACACTCTATCACAATCTTCAATGCATCTCTGCAGATGATGATTTCAACCAGGTCGACCAAGACTGATGTTAACACAAGTATTCGCAAGAACATGCTTCATGCATGATCTGAATTACACATTGCAAACCAATACGAATGTAGGAGCATGACTAGGAGACATCCACAAGCACATTGTAATTATTAGGAACAACCACACGATCTTGAATCACTCTAACAACAAGATTCTTCAAACCGGAGTACAGGAACAACACTGTCAGCTACTATCATGAGTAAAAGATAGCTTGCGGACCACCAAATCACAAACCATTGCATTTCAAGGAACTTAACATCATCATTGACTTAATTCTAAAACCACAGACCAAACTACTTCAATGCGGAGGAATGCGGAGCAAAACACTTTCTCCCTATCACCACCAAACATACAGAAAAAGTTGTTTTCACTCTAGTGAACATAACTCACCCAATTCTTCATACTGGAGGCTCAAACTCAAAATATAACATCTTCAAACAGGTTTCTAAATAACAGGAAATGCGGAGCATTCTTCTGGACTCTTCTTCTGCATAAAATGCACTATTTCTACTACAACACATTGTTATCACCTGAGGGGTTAATTTTCTCAATATCCTCAATGAAGTAAGAGCACAATTGACATCGATGACAACACAAATATGTTGATATAAATGACAACACCAATTAGGCACATACTTGCAACAATCTCCCCCTTTGTCATTGATGGCAACATATGATGTGAAAAACTGAAAAGACCACCAAGACAAGATTCTCCCCCTTTCTCTTCACACATCTGCATTCTTTCTCCCCCTGAGTTTTTCACATGATTTCTCTCCCCCTTTGACATTAATGGCAAAGGGCACATACTTGCATGTTGCTGCTCTGATCCACTTACTTTATCAAAAACATTTAGCTACTCCCCCTGAGAGGTAGCCTTCAGAACACAATGCAGATCAAGGAATGACACTTTGAGCTCCACTGGATTGATGCATTCCTATGCATCTTAGTTCAGAACAGGAGGGGTGATGACCCGTAACTTTTCTCTGAGATACTCAAAGGTATTTTTAGGCAGAGGCTTAGTGAAAATGTCTGCAATTTGATCCTTTGTGGACACATATTCCAACTTTACTTCATTCTCTATCACCTTCTCTCTCAAAAAGTGATACCTTATTGATATGTGCTTTGTTCTTGAGTGCATCACTGGATTCTTTGAAATGTTTATGGAACTTGTATTGTCACAACAGATTGCAATTGAATCTTCATACACAAATCTTATATCCTTCAAAGTTTGCTTCATCCATAATACTTGAGTGCAAGAACATGCTGCTGCAATATACTCTGCTTTTGCAGTTGACAAAGATATTGAATCTTGTTTCTTGCTTAGCCATGAGACCAATCTATTACCCAAGAAGAAGGCACCTCCACTTGTACTCTTTCTATCATCAACATCTCTGGCCCAATCTACATCTATATAAGCACTGAGAGTGAAATCATTGTCCTTTGGATACCAGAAGCCATAATCCGGAGTACCTTTCAAATACCTCAAGATTCTCTTAACTGCCATCACATGTGATTCTCTTGGATCAACTTGAAACCTTGCAACAAGACAAACTACATGCATAATATTAGGTCTAGTTTGAGTTAGATAAAGCAATCCTCCAATCATGGATCTGTATTTTTTCTGACCAGCCTTAGGTGATTCATCAATTTTTCTCAACTTGCAACCAGTCACCATGGGAGTACATACTAGTTTAGAGTCTTCCATCCCAAACTTCTTCAACAATTTTTCACATACTTAGACTGAGATATGAAGATTCCTTAATTTGATTTCAATTAATTTGCATACCCAAAAAGAAATTCATTTCACCAAACATGGACATTTCAAATTCACTTTTCATCTCACTGGCAAACCTTATGCACATACCTTCATTTCCTCCAAAGATAATGTCATCAACAAAGACCTCAACAATCAATATTTGATCATCATTGATTTTGAAATACATATTTCTTTTTGTAGTACCTTTACTAAATCCCAATTGCAATAAATACCTGTCTAACCTCACATACTAGGCTCTAGGAGCTTGTTTGAGTCCATACAATGCTTTCTTCAATCTGCATACCATATCACCTTGATTTGACAATTGGAATCCCTGTAGTTTCTCAAAGTATACTTCCTCTTCTAACTCACCATCTAGGAAGGTAGATTTCACATCCATCTAATATACCTTAAAATTTTTTTAGCTGCAAACGCCAGAAACAACCTGATTGCTTCAATCTGAGCTACTGGGGAAAAAGTTTCTTCAAAATCTATCCCTTCATTTTGAGAATATCCTTTGCATACAAGTCTTACTTTATTCCTTACAACTTCTCCATTTTCATTCAACTTGTTCCTGAAGACCCATTTAGTTCCAATAACATTTTTGTTAGAAGATCTAGGAACTAATTCCCAAGTTTCATTCTTCTTTATCTGCAATAGTTCTTCCTCCATTGCCTTTACCAAATTTTCATCATTACATGCTTGATTCACAGTCTTTGGTTCAATCTTTGAAAGCAAACAGTAATTGACTTGTTCCTTTGTAGCTCTTCTCCTTGTTAACACACCTTTGTTTTTGTCACCTATAATCTGATCTTCAGAATGATTGATCTTTACATACCTGGGAGTCTTGACAACACTTTTCAGAGACTCTTCTTCATTTTGATTGTCTTCTTGATCATCTTTTTCTTCATTCAATACAGTCACAAGTTCATTTGGTTCATAGTAATTCAGGTCTGACATCTTTTCCTTGCCTTCATCTACCTTCACATTTGCACTTTCAACAATCTTTTTGAGTCTTTTGTTGTAGCACGGGTAGGCCTTACTCTTGGTAGAGTATCCAAGAAAGATTCCTTCATCACACCATGCATCAAACTTTCCTAGCTCTTCATCTCTCTCGACATAGCATTTGCTTTCAAATATTTTGAAATACTTTACTGAGGGAATTCTTCCATACCATAATTCATAAGGAGTTTGAGTACCATTACCTTTGACTTGAACTCTATATTGGATGTAAACAACAATATGAATAGTCTCTTTCCAAAAAAAATTTGGTAGATCTACTTCCTTCATCATTGTCCTAGTAGTCTCTTGAACTGTCCTATTTTTCCTTTCCACAACTCCATTTTGATGAGGAGTCCTAGGTGCAGACAACTGTCTTTTTATCCCATGCTCTTCACAGAGAATGTTGAATTCATTTGATGTGAATTCACCTCCTCTATATGACCTTAAGCATTTGATTTTCAACTCTATTTTATTCTAAACCATTGCTTTGAAAGATTTGAACTTCTCTAGGGTTTCTGATTTGTCTCTTAGAAAAGTAACCCAAGTCATTATAGAATAATCATTGAAATAAACAACATGAAGTACCTGTCACCTTGTAGACTTCTTACCCTTGTAGGACCACAGAGATCTATATGCACTAGATCCAGCAAACCGACAGAGAATTGCTCTTTGTTCTTGAAGCTTGTTCTTGTCTGCTTCCCTAACTGACATTCCTTGTAGATTGTGTTGGATGGTTTCACAAGTTTTGGTAAATCTCTCACAATCTAACCTAAATTTATCTTTACCAGATTATCAAAGTTTATATGACACATCGTTCTATGCCAGAACCAAATTTCATCTGCCTTAGCCAATAAACAATAATCATTCTCAATTGATAGATGTTACCATTTGTCTTCTTACCGATAGCAATTACAGTTCCTGAGCTTTCCATGATCTTGCACCCATTATCTTTGAATCTCAGATCATATCCTTTGTCACACATGTGACCAACACTCAAAAGATTATGCTTCAAACCCTTTACATATAGAACATTGTCAGTATTATGCTTTCCATCAAATGAAATAGATCCTTTTCCACAAATCTTTTTAGCTACATTATCTCCAAACCTGACCAATCCTCCATCATACTTTTCTAAACTTAAAAACTTACTTTTGTCAATAGTCATGTGATGTGAGAATCCATAATCAATAATCCATTCATCCTTATCCTTCTCAACCTGAACAACCAAAGCACTTTCTTCCACTGGTTTTTCACCCTTTAAACAACTAGCAAAATCAGCAGACATAGGATCTTCTTTAATAGAAATAAATAGGAATTCATTTTCATTGGTACTAGCATCATCAGATTCATCATCAGTCACTCCATCATCAAAATCTCTGACATAGTAGCATTTCTTTGGAACTCTAGGCCTGCTCTCATATTTTTTCTTATTTCTTTCAATTCTTTTAGGATATCTAGAAGCATAATGCCCTACTTTACCACAAGAGAAGCATTTGAAAGGTAATTTACCTTTGAACTTACCGGAGCCTCTTTGTAGCCTGTCAACAAAGTTAGCTTCAATTTCATCAAAGTCATCATCCACCTTGTATTTCTCAGCTTTGGAAATCTTTTCTGAAGTACTGGCTTTAAAAGCTGATTCAACTTTCGATAGGACATCACCAAATTCTCTCATCTCAAAGGCTGTAAGATTTCCAAGTAACTGATCTCTGTTAATAGTTTTCATAGTCATAAATTCTTCAATATGAGCTACCTTGTGACTATAGGACTTTGGTAGTGATATGAGAATTTTCATCACAATCTCCAAGTTATCACTGAGAGTTCCTCCCTTACCTTTTATTCCAGTGACAAGTTCATCAACTCTTTGCATAAAGGCTATTATGTTTTCATCTTCATTCATCTTCAAACCCTCATATTTCACTTTCAGGCTCTATAGCTTGGCTTCTCTTATAGAATCATCTCCTTCATACAAATTTTTTAGCTTCTCCCATACCTCATTTATAGATTCAAGGTCCACAAATTTTGTCAACATTAAGTCACTTAAGGAACTTAACAGAGCATCCCTTGCTTTAACATCCAACTCATATTCTTTGATATCATCCTTAGTTGTCAAGCCACCTTTAGGCATGACAAATTGTGATTGTGTAGCTAGCCATACTTTATAACCAAGACAGAGGAGATGGCTTTTCATTCATACCTTCCAAAGAGCATAATTTGTCCCATCAAAATGTAGACCTTCCTTCTTACAAGACATCCTGGTTCTTCCTCAAGCTATTAGGCTTTCTTCTAAGGAACCTTGCTCTGATACCAATTGTTGGACTGCAACAGACACCTGAGAGGGGGGGTGAATCAGTTGTCCTAAAAATTTTAACCACTTATGATCATCAACTTATCAATTACTTATATTCAGATATAACCATGAAAGCATAAATGAGAAGCTCAACACAAAGCATAATCGACATAGGTGACACCATATTTCTAAGTGGAAACCCTAAAAGGGAAAAACCATGGTGGGTGTTAGCCCACAAAAATATATAAGTTATATCAATACCGAAAAATAGAAGCTCACTGCCTACAGGGATCACTGCCCAAATTGCTCATTGCAAAGAAAGGCTCACTTCCTATGGGTGGCTCACTACCAAAGGGAGGCTCACTGCCAAAAGGAGGCTCACTACCAAAAGGTTGAACTAAGATAACAACATCTACTCCATGCCAAGGTTCAGTTCCATTGAAGCACAAACACCTCTGCTCTATTCTGCTACCTTAATTCACTTTTATTTTCACATCTTCATACTTGGATACATTTTCACAACTCAATTACAAGTATTTATACACTTCATCAACCTTGGAATGATCATCAATGTCGGCATTACAATCATTAACCATTGGAACAATCTCCAAGGTTGGCAAACATACGTTACATCATAATAGGTCTGGACCTAAATAGATTTACAAAGAAAATAAATAAATGTGGATCATTCCGCGCCTTAACAGGGACTCAAACACAATCTTCCATGCTACAACATGCTATCACAATCTTCAATGCATCTCTGCAGATGATTAATTCAACTAGGTCGGCCAAGACTGATGTTAACACAAGTATTCACAAGAACATGCTTCATGCACGATCTGAATTGCACCTTGCAGACCAATCTAAATGTAGGAGCATGACCAGGAGACATCCACAAGCACATTGTAATTATCAGGAACAACCACATGATCTCTAATCACTCTAACAATAGGATTCTTCAAACTGGAGTACAAGAACAACATTGTTAGCCACTATCATGAGTAAAAGATAGCTTGTGGACCACCAAATCATGAACCATTGCATTTGAAGACACTTAACATCATCACTGACTTAATTCCAGAACCGTAGACTAAACTACTTCAATGCAGAGGAATGTAGAGCAAAACACTTTCTCCCTGTCACCACCAAACATACAAAAAAAGTTGTTTTCACTTTAGTGAACATAACTCACTCAATTCTTCATACCGAAGGCTCAAACTTGGAATATAATATCTTTAGATAGGTTTCTAAATAACTTCCAATCCACAGGCAAAGATATTTATTCTACAGGAAATGTGAAGCATTCTTCTGAACTGTTCTTTTGCATGTAATGCACTGTTTCTACTGCAACACATTGTTATCACTGGAGGGGCTAATCTTCTTAATATCCTCAATGAAGTAAGAGCACAGTTGACACCAATGACAACACAGATATGTTGATATCAATGACAACACTAATTAGGTACATACTTGCAACAGAGAGACATTCAAGTCTTCTAAACATCATTGTCAGATAAGAGTACGTATCCCTATGGGATAGAGGCAAAATCCAAATGATAAATGATCAAAAACACAATAGATATCACCTTGAAGTGTAGATCTCATGGAAGGAAGATGCTCTTCATGCTATGAGGATATGAAGTCAAATATGCAACAAACAAGCACAATAACAACAAAATACTGCTCTGGAACACAATGAATGCCTTAAATCACTTTAGCATAAAGTCACAAGTTCACAATGTCCATCTCTAGTTTGCAAATGAAACACTACACATGTTTATATATGTAACTACAAACATTCCTGCTGAGAATTTCATAATTCAAACTTGAGATGTTGGCATAGGACCTAAATAATGGTCATAAAACTGACATTTAAATTTAGGGTAGACCCAAAATAGGGTAGGACTAGGGCGCTAGTACCCAAGTCCACCCTCCCATTTTTTGTTCAGGGGACATCAAAATAGCACCCCCTAGGTCCTATTTTCCATAAGACTTCAGGGTTTTCTCATTGGGAGTCAAAATTAACACACAAGATGTTCTAAATGCATTCTAAGGACCTAGGAGCTAAACCTTAAGAGGGAAAAGCCCCCAAGGGGACATTTTCTGACATAACAGTATCCACAATATCAAAAGCCTTGTTGCTTATATGAGGAACTTTCTCAAAAGATATATCTAGGGAATACTACTTGAAACTGTCCACTATGTACTAATAAGGTACAAGTTTATCATCGTTTGTGAGGGACTTATCATTGACCTATTTAATAATAAGTTGTGAATCACCAAAGACTCGTAAATGTTGAATATTCCATTGTACTACTAGTTTTAGACTAGATACTAGTGCCTCATACTCCGCTATGTTGTTTGTAGAAGTGAAGTCGATGCAGAATGCTTTTGGGATGAGATCACCTTGGGGGGTGATGAATAGGATGCCAACACTTGAGCCATGTGAGGTAAATGATCCATCATAGTATAGCATCCATGGTTTCTGTTCTTCAATGTGAAAGATGGATTCACCAAGAAATTCTATGATCAGAGGATGAGTATCTATGATTGGTGCCTCTGCTAACTGATCTATAATGACTTGCCCCTTAATGACCTTCTGATTAACATATTCAATATCAAACTTGCTAAGGAGCATGACCCACTTTGCTATTCTATCGGTAAGGGCTACTTTAGATAACAAATATTTGAAGGGGTCAACTTTGGCACTAAGATGGGTTGTAGTGTTGAGCATGTAATGTTGGAACTTCTGTGAGGTAAACACTACTACAAGGCAAGTTGTTCCCATCGGGGAGTAGTTGAGCTCGCATTGATCAAAATAAGTGGGGTACCCAAATTTTATAATATATATTTCAAAGGAGAAAATAGGTGTGGTGATCTTTTAGTTCTAGACTCTTCATTTCAACTTCAAAGAGGACATGGATGTGGTGACTTTTCAACTTCTTTGAAAATGTATAAATGAGTTTAATTCAAATCCAAAAGGGGGGAAGTTCGAGGCATACATCTCTTTTTAGAGATACATCTCATCCACTGAGATTGCCGAATTATATGAACTCTCCCAAATGGAGTCTCTAGGGCATACATCTCATCCACTGAGATTGCCCAAATTGTATGAACTCTTCTTTTATGAAATAAAATCTATTTTGCACATTGATTGTTCTGTGTTTTACAATACTGTAGGCCTATTTCTAGGTATTGTCCCTTGAATTCACAAAATAATTTAGACCAGTGGTATCAGAGCTAGGTCTCTCATCAATTTTTGGGAAAATTTTTGGTGTCTTGCATTGATTTTGAAGGATTGTTCACATGTTTTCTGGCTTGGATCGATGAGGTTTTTCTCATCACTATAAGGGTTCTGCAGTTGTCTTCAGCTTTGAGGGTTTCTATGACTATCTATTTTGATTTGTTTGTGTTTAGCATTCAAAGGGTTTCACCAATCTCTACATCGTGGGTTTCAACACTTTCAAATCATGGTGGCCATTCAAAGAGTGCAACAATCATGTCATTGTTTTGGATCAAGAGTATAAATTGAGATCAGGAGTCTGGACCAGTATAACATTGCAAGAATAATGCAAATTATTGGCTCCTATAAATGGGTGGCTGCATTGTTTATGGTGGTCATGTGGCACCTATCTTTTGCTAGTGCTCAACCAAGATTTTTGAGCATTAACTGCAGAAGAATATCGAATCACACAAATCCTGAAACCAATATTACACAAGTTACAGATGACAATTACATACAGGGTAGAGAGAATAAGATAGACATAAACGATGTTACTTCACTATTTTAGTTGCAAAGTGCATGGATTTTTCCTGAGCCGATCAACAAGTCCTTTGAAATACCCATCCTCCCCAACATCTTGCACCTTTTAAGACTCTAGTTTAATGTAGGCAATTTCAATGGGCTCCAACAAATTTTGTTTTTTGATTTCTTTGTTGAGACAATAGATATGTTGTCCATGGGTCAAGTTTGATTTGAACATGTACAAATGCCATCATGGTGTGAGGATCCTTGTTACTTCTGGTAAGGTGGTCTATACTTGCTTGATCCAAAACTTAGATAAATATAATCTCCTTATCTCTTCTATTGATCTCGACAAGGAAACAAAAATGTTTGATTATGTGGCTCTTCCTAATAAGACCATGAAATTGGTAATTCCAAGGAGAAATGTGAAAGAAGAAGAAAAAAATTGGGTTTGGGTGTCATATGTGGCTGCTTATTGGGCTGGAACATAGCCGAATGGGTTCTTTGACAAGACTCTTAAGGACCCCATTCCTTTTGGTGAAGAAATTTAATAGTTCCTCTACAAATCTCTAGTTGTTTATCTGCATTCCAATGCCTGCCATATGGCCCTAGATTACATTGATATTCTCATGGGGGGTCTCATTATTAAAGCCACACAAATTACATATGAATCATCTTCCCTGATCAATGAATCTCACGAAAGGGTTTATGTATCTTTTGTAATAGGAGCAGTGAATAGGTCTATGTTCTCCAAAATCCACTACCTAAACTGCTGCTTAGGAAGGATGAGGGAGAGAAAATGGCTACACCATCAAAGCCAAAGGTATTCCTGAAGTAATTAATAGGTCACCTAAGCAAAGGGATCTAGTTAACTATACATCGCATATAGCATGGACTACAATTTCCAATATCCCTAGCAATAAAATTTCAATATACAGAAACAACATAATTTCAAGCAGGTGCAATGGGGCCCATTTCCCCTAAAGGGGGAAGGAATGATCAAAATAAGTGGGGTACCCATATTAAATAATATATATTTCAAAGAAGAAAATAGGTGTGGTGACATTTTAGTTTTAGACTCTCCATTTCAACTTCCAATGAGGACATGGATGTGGTGACTTTTCAACTTCTTTGAAAATGTATAAATGAGTTCAATTCAAAACCAAAAGGGGGAAGTTCAAGGCATACATCTCTCCTCAGAGATACATCTCATCTGTTGAGATTGTCAAATTGTATGAACTCTCCCAAATGGAGCCTCCAGGGCATACATCTCATCCATTGAGACTGCCCAAATTGTATGAACTCATTTTTTATGAAATAAAATTTGTTTCACACATTGATTGTTGTGTGTTTTACAATACTACAGGTCTAGTGCTAGGTATTGTCCTCCAAATTCACAAAATAATTCAGATCACACATCCCACTAATGTTTTGTTGAGGTAATATATGACATTTTCTTGTCACTAATCATTATGTTGTACTAGGAGGGCACCCAAAGCATGTTGTGTAACTAAAATGTAGAGAAACAAAGTCCTATCTGATGTAGGTGCCACTAGAACTGGCAAATTGGAAAGATATTATTTGATCTTGTCAAATGTTGCTTGACATGTCTGATCCCATTCGAAGCTAACATTTTTCTTGAGCCGATGTGAAAAAGGATGGCACTTATCAGCTAATTAGGGGATGAAGTGATGGACAACCTAGAGTTTTCCTTGTAAGCTACATAACTGTGTGAGATTCCTATGGGGTGGCATTTCTATTATAGCTTTTACTTTGGCAGGATCTACTTCAATGCCGCATTTGGAAATAATGAACCCTAGGAGTTTACTTGATGTGATTGTAAAGACACATTTCTTGAGATTTAGTTTGGCTTTATATTCTCAAATTCATTAGAAGATATGACATAAGATGACTGGATTATCTACTCTATGCTTTAATTTTCCCAAATGTCATCCACATAATGTTCAATAATATCATGTAACATATCATGGAATATGATAGTCATGGATCTTTGATATGCAGCACCAACATTTTTTAGGCTAAAAGGTATGACTTTATAGCAGAATGTACCCCAAGGGGTGATGAAAGTTATTTTATGTTGGTTCTTTGGTGTGATTTGAATTTGTTTGTACCCAAAGAAAACCATCCATAAGGGACATCTCATGTCCAGTTGTCAAATCTACTCTCATGCTGATATTAGGAAGAGGAAAGTCATCTTTAGGGAAAGCCTTATTAATGTCACTAAAGTCGGTACATACCCTGATGTCTTTAGTCTTTCTTACTGAAACTATATTGGACACCCATTTTATATATTCAATAGGTCAAATGAATCCAACATCTAGCAGCTTCTAAAGTTCTTTTTTTACTAGGAGGGCCACATTAGGGTGCATTTTTCTCAAATTTTGGTGAATTGGTTTAGCATCGAGTTGTACCACAAGGTGGTGAATGACCAAGGATGGGTCCAAGGCAAGCATGTTAGCATCAAACCATGCAAATACATCTAGATGATCTCTAAGTACTATGGAGATGTCTTCTTTCAAATTAGGATCTAAAGCAACTATTATTTGTGTGAGCTTAGGTTTTTCTTCTGTGCCCAAACTAATGTCCATGGCTTCCTCAATAAGAAGGGGTGATCCATCTTGAAATGGTGCAGGAGCCAACAAAAGATGAATCTCATTATCAATAGGTGTGTCTGCATCAAGTGTTCTGCATCAAGTGTTCTACATCAAGTGTTGATTTAGATGGTTCCTCATAAGGTTCTTCTTGTTCTCCAAAATATGCAGATGAGTTCAATATGATTTCAAAGACTTGTTTATGATATCCTAGACGGATATCACAGGATTGCATGAGTTCTAGGATAACCTCATCATTTTGGAATGTGTCTAAGACAAGAGGGTCTTGTTGGTCCCAATCGATAAGTTTAGTATATTAAAGGTCAAGATGGATGGAAAATATGGCATGCTCATGAAACAAGTTTATGGCGGCAAGATCTTCAGAAGAACTAGAAATGACATTTACTTTGCTATCATCAAATTCAAAAGAGGTGTGTCCAACAATATCAGGAAAGTCTACAAGGGCATCATAGGAACCATATCCTAAGCCATATCTACCATCAATTGTTGAAAGAACGATAGGATCAAGGTGACCTTGCACGTGGAGGCTGATACCTTTGCCTTCATAGTTCATATTGTTGTAGATACTCAAAGGAATATGATACTTATGTTCTTTGAAGTAGGTATCATACTATTCATCTTTATAAAGCCATGTAAGATCAAAGCCTCATATGCCTTCATCAATAAGGTAACCACTGAAAATGAAAGTAGTGTGCCCCTGTTGTAGCATTATGAAAGGTCTTGTATTTTTGCGCATGGTTGACCAAAGGATTGAGGTGAAATGGGTATTTTAGCGATATGAAGGGACTCATGGATCTAATATTCTCCACATCCTTTATCAAGGATTTTGAATGTGGATTTTAGGGATTTCTATTTAGTAGGTGGAGCAGAAGACGTGGAGGGTAGATTACCAGGATTGATGTATGACTTGGGTTTTATGGAGATAGATTTGGAAACAACCTCAAAGGATGGATAATATTGACACATTGACCTTCCAATATATAGAAATATTGGAAGGGATGAAGGTTGGTAGAAATAGTAACCTCTACACCATTGTATGGATGGTGGTAGGTGGATGGTACAACTTGCATGGCATGGGGCCATGGTTGACCAAGAAGGGTATTGTATGGTAGGTCCAAGTCCAAGACATGACATAGAGTATGTTACAATGAGGGCCCTACCTTAATAAGAAGGTAGATAGTGCCTGTTATGTCGTAAAAAGTTTCCCTTTAACTTTTTACCACCTAGTTTAGCTCTTAGGTCCCCTTAATTTAATCATGCATGTTTAAAACTTATCCCAGAGCAATTTTCCTCGAAACCCATGTCAAATGGGACTTAGGGGTCCACTTTAATGCTTAATCAAGACTCAAAAAACACCCCTTGACTTGGGCACCCATGCCCTAGTCTAGGCCCATTTTGTTGAGACCTAAATTTAAATTGTCGACATAGGACCGTTAAAAAGGTTTCCCTTTGTCAGCCTTCTCAATTTGAATTATGAATGTTAGCAGGAATGCATATATAAACATGTTTAGGACTTCATTTTACTCCTAGTGGATTAAGGTAAACTTATGATCATCAAGCAAAGAGCATTCAAGACATTTATTGTGTTACAGAGCAGAATTGTGTTGTGTTCGTATGTTTTTGTTACAAATTTGACTTCATCAACTCATTTCCTCATGATTTGAAGGATCTTCATCTTCGTGAGGGTTTTACCTCTAAGGTGACATCTATTTTTGTTTCAATCAATTTATCTTATCATTTGATTTTGCCTCTATCCACCAAGGACACACACTCTATCTAATAATGGTGTTGGAAGGCTTGAATGCTATTCTAGGGCTTGACCGAGGCAAGCTCCTAAACACCACAACCCCCAAACCCCTCTCTTTGTGATTGTAGGTTATTTACAAAGTGGAGTTGCAGAGAAGCTAAGTAGAAGATATAGATTTGGGATCTAAGCAGAAAGTGTAGAAAATTAGACCTACTAGACTAGGGCACCCACCCCGTAGTCCTCCCAACTGTCACCTCTAGAAACTCTAAAGCAGCTTGTTGTCTTTCTCATCTCACTATTCTAGATCTACAGAAAAAGTGGCTTGTTGGACTAGGGCACCCGCCTTAGTGTCCTTGAAGTTTCTGCCTTTGAAAATCTGAATCCTGGTATGTTTCTAATATGTATGTAGTGCCTTCCTGTGTGATCATGTCATATTTTGTTTGTCTGTATCTGGAATCATATAATTAGGGTTTAAGGATTAACTGGATTAGGGTTTGACAAATTCATCAATACATTCTATATTTCCTTATCATTTCATAGTGACACCAAACCTGTAGCTAAGTCCTCTTGCAATAGTAGTGACTTAACTCATTTTATGTCTTTGAATGTGTATGTGAAAGGAGGGTTTGATTGAATCTACTTTAACCACACTTCAATCTCATCATCTTCTTTTCATATATAACATTTTGGTGAACCCATTTTTTTACTAAACTTGCATCTTTCTGAGTTTTGTAATTAGATTTGCATTCATTAATATCATTTTCATCATCATACATTCAAAAATCTTGCATAAATTTGAAATTTAAAAACAAATAAGCATTCTAGGCTTGCATTAAGGCATAGTTTTGCATATTCTGTGTTACATATCATAAAAAAATTTAATTTTCTGATATTTACATCAGATCTGAGATAAATTATACCATTTCATAATTTCATGATCATTTACCTTGCATTTGCATATCTCATTTGCTAGGGTTTTACTTGAAATTTGCATTTTTCATATAACCTAGTACTTTCAAAAGTTAGGGTTTGTAGCTAAAATCTTATTTTAGATTTTACTACTCATTTAAACACTCTTTCAAATCTTATTTTAGATTTTAGTGTTGCTGCATTGTAGGTTTTTGCATTTGCATTTGCATTATTAACACATTTACATTGAAAAAGGTGAAAAATTTGAGCATTTTAGGTCCATAAACAAGCATAGACTTGTATTGTTTCATTGAATTTGTCATAAATATGTTTCATTTCAGATTTTGCATTCATTTTCAAGCATATTTTCATTTATCATTTGAAAATTTTGCATTATTTCATATTGTTGTTTAAAAATTTGCATATTTTTAATTACACAATGTGTATTTCAACATAGGCAAATAAGCATCCTTTTCACATATTTTACAATAAATCAAAAAATTAACAATATCACCTTTTTGTGAAGCACTTTAACATTAAATTCAGTTCATTTTTAGTGACACTAGTGTGTTTTTGTTTTTTGCAAAAAGCTTCAAAAACCTGATTTCCTCAAACTAGTGTTGTGGTGTACAAAAGTCTCTCATATTAGTTGTATGTGATAAATGAATAGATATTATTGTGCATTGTTGTTCTAAGACACTTTATTATGGCACATTCATGCCATTTATATTTGGTATCTTTGCATACATATATCAAAGATCTTTATTTTCATAGATTCATAACCTTCATGGGTGAGCATCCTTCAATATTAGAAAATATAACCGAATTCATATCCATGAACACTTATGAGAAAAAGGATTGTGAAAGTTCTTCTATAAATCACGATAATGCATTGAATCTAATATATAAAGTATATTATGATGATGATGACTCTATAAGTCCTCCTATCCCTCCTCTAGTTGAATGTTCGAACCCCTTGGACATCACTAAAGATACAATAATCAACAATTCTCTTAACAACACTTTACCTTCCCTTCATTCTAATACTCTCCTTCCTAAAGATGAAGCATTGGTGGATGAAGAAAGGTTTCTCACATCAAATCCTTTAGGGATGAAATTTGAGCTTAATCAAAGTCAAAACGATGTTAATACAATCATCACTAATAGACTTATACAACCTTCTAAGGGGATAATGAATAAGTATACTAATATTCCTAAACTCATTGTGAATGGGGCACCTAGTGCATCTCCTCACTTCAAACTAGTGATGATGGTTCCAAGTGATCAAAAACCACCTTGACCCCCAAATTACATTTTAAATTATGCAAGACAAATCACTCAAAGGAATCAAGGTGTTCAAAATGTGTCGCAACAACCATATTACAATGTGATTGCTCACACATACAACACCCGTAATAATAAGCAAAGAAAGCAAGCACCACATGTGCCTATCTCTCTTCCATCTTCTCAACCTATGCTTCCTCCACCACCTCAACTTACTCATAAAGGTGGTCAATATTATGATCTTGTTGAGTAGCTTCATGCTACTCCTACTAAGATCTCTCTTTAGGAACTCATACAAACATCGCCTACATACCACATAATGCTCCAAGAAGCTTTACAAAAGGCGATTGTACCACCTGCTATTAAGCTGAATGATGTAGAAGCTCTGTTAGATTGTATGCATGCAACAAAAATGGATATTCTATTTCAACCACATGAATTACCATCAATTGAAGTTCAAAATGAATATGATCCACTTACAATATTTGTCACAATAGATAAAAATTTGATAAAGCAAGTTATGATTGACAATTGATTAGCTCTTAATGTTTGTGGCATTGACTTACTACACAAAAGAAATATCAACATTTCTCTAATCAAACTAGATAGGATTAGCATTCGTGGCTTTGATAATGCTGGTAGATAATCCCTGGGTACTATAACTTTACTTGTAAAGGTTGGACACGTAACATTATCTACCCTTTTTCATGTCATGCCTGGTTTGCTTTCATACAATATGATTCTTGGTAGACCAAGGATTCATGCCATGGGGGCAGTTCCATCTACCCTTCATCAATCAATAAAGTTTATTTATCAAAACAAGATCCACACTGTGGAAGCCATTCCTCATCCAAATAGTTGTTTACATATTGAAATGCAAAAACAAGTTAATAGTCATATAAGTCTAAATAACTTATGAGTTGATTCATCAACACATCTTGCCATAGACAATGTCATGCAAGATGCTAAACCATAGAATGCACTTTTTGGTGATAATTTGGGTTCATTAGGTTTTACCCCTTCCTGTGTGGGGGAATATAAACTTAATAACTCTGACACATCAAAAGTTGCATTGATTTCATCCAAGCAATATTTAGAAACACCTTAGAAACCCAAAGTCTCCTTAGTAGAAAATATAGACAATACTCTTACTTATACTACAAATTATAAGACCTACGATGCCTCACCCTCTTCTAAAGAGATGGAATCTCTCTATGGTCGTGGATTCCAAATTTTGTACAAAAAATGTGACTACATAGGCAATGGTTGTGGTGTAAATCAACAAGGAATCATAGTACCTTTACAAGCTGTTGGAATTACACGATCGGTATTGGATACCATTCTTTGAAGCCCACCAAAGCCTATCGTCATCCTAAACTTAATGTCAATACAATATCAACAAGACCAAAACTACATATGAGATATCTTGAGCTAATAGACAAAGATTGTCTGCCAGGAAATATCGAATTGAATCAGGTAAGTATTTCACCCTCCTTTAGCCACACTCGATGTAGCACCTATTCTAGTTACTCTCAAGGGTGGCCTCCTCCTAGATATATATGTTGTTAGCATTGTGTTGTGTTCCCCCGTGTTGTATTATGTGTTGTTTAGGTCTCCTAGGATGACCCTTGATACTCTTGTAAGGTCAAGGATATTAGGAGACCGCCCTATTGTGACCATTCTTCTATTTGTTTCATCATTCTTCTATCTTGCCTCTCCTCTATTTTATTGTTGTGTGTCGTGCCTTAGGGGCATAGCATTGCAAAGGGTGTTTTGGGGGCATCCTCCTACATGGTGTTCCTAAGGCACTTGTTCTCCTCTATCATTTTTATTATTTACCTTCTTCAGTGGTTCTACCTAGTTGGCGGATGATGAAAACAAAACAAATATTGATAAGGACCATGCATCCCTTCAGTAAGAAAGAAAAAATGGACCTAGTCCATATATGAAGATGGGGTATATATATCTGATGCTTGACTAGTAGAATCACTCTGTGTGTTGTATCATCTTATGACATTTCTTCTGACTGACATTTTACAATCCACTGAATCTGCTCTTGTACACTTTGATTGGTATCTCACCTTGTTGCTACGCTCGGTTCCAAGGTACCTGCACTATATCCCAACAATTATACTCGGCTCCAAACTCATGAGTATAGCCTTGGTCCTTGATGTGATTGTTTTCATACATAGCTTTCATGATTTGATCTTGTTGTTTATCTTAGCATATTATATCATGTTTGTGGGAACATCTGGTGATCGTAAGCACATGTCACCTCGGGGGCATGGGCTTTCCAAGAGCTCTTGTTCCCTTGCATGTTTTCTCTCTACCTTAATGTGCTTGATATCGGTAAGAGACATCGACCATCTTAAGGTGGGGGCATATATAATGGTACCTATTTGATTATTTTGGAAATAACAAAGTGTGTTTGCAAACATTGATCTATTGCATATATATCCGTTTCACTATAAGGCATCTTCGTGACGTGGGTGGGGTTGTATACTTTTAGCACATGCTTGCTTTTCACTATAAGGTGTCTCCATGACATGGGTGGGGTTGCATTTTGAAATCCTTTCTACGGAAGGCGGGATGGTGTATCTCTTGAGCTAGTGTACATCCTTTTATACAAAGTCCTCATCATGAGGCAAGGTTGGATCTTGAGCTATCCTCCCTTAAGCATGTATTTGGTGGTTGTTGTAGCATAAGCTTAATCATCAAGTGTGTTTGGCATGTTTTAGATGGTGGGACTTAGCAATAAACTCCTCCCTTCGCTCGTGTTTATCATGTATAAGACATATAGTATGTCTATGACATGCTATTCGACGCTCGTGTATTCCATGTGTCTTCCTTATGTGTTTGTTGTGTCTTTCCCTTGTGTGGTTTCAAGGGTGTAGCAATGAGCTCCCCCCACACTTGGGTTTTGTTTGGTGTGTCTTCCCCCTGGTGTAGTATCAAGGGCATAGCGATGAGCTCCCCCTACATTTTGGGTTTTGTATTGACTGTTTTTGGTAGTTTCAAGGGCATAGCAATGAGCTCCCCCCGCCCCTTAGTTAGGATTTTATTTCATATATGAAAATGTTATATCAGTGTATTCATCATATTTTGCATGACTGATCTCATGTGTTCATCGTGTTTTGTGTTCTTCCACTGTATTCATCATGTTTTGCATGCTTCCTACTATCTTCATTGTGTCTTGCATGTCTTCAATGTGTCTTTTAGTGCTTACCTAAGACTGGGGATAGAAATAGTTCCTCAATCTTTGTGTATGCCTTAGCTTCATGTTCTTGGCATGTTTGATGTGTTTTTGACCATACTTGGATCATACGATCATACATAGATTAAAGTGGGGGCTAAATGTTATGTCGTAAAAAGCTTCCCTATGACTTTTTACCACCTAGTTTAGCCTAGGTCCCCTTAATTTAATCATGCATGTTTAAAACTTATCCCAAAGCAATTTCCCCCAAAACCCATGTCAAATGGGACTCAGGAGTCCACTTTAATGCTTAATCAAGTCTCAAAAAGCACCCCTGGACTTGGGTGCCCGCGCCCTAGTCTAGGCCTATTTTGTCAGGATCCAAATTTAAATTGTCAGCATAAGATCGTTAAAAAGGTTTCCCTTTGTTGGCATTCTCAATTTGAATTACGAATGTTAGCGAGAATGCATACATAAACATGTTTAGGACTTCATTTTACTCCTAGAGGATTAAGGTGAACTTATGATCATCAAGCAAAGAGCATTCAAGGTATTCATTGTGTTACAGAGCAGAATTATGTTGTGTTTGTATGTGTTTGTTACAAATTTGGCTTCATCAATTAATTTCCTCATGATTTGAAGGCTCTTCATCTTCATGAGGATTTCACCTCTAAGGTGACATCTATTTGTGTTTCAATAAATTTATCTTATCATTTGATTTTGCCTCTATCCACCAAGGACACACACTCTATCTAACAATGGTGTTGGAAGGCTTGAATGCCTTTTTGAGGCTTGACCCAAACACCACAACCCCCAAATCCCTCTCTTTATGATTGTAGGTTACAGGTGCAAGAGTTTGCAAAGTGGAGTTGTAGAGAAGCTAAGCAGAAGATATAGATTCAGGATCTAAGCAGAAAGTGCAAAAAATCAAACCTACTGGACTAGGGCACCCTCCCTGTAGTCCTCTCGACTGTCACCTCCAGAAACTCTGAAGTAGGTTGCTATCTTCCTCATCTCACTATTCTAGATCTATAGAAAAAGTGGCTTGTTGGACTAGGGTGCCTGTCCCAGTGTCCCTGAAGTTTTTTCCTTTAGAAA
Source organism: Cunninghamia lanceolata (assembly GCA_027924645.1). Lineage (NCBI taxonomy): Eukaryota > Viridiplantae > Streptophyta > Pinopsida > Cupressales > Cupressaceae > Cunninghamia > Cunninghamia lanceolata. Next base: position 7,453,742 of record BSBN01000634.1, read on the forward strand.
TCTAAATCTTGGTATGTTTCTAATCTGTATGTAGTGCCTTCCTGTGTGATCATTTGTCGTATTTCATTCGTCTATATCTGAAATCATATAATTAGGGTTTAAGGCTTAACTAGATTAGGGTTTAACAAATTCATCAATACATTCTATCTTTCTTTATCATTTCATAGTGACACCAAACCTGTAGCCAAGTCCTCTTGCAACAGTAGTGACTTAACTCAGTTTATGTCCTTGAATGTGTATGTGAAAGGAGGGTTTGATTGAATCTACTTTAACCACACTTCAACCTCATCATCCTCTTTTCATTTATAATAGTGCCAATTGATTCTCTCTATACATTATCATAACCTTTGATAATGATAGTATGAGAACCCAAAGCTTCTTTTGAAATGTTGCACTAATCAAATTTTACAAATATTCAGGCTAGAACCATTGTTTATGAGCACACACTTTATTTTATGCTTGGATATGACAACTTTGATATGAAGGGGATGATTGTGTGATGGATCAAGGAAGGAAAGTTATTTTGGGTAAAGATGAGGTGACGGTTAGTGGTAAGGTGGTCAACAAGGTCCTGGAAGTGTGAAGGGTTGATGTTATTGGGCACTAGGGATTCTTGGAGGATTCAATTTAGAATATCCCTATGAGTAGGGGATGTTTGAAGGAGTTAGAGGATGGAAATCTGGGTAGATGTTCATTTAAGGTGGTTAATGAGATCTTATTATTGGTTGGAATTGGGATTGGTTGGAGTGGGGCATTCGATAGTTACTCTGCCATGTCGAGTAGTGACAACACAGTCAGATGTTTTGAACTCATTCGTCAGATTGCTCTATGTGTCTAATGATGAAATCATAGGTGTGAGGGATTTTATGGTAATGGACAATGTTTGAGTGGGAGTCTTGTCCTTGATTTTTCTTAGAGGAGTGCTGTTGACCATGTTTAGGGAATGTATTTTGATAGATCCTAAGGTCTTGATTGGGTGAGGTGTTGGATGGTCCTTTGACTTCAATCTCATCTCTATCTATAAGATCTTGGATGTAATGTTTTAATTTCATGCATTTTCTTGTGGAATGGCATGCAATTTGGTGATAATCACAATATTCATCCTCCTTATAGCAAGAAGATTTTAGTTGGATTTCATCAAAGGGTTTTTTGAGGGGAAAAGTGATCATGTTGGCTTTAACCAATTGTGGAAGATTACTTTGATAGGTTTGCCTAATGGTGTGAATTGTCTCCTCTTTCTTTCACGTTTGGGAGGTGCAGATAGAATGGTGATGGATGAAGGTTGTTGGACATTTTGGACATGTTTCAAGTCAATGAAAGAAAAAATACAACAATAAAGAACATTTCCACATAGCCCCATGAGATAAATATGCAAACAAATATTCATAATAACCAAAATCCATCATGCCAAAGAATAGACAAACATACCACAAGGTGACACAAGATATATCTTGGGAAAACCCTCAAGAGGTAAAAAAAACCTAGCCTCCAAAAGCATCCACACTCAATGTATTATTTAGTAATAAAATAGTACAATACACTTATAGAGTCTCATGAATACTTATGAAACATTAAGCTCCTACAATGAATCCTCCATGTGTCCAAGCATGCAACTACACATCCCATGTCATGCTTCACATATACACTCACAAGAGAAACTCTATACAATGACAACCCACTCAACTAGCCAACCCAAACCACTAACCATGTACTTTCTTTTATAGACTCAAAATCACACAAATACAACTTGTGGTATTGGAAAAACCATGTGTCTCAAAACCATGAGAGCATAAAACAGTTGACCCCCTCATTTACTTTTTGATACTAAGTTTTCCAAATATTAATTATTTATTCTATGTTTCCTACACATAAAATAACTAACCAATATTACAATATGTTAGGATTAAAGTTCCATCAACCCTGTAAATCCTATGTAATTAATTACTCCTAATATTGTTTGTAAATCACCCATAAGGGATGAAATGTTTCACTAGCAACGATCTTGTTTCAGCCGTATGTTTATATCTGGTACACGACACTCATTCATCCATGATGGGGGCTCGTAGGGGGGTTTCCCCCTGCAAGGGGTATGGGGGCCGCGTGCCCCGGTGGGGGTAGCACCCCCAAAACCTCATTTTATTTATATTTTATCATTGTGAATCTGGACTGTTCATCATTAGGTCATATATCTGACAGTCGATATTTTGTCGGTTATCTTGCCCTAGAAGGCAACCCCCTTTTATAAGGATATTTGTACTACATTTTTATCAGATTGGAGAGTAACAGGCGGTGCTGGATTGAAGACTGAAGGAGAGAGGACGTGGATGTATTGTAATCTCATATTTGAAGATAATACAGCTTGGAGCCTCTTTTCTTGGTGGAGTTTTTTTACCTGAAAGGGTTTTTTATCTATGTTACATACTATGTTATGTGTTTAGTTCTTAGTGCATGTTATTTCTGTGTAATAGGTTTTGATTTCTATTGCAATCTCCATTGATTCTACATTATTTAAAGGATAATAAGGTTTGAATCAGATTTTCATTGTGTGGTTTGCACCTTCATTTCTAACACAATACAACTTTACAAGTGGACCCAAATAAATATTTAATGTGGCTAAACACATCTTCTAGATGCACCACAAATAAATATTTATTTTATATAATTAAAATATTTCATTACTTGTGCAAGGTGTACAACACCCTTATCCTAATAGTCAGTGACCCCATCATCGATTACATTCTTGTGCTTACTAAAGAATTTCGGTTTATCATTGGAAATTTTTGATTTGTCATTTTGATTGTGATCCTTTGAACAAAGTTTTATTACCCCTTTAACAATGAGGGATTTTTCAATTTGAATTCCCTTTTTGACAAGCTCATAAAATGAAGTGACACATTGGACTTGTAAATGAAATGCCAATTATGGATTGAGATTTGTGATAAATATGTAAATAGGTTATTTTTCTAGTATTGGTCATAGGTATTTACTAGCCAAGGCTCTTCACCATTGAAGGAATGATGAAAAGATCTCCCTTTATTTTTGTTTGGTGTTGCATAGGTCCATCATATTTAACTCGTGGTCTATATTATAGGAGAAGTGTTTAGCAATTTTTTTGAATAGGTCTCCAAAGGATGTGATGGACCCCTTAGGTTGGTGCAAGAACCACTTGAGTGCTTGTCCACCTAGACTATGGGGGGAAATGCATAGTAATTATATGTCCTCATGTGCCACTTCTTGGCCTGTCATGAAGAATTCTTTGAGATGTTCCATAGGATCCCCCTTTCCCTTGTATTTGTCATATTTTAGAATTTCAAAGGAGGTCAGAAATGGGAGTTGTGAGATGGATTGATCAAAAGGATAGGGACATAATTCTTTGAAAGTATATGATTTTTTATGGGTCCCATCTTAAATTCCTTTGATCAAATATTTTATTTCTTTCCATTCTTGATCAAAAGATGAGCTAGGTGGTGCTGGAGGTGGATAGGTGTATTAATAGTGTTACATATTGTAGTTCATGGGAGGGGTGAAGTGTTGGTTGATGTTTCTTAGGAAATTGATGTTGATCTTATGTGGAATCCCAAGGTTAGGAATGGTTACATTGGAAGTGGAAACGTGGGAGCTGTTTTTGTTTGAGATGGGAATGGAAATGTACTCCACATGGGAGGTATGATGTTTAGCTCTAGATTGGGTGTCTATGGTTGATGTGACTTTGTCATGTCCCCTTTCCAAAATAACACTTCTATTTTTAGTAAGTTTCCCCTGTCCAAAATAGTAAGTCAGACTATAAGGCATCTTGGAGGGAAAAGTAATTATTTAATATTTTATTTGTTCCGGAGCAATTTCAAATATCATGAACAAATAAATATTGAATAAATCTGATTTATTGCTAAAATACCTCCTTGGAGCATGGGATTTGAAAGGAATCATGAGTGGTTGAAAATAGGAGCTTTTACATTTATTATATTTTGGCATCTTGCATAAGTGGAGTTATGGAAATTGTTCAAATCTTATTTTTGAATATTATTTGGTGTAACTCCCAAAACATGGTGTTGGGGATTTTGGATGCCCAATATTGCCTTTCATGGAAATAAATAGGTGTAATGTTGCAATGCTGAGGGTAATGTTATTTTTAGTATCTTCTTGTAGAGTGGATGCTTTGTGCAGCTTCAGTGGACAGGGAAACCATTGAAGATGGAGCTTGTGGCCGGTTGACATGAGTTCCTAGCAATTTGAGAGTAGTGTTCTTGGGTTGTGATAGAAATCTCACCTTAGGGATTGCATTGGAGCAAACGAGATTTAGTTAGAATAGAGATTTTGTTGACCGCGAGACTTTCAACACAGTTTTGGAGTAATTTGGTATTGTTTGTGGTGCTGTTCACATTTACTATTGTGTAGGGTTTTTTTTGCTATGTATCCTACTGTAATTCATCATATACATCACCTTGTTCTACCCACACCAAGTCTAGGTACCATTTTGGGGCTTTAGAGGCATTGTGGTGATATACACATGTGTATTTCAACATTTAGTGTAGTGGGCTGTAGTTGAAATTGTAGTTTAGTTATATAGTTTGCTGCTGAGTTTTGTAGGTGTTTGCTTCTGTTATTTTAATAATATCAGATCATATTTCATGTACTTTCCATCTCAAAATCAAACAATATCAGTTTGGGGGTGTTATTGGTGCGTTTTGGTAGTCGACAATTTTGTGGGTTTTGTTGTATTTGCTCCAGACTTGAAAATATAGTTGATGTAGCTTTTGTGACTGTTATTATAATATAGAGGATGATTAGATCAGATCAATATGTAAGCAAATCAATGCCATAAGTTCTGGACAAATGGTGTTAGTTTGGTGTGTTTATTTTCAATTCTGAGCATTTGTAGTTTCTACTCAAATTGCAATTTTCTAATTTAGTTTTTGAGAGTTGTAGTGCATATTTTTTAATGAAATTAGTCCCAATAGGTTCACATATCATAGAATATTAGTAATTAAGGTTTTCAAAATATTTTGGGCAAATTTGAGCATTATGTGATCAAGACAAGGTGCCCTTTGGAACTGTTTTTGTGTTTTTTCTAAAAGTTAAATTTCTGAATTTGATGATTATTGAAAATATTTATTTGGGGACTGTGATCAATGAGAACAAAATAGAGATTTAATATAAATCAAATGCAAAATACAATGATTATACCTTCACTTGACTCACAAATCCAAGAGAGGGAAGGAGTTGCACCCGAGAGCTCCTCAGATTTTACCCATGATGACTAAAATGTGGGTTGCTCAATGTTTTCAACACAATGTAAATGAGTGATTTGGACTTAGATGGAGATGGAGATGGGGATGAGGCATGATTTTGGCATTATGATGGTATGATGAGGAGGTTGTGGAGATATTTTGGCAGAGGTTTGATGCAAGATGAAGTTCCTTTCTAATGGCTTAGAGAGGGGTCTCATTTATATAGTTTTGGAAATGAGGATGGAGGGTGAGGATTAGAAGATGAGATCAAGGGCTAGGAATCAATGAGAGTTAGGGTTAGGATTGAATCCATAGCCTTGTGACAAGTGTCACAAGAGGGGTGGATGAGAGAGATCAAGGGTTAAAACTTGGTCAATGGGATTGGAGGGCTCTCATTAAAAGTGAATTTTAAATTCACATGGGGAAAGGTGTGGAGGATTAAAATGAATTAAAGATTCATTTTTGGGAAGAGTGGACATGACAAGTGAATTAAGAATTCACTTTTATGTGGAGATGTGAAGATGTACTCTTACATGTGTAAGAGGGTGATAAATGAGGGGTAAAGAAGATTTGACTTTTTGAATAAAAGATTGATTTTTATTCAAAGGTGTATGGAAGAATGGGCTAAGCAAGGTTGATTAAGTGTTTAGCTTAATTAACCTAGGTCTAGGGGATAGGTAGGCTAGGGTAGATTGATCAGTAGGATAGATCAATTAGATAAGCATGATTTATCTAATTAACAGGGGTTAGGGAAATGGACAAAAAGTAACTAAATAAATATTAGAAATATTTATTTAATTGATGATGATAGTGTTGTAAGGTCTAGTGATAAATTAAGTGAATTAATTGATCACAAGGGATAGACAGATGGTTAGGAAGATACGGGAAATTGATTTGCAGAGCAAGTCAATTTTAGGTGTCTACATTTGCCCCTCTTTGAGATGGTGTTGTGGCTAAGTAACATCATTTCAAAGAAGTTAAAACATAGAGTTGGATTGGATAGAAAAAAGATTTTGGCTTGGAAGAATAGGGTAAGGTTTAGGGATAATTGGTAAGGGGGATGCCCCCTCGAGAGGATAGGCGGGTTGCAAGAACATGGTTGTGCTCTCAAAATGGATGGAAGAGATTGGTAGAAGTGGTTGGAGGATAAGGGGCGAGATGAAAGTGTGATGATGTTGGGAGATTGATTGGTGGATGATCATTGTGTTGAAAATGATTTAGAGCAATCCTAGGTTTGATATAGCAAAGTGGATATTTTCACCAAGGTATAGAAGACCAGGGTGATAATGTTTATCCAACATTTGCATGGACTAGACATGAAAACAAAGGGATGATCCCATAGATGCCCAAGATAGTACAACCTTGTCCTGACGAGGGAAGGGGACTCATAGCATAAGTCCTTAGTACACAAAAGGTATGATGAACCTTAGATGCATAAGGAGATCAATATGCTAGAACCAACCCTATGATCAACAAGATATGAATACTAGCTTGGAGTAATGAAACCAACCCACAAGCACAACATACAAAAGCAAGACTATGCCCCATTCTAGATGTTTTCGCCACGTACCATGATATAGTGAGATCAAGGTAGCTTTGATGTGATCTTCGAATAGGACAAAAGATAAAAATAAAAAACGAAAAGACCAACAAACCAAACAAGTAGCCATTGTATCTCTTTCCAAGATGGATGATGATAGGATAGATTCTGCCTATCATAGGAATGATATATCCTAAGGCAGGAATCGATTGATGATTGGATCATGATTAGTTGATGTTGTAAGATTGGCTCAAGATATGATGGTGACAAGTTGTGGTTGATGCTGATTTGCTAGTTGATGATTTTTGTTTAAGGGATGATGCTTCGATAGGTGATGCGATGCTTGGATCTAGTGTAAGCTCAGTGGGTTGGACGGGTGCATCTTATGTATCTGAGTACTAGAAACATCTTGCGTATTCCAGACTACCTACATACCCTGTATCCACAGGATCAAGGCACATTAAGATGCAGGTGATTATGATATGTTGTTTTGATTTGTGATGGTGATGTGGGATGATTATAGATGTGATGATGTTAGAAGATGAAATGTGCTGGATGATTTGGGTGATTGTGATGATAATTGTTTTTGGGATTTTGTGGATATTTTGATTTTTTTGGATTTTCTTAGAATATCTATTTTTTTGGATTTTTGTGATTTTTTAATTTTTTTGATTTTTTGATTTTTTGATTTTATGGATTTTCATGATTTTGGAAAAGGAATGATTTGTTATGATGGTTGCATTGGATTTCGTGTGGATAACCTTTATGCTAGATACCAATGACAAGGGAACATGAAGTCTAGAGGTGAAGGTGATGGGGTTGGATAGGATTGGCGATGAAAGGATAATGGATAGGAGATTTGATAAATGGATAGATACATGCAGATAAGGGGTAGGATGGGGGATAAAGGATCTAATAGGGATACATGATAAGTAGATGGAGGGACTGTCAGTGGAAGGTGATAGAGAGGAGGATTCATGATTGATGGATTGGAAGATAGAGAAAGGGATGCAAGATAGATGGATGGGAGATAGGGATAAGAATTTTCTCCAAGGGCTAGGTTGCAAGGAATCATATGCCCTAATGCTTAGAATTTTGCATGATGGGTTCATGTTTGAGTGGATGGAGGATATGCCTACAAAGGGATTATGCCAAGAGGTCTCCAAAGCATGTTGTTGATATTATGCCCCTTGTCTTTATCAAGATCTAAGGTGGGAGATGGTAAAAGCAAGATATAATGGATAGGATGGATGGGAAATGATAGGATAAATAGGGGGTAGTGGATGAGAATATGATAAGATAAGGATACATGGATAGGATATGCAAAAGGATGTTATGGATGTGGATGATTAGATGGTTTTGCCCCCAAGTGTAGGGATACAAAATGGATGGAGAAGGGATTACGCATGATGCCCACAAGGGGTTTTCATCATGGTACTTGCAAAAGGCGCCACAAGAAGTGGTTTTCACCATTGGACGGATTTTTTTTCTCTTTATTATTATTTTTTTATTTTTTTATTTTTTGATTTGATTTAATTTTATTTTTTTTGCTTTTTTGATGGAATGGGGAATCTAGCGTCTGTTTCCATAGCAAGGCGAAGATGGTCCCATGTTGGATAGCATTTTGGATGATGATTGCATAGATGTTGGTAGATAGGAGAAGATGGAATGCATTGGTGGATAATGGATTATGATGTGGATTATGCAAATGCATGGACCATAGGGATGTGATGGGGGAGATATGTAGGATAGTGGATGAAAGATGAAGAGATGGGGGTATATGGGAATGTCAAGTGGTGGAGGGGAACTAAGACCAACGGTTGCACATACCGTGATGTATTTGGAAGCTTGTACTTTGGATGTGGATTTGGGACTACTGGGGATCGGGATAGGGGATTTTTAGATGGTCGATTTGGGGTTTTAGGGACCCAAATGGACTTAGGAATTATGGGATTTTTAGATGGGGAGCATGATGTTTGGGATTTTACGGTAGATTGGGAGGTGGATGCCTCATTAGAGTTTGATGCTTTTTGTTTTGGGACCCACATCATTTTTGTTTTTGCTTTTTCTTGTGATGGTGTGGGATTTGATAGCCTTTTGGATTTTTGATTTTGCTTGGAAGGGATAACATCTTTAGGCTTTTGTGCTTTATGAGTTGGGGCATTCAAATTATTACTTTTGAATCCCATGGATTTGAGGGAAGCTTCATGTTTGAAAGATGTGTGCTTTTGTTGGTCTTGATTGGGAAATTTAGGGGGTTTATGGGTGGATGGGTTAAAAGTGGATTTTTGGATGAATGAATGAGGGGATTTGAGGATAGGGATGTTTGGTGTTGGTATGATAGGAGGTAAAGTGGATTTGATAGGGCTATTTGGAGTTGGAAGTAGTGGAGGTAAATTTGATGGAGGAAGATGGATCATCACATGCTTTTGAAAATGATAGGATGATGGAGGAGGGATGGCGACATATGCTTTGGGGGTGCGATGAGATGCACCATGCTTAGGATTGGATGAATGGATTTTGGAAGGTGCGTGGGTGGTACCAACATGTTTAGATTGTTTTTCTGGGATGCATAGCCAAGGCCATGTGAGGATGGATGGAATGTGGTGTGGATGGGCTCCAAGATGCCTTGTTCGTGAAGGCCTAAGCCTTTGCCTTGATAGGTCATCTGTTGGAGTATGCGACATGCAATGGAATGTTTGGTGCTTTGGAAACAAGACGTGAGTCCATTATTTGTTGGAGAAGGATAGGTGGAGGATGGAAGTTGTTCACCTCCTACAAGGGGTTTACCACAGATGAAGGTGCTTTTTCCAAGTGGATAAGGGGATGGATTTGGGATGGGATTGGTAGATGGAGGTAAAGGATTCATGGGGGGTGGTAAAGGGGTGGTAGAAGATGGTGTGAGATCAATAAGTTGATCAATAGATGGCAGGGGATTGGGGATGGGATTAGATGGGATGGTTAGATCTTGATTAGGAGAAGGGGTTGATGTTTCAACATGCTTTGGATTTGATTCTTGACATAGCTCGTGTGCTTGGATAGAAGTGGGAGTGACTTGGATAGATGTGGTAGGTGCTTGGATGGATGTGATAGGTGTTTGGATGGATGCGATAAGTTCTTGGCTTATGGGTTCTTGAACATGGCTACATGATGGTTCTTGACTAATGATAGGGGATTTTTCAAGAGGTTTGGTAGGTGTTGGATTGCACGAGGGTGTTTGATTCCTTACTAATAGCCAATGGATGGCATCCTTCATGAGTGTATGGGTTGAAGAACAATATAATGGATGGATAGTGATGGTGGATGGTGTAGGATTAGGATTGGGATTGGATAGGTGGGTGATAGGATTAGGTAATGATGGTTCTTGGATAGGTTTTGGACTAGATGGGGGTGTTGGAGGGATGGAGGATTTGGGGGATTCCATTGCTTTGCTTGGTGATGTTCTTTGGAGGAAATCCCACAAGGATTCTTTGGATGTGATAGTGTTAGGATTTGGAAGATTTGATGGTGGATTAGATGGTGTATGGGTGATAGGGGTTGGTGGATTGGGATATTGTGTTGGGGGGCTTGGGATTGATGGATTGTAAGGTAGGTAGGGTGATGGATTAAGGTTGATAGGATGGGGATTAGAGGATGGGGGATTTGTATGGGGAAATGGTTGTTGATATAAGGTTTGGATTTCAGAGATAAGGTGTGATAGATTGGTTTTCCCTTGATCAAAGTAAGCATGACAAAGGTTGGGGGATGGATAAGTTGGAGGTATTGATTGGTTGGATAGGTATGATGGCATGGATGTGTAAGGGGATGAAGATTGATATGTGGGTGAAGGTTGATATGATGGAAGTTGGTATGAGGGTGACGGTGTGGATATGTAAGATGTAGGTTGGTATGAAGGTTAAAAGAATGAAGATTGATATGATGTGGATGGGGATGATGTGTAGGGTGTTTGTTGATATGATGATGGTTGGGTAGGGGCTTGGGATTCTCCAATGATGAGGTGTGCTAAGGGCATATCTATAATGTCATTTTTGCATTTTTCCTTAGCATTAAGATCCATGTTCTCATAGACTTTTCTAAGTCTTTGTAATTGTTGCATTGCTTCATAAGGATCCATTTTGTAGGAGGGATATGAGATGATGGAGGATAATGGATGATTGTGATGTTGGGAATCAATTTTCAAAACCTTAGGATGATTTGATTTTCTTCAAAAGATGGATGATTCTCTATACTTAAGGTGGACTAATGACACTTAAGTAATAGAATTGATTTAGTTGATTGGATTGGATGATCAATTAAGGTCTTGATTTTTTGATTGGGTTTGATTTGGATTTGGAGTTGGATAGTGATGTTGGGGGACTTGGATGTTGATTGAGATTGATGTTGATATGATGTGATGATGACTTGGGTATGATTATGCAAAAGGATGTTATGGAATGATTAGAGATGATTAGGATAATGATTAGGGTACTATTGATAGGATGAGGATGAAGGATGAAGATGTGACTAGGATGTGCTTAGGGATGATTGGGATTAAGATTGATTTGACAATAATGGAGATAATGATGAAGTGTAATGATTAGAATGATGTTGTTTGGATAATGATTTAGATAGAATGATGATGATTGATCATGTAGAGTGAAAAGGATATGATTAGGATTTATTTAGGATGACTTGGATGTGATTAGGAATGAAGTGGAAAAAAATGAGTGATTAGGATGAATGTGATTGAATTTGAATGTGTTGGAAGAATGAGTTGAATGACTTGTCTTATGTGTTTTGATGTTTAGCTTGATTTGGCAATGTTCAATGAAATGATCACACATGTACAATCATGAATCACTCACACAAGACACAAGCAATTTTGAATTTTGAATTGGAAGAATATGATGATTAAACAAGCACATGTGGAAGACACATCAACAAGCCCTAATGTCTAGTTTAATGGGGTATGGCCAGTTAGGTTTTGGGCAATGTTTACACGAGGTTGACTAAGAATTGAAAGTGAAATCCTATCACACAACTGGGAGAAGGGGGTAACCCACCCTTCACCTTCACTTCCCAAAGGTAGAAAGTTCTTTGGGGCTTAGCCAAGAGTGACAAGATTTTGATTTCAATGAGGGTGTCTTTCGATTTAGCCTCAAATGATGTCGTCCCTAGGGGTGATGAAATCCCCTAGCAGGCCTCCTAGGAAAGGGTAAACAAAAGCGAATCAAGTGAGGTGTTTTTGATCTCTAAGGTCACCTTGCAGTGCGAGGAGAGAGCATACACATGCCACTTGATTCACACTTGCACTTGGTTAATTGACCCTTAGAAAATTGAAATGTGAGAAAGACACGTCAAGCAATGATTCTTTTTAGTCCAATTTCAAGATGTGATTAAAGACAATGGTTCATTTTAAGCCCAATTTTGATATGTGATGAAGACAAATGTTTGTTTTATGAGTCCAAATCGAATTGTGGATGCAAACAAGATTAAAGATGAAATATTAGAATGCATGTACCTGGATTGTTTTTGCTATCCAAGCTGCTATATATGCTGTTCCTGATGTTATTCCAACCTCGTATAATCACCTGCAAGTCACAAAATTGAAAACAAAGCAAGTAGACTAGCATAGGAGATTGTTATGCGAAAATCAAGAATTTGATAAAATATAATGAAAAATGAACTGATAGAGCAAAATGGATTGCATGAATAGAAAATTCAAGAAATTCTATGCTATTAAAAAAAAAATTCACTGAAAACTAATTAAAATTGCTCAAGTTATGATGGTTTGAAGGTTTGAAGCATCTTTGACTTTGACTACGGAAAAAGGATGGAAAAAGATATAGTCACCTGAAAATTTCTTCACAACTATGTAGTTTGCCTCGTTAGCTTTCCGGCAAGTCCTTGTTGTGAATTTTTGACTCCGTATGTGAAAGTTGTGTGAGTTTGAAAAAAATAGCCTATTATGGCATGTAGATAGCACAAGAGGTCAAGCTCTGACCGTTTGAAATAACCGCTAATGGTTTAGGTCTCTGGTCACATGTACTATCAAAAGGACTAGCAGTTAAGGTTGAACTATTTATTGTTGGCAGTTTGCCTTGTTGTGTTCACATGTCAGCTTAAACCCTGGTGTTTAGGGTTAATTTGGGCGGTTAAGGGTTTAGAGAAGCCCTCGGTCCCCCATATGACTAAGGGTTAAGGCCTACGAAAAAAATAATAAAAGAAAAAAAAAGCAATAGAATCGAGGGGGTTTAAAGCTCCCCACTTATGGTCATGGATGTGACCAGGCCTTCGTCAAACAAGGGGCTTAAGGCTCAAACCACCCAAATTAACCCTAACCACTAAAAGAATGCTGTCAGAGGACATTGACGATGGTAATGGCGAGTTAGAAGGTTTTTGAAGCAGTAGATCCGTGAGAAAGCTTCACCATAGGTAGCGATTGATGTTAAAGGTGGTGATAGAGTTATGAAAGCATTGCAGCGAGTGGAGACCAGGGATCAGGAGATATGGATGAATGGAGGAAAGTTTGCAAGGGGCAACAACTGTGGGTCTTGAGCGGCGGTGAGACTGTGAAAGAGGTGGTGTTCGGGCGGGGAGTAGGTGGCGACGGAGGTGGAATGACAGTGGCGGGGAGGATGAGACTCAGGTGGTGGTGACAAGGGAGGTGAAGCGGTGGATGAGCGGCAGAGGATTGTTGGGTGGCGACTAGGTGAAATGGGTGGTGATGAGTGGAGCTTGGGCGTTGGGTGGTGTCGACAGTAGGGTCAGCGGGAGATAGCAGAGGATGCGGTGAAAGAGGAGTTGTCTAATGGTGGAGGTGGCGCTAGGGTTTTGGGCGCAGACTAGAGTTTGTAGCATCGACCGGGTGTATTCAGGTGTCGACTGCAGAGATAAGGGTTGCAAATGGCAGCGACCAAGTGGCAGAAAGGGGTGGCGACCTTGGATGCTAGGGTTTAATCACTTAAGACCACTGAAAACCACCGGTTCACCAACAGAAACCTGCAAAACCAAAAACTCAACTTCCACATAGCGTAGAACCCTGAATCAGTACAGCCAAGGGTCTGCGGGTTCGTACAGTACGGATTTGCAGACCTAAAATTTTTTCAAATTTTTTCAAAAATTTTGTCATAGAAAATAGTCAACTTTATAGTCAAAAAACTCAGAAACAGCGTCCTGATCATGATGGTGGGGTCAGTTTCTGCATAGGACGCAACCTGCAACAGTTCACTCCCAAAACTTGCAAAATTTGTTACCACTAAGGTCAGAAAACAAAGATTTTGACAACAAAACCTGCACAAACTGACGATTAGATTCAAGACTGGGCGTGCCAATGTGATCATTGAGAACAAAATGAAGATTTAATACAAATCAAATGCAAAATACAATGATTATACCTTCACTTGACTCACAAATCCAAGAGAGGGAAGGAGTTGCACCCAAGAGCTCCTCAGATTTTACCCATGATGATTGAAATGTGGGTTGCTCAATGCTTTCAACACAATGTAGATGAGTGATTTGGACTTAGATGGAGATGGAGATGGGGATAAGGCATGATTTTGGCATTATGATGGTATGATGAGGAGGTTGTGGAGAGATTTTGGCAGAGGTTTGATGCAAGATGAAGTTCCTTTCTAATGGCTTAGAGAGGGGTCTCATTTATAGAGTTTTGAAAATGAGGATGAAGGGTGAGGATTAGAAGATGAGATCAAGGGCTAGGAATCAATGAGAGTTAGGGTTAGGATTGAATCCATAGCCTTGTGACAAGTGTCACAAGAGGGGTGGATGAGAGAGATCAAGGGTTAAAACTTGGTCAATGGGATTGGAGGGCTCTCATTAAAAGTGAATTTTAAATTCACATGGGGAAAGGTGTGGAGGATTAAAATGAATTAAAGATTTATTTTTGGGAAGAGTGGACATGACAAGTGAATTAAGAATTCACTTTTATGTGGAGATGTGAAGATGTACTCTTACATGTGTAAGAGGGTGATAAATGAGGGGTAAGGGGGATTTGACCTTTTGAATAAAAGATTGATTTTTATTCAAAGGTGTATGGAAGAATGGGCTAAGCAAGGTTGATTAAGTGTTTAGCTTAATTAACCTAGGTCTAGGGGATAGGTAGGCTAGGGTAGATTGATCAGTAGGATAGATCAATTAGATAAGAATGATTTATCTAATTAACAGGGGTTAGGGAAATGGACAAAAAGTAGCTAAATAAATATTAGAAATATTTATTTAATTGATGAGGATAGTGTTGTAAGGTCTAGTGATAAATTAAGTGAATTAATTGATCACAAGGGATAGACAGATGGTTAGGAAGATATGGGAAATTGATTTGCAGAGCAAGTCAATTTTAGGTGTCTACAGGGACATTACAGACTTGACTAGTGAATGGGAATTTTGGGACTCATTGTGAAGGTATGTGTGTGTTTTAGGTGGAATTGATTCTTGATAGAGGGGGTTACCCCTAATGGAAAGGGATTGTTTGTCTTGACAGGTATTGTTGTAGTCTAAGTGGGGGTTAGTGTGGTCATAAGAAGGATGTCTTTCCATTTTATGACATGAAGAAGCATGTGGCTTGGGAATGTGATGTTGGGGTCTATATGGAGGTTAGTGTGGTCATGAGAAGTGATGGGATTTCCCTCATGGTTATGAACATGATATAGAGGGTCCGGGTACACTATGCAATAAAGATGGGAGAGTTCATAACTATGAGGCAATCTAGCCCTTGATTCAATGACTTGTATAAGGATTGCATCTTTATTCATTTCAATTAATTTCTCCATTAAATCATATCCTTATTCAAAATTAAGGATAGTGTTGGGATCATTAGGGTACTCAGGTTGAGTAGGAGGGTCCTCATTAGTTTCACTACCATCATGTGGGGATTGAGATGACCCTCCTAAGAAGGGGAATCATTCTATGAGGGATTGGCTATGGAAGGGATTTTCTTTAGTCATTCACATTCTAGCAGTTTTCCTAGTGATGAGGGCCATTTATCTTGACTTAGGACTTGAAGTGGTAGAAGATGGGTGTAGACGAATTGGTGGGATTGGATTTGGATCAAATGAGTGGCAAAGAGGAAACCACTTTGGACTCCAAGTGTGAGGCATACCTTTTTCATTCCCATTCATTTGACTATTTACGTTACTATTGCTGATACATTTAGACTTGTGGGACTGTTGATCCCAAATTCCTGAACTATGAGATACTTTATATTATGGGAAAACTAATTGGGTGATGATGGATATATGCTTTATGTTAAAGGAAAACTAATTGGGTGATGTTAGATAGATGCTTTATATTATGGGAAAACTAATTGGGTGATGTTAGATAGATGTTTTATATTAAGAGAAAACAAATTGGGTGATGTTAGATAAATGTTTTATGTTAAAGGAAAACTAATTGGGTGATGTTAGATAGAAATTGGTTTTGTGATTCAATCTTGGGAATGGATGTTTGAAATGCAGAATTAGAACCTAATTGTAATGTGACTTCCCTTATGCGTATGTGAACTTGTGATATTTTATGCGAGTGTATGTTTTTAATTTTCTTTGGCTATTGTGTATATATATATATATATGTGGTATTGACCTTGCAATTGAGTGCACAGGTATTTCTAACCAACCAAAGATACTGGAGATCATCCCACACTCGATATTGTTATCCCTTGTGAAACCGATCTAGTTCCATGAGGAACTAAGATCAACTTTGTGTATGATGAAATGTTGTAATGTTAATTTACATGTGGTTAATTGGGTTAAGTCTACCCTCTTTTAATTTGAATTATAATTTGTGTTGTAAGAATTTTGTCTTTGAATTACATTTTTAAATTTTAAATTTTTGGAGACCCTTTTCATGTGTTTTAACTTGACCCTAACTAGGCTAAACTTGACCCTGGGTTATACCCCATGGGTCTAGGGTCCCTTTTGACTTGGGTAACCCTTGGTAAACCTCCATATGGTCACCGTAACTTCACACTAAAGTTAAGTGACGAAATTGGAGGCATGGGAGGGAGAGGATGAGTGGTACCAACACTCAAACCCATCCCTTTTCATTTCCCAAGGTTGGAGATGACTCCAAGGGCCACCAATTGTGGAGGAATTGACTCCAAGTCTCCCTCACAATTGGTGAGAGTACCCTTGGAGTTGTGTGGTCCCTCTTGAGAGGAAAGGAAGGGGACACATGTGTCACCCTTTCCCTCTTTAACTCCTCTTTTCTCTCCCACTTGTTGGAGAGAGGACATGTGGTAAGGGGTGAGGGAGACTTGGGGATGGGTGAGTGACATGTGTCAACACCCATCCCTTGGGACATGCTTGTGGTAGGGAGGAATAGTGAGGAGGTGACAAGTGTCATCTCCCCATTCCTCTAAGCTCATGGGTTGAGTTTATTTTAATCCCACTTGGGAGAGGGTTAGGGGTGGTTGAATTTTTGGAAATTTTAATTGTTTGATTTTGAATTTGGGAGGAAAAGATAGAGGGAGTTTGGTGGCTTATGTTGGAAGAGAAATTGGAGAAGCTCTACATCAACTTCTTCCATAATAGGGCTTTTAAAGGTTGGTTTCAAGGCTAAGGCCTTCCTTATGTATTTTAGTTTGCTTGCATGATGCATATGTGTGTGGTTTATTTCCTTGAGTGTTATTGTTATTGTGGGGAAATTCGGTTGGGTGTTGTAAGAGCCTCTCCCACTTGGGAGAAGATTCTCAACAAGTGTGGGGTAGGGGAGGAGTGATCCTCCTCGGGGTCATTACCATGTTTTGTGATGTTGCAAGCCTTGAGGGCATTATATGTGATTTTGAGCAAATTGAGACATGGCTTGAGAGCCAAAATATGGAAACTTTTGGAAATTTTGTTAAATGTAATGGCTTGAGGCCATGAGAGAAATTGTGTTGGGATATTTTGTTGGAGTGGCACTCTTGAGTTGAGTGTGTCCACTCACCTACCCCTTTGAACTCACCTTGGTTGAGTTCATGTGTTGTGAATTATCTATGGGTGTAATATTGCATTTTGGATATTTGTGTGCATTATTGTGAAGTGAAATGAGACCCTAGGGAGGAGAGCAAGATGTGTGGTTTTCTTTCCCCCTTGTGTGATATGCAGGTTCTTTGGAGCTAAATGTGAAGTTGGAGAAACCCCTTGTGCTTGGAGTCCATATTTTATTTTCCTTTACTCTTAAAGCTCATGAGAGAGAGCTTGGCCTTCTTAGGATATCTCACCATTGTTAGTTGTCAAAGATGAGAACTTGGTTCTCTCTTTTGGTTGTAAAATTATACTCTTGAAAGTTGTGTGTTGGACATTTTTCATTGTATTGAAAGTTAGAAATTGTTAGTTTAAACTCTTATCCTTCAAAAAGATGAATTGAAGAAAATTTGTTTATAAGCTATTGCATTGTATGTCATATTGAATTGTAAATTGGTTAAGTTGTGATTTTGTTGTTGTGGTAAATAAGAAATTGTAATTTGTTATTTTGAAAAGAAAGAAAAATTGGTTGTAGTTTTGTATTATAGGCATTTTAAATTACTTAATTATATTTGCTCCTCTCTTTAAAAAATGTGTAAATTTTAATCATGCAATGAATATACTTGTTAGGAAAAATAAGTTCTTTCCTTGTAGTAGAATTGATAAAAGAAAAATATGTTTGCATATCTTGCAAATTTGTTTAAAACAGAAAACCTATGAGTGCTTAGAAAGAAAATTATAGTTGAAAATATATTTTATTTATATATACTTGAGCAATTCAGATGGGTGTAATTTGTTTATATATTTTTTTTAAAAAAGAATAAAGTGGATTTATAAATTGTCAAGGAAAATTTAAACTACATTTATATATATATATATATTTATATACATATTAATATTTGAATTTAAAATAAACTGGGTTTTCTGTGTAATAGAACTGTTGCTGTGTATAGATATAATTGTATATATATATATACAATATATATTAAATAAATTTCATTATGAATAAGGTTTGCTGTGAAAAAAAATACAGAGGAGCGACTGTAATTATATTAGGTTGCAGTTTTGTTTTTTTGTAAAAATAAAAAAATATACAAAATTTGGTGGGGGGTTCGAACCCCCACACCGTCGCCATTGTGAAGGGTGTGGGGAGGGGGCAAAGCCCCCACCCACTGTCTCCGTGTTACTCCCCACACCCCCGACCTTCAACATACCCTGTGGAGCTCCCGCAGACTGCGCCCCCACACTCCCCTTGAAACTTGGACCCACGGACCACACTCCCTCTCCTCAACCTTCGCGGCCTCCATTGCATTGCCGCCCCCCGTGTCAACTATTCCTCGCCACGACCACATCGATCTCCACCTCTGCCACTACCCAGCACCGCCGCCACTACTGCGGCCACCATTGCCTTCTTAGCCCTACACACAAACAAACTAAAATTTAGGGCTTCAAACAAATTTCAAAATGAAAGCCAAAACAAAAGAAAATATATTTAGGGTTTCCACATTGTTAAAAAAAAGAAATATAAATACATTGTATTTATAAAAGAAAAAGCCTTGCTCATAAGTTATATATATATAATATAAGCCATCTTATGCATGTCATAAGTGGTCATTTTAACCTGAAATCAAATTGAGAAAATAACAAATTGACAACTTGAGATAATGATAAAAATGAGAGAAAAAGAGAAAGAAAGATAAAAGTGAAAACAAAGAGGAGAAAAAGGAGAAAATAGGATTTACACTCATAAAGCAAATATTATTTTATTGTTGGGAGAATTTTAGGGCTAAGAGTACTAATTAAGATTTAATATTCCTTTAATCATGGTTGGGGCAATTTCATTAACAAAATTAATTCAAACGTTGATTTAAACCTAGAACGGAAACTTAGTAAACTTCATCAAACGAAGTTAGTAAAACCTGATTTCGAGATCTGATCTACCAAGAAATTAGGAATAACGTAAATGATGTAGAGATAACTCTGATTGATAGAAAATGTGAAGGAGAACAAATTAATATTAAATTTCAGAAAATATGAAGGAGAACAAATGTTTGGACTTTGTTGAAAAATGTTAGAAAACATAAAGGAGAACAAATTAATATTAAATTTAAGAAAACGTGAAGGAGAACA
Organism: Cunninghamia lanceolata; assembly: GCA_027924645.1. Classification (NCBI taxonomy): domain Eukaryota; kingdom Viridiplantae; phylum Streptophyta; class Pinopsida; order Cupressales; family Cupressaceae; genus Cunninghamia; species Cunninghamia lanceolata. Next base: position 7,473,577 of record BSBN01000634.1, read on the forward strand.
AATGATCAGACTCTATTGAAAAATGTCCAATTAACTTAATCAACTGTATTCCAATGTAATTAGTGAGATGTAGGGAATTTTTTAACCCAAATCAGGAAACCTCTTAGTCAAAGTTAGTTTTAGTACAATAAACCCTACTCACGCCCGTGAGGCGTTATGCTGCCGAATTTTCCCAAAATTTAGGGTTTAGTTAGGTTAGTAAAGTTTAACCCTATTGGCAATGTTAACCGTGTTGTGATGACCCCCTTGTTGGCCTTCTTGCGAATGGTATGCGCACGTGTACATATTACCCTGTTTTCAACTATATTGTTTACGCCTTTAGCGTACGCCACCGAGCACGCTTATGCATGCGAGGGGGTTTCTAGGGAAGCATGGAATTTTTTTTGATATTTCGTGTGATGACCACATGACAAATGTGGACATGACACGTGTGATGCGTGTCGTGACCGCATGGGAAATGTGGGCATGACACCAAGGTTTATGGTTGTATTTGGATGAATATGTTAAGAGAGAGATATCAAATCCTAAATAGATGATGGCCTTAGGTGAGCTTATGAGTGATGTAGAGCAGGGTGGATGATCATAAACTAACTCAACAACTCAAACATTTCAAACTTAGAACCCTAATTTCATGGGTTTCTCTCACAATTCCCCAATTCCCCTAGTAGGACAACAAACAAGGTTTTTCCCACATAATTCCTGTAGCAGACCTCACACCTAGAAACTAATTATAGATTTAGATACCCATTAAGCCATTTCACAACATACCAAGTTTGTAGGTGGGGTTGTTTTGGAACATGAAGGTCAAATTTCTGCTGCTAAGCTGGAAATAGGCCTAATTAGGCTTGTTTAGATGGTTCACAACATGAACTTTAATCTCCAACCCTCAATCCTTCACACCAACAGCTCAGACATGTCTCATAGGGTTTGCCAAAGAATTTCCCATCATTACAAACAACTCCTTAAGATATTTTTACCAAACCCTAACTCTTAGGCAACTTTTGTCTAAAACATGAAGTTTTCCAACTAGGGCATCAACCAATCTTCACCAACCTACCTCCCCTACTCCTGCAAACTTCAAGAACATAAAAAAAACATGTCTACTCTCATTCCACCAGGTTTAAGGTTTATTCAATGGTGGAATGAGGATGAATCCATGATTTTCTGTCAAAACACACCCTAAATGAGGGTTTCAAGCAACTTGGAGAAGAAGTGCTCTAAATTACTCAAAATTTAATGAAACTAACTACAAATGAATGAGGATTCAAAGCATCATCACATCCAATCAAAGTTTGTTCACTTTCAGACTATACAAGGCCGTACTAAGCTCCGTAGCAGCAAGTTATGCTTAAAAAATGTAGAAAAAATAGAGTCTTTTATTAGTTTGATCTTCCAAAAACTTTTCCCAAGAATGCCTCGACCACACTAAGGCATATTTAAACATTTCCAAGCATATCTCAATGGTTCCAAACTACGTTTTCAAATACCCAACCGTTCAACTTCCTCTACACACAAAAATGCAAAAGTTGCTATGCAACTTTCACAATATTTACAAAATGGACTCCAAAATGACTTAAGACACCTTACAAACATAAGAAATGGTCTTCAATACCTTATTATATGCAAAATGACTCAACTAGACCAAAATACTAATACTTAGCAACTTTTTTGACATTAAGACCTATGCTGCCCTGCACCATACTCCCCAGGCAAAAGAAACTCAAGTCCCCTTGAGGACAGTACTACATCAATAAATTCAGGCTTGTTCATGTCATTTTCTAATCTGCAAGTGACATCCTCATTTGGTAAACCCTTCCAATGGACCAAAAACTAGAAATAAGCATTTTCCTTTATCCTTTTGAACTCTTTGGCACTTAGGATATGCTTCAACTTCAAAGGCTTGCTTGATGGTTGATCCTTGACTCCTCCTTCACCTGAAAATGTTGTGGAACCTGCATTAGTACCTACAACCATACCTCCTCCATTCTTGTAATGAGCTCCCTTCTTCTTCACTTTAGGTGTATGATTGAACTTGTCCACATCCTTTTGAAACTTATTCTTGACCTCTTCACCTTTGCTTCCCAGTTCTACCATCTGTTGTTGTGTCCCTGTAACTACTGCTTGATCATGCAGACTAACCTCTAACATGAAAGGAATAGACTAACCGATATCCCCTTTTGAAAGCAATGAATGTAACACTCCTCCTATCATCATAGCAACATACTTCTTAATCCAATCTTGAATCCCCAAAATCAATTCATCCTTGACCTTCAACATAGCAGATCTTGACACCAACTCAATGTCATTTCCCTCCAAAATCAAGTCATTCCTCAAGCCTGTTGTCATAACATCTCCAAGTTTTGAAGTGGCTGCAGGGTTCACGTCCTTCTCTTCATCTACCTTTATAAACTCCTTCCTTCCTACCATCATCACATTAGATCCCTTTGTTTGTCCTTTATTGTCCTCTTTTAATGGTGTCAAAGTATAGGATACTCCATCTTTTTCTATCTCACAAGTATTCTTCCTACCATCATACATAGCATGCCTATCAAATTGCCAAGGCTTCCCTAGCAGCAAATGACACACATCCATGGGTAATATATCACACAAAATTTTGTCTTTGTATCCTCCTGTATTAAACTCCACCCAACTTTGTTCATTCACCAAAACATATGGACCCTCATTCAACCAAGAAACTTTATAAGGAGTAGCATGTGGTATCCTAGGTAACTTGAGTTTATCAACCATCTCAATTGAAACCATGTTATTTGTACTTCCTGAATCAATTACAACTTTACATACCTTACCCAAGCACTTACAAGTTGTTTTGAAGAGAGTCCTTCTTTGTGGTGGCTCCTTTTCCTTTAATTCCTTGATAAGAGTTCTCCTTACCATTAGTGATTCCCCAACCTCAAGAGCAGCATGCTGTGATGGAGAGTTTACACTCTCATTGTCCTCTTCTTGCACCCATTGAGCTCTTCTTTCTCCTCCAGGTGAAGTAGAGGCTTGACATTCATTGTACTGCCATGCTTGATGTCCAAACTTGTTGCATTGATAGCACCTTCCTGTGAATGCATTAGAACCTCTTCCTTGACCTCCAAATCTGCCTCTAAAGCCTGATCTACCCCCCTTAAATCCACCTCTCTGATCAGCAACTTGGTCTTGGCCTTTGCTTGCATCTTCTTGGTTCTCATATGATTGCCTTGAGTTAGAAAATGAACCTCTTCCTCTGGTATTGCTGCCTCTACCCTTGTTTGACTTGTCTTGCCTTCTCTTTATCTTTTCTTCATCCCTAATTACGATTTGATAGCATTCCTCTACCATCCTTTGGTTATACAAACTCAACTCATCTTGAAGGTTAAATATTAACCCACTAAGATATCTAGCCACCCTCTCCACATTATCCTCCATGTGACCTACTCTTATACTCAACTTATAAAACTCATCAGTATAAGCATTGACATCCATCTCTCTTTGTTTCAAACCTTGAAGTTTCTTGTACATTTGAATTGCATAATCACTCGGTAAAAACTTTCCCTTAAGCTTGGCCATCATTCTATCCCAAGAAATAATTTTTGTCTTACCTTTCTTCCTCCTTTCAGTTTTCTCATAATCCCACCATAATAGTGCATGCCCCTTCAATTTTGTTTTTGCTATCTTTACCCTTTGTTCCTTTGTAATATCTTCACACTCAAAGTAATTGTCAAGTGCTGCAGTCCAATCTAAAAGCTCTTCATCATTAAAATTACCTCCATACATAGGTAAATCAATCTTTGCCTTGTGTTTATCTTTCTTGACTTCTCTCAGTAGCTTGGGAAACTTCTATTCATCAGGATCCAATTCCTCTTCTTGGTCTCCTTCTGGGGGATTCTCCTTTTCCCCTTCCTCTTCTTGGTCACTCTCATCATCTATGACCACACCTCTCCTTTGATTGGTTTCCACAGCTTCAAGCCTTGCTACCACCATCTCTTGGAGTTTCTTCAATCTCCTAATCTCCTTTGCAGTCTTTTCCTTCATCTCATTCATTTCCTTAGCCATATGGGTACGTTTTGGAGGCATCTTGTTCTATTTTCTTCTTCACACCTTCCCACTTATAAACCTAACCTATGCTCTGATACCAATTTAATGCAGAGCAGGGTGGATGATCACAAACTAACTCAACAACTCAAACTTTTCAAAATTAGAACCCTAATTTAATGGGTTTCTCTCACAATTCCCTAATTCCCCTAGTAGGATAACAAACAAGGTTTTTCCCACATAATTCCTGGAGCAGACCTCACACCTAGAAACTAATTGTAGATTTAGATACCCATTAAGCCATTTAACAACACATTAAGTTTGTAGGTGGGGTTGTTTTGGAACATGAAGGTCAAATTTCTGTTGCTACGTTAGAAATAGGCCTAATTAAGCTTGTTTAGATGGTTCACAACAGGAACTTCAATCTCCAACCCTCAATCCTTCACACCAACACCTCGGACATGTCTCATAGGGTCTGCCCAAGCATTTCCCATCATTACAAACAACTCCTTAAGAGATTTCTACCAAACCCTAACTCTTAGGCAACTTTTATGTCTAAAACATGAAGTTTTCCAACTAGGGCATCAACCAATCTTCACCAACCTGCCTCCCTTGCTCCTGCAAACTTCAAGAACATAAAACACAACATGTCTACCCTCATTCCATGAGGTTTAAGGTTTATTCAATGGTGGAATGAGGAGGAATCCATGATTTTATGTCAAAACACACCCTAAATGAGGGTTTCAAGCAACTTGGAGAAGAAGTGCTCTAAATTACTCAAAACTTAATGAAACCAAATGAAACGAACTACAAATGAATGAGGATTCAAAGCACCATCACATACAATCAAAGGTTGTTCACTTTCAGGCCGTACAAGGCCATACTAAGCTTTGTAGCATCAAGTTATGCTTCAAAAACACAGAAAAAACAAAGTCTTTTATTAGTTTAATCTTCCAAAAACTTTTCCCAAGAATGCCTCGACCATACTAAGGCATATTTAAACATTTCCAAGCATATCTCAATGGTTTCAAACTATTTTTTCAAATACCCAACCGTTCAACTTCCCCTACACACAAAAATACAAAAGTTGCTATGCAACGTTTTTGCAACTTTCACAATATTTACAAAATGGACTCCAAAATGACTTAAGACACCTTAAAAACATAAGAAATGGTCTTCAAGACCTTATTATATGCAAAATGGCTCTACTAGCCCAAAATACTGATACTTAGAAACTTTTTTCACATTAAGACCTATGGTGCCCTGCACCAATGAGTGAATTTAGAATGACTTGGATGGTTAATTTTGATGGATGATCTTGATGGATAGGATGATTTCTAAAGCTGGGAATAGATGATTTGGTTGAATTATGTGGATAAAAAGGATTGGTTTTCTAAACTTGGATTAAGTGTATATCACACTATTTTGGATCCTAAGGATGTGTTGGTGTTGATTAAGATTGTTGGAATCCATAGATAGTTGTAGGGTTCCAGAGGATGGATTATGGGTGCTAGGATAGTTAAGGGTCCCAAGTATTAGATTTTAGGCCCTATGATGATTAAGGGTCCTATATGATGGATGGGACAATTTTGACTAAAAAGAGATCCAAAATTAAAATTAAAATTGTCAAAGAATTGCTAGGATAGATGATGGATTTGTATGATAATGGTTGCTATGGATAAGTTGTGTGGATAAGAGATTGTTTTGAGTGGAACAAGAGATGTAGTGATTAGGAAAAAAGTTTTCAAGGTTTAGATTAATGTAAGGATGTTGGATGAGGACTAATATGGGAAGAGTAATGGATGGGTGTTACGAACTACGTACTTGAATGAACAAAGGATGAAGGTTTGGGAGATGGGCTAGAGGCTAAAAGGTAGTGGATATGGACTATGGATTATGAATTGAAATTGGGATGGACTTATTTTAATGATGGACAAGTGGATTATGGTTTGGACTAAGGCTAGACGAAATGGTTTTTTTGGATGAAGGATAGACTAAGGTTATTGATTAGGATTTTTCTAACCTTGGATTCAATTTTTATTTTAAGGATACCAATTGGATAGTGTTTTCAAACAAGAAAAAAGGATTTCATAAACTTGAATAAGTACATGAAAGGTTTACAATCAAGCACTTTGGTATTCACAACACCTAATTAAAAAGACACAACAAAAAACCTATCTTATTAATTAATAAAGGAGTGTCAATCCTCATGGGCCCACCAATGATGTTATTTATGTTGCAAGTATGTGCCTAATTGGTGTTGTCATTGATGTCAACATATCCTTGTTTTCATTACTGTCAACTATATCTTATTCTATTACTTGTTTAGAATACTTGTATGTTAAGGATATTAGGAAAATTAGCTTCTCCGAAAGAAACAAGTGATTTACAGAGAAGTACAGTACAGATAGTGAGTTGTATGTTGAAGAACAATCCGGTAAATTGCTCCGCATTTATTTCTGCTTGAAGATCATGATCTATGGATTGGAAGTAAGTTAGAGGTATGTCTAAGGATGCTACATTCTAGGTTTGAGCCATCCACATTAAGATCTGAGTGAGTTGTATTCACTAGAGTGAAACCTACTTTTTCTGTAAGTTTAGTTGAGACATGAAGATAGTATTTGGCTCCACATTCTTTCACAATAAAGTATTTTTCTCTGTGGTTCTAGAGGGAAGTTTGGGATGATGATAAGTGCCTACAGTTGCAATGGTTCATGGTTTGGTGGTCTGCAAGCTATCTTTCTTTTATGACAGTTGAAGACAGTGAAGTTCATGTGTTTTGGTGAGAAGATTCCTATGGATAAAGTGGTTAAGGTTCATGCAGTTGCTCTTAATGATTATAGCATGCTTGTGGATGTCTCCTAATCATGTTCCTATTTGGAATTTGGTCCACATTAAGAAATTAAGATAGTGTGTGAAGATTGTTCCCAGATAATGTAGCGTGTGACCAGTCTTGGCCAACCTGCTTGATCCCAATGATTGTGGAGATCTCTAGAAAATTGTGGAAGTGTGTTGTGGCATGGAAGATTGTCTTTAAGTCCCACCTAAGGCATGGAAGGATCCACATTTCATTCCCTTTGCATGATATTGCAATAGGTCAAGACCTATTTTGTAATTGTTTGTAATACCGACCTTGGAGATTTTTCCAATGGTTGATAATTGTGATGCCAACCTTGATGATCATTCCAAGGTTAATATAGTGTATAAATACTTGTAGTTGATTCGTGGAAAAGGTGTCCTTTAGCAGAAATGATAAGATATTAAGAAAGGTCCAAAGGTAGAGTAGATAATAGGCAGAGGAAAGAAGAGGAATAGTAGAGCAAAGGAAGAGCAGAGCAGAGGAATTGTTATTAACAACCCTCAGGGTTCAACAACCCTCAGGGTTCAACAACCCTCATTGTAATCTTACTAGGTTTAGGGTTGAGGCAGTGAGTCTACTAGACCTAGTTGTTCTTCATGGCAGTAAGCTAGTATGTTTAGGCTCGTGGAGTGACCAAGCCTGAACATCATTATTTCAAGATTGCAATATATATTGAGAGTTAATCCTCTCCGTGATTTTTCCCCACCTTGGGGTTTTCCATGTAAATCTGGTGTCTCTTGTGTTTGATGTTGTATCTATGGTTAAGTTTTTGATTTCATGCTCTCATTGTTAAATCATAATAATTATGGATAAGTGATGAATGTTTAAATTACAGAAAGTGTTTAAGTTTTGGGACAACTGATTCACCCCCCCTCTTAGTTGTCTGGCGCATATCAACAATTGGTATCAGAGCCAAGTCCCTTTGGAAAGAGTCTAACAACTCAAGGGAGATCCAAATGGAGACAAAAGGAAAAAAAATACTCTCTGAAACAACCAAATGCTCATCAAGAGATATCAAGAGTAGATTGTCCAAGGAAGTGATTCACGAAGAACAAAATGACAACCATCAAAGATGGTCTGAAGCTTGTACCGGTGATGAAGATTGTTGGGTTATTGATAGTAGCTGCTCAAACCATATGACTAGCGACAGGAGTAAGTTCATTAGTCTGGAAGAATACAATCAAGGGCTAGTCAGGTTCAGAGATGACTACACTGCTGAAGTCTGTGGAATAGGATCAACAAATTTTGGCAACAAACAAATTTCTGAAGATGTTCTTTATGTAAAAGGTTTAAAACAAAATCTCTTCAGCGTTGGACAATTATGCAGGAAGGGATTCAAGTTTGTATTTGAGAATGACTCTCTTGAATTCAAAGAAAAATCTAGAGCTACAATATCAATTGCAAAAAGAATTGAAAAGAACCTCTATCATCTCAAAAAAAGGGACTTTCTTGGATACACATCTCAAACAAATGAAAGATGGGTTTGGCATAGAAGACTTTGCCATATAAATCTTGATGACTTAACAAACTCAGTTTAGATTGTGAAGGATCTACCAGAGATTGATTACTCAAGCAACATCAGTTGCAGGAAATGTCAAAAATTATCAAGAAAAGCATGACAAGATAAAGAAAGATCCTCCACTAAACGATTGGAATTAATTCACACAAACTTTTGTGGTCCTACAAGAATATCAAGCCTCCATGGTCAAAGGTACTTTATGTTTTTCATTGATGACTTTTCTAGAATGACTTGGGTCAGTTTTTTAAAAGATAAATCAGAGATTCTAGAGGCACTCAATTTTTTTAAAGAAACCCTTGAAAATGAGCTAGGCATGAACATCAAAGGCCTAAGAATTGGGAAAGAAGAAGAGCATATCTCCAATGATTTCAATAAATTTTGTGAAACCTATGGGATAGAAAAATAGCTCTTTGCCAAAATTAAGATAATGGAAGAAGCAAGTAGAACTATTTAGGAGAATGTAAAATTAATGATGGAAGAAGCAAATTTACCAGATGTATTTTGGAAGGAGGCAATACAAACCACTGTCTATAAATTAAACAAAGTTCAGGTAACAACCAAAGAAGGAAAGACCCTTGCTGAGTTATGGTGTGGATCAATACCCACTGTGAAATATTTCAAAATCTTTGGAAGCAAATGCCTCATCAGAATGGAAAAGGACAATGCTAAGTATGAGGAAGGTATTTTTCTTTTATACTCATCCTAGACCAGAGCCTACTAGTGTTACAACAATAGATTGGGAAGGATCATGGAAAGTACAAATGTTAAGGTTATTGAAAACATCTAGGAGAATTCAGTCTCAACCAACAAGGGTTTGCAAATTGAAAAATAAGAAGGTTCCCAGACCACCAAATGCTATATGAAATATCACAAAGCTATTGTGAGTCAAATGAATATGTGCTTAATTGCCAGTATTGACAAAGACAACTCAAGAACTACAGACGAAGGCATAGATTTGAAAAAAGATTTAAGTAGGAAAATCAGACAGCTATAGCAAACTCTAAAAGAGAACATTGAAGAAAAGACAAAGATTGAAAATTGTCTGAAAGACAAAATTAAAGACCACATGAAGCTTGAAGAAAAAGTTGAAGACTTGAAAGCTGATCTGAAACATGTACAGGCTCAAAGAGACCAATTCAGTGTGAGTGCTGCTAGATATGATAAGCTAATAGCAGAATAGAAAAATGATAGAGAAGGCATAACATTTGGAAAAGACAAAGGATTCAGAACAAGTTAGGAAGAGGACAAGATTAGACAGACTAAGAGAAGTAGAAGACTATCAATTAGACAGCTAAACGCTCAAAGGTACTCTTCTTTCAATGGTTACTGCAATTTATGTAACAAATTGGGTCACAAGGGTAATTGATGTAGAAATAGGGTGAATCAAAATATCACATCCTTCTCTAGTCAGAATTCCATTAGATACTATGCTTTCCACAAAATGGGACATAGAGCTAATGAGTGTAGAAGCCAAGTGAGAAAAGGCTATGGGACAAATGGGAAAATGGAATCCTTTAGTGGCTATTGTTATATATGCAATAAATTTAGGCATAAAGATAACCTATTTAGGTTAAGGATGAATAAAAGGAACAATGGTCAGAAAAATACTATGTGCTTTAATTGCAACAAGCCTGGACATGTTGCAAGTTTTTGCAGAAGTAAGAACATGGAGAAGGATAATCAAGAAGAATTGAAGAAATCAATGGAAAAGGTTGATCCAGTAGAAGTCAAGGAAGAAATGAACAAGGTTTGGGTTAAGAAGGAAACAAATGAAGGAAGAGATGAGTCTGCTCCAAGCTCTAGAGCAACTACTTCCTCTGAGAAGTAGATTATGAGTCATGGCTTAGGGCGAGCTATATTGAAAATTCTAAATCCCCCAGCCAGATAGTCATTGCCGAGATTCGACACAAAGATATGAGGACTTACATGGCAGATTGCTTGAAAGGAACTCTGTAGATCAAGGCACAAAAGGATTATGGTCTGGAAGCCCAAAATGACTAACAGAGATTGAATCAGTATGCTTCCGCACTTGATGATCATTATATGTGGTTCAGGGTTAAGCCTGAAATAGTATAAAGAATATGAGTATTTTTGTCCACATTCTTCTGCTATTGAGTATTTTGATGTGCAGTTCTGAAAGTATGTTAAGAGGTCAATGATGATTGTTGGATATGAATTCTAGAATCTCATATGGTCTACATTATGAGTTATGACATGACAAATGAGTTGGTCAAGTATGTACTTAAGGGACAAGTTGACAGGTCATGAATTTTTGCTAAGTATCTAACCAATAAAATCAAGTGACAAGGCTTTGGTATTCTGGTCCGCTTGGGTCCACCGTTGAAGATAATGTTCTGCAGTTCTGGAATATGGTTATTAATTAGTGATTACATCTACGTCCATAAATTTATCTGATCTTGATAATTGGCTTGAGAATAATGAGTAATAGAAGTTCAGGATTGTTTTCAGTATAGAGCAGTTTTCTTTGGAAATGGTTTGAAAATCTGCAGATGAGCTTAGAGTTGAATGAGTATGAACTAGATGAGCTTTCAAGGCAATGATTGGGAATGAGATACAACTGAGGATCTAATGCTTAAGGTCTGATAGTGGAGGCGAGTTCACATCAAATGAATTCAATATTTTCTATAAAGAACAAGGGATAAGGAGACAATTGTCTGCTAGGACTCCTCAGTAGAATGAAGTTGTTAAAAGGAAATATAGGACAATCTAAGAGGCTGCTAGATCAATGATGAAGGAAGCTGACCTATCGGATGCATACTGGAGAAAAGATTTACATACTACTAGCTACATTAAAAAACAAAGTTCAAGTCAAAAGTGCTACAATAAGAGTCTGGGAAAGATAATCGAGAGTGCTATTGTGAAGGTTGATGAAATCAGAGAAAGAATATCATATATGAGTAGCTATAAATCAAATGGACCTGTTGAACAAGAAGATAGTCAAGTTGAAGAAGGAGTTCCAGAAAGAATTCCTGAGATCCCTAAAGATTGTGTAGAAGTGCCACACTAAAGACCAGTTCTTGGCTAAAAAGAGCTAAGGTGCATTAGCAAAGAAAAAGAATTGTAAATAAAAGCAATAAAAGGAAAAAGAAATAAAAGGAAAAAGGTGTAACAGTGCAAGTAATAAGCAAAGATGGCTACTAACATCAAGAAGATTATGAAATTATCTCCCAAGGGAAGCAGGTAAATGATGCTAATATGAATTTCTATTAAAGAGTAGTAAGTATTACAGTGTTGTGTTGTGATGTTCACAATACGCCCCATTTTACTCCTTAGCAAAATGAGGACTGAACTGTTGAAATGTCAAGGTTCTTTCCTCAGATCATTGTAAATATACTTGTTCTAAAGCATACTAAATGAAGATGAAGCTTCAGATTAGATCCTGATTGTAAACTTTACGTAATCTTCAAGTTGATTTTCTGGATATGTATTGGTGAATGCTGTGTTCAATAGAAGCGCTTTCATTTTATTGCATGTTGTTGTCAACTTTTCCTTTGAAGATTTGCATTGGATCATGCAGATTTGTGGAATGTCCTGGTGAAGTATGATTCTAGTTTTCTTCTCTTCATTGCTGTATCGAAACATGTATGTGGGTCAGTGATCTCAGTCAAGTAATTTTGGGAATCTCATTCTTTAAACCCTATCTTTGTTATTTTCTTTTTTTTTTTAATTTCATTGAAATCACTTCCATAACTGCAAATCATGATAAATAATAAGCAGAACAGAGAAATATGCTGACATCCCATAGATAACTGAATATCATTAGCATATTTGAGCTAAATGCATGTAGTGTTGAAAATATCATGCAAAGACTTGCAAATAATGGTAGAAATCATGCAAATATCCATCTGTAGAGACATTATTTGAGTAAGTTCATAGTGAACTTTGCAAAAATTACTGAAGAACGTAAGGCCCCTAAATGATTAACAACAACACACATCAACCACTGAGTAACGTCAGTAGATTATGAACTAATCAACGGAGACTTGGGATCATGAATTCTTTGAATTCATCATATTTTTCAAGATAAATAAAGGTTGTTGTGTAACTTTTATTTCATGTTTGTTTGTGAGTAACATCACCATCAACAGAACTAGCGCTAGAAGGAGGGCCTGAATAAAGAATCTGTGTTTTTTCTGCAAATGTTGTATAATATTTCATCATTTGAGGTCTCATTTTGATGGATGCATATGAAGACAATTGTCAAGTTAACATTCCTTTATTTTAGGAAACTTTGAATAAGTAGCTTTATAATCAAAGTTTGTATAACATTGGTTTATCTAGTTGTTGCAGGATACACTAGACTGTGGAGCACAGTGAAATTAATTATCTAACTTTTCTTACAAGGTTGGATTTATATTTGAAGGAACTAATATTTTTTATAGATGTGTTCAGGGCTGAAGTCTAGCAGGAAAATGAAGAAATTCTGGAATAGCAAGAAGAGAGAACACCTGTAATCACGAGTTGGTCAGAAAATAGAATAGCTGAATTAGTTCTAGAAGGTAAAAATGAGGAAGCATCTTTCCTTAAGTCATTTTATGGTGGGATTGATAGGAGTTCTCCACTTTATAATAAGGGTGAAGTAGAGTGCAGGTATGAGTATTTTGAAAATCATAGAGAAGAAAGTGCTTCTTGTTTCATGTCATCAGACAATCAACAAGAAAGATTTGATGAGGGGGAAGATAAATGTGAAATTGATCTTGATACACTAGACAAATATATTGAATTATTAAACGCTTGTCAGGATAATGTTTCTGGATCTGAATTTAGCAGTTTTGATGGAGATAAGTTGATAAAGAAGTGTAAATGGGTAATAGAACAATTTAAACACACTGCTGTTGATGAAGTTCCTATGATAGTAACCCAGGGGGTTGTAGAAAAGGAAATAAATGTTGATTTGCTATCTGACTTCTTTAAATTGAATGATCAAATGCAAGAATGTTGCAGGTCAATGGAACCAGACACTTTACTGGATGGAAAATGTGAGTTACTTGATGAACAATTCATGAAAATTGAAAATGCAAAAAACTTTGGAGTTGTTGTGCATGATCAGGTGCCAATCCAATGTCATTTTGAAAATGAAACAGGGGAGTATTCCTATCAATTGATAGTTGTTTCACCTTTACAGTCAAATGATTTAGAAATGATAAATTTTTGTATATTAGGTTATGATGATGAAGATACTCATTTAGATGCTGATGTGCAGGGAATTGAAGAAAATGTTGAGGTTTTTCTAAAAGTCAAAAGTCATATAAGTTTGCAAAATGAAGAGATGAAATTGGATAATGATGAGGAAGATCGCTTCAAGAATTTTGAATTGTACTTGTCTAGAAATATACAGTGTAGCCAAATATTAGGTTTACCCACTGGTGATATCTTGATTAAAAGTTGGTGCAGATTACATGAAGAAGCACATTCAGAAAGGGATTGTGATGCCTGCTTAGACATGATGGAATTAAAAATTTAATGAAAACCTTGAGGTGCTTCCTGAAGTCAAGAATCAGATATACATGTAGAATGAAGGAACAAAGTTGGATAAAGATGAAGAAATAATCCATCAAGAGCCACACATCCTTCAATTTGAAGTGAGACCAGACAGTTAGCCAAGCAATGAAAGTGCAAAGTTAAATGGAAGACCAGCTGTCAATGAACCAGCATATCCTGCAGAACCAGAGATGCACCAGGTTGTATCTTTCCTTTCCACAGTAAATGATGTTGATTACTATTTTATTTATGGAAATTTGGGAGATAAGACATGCATATGGATTAATCATGAACATGATGAGCTTCCTCAGTTGCTGATAATCAGAGATTATTTTGTTAAACACAATGAATTTAGAATACACGAGTATTTTTCAGAATACAAGGATGAATTTGCTAGGATTAGAACCATAACTAGTGCCCTGAGGCTACTACACAATCCAAGGAAATATGTAAATACAGGTGTCTTTGGGTCTTTTCCTGGGTTTTATTTGCCTTATAGTGTCTTTTGTATATAGTTTGGTAGGGTAGTTGTTTTGTTTCTTTTCTTTGCTTTCCTATTTTGTTTTCTGTTGTTTCCTTTGGTAGGTTAGTTGTTTGTATAGTCTGCTTGTTTTGCTTGCCTTGTTGTACTTCCTCAGCAGGGATCTTTATTTTGACTTAGAGTATGTAGGAGCATACCAACAACCACTGGAAACAATAGAAAATTCAGAACATTCAGGTTGATTATTTGAAATTTATGCATAACTTATGATTGTCATGAATGTAGAAAGTTGTTTAACTTTGTGAAATTTTGTATTCAATAACTGTGGGTTGAGTATTCAAGGAAGGTTTCTCACAATGACACACCTAAAATCCTTAGGTTTGTTGAACTTACTAGTGTAGATATTAGGTGAAAAATCTAAGGTCACCCTTGCTACCATTGCAATTCTCAGCTTAATTTCAGCAAGTGACCACTCCTTGCATCATGAAGTTACAATTGTTATATCTTATGAAATCTCTGTCAAATACAAACAAAAATATAAATAAATAAAATAGATTTTACTGAAATCTAGATTAAGCCATCTAAGTAACTCTACCGAGGCTATAGACGCTTGCTGGCAGTGGGGCTCTACTTAGGAGAATTGTAACGATAACCTTGTCGGGGCTATGGATGCCTGCTGGCAGCAAGCTCTATCCGGTTGGCTATGAGGGAATGACATCAACGATGTAGGCTAATATCAATCACTGGTTTGTTCAACTAATTTTCAAGATGAGGATAATTAATCACGTGCACCCACTTAAACTGAAAGGAAGATTCATGCACCTTATTGAAAACATTAAGTGTCAAGTTAGATAATGATTTGTAGAAAAGATAGTTGGAAATTATGAATTTATTTCATTTAGTTTTCTTTAATGGTTTGAATTTAATTGTTTTGTTTGGTTGCTAGTTGTTGTGATGTTCACAACACGCCCCATTTTACTCAGCAAAATGAGGACCCCTGCTGTGGCTGTTGCTTTCTGATTGTGTGTGTTGCTCTACTTGGTGGTAAAGGGAAAAGGGAGTGAAATGTTACAAACCTTGTTGAAAAAAGAGAAAAAATTGCATTGAATACCAGGTCTGAATATAGGTGAATTCCTTGTCAAAAATGAACAGGGGTTGCTTTTTGAACCATCTTAAAATTCCCTGTATTTTGCAAGTTATGAGTATTTTGGTAAAATGTACAATCGGGTATGTATGTTGCACATACAAGGTCCTTTGTATGTTGTATCTTTGTATGTTGTATCTTTGTATGTTGCATTATACAAAATAGTTTGTATATCAGGTCGTTACTTTACTTGTATGCATTTGGCTAATGTTTTATTTGTACATGCAAGTCGCAGACCCGACGCAGTTGAAATGAATATTTTGTTAAGTCCGTCGAATGTATTTTTTGGTTTGTATGTTTGAAAGTGTGAAATATACAAAGTGGATATACAACAAGTTATGTGCAAGCCGCGGACCCAAAAAGTTTGTTAACCAAGGTTAAGTCCTTGTATGTATGCGGGCTTGTATATTGGTGAGATACAAAGGCTATACACATTGGACGAACCCAAAAAGGTTATAAATTATGGTTAAGTCATTGTATGTTTGCACAATGTATGTATCTTACATACATTCATGATATACAATGCTTTATGCATGCTGCGGACTTGAAACGTTATTAAAGTCCGTTAAGTTGTTGTATGTTTCGATACATGCATTGCAAAACATACAAGGTAAAATGCATTGGTTATATACAAGCCGTTGATCTAAAATCGTTATTAAAAGGAGTTAGATGCTTGTACATTCTACACTTTGTATGTATGTCTCGAAACATACATTGCTTGATACATACAAGCACCAAAATTCAAAGAAGTTTCAAATCCGATATATGCAATGTATCATAGCTCAATGTATATTAAGAGATACATTGCATTACATACATCGCCGACATACAAGGCGGAGCTCAAAGCAAATTAAAATCTAGTATATCCGATGTATCACACCTGAATGCATATCAAAAGAGACATTGTGTTTTATACATTGTGGAGTCGAAAGGATTATAAACTGCGGTTAATGAAGGCGATAGGTCTAGATGTACATACAATGGCGTTTGTATATATTGGGCCTTGTATCTAAAGAGAGATACAAGCCGATATACATGCGATATATGCAAGGGATAGATACAAGTAAAAAGGTAAGGTGGACCCCACCAGTTGTACCTTCCTTTTGACTCACAGATCCAGGAGGGAAGGAGTTGCACCCAAGAGAGCTCCTCAGATGTTATATTGGCTTTAATAATTACAATGCATGATTCTGATATACATGTGATACATGCAAAAGAAAAGGTAAAGATGCATTCTCGGACGTGAAGCAAAAGTTAAAAATGATAAAGTTGTTGTATGTTTGGAATGCTTGTATGTTAAGATATACAAGCCCGATATACAAAGAATTGAGTATGCATTCTCAAGATACAAGGAAATAAAGGCGAGAAGGCAAAGCGAAGGATTTTGAAGCCGTTCTAATGCCCGATAGCATATTTTTGGTCAACGATGGTTGACCCAACCATTTTTAACGTTGTATATGCATTTGGATGCGTGGATGTTTACAGATGCTAAATATTCATGGCTCAATGTTTGTGCTTGCATATTCTGAACCCAATTTTAAATGTTCATCTTCTTGCTAGTTTATTAAAGGATGATGTTTAATTCTTGTCTGTTTGTTGCAGGATACTGTTGCATTTCGAAGTAGCTAGAAAGTTGTAGAGTTGATGACATAGTGGCGGTGTGCAGGTAGATATAAAGACGGAGGAGTAAAGGCTTTCAATGAGAAGACAAAATGCAGATGGGGAAACATTATTAAAAGGAACAACAATTATTTTGGTGGCCGTTAGGGTTTCCAAGGGGCATCCTTACACCCAGTATGGGTATGTTGCTCAGGGATTTTTGGTGGGGTTTGTTTTCCACCGCTTGATGCTACACTTGAAGGGTGGATCGTTGATTGACTAGGGTTTTGGAACCATATTGGGGATAATCAGAGCCATATATATTGAGCCCCTTTTACTTTGCAAAAAAGAGGAGAGAGGTGAATCATTCAAAATCTGACCTGAGACAATTTCATGTAAGAGATTGGATTACTGAGACTAATGAGGACTGAACTGTTGAAATGTCAAGGTTCTTTCCTCATATCATTGTAAATATACTTGTTCTAAAGCATACTGAATGAAGATGAAGCTTCAGATTACATCTTGATTGTAAACTTTACATAATCTTCAAGTTGATTTTCTAGATATGTACTGGTGAATGCTATGTTCAATAGAAGCGCTTTCATTTTATTGCATGTTGTTGTCAACTTTTCCTTTGAAGATTTGCACTGGATCATGAGGATTTGTGGAATGTCCTGGTGAAGTATGATTCTAGTTTTCTTCCCTTCATTGCTGTATCGAAACATGTATGTGGGTCAGTGATCTCAGTCAAGTAATTTTGGGAATCTCACTCTTTAAACCCTATCTTTGTTATTTTCTTTTTTTTTTAATTTCATTGAAATCACTTCCATAACTGCAAATCATGATAAATAATAAGCAGAACAGAGAAATATGCTGACATCCCGTAGATAATTGAATATCATTAGCATATTTGAGCTAAATGCATGTAGTGTTGAAAATATCATGCAAAGACTTGCAAATAATGGTAGAAATCATGCAAATATCCATCTGTAGAGACATTATTTGAGTAAGTTCATAGTGAACTTTGCAAAAATTACTGAAGAACGTAAGGCCCCTAAATGATTAACAGCAACACACATCAACCACTGAGTAATGTCAGTAGGTTATGAACTAATCAACGAAGACTTGGGATCATGAATTCTGAATTCATCATATCTTTCAAGATAAATAAAGGTTGTTGTGTAACTTTTATTTCATGTTTGTTTGTGAGTAACATCACCATCAACATGTTGCTGGCAGAGAAAACATGGCAATAGCAGCAAGATCCTAAGGTGAGAATTGATAAACCAAGAAGGAGAGAACTTCACATAAAGAACAGAAGTTACAGTTAGGAAAGCATCAAGTAAGGGGGATCAGTTAGTTGAAGAAAGTTCAGAAGAGAGATTAGATCAGAGCAAAAGAGTGCAAGTATGTGCCCTTTTCCATTGATGTCAAAGGGGGAGAGAAGTCATGTGAAAAACTTAGAGTGCAGATGTGTAAAAGAAAGGGGGAGAATTTTGGAGAAAGCAAGAAGTGTAGGTGTGTAAAGAGAAAGGGGGAGAATCTTGTCTTGATTGCTGTTGCAATTTTTCACATCATATGTTGTCATCAATGACAGGGGGAGATTGTTGCAAGTATGTGCCTAATCAGTGTTGTCATTGATGTCAACATATCCTTGTTGTAATTAGTGTCAACTATATCTTATTCTATTACTTATTTAGAATACTTGTATGTTGAGCATATTGAGAAAATTAGCCTCCCCGGAAGAAATAAGTGAGTTATAGAGAAGTACAGTACAGACAGTGAGTTGTATGCTGAAGAACAGTCCGGTAAACTACTCCGCATTTATTTCTACTTGAAGTTCATGGTCTACGAATTGGAAGTAAGTTAGAGGTATGTTTGAGGATGCTACATTCTTGGTTTCAGCCATTTGCATGAAGATCTGAGTGAGTTGTACTCACTAGAGTGAAACCTACTTTTTCTGTAAGTTTAGTTGAGATAGGAAGATAGTATTTAGCTCCGCATTCTTCCGCAATAAAGTATTTTTCTCTGTGGTTCTAGAGGGAAGTCTGGGATGATGATAAGTGCCTATAGTTGCAATGGTTCATGGTTTGGTGGTCCTCAAGCTATCTTTCTTTTATGACAGTTGAAGACAGTGAAGTTCATGTGTTCTAGTGAGAAGATTCCTATGGATAAAGTGGTTAAGGTTCGTGCAGTTGCTCCTGATGATTATAGTGTGCTTGTGGATGTCTCCTAATCATGTTCCTATCTAGACTTTGGTCCGTGTTAAGAAATTGAGATGGTGTGTGAAGATTGTTCCCAGATAATGTAGCATGTAACTAGTCTTGGCCAACCTGGTTGATCCCAGTGATTGCGGAGATCTCTGGAAGATTGTGGAAGCATGTTGTGGCGTGGAAGATCATGTTTGAGTCCTAGCTAAGGCATGGTGCGATCTTCATTTCATTCCCTTTGCATCATATTGCAATAGGTCAGGACTTATTTTGTAATTATTTGTAATACCAAGCTTGGAGATTGTTCCAATGGTTGATAATTGTGATACCGACCTTGATGATCATTCCAAGGTTGATGTAGTGTATAAATACTTGTAGTTGAGTCATGGAAAAGGTGTCCTTGAGCAGAAATGATAAGATATTAATAAAGGTCCAAAGGCAGAGTAGAGAAGAGGTAGAGGAAAGAAGAGGAAGAGCAGAGTAGAGGAAGAGCAGAGCAGAGGAATTGTTATTCACAATACAGAAAGGTGTTGATCATGGTAGTGAGTTTGACAGTATGCCACTAGTAGGGTTTAACAACCCTCATGATTTAATAGCCCTTATTGTAATCTTGCTAGGTTTAGGGTTGAGGCAGTGAGTCTGCTAGATCCAGTTGTTCTTCATGGTAGTAAGCTAGTATGTTTAGGCTTGTGGAGTGACCAAGCCTAAACATCATTATTTAAAGATTGCAATATATATTGAGAGTTAATCCTCTCTATGGTTTTTCCCCACCTTGGGGTTTTCCATGTAAATCTGGTGTCTCTTGTGTTTGATGTTGTATCTGTGGTTAAGTTTTTGATTTCATGCTCTCATTGTTAAATCATAATAATTGTGGATATGTGATGAATGTTTAAATTGTAGAAAGTGTTTAAGTTTTTGTGATAACTGATTCACCCCCCCTCTCAGTTGTCTAGCGCATATCAACAATCTACCAGGCAAAGAATAGATAGGAAATGAAAGGTCATGGACCACCTATGCACCCCTTACCATGGAGGTCAAAGACTTGCCCACAATGAGCTCTATCTCAACAACTTGGAAGAACGTATGTGAGTATCTTCTCAGGCCTAAACTAGTATCCAATGCACCATGAAAAAGGATGACCGAAATGTTCCTATCTAGGCTAAACAAGGCTTCTAGGGGATACCCTCCAAATACCCAAAGGTATGTGAGGCCTGATCCTGTGTAATGGAGAAAGGGTATGTCTAAGGCTTGGCATGAGAGGGTAACTCACTCTCCACCTTCATGATCCTAAGGTATAAATTTCTTGGTTGCTTAGCCAAAAAATGACAAATATCCTTTTCCAAGAGGCATGTCTTTCGATTCAGCCCCACTTTTTATACTCCACCAAAATGCTAGAGTTGAGGTCATCCACTTGGTGATGAAATCCAAGGTAGCCCCCCTAAAAAAATTAGGAAGATGATATTTGTTTATGGTCCTCAAGCTTTCCCAAGAGCGCAAGAAGAGAGCATCTGCAAGATATCACTTCAAGATTAAAAAACACTTGTAAATTGATTAATCCAAATCCAAATGTGAAATTTAATTTTAATCCCAATTTCAAATGTGTGCAAACAAGAAAAGAAGACAAAGCATACTAAAATGGAAAATATCTATAATCAATGTCTTCTACAAAATGTCCTGTAAAAGCACCAAGTTAGTAGTTTAAACATGAAAATCTTTGACACACAAAAGATACTAGGTTCAAAGGATTAGCCACAAAACATAAAATAAGAGCTAAAATTTATACATGAACCAAAGGAGACCTTCAAAACATTAAGACTACATTACAGAGAATGTTAATGCAAAAGTAAGAACATAGCACTCACAACACAAGACAATATACATAGAGTGTGAACAATAGAAGCATGCAATCTGCAGTGACAAGAAATAGTAATTCTAAGGATGATGGAAATAGTCTTAAAATTCTAAAAAAAACATCTGGCCTATGCTGAAACTGAGAAGACACTCTAAGATAGATAAACATTTTGACCAATAAGTAATTCCATAGAAGAAGAAAAAAATTGCATTAAAAAACTGGAGATCTTATCTCTAATGGTGATCTTATATGCCAACCCACTAAATTTTTTAGTAAATCAAACTACATAATTATCCATCAATATTCAAGTCCATTAGGTGATGAAAATATTTTGAGTTAGTTTAATTGGCAATGATCTTATCCCCAATAAATTGAGATAAATGAGGCACACCACAACAAGCTTCAAAAGTTGATTGATGAAGTTATTGATAACAACAGAAACAAAACATAGCATATTCTTAGGCAATATAGGCTACTAGGCATGACAAACATATTTCCTACACAACCAAAATAACATTTTTCAGATCTGCTATCCTTAACAAGTCCAAATATTGTTCATCATTATCTTCCCTACCATGTAATAATCTATAGTCACACCTTTACTCACATCATTCTTCTATTTGTGCATAAAATAATCATAAACATAGAGCTTCAATTTCAAATAGTAGTACATGATCAAACAATACATTAACCAAAGAGAAACACAAAGTAATTTATGGGCTTTTCTTGCAAATTCTAGTTTGAATCACAAACAAATACAGGAACTTGCTACCAAGCAAGGGATAACAATAGAGGACTAGATTATCCCCCCCGAAAGCCATGTGCTAAGGAAAATATCCCCAATTCTAATTTCTAGAAGATTTCCACAATGGTTACCTCCACCATAAAGTCTTATACATAGTACAAGTTGTGAGAAGACTTATGTAATATCTTTGAGAAATTAGAATTGTGACTTACTAAAGCTGCAAAGTTCCAATAATCATAGGAGTTCTCAAATCCATAGTGGTCCTTTGAGAGGAACTAATCCCGAATCCATTGAATATGTTAGGAGAAGTTCATTTTTGGGCCTTCACAAGCCACAACTTCTCTAAAATGAGGTAATATGTTCAAATGTAGTTGCTCTTTCTTTCTCTCTTATGTATCAAGCAAATTAAAAAATTTGAAGTATTGCAAACATTCTATTAGTTTCCAAAACAACAGGTCCTCTCCTCTAACACCACCACCAAGAGTGAGACAAAGGGGAATTAAATATCACAAATAGGGAGAGTGATATATCAACAAAGAGAACGTGGTTTTGGTCCAACACATAGGATAGAGAAGATCCTCTTCTTCTTTAGGCTCTGCAAAATCTAGGGGGAATTTCCTTGAGATCAAAATACGTGATAACAATTGGGACAAAAAATTGACTACCATGCCCTAATGGAAGTCAGGGACAAGTTTACCTGACCTCACTAAATATAGATTATAAGCAAGACTATAAGTGCACCAACGACTATGATCAATTAAAACCTTAAAGATGAATCTCCTTAACTTTTCATACACACTTATACCTTGCACCGTCACTATCATAGTCCTCTATACATTTATCTAACACTAGCCAACTGGAGATATGTATTTATGAAGCAATAAACTATGACAATGAGTAGAATTGTTACATACATAAAAATCTAAACATCTATTTGACATGAGCTCCCCTAAGATACATTTAAAGTATAATACTAGTTTGTGTGTACAAATAGAGTAGGAGACTAATCCAATCCTACAACTAATAAGAGAATTTATTAAAATGGGATGTTTGGCCTCTTAGTAATTTAACTGGTGCCTACTCCACTGGGCAACAAAGTCCAAACTTGTAAAGAGGATGAAAACTTGTATGTATTTTAGCATTGGAACAAAAGTTGCACAAACACAACCTCATAAGATAACGTAACTTGAAAATGGCATTCTTAATTGTCTAGATCAACATCAATTACATCCCACATGTAACAGAGAAAAGACCATTACAAAAGAGTTTGTAATGCATTATAATGTTGTGACATTAATCAATTTTCCATTACATTCATGCCAATAAATGTGACAAGAGAGAACCAACAACTAGGTTCAAAGGTTATCTTGAAATACAACTATTTTCCATAGATACATACGCCTACAGATAAAACCCTACTGACTACACCTTGCCCTAAATTACAAAGCATGTTCCATCATTTATAGAGATGGAGATACATCATTTGATACTATAGAAACTACTAAAGCACATGTAGTCTTGAATTGGTTCCATGACCAACCCTCAATACATGTTTCAAACATGTATACATAGCATTATAATTTCTTGTTCTAGCTTGGACGTGGATATGGAGTAACTTCTTGACATGTTTGTAGGTCACCCATACTTTTTACCATCATCCACACGTGTTTGGAGAAGGAACCATGCCAAATGAACAATATTCCCATGCTATGGTGATGAAATCATGCCTTTATGGGGTCCACATGAGTTTTGAGGCATATGGAGTTCTTCACCTTTGCTATTGTGCCCCAAAATGGCCATTAATGGCAGTCCTAGGAGTAGTTAGGGCATCCCATCACATTTTTGGACATTATTGTGCACTATGCTGGGGTTTCAATTTCTGGGGGACATGCACACTTTGGAATGGGGTAGGATAGGATTGAGAGCTCAGGAGGAACCAAGGATGTGAGAATAAGAGACACTGGGAATATTGAGATCTAGGGTCTGGGAGGGACACAAGATCGAGAATAGGAGACATGGGGAATAACAAGATTTGGGGTCTGGGAGAGACATGAGACTAGGAAGGGGACATGGATTGAGAAGAGGAGGCACATGGAAGACTAGGATCTAGGGTCCAGGAGAGACATGATAGGCCAAAAAAGAGAGGTTCCAAGGGACCTAAGAACTCTAGAACAAAAGGAACGAGAAGATTAGGATACAGGATCCAAGAAGGATCGAGGATTGGGGACCAGGGTTCCACAGGAACTTAGAACATTGGGATGGGAGCATGGAGAAGGTCAAGATCTGAGGTTTGAGAAGGATTAGAGACCAAGGATTGGGGAAGAATAGGAACTAGGGTACAAGAGGGACTTGGAACATTGGGACCAAAGAATGAAGGGAGCAAGAAGTTGGGGATTCACGTAACCGGGGAAAACAAGGACATTGGAACTAGGTGTAAAGGTTCCAAGGACAGTTGAGAACTTGAAAACCTAAAAAGGAAAGAAGAATGTGTGGAATGCAAACTTTTAGGGTTTCAGGGAATCTGAGAACTTGAGGACTTGTGAACAAGGTTCCAAGGTTCTGGGAAAACTCAAAAGGTAAAGAACAAGGCATGGAACATGGGGTTCTGAGGAAACTTGGAACTCCAGCACCAAGAGGAAAGCAAGAGGTTTTATAGTTCTAGAGAACTTTGGAACCTGCAGACAAGATTCCAAGGTTCCAAGGACTCCCGAGAACCTAGAAAAGGACAAAAATGCATGAAAAGGGCCCAACACTTAGAAATTTTTGCACCACACATGTTGATGTCATCATCACCACCACAAGAACCTTAAAAGAGCAAATGTTGCTGGGGTTTGAGGTTCGGGAGGAACCAGGGACCAAAGGACCAACAAGTTTGGGTGGGGAAAATTCCCAGGCCTAGAACATCCTAATGTCCCAACAAAACCTGAAAACATGGGAATGCAAGAAAATGGATAAGGGGAAGCCACACTTAAGATTTTTTGGAGTTTTTGGCAATAATAACATATGGCCAAGGCATGGGGAAGGGAAAAAATGCCAATGGAGCACATGAATTAAGATTTAGTGCAATTTTTTATGAGGGTGCCAACACATTAAAAAATTAGAGTATTGCAAACATTCAAACATTCAGAGTATTGCACCCTGGAAATAGTCACAATAGGGCAACTAAAATGAAAAATATGTTGAATTAAAGCACAAATTAGGCAGCAAAAATATATTACCATAGTTAAAGGAAAACTAGTCACAAGTGACTATTCATTCAAGGATAGAGACCTCAACAAAGTTCTTAAGATTTTGTAGGAGAAAATTATCAACTTTTATCAGCAAAAATAAACATAAGTAATAGTGTAAATAAAACTAGAGATTTTAGGTTCGATCCCCAACAGATTCACCAAAGATGTAAGCAATAATTTACACTTAAACTAAGAAAACACATGCAAAATGAAAGCTTTCCACTCTAAACTACCACAAACCTCAAATAGAGCATGCAAACAGAAATAAAACAAAACAAATAAGTACAATTGTACCACCAATCTCCATTATTGAAAGTAGATTTGCTCCACATGATTTAAGATGTGGAGGCTCCTTGCACAAATGACTACTATTTTGACTGTATGTGGCTAGCATGAAAGTGGATGATAAATGAGAGCATGAAGCTTATATTTATAGATTTTTGTGAGAGAAAATCAATGGTGGAGATGAGGTGAAAAGATCAATGATAGAGGATGAATGAGAGGACTTTCCTAGGATTGAGGAGATGATGAAGGGTCAAGATTGAACTTGTCAAAAATGAAGGGCTAGGATTGCATAGGAATTTGTTGCAACCATCCTTTATTCTTGGAAATGGTTGAGGGAATATAGCAATTTGTTGTAACTATGCAATATGTGTCCCCTTTAATCTTGTAAAAGGTGGAGACAAGGTGGAGGGAATATAGCCTTAGCCATGTGAGGTAGAAAAGAGGATATGTGAGGTGGAAAAGAGGATAATTAAATAATAAAATTATTTAAATGTGTGAGAAGGAAAATGACTAATTAAATAATAAGATTATTTAATTAGTGTGTGGGAATGATTAGGTAGGGTAAATTAACTAAATAATTTGATCATTTTAGTTAATTTAGAGTAAGGTTGTACTAAGAAAAATTTAGGTGTCTACAACAGGTATACAAATAATCCTTTGCACTTTTATCAGATGCACCTAGTGACATCCCTGATAGAGGTAAGTGTTTGCATAGTCTTGATGAATTTGATACACCATCTATGCAAGATAGTGTGGATAAAAGGTTAATAGATGCAACCAGTTCATTATTAGATGTCACTTTGCCATATGGATATAAAATACATCTTACAATTGAATATTGTGAGGTGGATTGTTCAACTTTTCTCATAAGGATGGATTTGTACTTTAAGTGTCTCATTACTATTGAAGAGGTATTCATCCTAAAGGTTGACTAGGAAACTATTCAAGATTTTATTAAAAATTGTAAGGTCAAGATCAAACTAAAAAGGTGAAGCACAAGTTGATGCATATGTCCATGATTAAATTGAAGTGATTCCTAGTATGCAAGTAAGTAAGGATAAGCTTCTCCCAGGTGCCCAACCCTGCGAGGATAGTAGTGAAGATAAATTTGGCATATTGCCATTCCATGATGATCCTAATTTTAGCACTAGAGGAGATAAACCATTTGGATTGGCTCATGAAGACAAGTATGAAGGCCTTCCAAATAAGTCATTCTTTGTCAACCAAGGTCAAAAAGGTGATCAATACATGGGTAAGATTGAATTTTCTCAAGTTAATTGTTGAAATGCACAAGATGATGAAGTAGATGCATGATGAATAAGTTACTTGATGGCTATCTTAACAAACAAGTTGAAGTTGCTATTGTTCTGGAAGTTAAAAATATTATTTCTCATTCATGGGATAGTGAGGGAAGTATTAGTAATGATGATGTAATAGTTCCTAATGATGAGAATGAGGTAAGTGCTTCATATGTTTTTACTAAAATAGAGGATGAAGATGGTCTTTTTAGTCAAATCAGCCCAACGATAAATTCGTTCTCTTACCACGATGATGAAAATAATGATGAAATTTTACATTTAAGCATCCTTGATGATTTAGATGAAGAATACATGATGGATGCTAACCTCTTATGTTTCCATCAGTTGGATGATGAGTTTAACATGTCTGATAGCCTACAAGTATATGAAAATCAACAAGGAAAGTAAGATCATATGACTAATTTATCATATAGTTTTGAGGATAGCTTGGATGGAAACATTTCAACTCACTTCTTTTGGGTAAAAATATGATTGAAATAGTTTGCATCAGCCTAATAGGTCTAATTTAATGGAAGAACAAGTTGATACTAGCCTAAAAAGTGAATTAGACTTTAGGACAATGAAGGATTCTTGTAGTTCAAGTGAAGAATATAAGCTTCAAACTAATTTTTTAGAGGAAAAGGGTCAAATCCATGACTATTACAACCCATTACACCATGATAATTAGTCATATCAAACATGTGGCAAAACATGGAATGATTTACAAGTTGATTTGAGTAAATCCAATGAAGACAAAACAATACTAATTGTAACATTGTAAATTGCATACCCTTGCAATATCATGTTGTGTTTTGACTCACCTTGGTGTCTTATCCTATAACATGTTTCTAGGGCCACTCAAGCCTAATATTGGCTTGTTTTCCCACTTACCAAGGTTTTCCATATTTCATATCACATTCTTATATCTCTTGTTGATGTGGAAACACGTGTCAAATTCTAGAGAATTTCCCTAGGATGCGAGCACGATGTACATACGTATGCACAATGTGCTAGCATCCTAGAAGTTTTTGAAATTTAAACCATCACTTTCCCACATAGATATTTGATTTTGTTGGTGATAACACTCATCCAATAGAGAAATAGCTCCTACAAGCGTATCCAACCTTTCATCCTCTCCCTCTTCAATATAAAATCCAATTTTGAAACCCTTGCATCTTCTTCATCTTGCTCTTGGATTCACACACAACTTTTGGCTCTCTATTTTTATTGGTTTTGGATCCACTCTCTTGGTTGAAGCATATCTCTCAGATTTATCAAATACACCATTATGACTTGGCTATTTTTGAGGCTCCCACGAAAGGATCACGTTGATTGCACACTCATTGAATCCCCCAAAAGCTTGTAGCTTCTTCTCTCCATTAAGAACTTGGTAATATTGTCTTCATTGTCTTAAAAAAGTATTGTTGCAATCTCTGTTATGTTTTCTATTATCTATATTTGATAAATCTACAATGTAGATCACTACCTTATTATTCTCTACACACACTAGAGGATTCTTCCCTATAGACCAAGGTTAATACTCATAGTTTTTGTTTATTGTCACTGCTATTATTTTCCTAGATGCACTTAGGAAATAAAACACACAATTGTTATTTGTTATTTTTCAATACTTGGTTGTCTATGGAGGTCAAAAGAGCAACATAGGGGTTGGACCTGAAGGCAAGCTCCCAAAAAGCCCAAACCATTTTTCCTTTGTGTTGTAGCTGTAGTTATATTGGGAAGATTCAATCTCATGGAGTTTTGTTGGTTTTTCGCCCTTTTTGTATCTCTCTCTCATTTCTTATTTTGATCATTTAAATCATCTTTTAGATGTATTTTCCCATTGCTTTTATCATTTCAAATGCTATTGGTGTCTTCTAGACATTTATTGTGTAGACTAGATGATATATTGAGCTCAAAAAGAGAAATTTGTAGAAGTTTATTCGTGTTTCTGTCGTGTAGACAACAACACAATGCACAAACATTTGTGCAACATGTTGACATCCTAGATAGGGCTCTCTAGTCTTTGGTGCCAGGATTATCTTTTTACCCTCTTTTAGATTATGTAACTCTTTCTATAAATCTATATATGATTTTATAGAAAATAACCATTTTATCACTTTCTCTTGTGCTTTAATTTAGTTTAAATTATTCTTTTCTAATTTTAAGGCAATTATAGGATTTTTCTAGAGTGATTATTCTCTTCCTATTTGAATATCAATGAAATACACTTCCATTGAAGCTAGTTAAATCCTAGTGTAATATTGTTGAAATCATTTTAGTTAGAAAATAAGAATATTTTAGCTAGAATCAAATTTTGCATATTACATTTTGGTGAACCTAACACTTCTCACTTGCATCCTTCTTTCTTGGTTCACACCTTTTTTTGTGGTTCACTCCTATCTTAGTGAACCCACTTTCCAACCTCTAATTTTATCATCTTTTCATTGGTGCAAATGAGCATTCAACCATGTCGGATTGCTTTCTCCAAACTTTCATAGCTTTCAATGATCCCTTCTCTAGCAAACATTTTGACATGTTAGATGAATCCCTTGATGACTTCATTCATGTCATGCTTCTCCTTCTACTTCAATAAATTCTCCTTCTAAGCAATTGATTAACACTATCTACATTTTTGGTTCTATACAAGTGTTGCAAGGTGTGCGCCCTTGGTCTCCTTGTGCTGTGCAGTGCAACACTTGGGTTCATGACAAGGCTTAACCACCTCCCATGGATTCATTAACTCTAGTGGTTGTATCAGGCATTAACAGGTCAATCTTTTGGTGCAATAGCAATCGTCTTTCTAATAATTGGTATCAGAGCCTGGGTCACAGTTTTAAACCCCTTGCTTGCACTGGGGGGATTGTTGTAAGGTGTATGCCCTTGGTCTCCTTGTGTTGTGCAACGTAACACTTGGGTTTGTGACAAGGCTTAACCGCCTCCCTTGGATTCATTAACTCTGGAGGTTGTATCGCGCATTAACGTGTTGATCTTTTGGTGCAACAACAACCGTCTTTCTAACAACAAGAACTTGCAAAATAAAAAATTGTTGTCCATTATCATCCTAATACACAATAACTTTCTAGACCAGTCGTCACTATTCAGGGTACTTGCAATGCATCTTGACCTTTCAATTTATTTACTCAAATTTAAAGATCTATAACATTAAATGTGCCTACAACTACTTACTACAATGCAGTATCCCACATGTATAATACTCATAGAAACAAACATACAATATCTATCCTTGTTTCTCTTTCTATTTCTTCTCCAATCCTTCCTTAAGCTCCTTGTCTTACTAAAATACCATAGGAGATTATAATATTCTAGAGTAGCTATGTGCTACTCCTACTAAGATCTCTCTTTGGGGGCTTGTTCAAACTTCTCCTACATACCATGAAATGCTCTATGAAGCATTACAAAAGATATCCCTATGCCATCTTCTTCTAGGTTGAATGAGATAGCTACCTTTCTTGATTACCATATGAGTTACCCTCTCTAGAAGTTCAAAAATAAAATGATCCTCTTCTCATTATTATGGGAATAAATTCTACCAATATCAAATGTACCCTTATTGACAATGGTTTAGGTATCAATGTCTATGGTGTAGATTTGTTAAATCGTATTAAAATATATACATCTTGTATATCTCCAAAAATCTTTCCATCTATGGCTTTGATAACATAGGTAGGAAAACTCTTTACACAATCACATTGCCTATTGAGTTGGGTCTTGTTACTCTGCCTACTTTGGTACATGTCATGCTCGGAGCTCTTTCATATAATCTCCTTGTCAATAGACTGTGGATCCATGCCATGGGCACAATTCCCTATACCTTGCATGGATGAATCAAATTTATTCATGGTAAGAAAACATACACAATCAAAGATGACCTAGATCCCCCACAATATTGTCAATAGGTGGATCTTGGGAATCAATATGATTCTTCTCTAACACTTCAAAATCTCATTCCATCTTCTTCACCAAAACAACATTCATCATCATCAACCCATGTTGATAATTTTCATGATAGTTTAAACTCATCTTCCAATGCATGTCCTGGTGATGAATGCAGTTCTTTAAATTTCATGCCTTCCTTTATAGGGGAATACAAATTGACCCATCTCATTTCAACATCCCTAAAGTTTAATCTACTTCACCTTCCTCATTGCAAAAAGATAAGAATTATAATTCTTTTTCTTCTAAAGATTCATGTGATTATACCTCTCATATCAACTATGCCATTAATGGAGATCCTCCATCTTTCATGGAGATGCAATACCATTATGGTTGTGGTTTTCATATCCTCTCTAAAACTAGTTATAAAGGCAATGGATGTGGATGAAAGGAATAGGGTATTAAGATCCCCTTCCAACCTAATCTACATTATTCTTCTGTGGGTCTTGGATACTATCCTCCTTGCCCTTCTAAGGCCTCATACCAAGATTTTATAGATGTGAATATGATATCTTCAAATCTTGGTTCCTCTTCTCTTCCAATTTTGTATCCTAAACTCATCACAAATAATCACAAATCGCATATACCCCATATAGATGGTTTTTCTATAGATGAAGCTCTAGCTAAGTTTCTAGGTGTATATGATCACATGCCTAAATATCATTGATAGGATGTCGTAAGGTCCTAACACTTTAGATGAAAATTTTTAGTTTATCGACCGGGGTAGTGTCCGAGGCTGTCTACAATAGGGAGTTTGGATATTTCATTGAGAAACAGTTTTCTAAATCTATTAAAAAGTTGAAATGGTACATGAAATGAAACAATAATTTTATCCTTCTACATAAAGCACTCAAATTCTATACTAAGAAGCATGAAAACTCTAGACTAGAAAGCATATAAATTCTACACTTAGAAAGAAGATATATTCTACACTAGAAAGTAGATAATTTCTATGCTAACAATTCACAAATGCAATTTTCTAAGATGCAAGTACTCCAAAGTCTAACCATTAGAAAAAAATAATTTTAACTAAGGTAGATGCACTGGAAAAATTCTAATGAACACAGAAAGTTTCAAACAACAGTACACAATAGTTTAACTTTTAAACAACACACCCTGCAGGTTAACGACAAAAGCTAAACATGAACTATCTTCAACTGAATAAAAAAATCCATAAAAATGAAAATACTTATCTATTCTATAGTCCCGCGAGTGTCTAGCTCATTGGAGAAGCTTGTCTTAATTTAAATCACATTCAATCGCTTCAACACACGAGAACTCCATTCAAATCTTCATATTCCTTAAAGAAACTAAAACTCAGAACACAGATCTAATGATTTTGAAAAACTAAAGGATTGATTTTCATTCATCCATAGTGTCTATTTCTATCCATATTTCGAGCAACAACAAAAACTGAACTACTTCAAAAACTCCTAAAATTTAGATGGCGGGAAAATACCAATTGAAGAGGTCTTATAACTGAAAAACAAGATCTTAACTATGTTGATAACTGAGAGGGGGGGTTAATCAGTTATCCTAATTATTTCTTCTTTCTGAACTTTCTTATTAATCAATGTAGCATTAATTCAAACAAGCAAACATTACCATGAAATGGAAAAACACATGACACAGTATTTTTGACGTGGAAACCCTGTTAAGGGAGAAAACCATGGGATGATTAACCCAAAGATTATTCTCTATTAGAAGAATAAGGAAATACAAAAATGGCACTTGCCAATTAGGGCTCACTACTCGAGCACACTGCTCATAAGGAGGCACACTGCCTACAAGAGACACATTGTCTACAAAAGAGTGTTATACAATACTTGAACTAATTGGAGGCATCCACATATGCTGGAGTTCAGTTCTGGTTAGGCTCAGTACATTGATCTACTGCACTTCATCTTTCCTCTTCTCTTATGCTACTTTCCTTTCACATACCGGACCTTCCTTACTGCTTCTGCTCTGCTATGCTTTTATTCGCATATCACATATCACCACACAACTTCTCACAACTAAATCCATCCTATATATATCTGCATAAGTGATTTCATTATCTTTCTAGTCGGCACCCGGAATAGTCAATCTTCTTACAAACTCTGTTCTATCAGCTAAATCCTTGCACATCAAGTAATGCGGATCAAGCATATACTTGTAGAAATCATTAATCATGTCTGTCAAACATAATTCATGTCTTCATAACCTTTATCACCATCAGAAACACATCCAAAAAGTAGTCTGATGTTCTATCAGTCAGTTCTTCCTCTGTTCACACTGTCACTCAGGAATCCGGTACTCAACTATTCATATATTTTTCCTTGTCCATCACCGGAGGCTAAATCCTTGGAATCTATTACTCAAGGTAGTCCTCTTGATTTTCCCAAATCCATACTTCACCAAGATACTTCCTCTGAGAGATCCAGACCTGTTTGTTAGACCTTGCCACAAGCTTTGTTCTTGTTTACCGGACCTCAACAATCTTCATTCTGACTTCTGGTAGAGACACACCATGTCCTGCGGATGTGTGGGATGAACTTTGTTGCCATCAATGACAACAATCATGAATCCATATAGTGTCTCTTGCCAACAATCTCCCCCTTTGGCATTGATGGCAACACTTAGTGAAAAATGACTAAGTGTTTACACTATGCTCCCCCTTGGCTGATGCTCTGTTATTATATACATTTTTCGGAGCTCCCCCTTAGTTGGATTCCTCATTTTTCACTGTTCTTCACTCCCCCTTTGACATCAATGGCAAAGGGTAGGGTCTGCAGACCAAAATTTTCAAAAATTTAACTATACTTAGCCGCATATTACATACTCACAAAAACTGAAGAATGTCTGCAAAGGATGTCTTCAATTGGGCGAGTTCTGTAGCCCAACTTTTCTTCATTCTATCCAAAATTGAAATGTGACCACTCAACAAAAATGCAAAAGCTTCTGCCCTCTTAAGATCTGTCAGATCATTTGTTTGGGCAATGATTTGAGCTTCACTTATGGCCTCATGCATGGCCTCTAACTTAGGGATAATAATCCTTCTAAGTTCACCCATCTGGTTAATTATGTTCTTTCTTTCCTTCTCAAAATTCTTTATTGCATTTGTGATTGCAATAGTCTGACATTCTTGATTTATTATGGAGGATGAAAGAGGATCAAAACTTTGAGACAAGCTTAGTAGTTTGTCCTCTTGCTCTTTTATTTTTTTCTCAATTTCCACTATTACCTTGGACCAGGAGATACAAAATTTGTATATTTCACTGCCATCCTTAAGAGAATTTTCTAAGCTCTTTATCCCAATGTTCATGTTTCTCCTATCATTAATGATCAAACTCTGTACCTCAGAGAACCTTTTATCCAAAAACTCCTTCTAGACCTTTTCTTCAGCTGATTTTTCTAGAGAATCAAAATGTGTACTAACACTGCTGACTAAGGTTTTGAGATTACTGGAAGAGGAGGCTGTGGGATCATTTTGAAATGATGGCATAATCTTTTCTAACACTCTGGAAGCAGCTTCTATTAAATCACAGTCTTCCATATGAGACTTTAGGAGTTTTTTGTTAGCCTTAGCATTAGCAAATGAAGCTATCTTCATTGTCTGTACTGGAGAAAGAGAATCAAAATTGAATGGACCTTGTAGAAGCTCTGGTTCATCAATCTCCATTGTTTCTTTGTTCAGAAATTCTTGGACAGTTTGTGCAGTGTCTCTTGCTGGAGATAGATTTTTCTTTTCTTCTGCAGTCTTAGGGCTGTCCCTTGGAGCTTTCTCTCCTTCTACATTCTTACCACTATCAGTTGTGGTTTTCTCTATTGGGGTCTTCTCTTTCTCTGCAGCCTTGGTAGTGTCAGCTTCTTTTTCCTTCACTCATGCTTCTTTCTCCTGTATTGTGTCTTCTCCTTTAGATCTGGAAGCTGTAGGGGAAATCGGAGGAGAGATATTTGTTTGTCCATGAGCCACTTCTTCCAGAATAGGGAATTCAGAGCTCTTGTCTTTACCGGAGTCCTCTGTGATAGGAATGTTGAACTTTTTAAGAGTATTCCAGAGAATCTCTTTAGTCTCTTCTGCCACCTTGTCGGTTTCACCAAGCATGAGCTGATTCATCCTTGCTTTTCTTTTTTGCCTCTTTCTTCTCTTCCTTAGCCCTTTCCATCCTTTTCTTGTGGGCATCAAGTGCCTCCTTTGATATGCCAAGGCCTTGGGAAATATTTTCTACTTCTTTTCTTACCTTCCTCTTGATCTCTCGTTCTCTGAGTTCAACATGAATTTTTATACTCAGCTCCTCAAAGGTTCCAAACCTTTCTGCTTTTGGATCTTTAGGCTGGCTTAGCATGTGTTGAACATGCAGCTCCACAATCTGTTCATCAACTTCATACCCCATGGGCATGATCCAGACTGTCCTTGGCTCTACTGCCTCCATTAGGCATTGGTCAGTCTCTACCATAAAGCAAATTGTGTCTTTGTATTTCTCAACAAGAGACAGGGGAATCCTTTCTCTTGCTTGCATCATGTTCTGAAAGTTCTTGAAATATCCCCACAAAGCTGTATTTTGTGCTTTGTTGTCACCAAGTCCATGTAGATAATCTCTGATTTGGATAGCTACCAGTCTATCATTCTCCCATACCCATCCATTAGATCCGAGAAGCTCATTCATAAAGTAGAAGAATAAGCACAATATCAATCCACCATACTTGAATGAATTCTTTTTATCTTTCTTTATTTTCTATAGATTCTCCATGAGTTGGTTCAAGAGAAGCTGGCAAAGATCATAGTCTACATCCTTTCTTAGCATTTCATAAGCGGTATAGATGGCAATTCCAGGTACAAAATTTTCTCTGCTAGAATGATATATCTTATATCCAATGATCATAGAAGCAAACTTGACACCTGGATCAATGATGTCATCTACTGTCATTGCTCTTTTGTCAAACTTAGATTCGGTAGCAGCACTCACAGTTTGGTTCTTTATAGATTTAAGAACATGAATCCCACCGGATGAGTGTAGTCCAGTAACTGCCTTGATGGCATCTTTAGTGATCTTGAATGGTCCATTTAACCACATGAAATTGTCATGTATTCTGCTCAAAATGTACCTAACCCATTCATCCTCCATAAAATAGGGGAAATGTATGTATTGTGCAAAGTGCTTGTTCTAGAGGCCTATGTATTGGGGTTTGATCTCAAATGAATCATCTAACAGTTGTTTGTGATAGATATCTCTTAGTTTGAATTCCCCAAACTCTTCAACATTTGCATGTATATAAACCCTAATATCTTTGGTGTGCAAAACACCATGCAGAACACTAGAAAATGCACCTAGGGGGTCTACCTCCAAGGATTTGTATAGATGTTTCTTAAATGTAGGGCAAGGTCTATCAGAAATCTTTGCAATATTCAGAATACCCATTATCAAGAGATTTGTAGTTACCTTTTGCGCCTATCGGTTTCAGGGAGTTGGTTGGATTGATCTCTGGAAGTAATGACTTCTACAAGTGATCTTCGATGAACTTGAGGAATTTCGTTGCAGAGCTCCACTTTTCATTTCTTCTTGAGTGCAGAATGAACGAGTGATTAATGAAAAACCCTTATATTGCTCCGCAAGCCCTAATATTAGATTGCAATAAATTCTCGACCTACATTATTTCAGTTTGCCTTATTCAGGTGATTTGAAGAACCGGATCAACCCTAATCTTTAAACATCTTGCGGATCTTCCAAATCTTAACCACAGTTTGTTTGAATATATCCCTTATGACTCCTTCAATCCGCAACTCTTCTTGTGCCAGTTCCGGCACCAATTGACTGGCTGGGGGAACAAGGTTTTCTTTGTGTCTCCCCCTGAGCTAGAGCTCACTTTTTAGTTTCTGAAAGGAATATCAGCACCAGAGTCTGATGCACATCCAACCTCTACATTCTCAGTACTTTTCTTCACCCAAATCTTGCTCATCTCATTTTTAACTTCATCCGCATTCATCTTTTGTTTACCCTTATCTTGATTCTGATTATGATATATCAGACCTCTTTTGTCTTGATTCTTGCTTCTACAGACTTTTGCATTATGACCAGACCTATTACAGATTTGGCAAACAACATTTCTTTGCATATTTGACTGATATCCTCTTGATCTGCATTGATTAGCCATATGACCTACTCTATTGCATGCAAAGCATCTACCATTGAATGATTTGTTCATTTGCATATTTCTGCATTCATGAGACTTGTGACCATACATTTTGTAGTTAAAACACTGTCCGGATAAGGATGAATTAGTCTGATTCATTCTCTTTCTGCACTGATTAGCTTTGTGACCAAAGTGATTGCAACTGTGGCAGTATCCATTGAAGGATGGATATCTTTGAGCATTGGACTATCTTACCAGAGGTCTTC
Organism: Cunninghamia lanceolata; assembly: GCA_027924645.1. Lineage (NCBI taxonomy): Eukaryota > Viridiplantae > Streptophyta > Pinopsida > Cupressales > Cupressaceae > Cunninghamia > Cunninghamia lanceolata. Next base: position 7,510,656 of record BSBN01000634.1, read on the forward strand.
TAGGCCTGTTCCTTAGATTTTCTGGTCTAAAATTCTGCTAACTTGATCCAGAGCTTTCTCCTTTCTCATATCCCAAACCACACTTGTCATCTGCCCTCTTCTGACTTCCAAGAAGAACCTCAAGTTGAGTAGAACTTATCTTGAATTTCTCTTTATATTCATTTGCTATTTGAAGATCCCTTTTTAGAGAGAGTTTGATCCTCAAGTTTTTCTTCATTATCTTTAGCATCTTCAAGATCAGATTCAAGATGTCTGATAATTCTATCCATCTGGTGGCAATCTTCTGATTTCTCCTTGAGAGATTGTCTTAGATTATCTTCAGTTTTTCTTTTCTCTTCAACTTCTTGGGTAAACTTCATGACTCCTGATTCCATTTCATGTCTTACCATAATGATTTCTTTTGATAATTTTTCACACAACTCAGTTTTTTCCTTCAGCTCTTCATTTGCATTATTTGCTTCACCTTGTCTTGCCAATTGCTGAAGCAGCTCCTTTCTCTTCTTCATAGAAAGACTTAATTTGTCTTTTAGTTTTCTCATGAAATCATCAGCCTGTTTGAGTCTTTCCTTTAACTCATTGACTTCAGAGTTTGACTGTTCAAGATCATCAAGGGCAGTCTTGAGTTGCTCCCTTAAACCATATGCATCCATTTGAATTCCCAGATCTTCATCAAGTTGTTAGGCTCTGTTAGGAGGACCTTGGCTCTGATACCAATTGTTGATAACTGAGAGGGGGGGTGAATCAGTTATCCTAATTATTTCTTCTTTCTAAACTTTCTTATTAATCAATGCAACATTAATTCAAACAAGCAAACATTACCATGAAATGGAAAAACACATGACACAGTATTTTTGATGTGGAAACCCTGTTAAGGGAGAAAACCACGGGGTGATTAACCCAAAGATTATTCTCTGTTAGAAGAATAAGGAAATACAAAAATGGCACTTGCTAATTAGGGCTCACTGCCCGAGCACACTGCTCACAAGGAGGCACACTGCCTACAAGAGACACATTGTCTACAAAAGAGTGTTATACAATACTTGAACTGATTGGAGGCATCCACATATGCTGGAGTTCAGTTTCGGTTAGGCTCAGTACACTGATCTGCTGCACTTCATCTTTCCTCTTCTCTTATGCTGCTTTCCTTTCACATACCGGACCTTCCTTATTGCTTCTGCTCTGCTCTGCTTTTATTCGCATATCACATATCACCACACAACTTCTCACAACTAAATCCATCCTATATATATATCCACACAAGTGATTTCATTATCTTTCTAGTCGGCACTCGGAATAGTCAATCTTCTCACAAACTTTGTTCTGTAGGCTGAATCCTTGCACATCAAGTAATACGGATCAAGCATATACTTGTAGAAATCATTAATCATGTCGGCCAAATATAATTCATGTCTTCATAACCTTTACCACCATCAGAAATGCATCCGGAAAGTAGTCTGATGTTCTATCAGTCAGTTCTTCCTCTGTTCACACTGTCACTCAGGAATCCGGTACTCAACTATTCATATCTTTTTCCTTGTCCATCACCAGAGGCTAAATCCTTGGAATCTATTACTCAAGGTAGTCCTCTTGACTTTCCCAAATCTGCACTTCACTAAGATACTTCCTCTGAGAGATCCGGACCTGTCTGTTGGACCTTGCCACAAGCTCTGTTCTTGTTTACCAGACCTCAACAATCTTCATTCTGACTTCCGGTAGAGACACATGATGTCCTGCAGATGTGTGGGATGAACTTTGTTGCCATCAATGACAACAATCATGAATCCATATAGTGTCTCTTGCCAACAAACTACTAATGTCCTTTAAACATAAAAAAGACTCTGAGTGGAGTCATAATGTCTTTTGGGTAACCACAGAAATAGCAGAATAAAAACAAAGTCTTCATTAAATGCAACCGTAAAATTTTTGGTACCCCCAACTTCTGGCGCACTCGTCCACAACTGCATAATGTCCACTTAGGCAATGCATTAACTTGCACAGTTACCCAACTTTTCATGCCATTAAATCAACATTTAAAAGTTATTTCAATCAATTTAGGAAATCAGGATTTGTAAAATATTTTATTAAAAATAGATAAATATCGCTTATAAAAATAAATAAATTGGCAAGGCTAGGGAATTGGATAGTGCAAAAAGGCTATTTGATCCATTAAAGAAATGAGGTTATTTATACCTCATCAATCATCAAGATCACAAATTTACCTATTATTTAAATGCACAAGCATACTTTAGATAATCCACTCCATTATCTAATTATACTTCTTCACCTTCTAACAACTTTCATGAATATCCTCATTGATCTGATCCTCAAGACCATAGTACACTCCTCAATGGAGATACTATATGTTGTCAAGAGACACTGTGTGGCTTCATGATTGTTGTCATTGATGGCAACAAAGTTTATCCCACACATCCACATCACATAGTATGTCTATACCGAAAGTGAAATTGAAGAGTGTTTTGGTCCGGTGATCAAGAATAGAGCATGCAGCAAGATCTGACAATCAGGTCTGGATCCCTCAAAGGATGTACCTCAGCAAAGTGCAGACTTGGGGAAGTCAAGAAGAGTACCATGACTACTACATACCATAGATTGAGCCTCTGGGGATGAAAGAGTGAAAAGATATGATCATCTAAGTGTTGGGTTCCTGACAGGCAGAGATGATTGAGGAAGAGCTGACTGGCAGAGCATCAGACATTAATCCGGATGAGAAATTGATGATGGTCAAGCTAATTGAGAGATGATACATGGTTGGCCCACTTGATTGATGACTTCTAATTCTATGTCTTGAATACGCATCACATATCAAGCATGGACTCAACCGACAGATCAGTGCCTTGTAAATATCTTGAATATTCTGGTTGCCGACTAGAAAGATGTTGAAATCCTTGATGTAGATATATATACCAGATTGATTTCGGCATGAAAAGGTGTGTGTTGAAATAGTGGGTGTGAAGAAAGGTAAAGAGCAGAGTGGAAGCAGGAATACAAGTCCGGTATGTGATAGAAAAGTAGCACTAAAGCAGAGGAAGAATGAAGTGTAGTAGATCAGTTTATTGAGCCTAACTGGAACTAAATGTCATCATATGTGGATGCCTCTCATTAGTTCATACACTTGGTTACTATCCATAAACATTGTAGACAGTGAGTCTCTTGTAGGTAGTGTGCCTCTTGTGAGCAGTGTGCTTGGGCAGTGAGCCCTAATTGGCAAGTGCCATTTTGTACTTTTTATTCTTTTAATAGAGAATACAATCTTGGGTTAGTCACCCCGTGGTTTTTCCCTTAACAGGGTTATCCACGTAAAAATCCTTGTGTTATGTGTGTTGATTTTATTTATGCTCTCATGATTATGAATGCTCTTATGTTTTGATGCTGCACTAATATTAAAGTAGAAAAGAAAATTAATATATTTAAGATAACTGATTCACCCCCCCTCTCAGTTATCTGCCTTGTTTCCAACAATTGGTATTAGATCTAAGTTCCTCTAAATAGAGCCTAACAGCTTGAGGAAGATCTAGGAATCCCAATGGATATGTATGGTAGGAAGGAACAACTTCAGTCTGCCCTAGATGATCTTGAGCAATCTCACTCTGAAGTCAATAACTTGAGAGAAAGACTCAAACAAGCTGATGATTTCATAAATGAGCTAAAAGAAAAACTGAGTATCTCTGTGAAAACGAGAAAGGAACTACTTCAACAATTAGCAAGTCAAAGTGAAGCTAATGATACTAATGAAGATTTGAATGAGAAAAACAAGCTATGTGAGAAGCTATAAAAAAAGGTCATTATGGTTAGACCTGAAATGGAATCAGGGGTTATGAGATTCACCCAAGAAATTGAAGAGAAAAGGAAAATTGAAGATAATCTAAAATAATCTCTCAAGGAGAAGTCAGAGGACTGCCACAAAATGGATAGAATAATCAGGCATTTGGAATCTGATTTTGAAGAAGCCAGAGATAATGAAGAACAACTTGAGAATCAAATAGACACTCTTAAAAGGGATCTTCAAATAGAAAATGAATACAAAGAGAAATTCAAGATAAGCTCTGCTCAACTTGAAGTTCTTCTTGAAAGCCAAAAGAGGGTAGATGACAAGCATGGCTTGGGATATGAGAAAGGTGAAAGCTCCAGATCCGGTTAGAAGAACTCTGGATCAGAAAATCAAAGAACAGGCCTAGAAGACCTCTGGTAAGGCAACCAAATGCTCAAAGATATCCATCTTTCAATGGATACTGCTACAATTGCAACAACTTCAGTCATAAAGAATCTCAGTGCAGAAGAAGAATGAATTAGACTAATTCATCCTTCTCTGGATAGTGTTTCAACTGCAAAAGGTATGGTCACAAATCTCATGAATGCAGAAATATGCAAATAAACAATTCATTCAATGGTATATGCTTTGCATGCAATAGAATGGGACATATGGCTAATCAATGCAGATCAAGAGGATATCAGTTGAATATACAAATAAATGTTATTTGCTACAACTACAATAGATCCGGTCATATTGCCAAATTCTATAGAAATAAGAATCAGGATAAAAGGGGTTCAGTGCATCATAATCAAAATCAAGACAAAGGAAAAGGAAAAGTGAATGTGGATGAAGTTCAAAAGGAGATGAACAAGATTTGGGTGAAGAGAAGTACAAAAAATGTTGGAGATGGATCCGCTCCAGAATCTGGTGTTGATATTCCTTCCAGAAACTAAATTGATGAGCTCTAGCTTAGGGGGAGTCATAAAGGAAAATAAATTCCCCCAGCCAGTCAATTGGTGCCTAAAATTGGCACATGGAGTATTGCGGATTGATGAGTTCTCAAAGAGATATCTAAATAACCCTCTGTAAAAATATGAAAGATCAACAACGAAATTTGAAGAGTCTAATCATCCAAGATTGATTTGGTTTGACAGCCTTTCGGTAAAAATAGGATTTTCACAGTTAGATCCGGTATGATTCAAAATTGAAATATCTTGATTTGCAGATAAATGGCATGATTGGAGGAAGGGAGATACATTGTAAAATATCACTAAGAATAATTCTAAGTGCATCTCAGTGATTCAGAAGGATCTCTCTCTCAGAACAAAGTCAGAACAAGGGAATTGGAATGACTTAAGGTGTGCATTTATTACAACATGAAATTAGGGTTTGCACAGAAATATAAGGGTTCTTTTATTCATCATTTGCACATTTGCTTATGAAAAGAAGAAAGGAAGAGCTCTGCAACAAGATTATTTCAACTCTCTCAAAGATCAACCGCCAAATCTGATTCAACCAACGATCTTTTCCGACTCATTTTGTGAACCCTAGAAGCATATAAAGGTATTTCCATTCTTCAATATCCCTCTTTGAATCTTTTGCAAGATCTCTACTCCAAATGTTATTAAGATCACTGATAGGCCACGCCCAAAGTTTAAGAAACACCCCTACAAATCCCTAGAAGTTGATCCCTTAGGCGCATTTTCTAGCATTCCACATGGGGTTCTACACGTAGAAGATGTTAGGGTATACATCCATGCAAATATTGAGGAATTCAAAGAATCAAAATTGATGGATATCTACCATAAAAAACTAATAGATGAAACCTTTGAACTCAAACCTCAATACAAGGCCATCCGGGATAAGCATTTTGGACATTGCATCCACTTTCCCTATTTCATAGAAGATGAATGGGTCTGGTATGTGCTTAGTAGAATACATGATAACTTCGTATGGTTGTTGAAGCCCTTCAAGATAACAAAGGATGCAATTAGGGCAGTAACTAGTTTACACTCATCTAGTGGGTTGCCTTCTCTTAAATCAGTTAAGAACCAAACAGTAAGTGAGGCTACCAGATCAAAGTTTGACAAAAGAGCAATGACAATAGAAGATATCACAGATCCGGATATCAAATTTGCCTCCCTGATAATTGGCTACAAAATATATCATTCCACCAGGGAGAACTCTGTATCCAGAACTGCAATCTATACTGCATATCAGATGCTAAGGGAAAATGCAGACTATGATCTATGCGAGCTTCTTCTAAGCCAAATATTAGAAAATTTGCAAAAGATCAAGAAGGACAAGAAGAACTCATTCAAGTATGGTGGTTTAATACTATGCTTATTCTTTTACTATATGAATGAGCTACCTGGATCAAGTGGTTGGGTATGGAAAAATGACAGACCAGTGGCCATACAAATAAGATATTATATATATGGGCTTGGTGATGCCAAGGCTCAAAGTACAGCACTTTGGGGATACTTCAAAAACTTCCAAGGCATGATGCAGGATAGAGAGAGAATCCCTAAATCTCTAGTTGAAAAATACAAGAATACAATGTGTTTCATGGTAGACACTAATCAATGCCTAATGGAGACAGTGGAACTCAAAATAGTCTGGATTATGCCATGGGCTATGAGGTAGATGAGAAAATCTTGGAGCTGCATGTCCATCAGCTGCTAAGTCAGCCTAAGGACCCTGAGGCAGAAAGGTTTGGAACCTTTCAAGAATTAAGTGTGCAAATACATGTTGAATTGAGACAACTGGAAATAAAAAGGAAAGTGAGAAGGGAAGGGGAGGAAATTGCCAAGAAATATGGCATATCAAAGGAGGCAGTTGATGCCAACAGAGAGAAAGTAGAAAGAGCAGAGAAAGAGAGACAAGAAGTAGAAAAAGAAAGTGTTCCGGTGCAAGTCCCCTCCTAGACTAGATCCTCAAAGAGATCTGCACCTGCCACCTCTAAGAGCCCAAAAGCCTCAAAAATGGAAGCCAAGACATCTGGGAAGGGGGAGAAGAGAACAAAGACAAAGGCCACAAGATCATATACAAGCCAAAAAGATGATGAAGAAACAGAGTCAGATGAGGAAGTTAAGAAAATGAGGAAAAAGAAGAAAACATATGGGGAATCCTCTACCGGTCAAAACAAGGAAGAAGAGGTAGAAGAATTTGTTGAAAGACCTACTCTTTCTATTGATGATGTCATCAAGGTAGTCACTGTGGATGGGAATCTGCAACCAATAACAGAATTTTATGATGAGTATAGTGACACAGACAAAAGGATCTTGGAAGAAGCTACAGTTAAGTACCTAAACATTTATAATAAAGCATTTTTTTGAAATCATCTCTCTAATTCCCAAAAGTTTAGAGAAGGTACTTGAACTCAGAAAAGACAATGCCAAGGAAAAGGATTTGGAGATCTGGGAACAGATTGCAATTCAGCTCTATCCTTCCATTACTCCAAAACAAATGCACATGATCTTCAAGGACTGCAAGGATGAGTTCCGGAGCAAAGAAAGAATGAACAAACTTATGCTCGGAGAGACTGATCAAGTGGCAAAAGAGACTGAAGACATACTCTAGAATGCATTTAAAAGATTCAATCTTCCTGTTATAGAGGACATAAATGATGAACTTTCTACCATGGATGACAAAGGACTAAGTACATCAAAAGAAGAATCTACTGAGAAAATTGCAAAAGAGCCAAAAGAGATAGGTGAGGAGAGAACTAAGGACTTGGATTCCTCTATTCCAGAAGAGGAAGTCCATGAAGAAGTAAACATCTCTCTTTTGGATCCCCCTGCTGACTCCAGAACTAAAGGAGAAGGAAGAAAAGAGGAGAAATTGAGTCAAAAAGAGAAGAAAAAGGGAAGAGAAGAAGAACACACAGAGAAGATCTCTGATGACAGTTCTGAGGCTGCAAAAGAAAAGAAGACTCTGTCTCCGGCAAGAGACACTACAGAAGTAGTGAAAAACTTCCTGACCAAAGAAATGATGGAAATAGATGAACCAAAACTATTTCAAGGACCACTCAATTTTGACTCCCTCTCTCCAGTCCAGATAATGAAGGTAGCATCTTTTGCTCAAGCTAAAGCAAAAGAAAAGCTTCTGAAGTCTCACATGGAAGACTGTGAGCTGATAGAAATTACATCCGGTGTGTTGGAGAAGATCATGCCATCCTTCCAAAAGGATCTTTCGGCCTCTTCATTTGGTAACTTGAAATCTCTTGTTAATTCTGTTAGCACACATTTTGATTCTTTGGAGAAATCAGCAGAAGCGAAAGTCTGGAAAGAGTTTTTGGGAAAGAGATTCTCTGAAGTATAGGGACTCATAGAAAATGATAGGAGAAATCTAGATATTGGATAAAGAGCCTAGAAAATGCTCTTAAAGATGGCAGAGAATTATACAAATTTTGTCTATCTTGGTCCACAGTGACATACGACATTGCAAAGAAGGTGGAAGAACAAGAGGGTAAACTGTCAAGTTTATCTCAGAATTTTGATCCTCTCACCTCATCCATAATGAATCAAGAGTGCCAGACTATTGCCACTATAAATGAAATAAAGAGGCTTGAAAAGGAAAAGAAGAATAGAATAAGCAGGATGAGTGAACTAAGAGGGATAATTATCCCTAAGTTAGAGGCAATGCATGAGGCCTTAACTAATGCTTAGACCACAGCCTAGACCAGTGATCCAACAGACTTAAAGAGGGAAGAAGCTTTTGCATTCTTGTTGAGTGGTCACATCTCAATTTTGGATAGGATGAAGCAGAGTTGGGCAACAGAATTTGTCCAGTTGAAGACCACTTTTACTGATATACTTAAGTATATGTGAGTATAACATGTATATATACTTATGCAGCTATGTATAGGTTAGTTTTTGCAAATTTTGGTGTGTGGATACCACCCTTTTCCATTGATGTCAAAGGGGGAGTGAGGAGTAGTGAAAAATGTGGAATCCAGCTAAGGGGGAGCTCTGATAAAAGTGTACATAAGACAGAGCATCAACAAAGGGGGAGTTTGTTACTTAGTCATTTTTCACTAAGTGTTGCCATCAATGCCAAAGGGGGAGATTGTTGGAAAGAGACACTGTGTGGCTTCATGATTGTTGTCATTGATGGCAACAAATTTTATCCCACACATCTGCAACACATAGTATGTCTATACCATAAGTCAAATTGAAGAGTGTTTTGGTCCGGTGATCAAGAACAGAGCATGCAGCAAGGTCTGACAATCAGGTCTGGATCCCTCAGAGGATGTACCTTAGCAAAGTGCAGACTCGGGGAAGTCAAGAAGAGTACCATGACTACTACATACCAGAGATTGAGCCTCCAGTGATGAAAGAGTGAAAAGATATGATCATCTAAGTGTTGGGTTCCTGACAGGTAGAGTTGATTGAGGAAGAACTGACTGGCAGAGCATCAAACATTAATCTGGATGAGAAATTAATGATGGTCAAGCTAATTGAGAGATGATACATGGTTGTCCCACTTGATTGATGACTTCTAACTCTATGTCTTGAATACGCATCACATATCAAGCATGGATTCAGCTGACAGATCAGTGCCTTGTAAATATCTTGAATATTCCGGTTGCTGACTAGAAAGATGTTGAAATTCTTGATGCGGATATATATACCAGATTGATTTTAGTATGAAAAAGTGTGTGTTGAAATAGTAGGTGCGAGGAAAGGTAAAGAGCAGAGTGGAAGCAGGAATTCAAGTCTGGTATGTGACATAAAAGCAACACTAAAGCAGAGGAAGAATGAAGTGTGGTAGATCAGTATATTGAACCTAACCGGAACTGAATCTCAGCATATGTGGATGCCTCTCATCAGTTCAAACACTTGGTTACTATCCATAAACATTGTAGACAGTGAGTCTCTTGTAGGCAGTGTACCTCTTGTGAGCAGTGTGCTCGGGCAGTGAGCCCTAATTGGCAAGTGCCATTTTGTACTTCTTATTCTTTTAACAAAGAATACAATCTTGGGTTAGTCATCTCGTGGTTTCTCCCTTAATAGGGTTTTCCATGTAAAAATCCTTGTGTTATGTGTGTTGATTTTATTTCTGCTCTCATGATTATGTATGCTCTTATGTTTTGATGTTGCACTAATATTAAAGAAGAAAAGAAAATTAAGATATTTAAGATAACTGATTCACCCCCCCTCTCAGTTATCTGCCTTGTTTCCAACACTATCAATGTCCCAATGGATCCTAAAGATACTATAAAAGTCATTCAAATAGGCCAATGCCTATCTTCCGATGAACAATATTCACATTCTGATCTATTGCATGAATTTCCTAATCTGTTTGCCTAGTCATATGAGGATATGCCAGGTATAGACCCAAAAGTTATGGTCTATAATATAGTGCTTTATCTAGATGCCCAACCAGTTAAGCAAAAAAATTGTAAAATGCATCCTAAGGTTGCCCTAATGGTCAAGCCTGAGATAGAGAAGCTCTTGCAAGCTAGCTTTATCTTCCTGATAGACTATTCACCTTGGATTTCAAATATCGCAATTGTCACTAAACCTGATAATCATATTTGAGTATGCATTAATTTTTAAGATCTTAATAAAGCATCCTTAAAGGATGAATTCCCTCTTCCAAATATTGACATGATAGTCAATTCCATATCCAACCATGCCTTACTTTCTTTTATGGATGGCTTCTTAGGCTACAATCAAATTCTTATCAATCCTAGGATTAGTACAAAACTGCATTCATGACCCCCTAGGATACCTTCTATTATGTGGTCATGTAATTTGGATTAAAGAATGCAGGTGTAACTTATCAATGTGCGATGGCCCTCATCTTTCATAATTTTGTTCACAACATCCTAGAGGACTATGTTGATGATATCTTGGCCAAATCTATTGTGTGCCAAGATTATGTCCACAATCTTTGTCATATCTTCAAGAACCTCCACCTATACAACATGCACCCTAATCCCATAAGTGTGTCTTCAATGTTGATAGTAGAAAACTTTTAGGGTTTATTATTTTGCATCATGGTATCAAAGTCGATACAAAGAAAATTGACACTATCGAAAATATTCCACCTCCAAGGGATATTTCTAAACTTCATAGCCTCTAGGAAAAGATTCAAGCTATTCATCAAATATTTCACAATTGGTAGATCGTACCCTTCCCTTTACTTATGTCCTTAAAAAGTATGTTCATTTCAATTGGAATGAGAATTATCCAAAGGAATTTAAAGATCTCAAGTGCTACTTGGCTAATCCTCCCATTCGGATGCTTACCATTACTAGACACCCTTTTCTCCTCTATACATTTACATCATCTCATGCTTTAGCTTCCCTCTAGGTCCAACATGATGATGAAGGGAGGGAACACTTTGTATATTATATTAGTCTAACCCTCTTTTATTGTGAAACTTGTTATTCAACACTAGAGAATCAATGTCTTGCCTTAGTATTCACAACACATAAGATGAGACACTATATTCTCGATGGGGAAACACATGTAATCACCAAATTTGTTCCTCTCAAACATCTTTTCTCTAAAAATGATATGTCATGTTGCCTAGATAAATGGATAGTGCTATTGACTGAATTAAACCTTAAATTTGTCTATCAAAAGGCAATAAAGGGATAGGTAGTAGCCGATCATTTAGCGAATGCTCCCTCTCCATTTTCATTCCCTAATAAGATTCCTTCCCTAATGATCTCATATCTTGTCTTTAGATTATGATCATCTATGGGATTTGTTCTTTGATGGATCAAGGTGTTGAACACACTTTAGAGCTGGTGTAATACTAGTTCATCCCTTTGGTAAGCTAATTCCCCTTTCTTTCCATCTAAATTTTCTATGTAAAAACAACATCATAGAGTGCAAAGCCCTCATTTGTGACTTGGGTGCCGTGTTGTTTCTTAGCATTAACATCCATCATATTTATGGCATTTCACAATTGATTATAAAGCAAGTCACTAGATCCTATCAATCTAAGCATGACAAACTTTCTCAATATCGTGACCTAGCTTTATCACTGCTTCACCAATTCTCTTCTTTCTCCATTGACACTATACTGCATAAGGATAATCATCATGTGGATGCAATGGAAAGAACAACCTCCCTTGTTCCCTTTGATTATTCATATAATGATTATCAATTTATTATTCACACTTTATCTTTACCTGTTATTGTAGATAGTTCTCCTTCTGACACTCTTTTCTATTGGAACATTGATTCTGAGGAATATTCAACTATTTATGTGATGGTACATTCCTGAATAACTCCTCTAAAATTGTTCACACTTGGATTTAGAATCTCGTAGGATGATACAACATTCTTTCTAATGTTTTGTATCATAGAGGTTACAACGACCTCCTTCTTCATTGTCTAACTAAGTTTGAAATACCCATTGCTATCGAAGAGGCCCATTTAGGTGCCTGTGGAGGGCATTTTGGTGCTAGATCCTTAGTTTAGAACCTTCTTTGAATGGGGTACTACTGGCAAGCCATGGAATATTATTCCATTTATTTTGTCAAGAAATGGGCCCTTAGTGTGAACAACACAGTAATCTAATCCAAGCTCCCGCACAAGAACTTCATGCCCAGGCATCTCCTTAGCCATTTTTAGTCTGGGGCTAAAATCATCGAAACAATTTCTCCACCTTCTTCTCAAGATCACACATTCATCATAACCACAACATATTTGATGAAGGGGGTAAATCATAAAACACACAACAAAAGAAATTGCACATAAAAAATAGAACTTTCTTTATTGATTTGGGACAACTTATTACAATACAGAAGCTTAGATACAATCAGAGGAATCAACCCTCCATAGGCTGCAACACATTACAGCTTCTGATCAAAAGACTCTAGAATCATCTGCCTTCTGTAACCCCAAATCAGCTAGGGTTTTTATTTTCCTGCCTATTCTTGACTCCACACTTTCCCCTTTAACTCTACTACCTCCCAGGGTTCCCAAAAATGGTTATTAATAGCCTTTTTGGCGGCCAACAACCTAATTTCAAAATTTGCATCTCCCTCCAAAAATAGGTCAACTTCTGGGAGCCATAACTTTTTATCCGGGTGTACGATTGACGAACCGTTTTATGTGTCAAAAAGCTCACAGAGTGCTCTAGGCGCTAAGAATCTACTTTACTGGTTCTAGCCATTTTCGGGCCCGTACAGGGCCATTTAGTGCCTAAACCTAAGTTTGAATAATTTTCAGGCATTTTCGGGAAACAAAAACTTTAATATCTTTCATCTCGCAAATGATCTTTTCATGATTCCTTCGCCAAAGGTCTTATTTTTCAGTTATGTAGCTTCCTGTAAATTTTCATTTCATTCCGTGCCCAAATGCAAACTTTCTAAAAATAGTAGGTTGCTATTTTTAGCAGTTTGGAAAAACTGAAAGTTCTACATCATTATTCAAGCGATTATGGAACCAGAACCACAAATTTTGAAAATAAATAGAAAGAACATCAACAATTTTGAAACACATCTTTTTTTATGGGTGATGCAACATTGTCCTTACACCACTGGATGCTCCTGCATCAGACACCCAAGGTAATTTGAGAAGTGACCTTGTCATGTCTCATGTGTTTGAGGAAAACCCAAACTGTCATCCTCTGCCTTAGACAACCAAGAAGAATCTTCAACAGGCCTTCCTTTCCATTGCACCAGATATTCTTCATATTGCCTGTCCCAAGTACTTCTTCCCACATGGCTATCCAAGATCTCTTCTATCTCCTCCATTGAAGTAGATGCCAGAATACTCCACTGTTCTTCTGTTGTTCCATCCTCTGTGCCACCCTCATGATATTCTATTAAATCATCAATGTTGAACACAAGGGAAATATTAATCCCACTTGGTAGCTCTACCTCATATGCATTTCCTAAATCATGCTTCTTCATGATTCTGTACGGTCCAAATTTCTTCATTTTCAACTTATGGTATGTTCCAATTGGGAAACTTTCTTTTCTCAAGTGAACCATGACTTCATCTGCTACCTGAAACTCCTTATACCTCCTCTTCTGATCTTCCTTAACCTTGTACTAAATATTCATCTTATTAATGTGCCTTTTCACCTCTTTATACAAATTCTTCATGTGTTCTGCAAAGTCTTCAGCCTCAGCACTTGTCTTTTCTCCTTTGTCCAGATTCCTTAACTCTGAAGCATTTCTTGGACTATTCCCATATACAATCTGGAATGGTGATTTACTAGTACTCCTATTAACAGAATTGTTGTAAGCAAATTTTACCTGTGGTAAAATCAAATCCCATCCCTTGGGCTTATCTCCTACTAATCATCATAGTAGGTTACCCAAACTCCTATTCACCACTTCGGTTTGTCCATCAGTCTGTGGATGGTGTGCAAAACTGAACTTCAAATCTATCTTCAACTTCTTCCATAATGTCCTCTAGAAATAACCAACAAACTTGGTATCTCGATCTGAAACTATGCTCTTTGGTAGATCGTGTAATATCACAACCTCCCTGAAAAATAACTCAGCAATATGAATGGCATCATTAGTCTTCTTACAAGGAATAAAATGTGTCATCTTTGAGAATCCATCCACCACCACAAAAATGGAATCATGTCCTCTCTGTGTCCTTGGTAAACCAAGAACAAAATCCATACTAATATCATCCCATGGATTCTCTGGTATAGGTAGTGCCTGATATAGACCTGTATTCTGACATGCTCCTTTCGCCATCTAACATACTCTACAACTCTGTACAAATTTCCTCACATCCTACTGCAATGGTGGCCAATAATAATTTTCACCAACAATAGCAATGGTCTTATCTCGACCAAAGTGTCCAGCCAATCCTCCACTATGCTTCTCCTTAATCAAGTTCTCCCTCATGGAACTCCTTGGAATGTACAACTGGCTTCCTCTAAACAACATGCCATCTTGGATTATGAAATCTAGCCATTTTGTCCTATCCAAAGTAATAGGTTACAAACAAGCTTTCCAGGCCTCTACAAAGTCTAGATCTCTAAGATACAAACTTTTGAGCTCATTGAACCCAACAACCTCTATCTTCATTTTTGTCAACAAATTTTGCCTTTTGCTCAAGGCATCTGTAACTCTGTTGAACATCCCACTCCTATGCTTCAAAACAAAAGTATATCTCTGCAAAAACTCAACCCATTTTAAGTTCCTTTGATTTAACTTTCCTTGACTATTAAGATACTACGAAGCCTAATGATCAGTTTATAAAACAAACTCCTTTGGCAACAAATAATGTCTCCATTTCTTCAAAGACTAAACTATTGCATAAAATTCCTGATCATAAACATAATATTTTTTCTTGGCATCATTAAGCTTCTCACTAAAATAGGCAATGGGCTTACCTTCTTGACTCAAAACAACTCCTATAGCACTACCACTAGCATCACAATCTACCTGAAATACCTTATTGAAATCTAGAAGTGCCAAAATAGGTTTCTCTGTAACTTTCTGCTTCAATGTATCAAAGCTTTTGTCTGCTCCTTTAGTCCATCTAAACTCTTTTCTATCCCCTCATTGTCTCTGTTAGGGGTGCACAAATGCTACTAAAATTCCTAATAAACTTTCTATAAAAACTTGCCAAACCATGAAAAGATCTTACCTCAGAAGCACTCCTTGGCATAGGCCATTCAATGATAACCCTCACCTTCTCTGGGTCCATCTTAAGACCTTCCTCTAAGACAACAAATCCTAGGTATACCAACTCCTTCTTTGCACAGCTACATTTCTTCAAATTGATCAACAACTTCTCCTCCCTCAGCTTCTCCAAAACTCTTATGATATGCATCATATGCTCATCCCAAGTCTTATGAAAATCAAAATATCATCCAAATAAACAATAACAAAACTTCCTAAAAATTCTTTCAGTACCTCGTTCATGAGCCGCATGAATGTGCTCAGTGTGTTGGTTAGCCCAAATGACATGACTAACCACTCATACAAACCTTCTTTGGTTTTGAAGGCTGTCTTCCATTCATCTCCTTCTCTGATACAGATCTGGTGATATCCACTCTTCAGGTCAATCTTTGTGAAGTACTTGGCTCCACTCAAATATTCCATTATGTCATCCATTCTAAGCAATGGAAACCTATACTTGATCGTGATCTTATTTATGGCTCGAGAGTTTGTACACATTCTCCACTCTCCATCTTTCTTTGGTGCTAGTACTGCAGGTACCGCACATGGACTTAGGCTCTCTCTTATCAATCCCTTCCTCAACAACTCTTGAACTTGTCTATTCAACTCTTCACTCTCTGTGGGCGTCGTTCTATGCGCTGCCTTATTCGGAAAACTGGCTCTTGGTATCAAATCCATTTGATGACTTATCTTCCTCACTGGTGGTAAACCTTCTGGTACATTATCAGAGATAATATCTTGAAATTCTTCCAACATTTTTGAGACTTCTGCTGGTATATCTTCACATTTCTCTTGATTAATCTTAGGAATCAATGCAAAGCAATGATGCTCATGCTTCATACCCTCCAAAATTTTTCTACCATCTACCAAGCAAATTTTGGCACTACTACATACCTCTTCTTCCACCTCCTTTGGTGCAGGGGTACCAAGGAGATTCTACTTGTTTTTACTTTGTTCATGCTTTGTTTGTGATGAATAAGGTTTTGAAAAACCATTTCCCATGTTTGTAATAAGGACTCTATCCAAAATATGTCATGTTGATGTCATGTTTGCAAGAGGCAGGCATAAGATCTGTAGAAACAGTCTTAGCATTTAGGACAGTCTTATCTTGTAATTGAGGATAGTTATGGCAGTCTTGTGAACAATCATAGTATGATGATGTGTTGTAGGCCTTGTCAAAGGCTCTTTCTCTTGTAACAAGGAGTTTGAACATTTGATTACACTCCTTAATCATGTAAACACACATGTAGTTACAGATAGAAACAAAAGAAGGCAGTTCGGTGGTTGCAGGGTAGTTTGTGGCCTCCCACCGATCCAAACTACCTGTCCATTCAGTTGTGGGGTCAAGCATATGTTGAATAGGACCTTGCACGCGTTGATAGCATTGTAGAATGAAGTTTGGAAGACAAATAAACAAGAAATCTCAGTTTTTTGCCCATTTTCCTATGTAGTTCATTGTTTTAAGCCGTACCCTGTTCCTGTACGGATGAATTACAGAAAGACATGGTGTTGGCAAGTTGGTAGGGTGAGTTAAGATTCTAATGCACCTTGTTTGAGTTCTTGAAACATTTGTATAGCATAGATATTTGCATCTTTCTAAAAATGGTCTGATAAACCCTACTCTAGGGTTTTGACAGCAAATTGTGTATTTCTTCCCATTCCACTAATGTAAAACCATCTAGATCAATGGAATGGACTGCCTTGAGTTTGTTTCAATGTATTATGTGAGATTCTTGGGCAAAGCAGTGGATTTGATGAAGTTTATTTGAAGAGACCTAGCAAACCCATGTGTTAGGTGCATCCTAAGGGGAACAACATAGTCTAGTTTTACCATAGTCGACTGTGAGGCCATAAAAACCTTGAAATCCATAGTTTTTCCACCCATGTGAAATGTCTAGATGGTTCAAAAAAATTTGTGGTTCCATTTAAGAGTACTTGCTTTGTATTTTAGGACTAATTGGGGCTCTTTGTAGTAGGACAATCTTATTGAAAGTGGCACATGTTTCAAAACAACTCATAGTGAGTCTTTGACATGTTGTAGGGCATCCAAAAGGGTATCTTAAACAATGATGATCTTGCCTTGAAAGTGTCTAAATTGCAAGTAATCTTCTAACAGACCAAGGAATAGGGCTAGAAGGAGTTGGGACAACCAAAGAAGAAAGTGTCGTGTGTGAAGCCCCAAGACCCTATGGAAAGGTTTGTCTAGTGTATTCAAGGTGTCAATGAACCCTTCAAATGTTTTCCTCCAAGAAATTTGTTGGTTTGTGTCAAATATCAAGAAAGCCTTTAGCCTAGGACTGTCAAACTTCATTAAAACTGTCTATTTTCTCCTTGTCCTCTACATCATAGTGGTATCAGAGCCATCAAAGGTTCTATTTGTTGGTTGTTTGTAAGACCTAGTATATGTCAGCAGAGGAGAGTGAAGGAGAGGCTAGCAACATGCCTCCAAAAGGGATGACCACTGAGGTGGTTAAGAAGTTCAAAGAGATGGAAGAGAAGATTAAGAGTGGAGTCAAGGAAGCACTCCAAGATGAGTTGAAGGCGCTGAGGATAGGGAAGAGGATAGATGAAGGTTCTGATGGAGAGGAATAAAAAGAGGAGGAAGAAGAAGAAAATCAAGAAGAGGCAGAGATACTTGCAGATTATAAACATTTCCTTGAAGCCATCAAGGCAATTGGCAAAGATTCATCAGAGGCTCAGATGGAGATCCCAATGTTTAGTGGGAAGATGGATGCTGAGGAGGTTATGGAGTGGATTGAGGCCCTAAATAACTATTTTGACTACAAAGAAGTTCCTAAGAACAAGAGAGTGAAGTTTGCAAAAACTAAACTCAAGGGTGCTGCCCTCATATGGTGGAATTACACCCAAGGTGAGAGGGTGAAGAGTGGGAAGAGCATGATCTCTTCATGGAGTAGAATGTTGGAGAGGATCAAGTCCCAATTCCTTCCATTAGATTATGAGGTGCAGATCTACAAGAAGATGCAAAATCTCAAACAAAGAGATTTGGATGTGGCCACTTACACCGAGGAGTTTCACAAGTTATCTCTTCGTTGTGGACATGTGGAGGATGAAAAAGGTAAAGTGGCAAGGTATCTAAATGGTTTGAAGTTTAGTATACAAGATGAAATCAGTATACTAACCCTTGAAACAGTGAATAAATGCTTTCAAATGGCACTAAGGGTAGAAGAAAAGTTGAAGAGGAAGGGAGAGCAGCAAAACAGAGGTAGAGGAGGCAGAAATTTTAGAGGTAGGGGTAGTTTTGGAGACAGAAATCAGTCCTAAAGAAGTCAAGGGGAATCTAGTTCCCAAGAACAAAGTGGACAATTAGGTTCAAGAGGACGCTTTAGAGGAAGGAGACCCAATGGAAAGGGTAGATTTGGTGGACCAGGGAGAGGTCTTAATGTCTTCACTGGGAGGTGCTACAATTGCAACCAAGTGGGACATCTAGCCTTCAAATGCCCTGAGAAACAAGCTTCAAGCTCTCATGGTGGAGAAAGAACGAACCAGTTGATCCAAGCGGAAGATTGCCAAAGTGTTAACTCTCCAATTGGAAGTGCAGCCCCAGTCCATGATGGAGAAAACTTGATGATGAGGAGAACCATGTTGAAGGTGCCTCAAACACAAGAACCCCCTCAGAGGAAGACATTGTTTAGGACAACATGCAAGGCCTATGGTAAGATTTGCAAGGTAATTGTTGATTCAGGTTCAACTAAAAATTTAGTTTCCATTGAGATGGTAGACAAGTTGAAATTGAAAAGACTTCCTCATGTTAGTCCTTATAAAGTGTCATGGTTGAATACGGGGCAACAAGTTTTGGTAGATGAACAATCTTGGGTAGAGTTTGAGATAGGGAAATATAAGGACAAGATTTTGTGTGATATAATCCCTGTGGATGCTTGTCATTTGCTGTTAGGATGTCCATGGCAATATGATGTTCAATCCCAACATGATGGTAAATCTAACTCCTCCATCATAACCAAGAATGGTAGGAAGTGTAGAATGGATCCATTGCCAGATGAGAATGTAGAGAAGAGTGTTGGGTCAAGTGTCATGATTGTGAGTGGTAAAGAGTTTCTTAACACCCTTAAGGAGGAAGGAACCCAAGGGTATGCTTTAATCTTGAAGCCCACAAGCAGTCCTACTTTGCATAGTCCTAGTGAGGAAGAGATTCCTAAGGAGGTGTAGTAATTGTTAGAGAAGTATAAGGGTATCATGGTAGAGGAGATGCCTAATGAATTACCACCTATTAGAGACATAATCCATCAAATTGACTTCATACCAGGGTCTACTTTGCCAAACAAAGAAGCCTACAAGATGACACCTTCTCAAAATGAAGAGATTACCAAGCAAGTGCAAGAATTATTGGATAAGGGTTTGGTGAGAAAGAGTCTTAGCCCATGTGCTGTCCCAATAGTCCTAGCCGCTAAAAAAGATGGTAAATGGAGACTATGTATGGATTCTAGGGCTATTAACAAGATCATCATAAGATATAGGTTCCCTATGCCAAGGATTGAGGACCTAATGGACTGTTTGGGAGGGGCTAGATACTTTTCCAAGATTGATCTTAAGAGTGGGTATCATCAAATTAGGATAAAGCAAGGGGATGAATGGAAGACAACCTTCAAAACAAATGAGGGTCTTTATGAGTGCTTGGTGATTCCATTTGGCCTATCCAATGCCCCAAGTACTTTTATGTGCCTTATGAATGAGGTGTTGCAAGATTTCATTAGCAAATTTGTTGTGGTGTACCTTGATGACATTCTTGTTTTCAGCAGGACCAAGGAAGAACATTTGCAGCATTTGGATCAGGTTTTGAAGAAGTTGCATGATGAGAAATTGATGATTAACATGGAAAGATTGCCTTTATGAAGTAAGAACTCACCTATCTTGGTTTTGTCATCTCCCAAGGCAATTTGAAGATGGATCCAACAAAGGTAGAGGCTATTTTATCATGGCCAACTCCTAAAACAACAGGTGATGTAAAAAGTTTTCATGGTTTGGCAACATTCTACAGGAAGTTTATAAGGGGTTTTAGTCATATTTGTGCACCTATTTTGGATACCATTAAAGGGGGGCAGAAGTGTAAGTTTTCTTGGACAAAGGAAGCCAATGATTCTTTTGAAATTCTAAAACAAAAGGTAGCATAACAGGCCATTCTTATTTTTCCTAATTTTAATAAGTTGTTTACAGTGGAATGTGATGCTAGTAACCTTGCTATAGGGGTTGTCTTGAGTCAAGAAGGCAGGCTAGTTGCTTTCTTTAGTGAAAAATTGAATGATACCAAAAGGAAATATTCTACTTATGACTCGGAGTTGTATGCAATGGTGCAAGCTTTGAAAAAATGGAGGCACTATCTATTACCTAAGGAGTTTATTGTTTATACTGACAACCATGCACTTAGTTTTCTAAATTCACAGGAGAATCTCAATCACAGGCATATGAAATGGGTTGAACAACTCCAAGCATACACATTTCCAATCAAACACAAGAAGGGACAGGCCAATTAAGTGGCAGATGCATTGAGTAGAAAGGTGTGTATGGTGCAAGAAATTTAGTTACAAAGTGTGGGGATTGATGCTCTCAAACATATGTACAAAGATGATGAAGATTCAAGGAGGTATATGAAGTTTGCTCTCAATTTTTGGATGCATATCTTTCTAATTTTTCTGAGTTTTTGTTGCAGCAGGGGTTATTGTTCAAAGGTAGCCAATTATGTGTTCCTAGGTGTTCCATGAGGGAGAACATCATAAAGGAAAAGCATTGTGGTGGACTAGGAGGTCACTTTGGACTGGACAAGACATTTGATCAGGTGAAAATATTTTATTTTTGGCCAAAAATGCAATCAGACATCAGAAAATTTGTTGAGGGTTGTAGTATTTGTCAAAGAGCAAAGGGAACATCATCTAATGCTGGTCTATATCAGCCACTTCCTATTCCTCATAGGCCATGGGAGAGTATTAGTATGGATTTTGTCTTGGGTCTTCCTAGGACTCAAAGAGGTTTTGATATCATATTTGTTGTGGTGGATAGATTCAGTAAGATGGCTCATTTTTTGCCATGTAAATGCACTAATGATGATTCATATATTGCTGGTATATTCTTCAAGGAAATTGTTAGAATCCATGGTTTGCCTCTTAACATTGTGACTGACAGGGATCCTAAGTTTGTGGGCCACTTTTGGCATACTTTGTGGAAGAAGTTGGGCACTCAATTGTCATCTACTTCAGCCTATCACCCTCAGACTAATGGCCAAACTGAGGTAGTGAATAGGTCCTTGAGAAATATTCTTAGATGTCTTACAAAGCAGCATGGAGAGGCATGGGATATGATCATCCCTCAAGCTAAATTTGCTTACAATGACTCCACCAATAGAAGCACAGGAAGGAGTCCATTTGAGATTGTCTATGGGATCCACCCAAGAGGCATTCTTGAACTAAGAGATCTACATGGATTAGAGAGGAAGAGTGCTCAAGGTGAAGACTTTACATTAGCCATGAAGGACATCCATGATAATGTAGGAGAAACTCTTTAAAGGAACAATGAGAAGTACAAGGAAAAAGACAATGAGGGAAGGAGAGATGTGCAATACAAGGTTGGGGATTTGGTCATGGCACATTTGAAGAAGGAAAGACTTCCAAAGGGGCAGCCAACCAAACTCCTCATGAAGAAGATAGGTCCTTGCCAGATTGTGCACAAGTTTGGGCCCAATGCCTATGAGATTAAGCTTCCTCAAGGCTTGGCCATATCTCCTATCTGTAATGTCTCAGATTTGTTTCCTTTTAGAGGTGGTAATGCTACAGATTCAGAGGCAGATGTGACAGCAGCAGGAAATGAGGAATGGGTTAAGGGTCTCCCACCCAATCAACCCTTGAAATTGGAATGCATCTTGGACACTAAGGTCTTGAAGAAGACTAGAAGGAAAACTTACAAGGAGTACCTTGCCAAATGCAGTGGCCTACCTGCTGAAGATGCCACTTTGATGAGTGAAGAAGACATTTTGAAGCATGGGACCACTGTTGCTGATCTACTTCATCAAGAGACTTGAGTTTTTTCCCACCCCGAGAGTATGGTGTAGGGGTACCAAGGAGATTCTACTTGTTTTTTCTTTGTTCATGCTTTGTTTGTGATGAATAAGGTTTTGAAAAACCATTTCCCATGTTTATAATAAGGACTATGTCCAAAAGATGTCATGTTTGCAAGAGGCAGTCATAAGATGTGTAGAAACAGTCTTAGCATTTAGGACAGTCTTGTCTTGTAATTGAGGACAGTTATGGCAGTCTTGTGAACAATCATAGTATGATAATGTGTTGTAGGCCTTGTCAAAGGCTCTTTATCTTGTAACAAGGAGTTTGAATATTTGATTACATTCCTTAATCATGTAAACACACATGTAGTTGCAGATAGAAACAAAAGAAGGCAGTTCGGTGGTTGCAGGGCAGTTTGTGGCTTCCCACCAATCCAAACTGCCTCTCCATTTAGTTGTGAGGTCGAGAATATGTTGAATAGGACCTTGCACACGTTGATAGCATTGTAGAACGAAGTTTGGAAGAGAAATAAACAAGAAATCTCAATTTTCTACCCATTTTCCTGTGTAGTTCGTTGTTCTAAGCCGTACCCTATTCCTGTATGGATGAATTACAGAAAGACATGGTGTTGGCAAGTTGGTAGGGTGAGTTAAGATTCTAATTCACCTTGTTTGAGTTCTTGAAATGTTTGTATAGCATAGATATTTGCATATTTCTAAAAATGGTTTGATAAACCCTACTCTAGGGTTTTGACAACAAATTATGTATTTCTTCCCATTCCACTGATGTAAAACCATCTAGATCAATGGAATGGATTGCCTTGAGTTTGTTTCAATGCATTATGTGAGATTCTTGGGCAAAGCAGTGGATTTGATGAAGTTTATTTGAAGAGACCTAGCAAACCCATGTGCTAGGTGCATCCTAAGGGGAACAACATAGTCTAGTTTTACCGCAGTCGACTATGAGGCCATAAAAACCTTGAAATCCATAGTTTTTCCACCCATGTGAAGTGTCCAGATGGTTCAAAAAATTTTTTGGTTCCAGTTAAGAGTACTTGCTTTGTATTTTAGGGCTAATTGGGGCTCTTTGTAGTAGGACAGTCTTATTGAAAGTGGCACATGTTGCAAAACAACTCATAGTGAGTCTTTGACATGTTGTAGGTCATCCAAAAGGGTATCTTAAACAATGATGATCTTGCCTTGAAAGTGTCTAAATTGCAAGTAATCTTCTGACAGGCCAAGGAATAGGGCTAGAAGGAGTTGGGACAGCCAAAGAAGAAAGTGTCATGTGTGAAGCCCCAAGACCCTATGGAAAGGTTTGTCTAGTGTATTCAAGTTGTCAATGAACCCTTCAAATGTCTACCTCCAAGAAATTTGTTGGTTTGTGTCAAATATCAAGTAAGCCTTTGGCCTAGGACTATCAAACTTCATTAAAACTGTCTATTTTCTCCTTGTCCTCTACATCATCCTTCAAGGGCTTCAACTTACGATGAACTCCATCCTTTGTTAGGGAATATGTGTTTGCACGATCATCATGGACAGCACTCCTATCATACTTCCACGGCCTTCCCAACAACATATGACATGCATCCATTGGTATGATATCATACATCACCTCATCATGGTAGTCCCCAATCTTGAACTTCACTAAACACTACTCATTGACCAAAGCTATGTGGTCCTTCTGCAACCATGCAATCCGATATGGATGTGGATGCTTTCTTCTTGTCAACTTCAACTTGTCAACCATCTCCTCTGAAACAAGATTGTCAATACTTCCACTATAAATAATAAGTTCACAACACTTACCTTCACATTTGCACCTTGTGCGGAATAAACTCTTCCTCTGATTGGGTTCTTTCTCCTCATTCAGTAAAGTTCTTCTGACAACTAGGTTTTCTCCCCTTTCAACATCTTCAAAATGCTAAGATTGTGCATCTTCATCTACATGTGCAACTCATGCATTACCATCAGGTCTTCTATTTGTCCTTCCTTGATGTTGCGGACACTCGTATGCTCGATTCCCTTATTCTCCACATTGGAAATAGGTTCCTCTGAAACCTCCTCTTCCGGGTCCTTGCCCAAGTCTGCCTCTTCCTCTTCCTCTTTGCTCACCATTGTTCTAGTCATGAGGGTGGTAGGCATTATCCCCTCTCTGATTTTGATTGGTGCCAACTTCTTCACTTTTCTTTTGATCTTCATTATGGCCTCCATAGGGTCTTCCACCAGTCCTTCCGCCTTGACCTCTTCCCCTTTGCTTGATATCGAATCGTTTATACAGCTTCTCTTCCACCTTTAGGGAAAACTGGTACGCATCTTCTATGGTGGTCATTCTGACCAAGCTCAGCTCCTCTTGAATACTCATCCTCAACCCATTAATGTAATGGGCTATCTTCTCCTTGTTGGGCTCTGCATGGCCTATCCTGATAGTAATTTTATAAAACTCTTCTGTATACTCCTTAACAAACTTGTTACTTTGCTTCAACCCTTGTAGCTTCTTCAACAACTCCATCTCATAGTCCACAGGAATGAACTTCTTCTTTAATTTCTCCACCATCCGATCCCATCTAGTGATCTTTCCTTTTCCTCTTCTATTCCTCTCTAACTGGACCTCCTTCCACCAAATACTGACATGGCCCTTCAACTTTGTTTTTGCAAACTTGACCCGATCTGGGTCTTCCGCATCTTCATACTCAAAATACTCCTCCATGTCATTGATCCAATCAATAAGCTGTTCCAGATTCAAATCTCTAGAATATGTAGAAACTTCAATCCTAGGCCTCTTTCCGATCTTCGAAATGGCCCTCAACAACCTAACTTTTGTAGGATCTCCTCCAGCTTCTTGTTCTTCCTCGGATAGCTCTTCTTCAACTTCATCCTCACTTTCTTCTCTTGTTCTTAGATCAAACCCTCTTCACAGTTCCTCTTGCAATGCATCGATTTTCCTTTGTAGGGCTCTAAAACCCTCTTCTGTCAAAGCATTCCTCCCAATACGATTTCTTCGTGGAGGCATCTTGATCTCCATAGCAAACCCACAACCTCAGGTCCTAGTGCAAACTACCTCATGGTCGATGATTTGTCTACACACTCAGGAACCCTGGCTCTGATACCACTTGATGAAAGGGGTAAATCATAAAACACACAACAAAAGAAATTACACACAGAAAATAGAAATTTCTTTATTGATTTGGGACAACTTATTACAATACAGAAGCTCAGATACAATCAGAGGAATCAACCCTCCATAGGCTGCAACACATTATAGCTTCCGATCACAAGACTCTAGAATCATCTACCTTTTGTAACCCCAAATCAGCTAGGGTTTCTATTTTTCTACCTATTTTTGACTCCACACTTGCCTCCTTAACTCTACTACCTCCCAATGTTCCAAAAAATGGTTATTAATAACCTTTTTGGTGGCCAACAACCTAATTTCAAAATTTGCATCTCCCTCCAAAAATAGGTCAACTTCTGGGAGCCATGACTTTTGATTCGGGTGTCTAATTGACGAACTGTTTTATGCATCAGAAAGCTCATGGAGTTCTCTACGCGCTAAGAACCCGCTCTGCCATTTCTGGCCATTTTTGGGCCCGTACAGGGCCCTTTAGTTCCTCAAACCTAAGTTTGAATAATTTTTAGGCATTTTTTGGGAAATGAAATCTTTAATATCTTTCATCTCGCAAATGATCTTTGCGTGATTCCTTCGCCAAAGATTTTATTTTTCAATTATGTAGCTTCCTGTAAATTTTCACTTCATTCCGTGCCCAAATGCAAACTTTCTAAAAATAGCAGGTTGTTATTTTTAGCAGTTTGGAAAAATTGAAAGTTCTACATCATTATTCAAGCAATTATGGAACCAGAACCACAAATTTTGAAAATAAATGGAAAGAACATCAACAATTTTGAAACACATCTTTTTTTTTGGGTGATGCAAGATTGCCCTTACACCACTGGATGCTCCTGCATCAATATTACTTCATGAAATGGGTTGAAGATATTCCATTTTGATCCACACAATGCTGAAGTCATTTGTCATTTTTTGCTTGATAACATCATTTCTCATTTTGGACTTCCTTTTGCCTTTATTTCTGACAATGTTTCCTCATTTAAGAACAAGGATGTGAAGTAATTCCTTGAGAAATTTAGAATTCAACAATGATTCTCTACACCATATTACCCTCAGTCTAATGGTCAAGTTGAGGCTTCCAATGAAACAATTGAACAAATTCTTCAAAAACATTAATAAACATGGTAAAGATTTGTATGCTTAGATCTCTTATGCATTATTGTCCTATCACATGAGTATCCATATAGATACTAGCACTACCTAGTACCATCTTGTCTATGGTGCCAATATTAGCATGCCTCTGGATTTAGAGATTCCATCTTTGTGAGTTTCCCTTCAAGGCCTCATCGATGATAATAATTATCATGATCAATGACTGCAACAACTTGAAATTCTTTATGAGCATCATATCAATGCTCTTGAACATCTCCAAGCCTATCAAAAACTCTACATCGCGGCTATAAATAGCGAGTTCTGCATCATTCATTTCAAGTGGACGACTTGGTTCTTTACGAGAATAAATGCAATCTGAATTCCCTAGCTAGTGCCAAAGGAAATTTTGGTCTAAACAGGTTGGGTCCTTACATCATCACCTCCATAATTTATGATTATGGATCATATGGTCTCTCTACGATAGATAGTAAGCCTCTCAAAGAACCCATTAATACTACACATCTTCATCATTTTCATGCATGCTCTCTTTTATTTTATGTGGGATTTGAATAACATGATTATTCTTAGCAGTTTATCGTTGCTTATCTTATGTCATTCCATCATTTCCACAATTAATTGATGCTATTGTATATTTTGTATTCTAAATGAGTATGAAATTTATTTTCTTACAAAATTGTGTGTTAGTTTGTTCAGTGCTTTGCATACTTTACAATCTTATACATGCTTGTTGTTTCTATTCTCGACACAATCCCTACTGTCTTAAATGTTAGTTGTAGTTTTCACTTATAAATGGAAATTAATCTATTTTTCTTTAACATCATTATTTAATAATGCAAATTATTAATTAATTCATTTATTGTTTAATTAGATCTTTGTAGCATTTAATTAAACAATTTTCTTTCAATTATTTAATTAGATCTTTACAGTATTTAATTAGATAGTTATATCTTCTATCAATGTTTATGTAAGAGTTGGTATAGAATTCTCTATGCCATGCAAGATTTGTCTATGGAGGTAGCCACCCAAGATCTAGGAGCTTCAATGGAAGCACACGAGAGACCCAACATGAAAGAATAATTCTATTCTATCAAAGGATGCAAATACACAATATGCATGAATGAATTACAATGAGAATCCCTTGGTAATATAGACCAAGGTGAAACATAGGACAACATAAGATTATGACAAATGTCTAAATCTTGTGACTTGTCACGTCTTTGACTTCTAGGATTGATTTTATTTACATTAATGCATAAAAACTACTGAACTCTAATTGATGATATTTGATAAGGATAGTAGTGATCTTATGATTCAGTTCTTTATGTTGCTTCGGCTATGTTTTTACAGAACTAACCTATTGACAGTGGGAAATGAGTGGGATTGACCAGGTTTTGTCAAAGGTAAGAACATGTTTCAGGTAGAGGGGACCTAGCCATTTGTCAACACACGGATGGGTTATGTCTGCTACCCTATCACACACTCACGTAGAATCATAATTCTTTCTATGAGGATTGTTTGTCTAACGTTATACGTATGATACTATTGTTCTCTTGCAAATGCCTCTCTGCTAGATTTCGATGCCTGTTTCATCAAAAATTAAATAAGTTAGTTTTGCTATATGGATCTATATGAAAAAAAGGGTATCAAATATTATTTCTAAGAAAAATATAAAATAGCTATATATATATAAATATATTAATGGCTAGTTATTATTGTGTCTATCTTTGTATTTATATATAAATAAAGAAGTATTAAATTTATATGAAAAATTAAATTGCTTATAATTAAACATATTTTTAATTAAATAGTATTTGTGAAACCTTTCAAATATAAATAAATTTATTGCCAATTTATAAAAATAAAAATACTTATTTTTAAAAACAAAACCTATTCATAAATACGTATTGGCATATTTATAGTTTTATTTTAATTAAGGAAAAGAGAACCGCATGCATGGGTTTCTGGGGGGAAAAGAAAGAAGTAAAAGTGAAAGAGGAGTTTTGCATGATGTGATCGAATGGGAAAAAAGCAAAATTAGGTTTTATTTGGTGATAATAAAAAGAAAAGCAAAGAGAAAAAAAGGAGATATACACAAAAAAAAGAAAAAAATAGAGAAGAGGATGGTAAGAGCAAAGTGGACACAGAAGAAAACTAGGCTAGAGAGACCTTCAATGGAAGTGCTAGGTATTTCATTCAGTCTCATTAGTTTTAAGAACTAATATTCTTTCTATAAAGATCGGCCTCTATGTTTTTTTTCATTGTTTAGATCTATAAATCATTAAAAACGGCCACTGTATTGTTTTCATTTTGGTCTTCTATTCTCATATCAACCCCTGCAACATTACTTCGGTCTCTAAATCTTTTTTGATCTACTTTTCTTCATAAAATTAACCTCTTATCTTGGATATAATCGACTTGCTATGCCATATAGGCATCAATTTTTCCTTGATTCAGTTTGTAGATCTAAATGAGGATAGACTTGTACCATTATTTGGTCTATTTTCTTTTAAATCAGCCTTGTATTATTTAGATCGACCATTCTAAATGTTAAAAGGCCTTTCATATTGTCAAAACAACATTAGAGTAACACGTGGTTTGAAGGTAATTTTCTTTTTAGATCTTCTCTAAACCTTCCCTTTACTCAATCGGCCTGTTCTCACCATTTCTCTGGCCTCTTAAATGCATATATATACTTCTTGCAGACTCAGAGGACCTAAAACCTTTTTTTTGGTGGTCCTTATATGTTTGAAGGCCAATCCTATTGATCCCTCCATGCTAGGCATCAGATCTTTAATTAGATCGGCCTTTGTGCCTTGTGAACCGGCCCCTTTTACTTTAGTTTAGTCTGAAGTCTCTCATAAATGGCTTCTTGGAACGTCTAGTCGGCCTCTTAAATGACCTCTGTCACTTTATTGTGATTTGTTTTATTTCTAAAATGAACTCTGCACTATTATATATTTGCATCGTCCTTGATCCAACCTACCTTTTTCTTTAGAAATTGACCTTTGGAAATATATGTTGACTTGAAACTTTCAATGACCCTCTCCAATGCTGAGCGGCGATCCTTATATTGGCCTCTATTTTATTATTGTCTTTTTTTCTTATATTGGCCTCTTTCAATGCCTCTCAGCCTCTCACAAAACTTATATTGGCTTGTCTAATGTTTTGAATGGCCTGCAAAATTTCCATTCAAATGCCTTCTATAAGTGTATTGTTTAAGTCAGAGGTTTCTTTACAAACTACCTCTTTATCTTTTCCTAATGTCCTATGTGTGTCATGATCCAACCATTGTCCTTTGATTTGTATTTTCCTTTCTTAATCTATCACCTAAAGCACCTGAACGACGTCAGGGAAAGAATAACGGCATCATCAAATGCGTAATCAGCCTCTTTTCATTTTTAATCTGTATATATATTGAATTTAGTGACCTTTTAGCTGTGGTATGATCTAGATGTCCCAGTTCGTCTCTGAACAGCACCTTGAAGAATCATTATTTTTAGTCTTGAAAATCATTTATTTCCCTTTCATGCGGGGTTGGCATTAGTCATGTTTTATTATTGGTTTTCTTAAATAGAATATATACTCATACATTAAGCATGTATTATAATAAAAGGAGTTCCTATCTTGTAACTAGATGCATTTCCTTATTAATTATTTTGCATGTAAACTTAAAAATGAATTTATTATTCTTTATATATTAAAATATATTCATGGGTATATTAAATAATTGTAGTTAGATCCTTTAAAATATATGTATGCCTTATATGATAGCAAACATATTGATATATCTATCTTTTACCTTTGAATGAAAAACTGTGTATTCACCCCACAACAACGAAAAAATCAAATTCATGAACTAAACAAGACATACTCAACAAATCAAATTGTGTTACATACTAAGAAAACTAGCTTGTATGAGAACCAACAACTACTGATTTCTTCATAAATGAATTCTCTACTCCTATATACTTGCATGCATGAAATGAGTTTTAATTTTTCGTAGTATGTGTTTTGAAAGTGAATGACTTATTTTTTTTGTCTTCTATGTTTATATGCTTTTGGGAAAGTTGCCTTCTGGGACGGGTGCCGAATATGGGAAATCAGGGAGGTAGGTTTTCCTTTCCAAGACCTACACACTGTTAATCAGGTAATACTTTGGCCAAAGTTATTTTGACATTGAAATAGATGAGTGTACCATTGAAACAGATGGTTTGTATGCCTAGTTTTATGCAATTAATTTCCCTTCCATATCCTGTTAATGTGATGTTGCATTCTAGTTAGGGATGCATGTAGGTTAATAGGCACATACCAAATTCCACCCTGCTGCTTGTTTAAAGGTTTCTAGGCCCTTCAAGTAGGGTTGGGCATCCTTCAGTTTGAAGGATACCAGGGAACTACAAGCTTCGTGTTTGGGTGGAAAAGTGCTTGAACCATGTTCTTGTCCTTCGACATAGCAGATGGCCAGATGGGTGATGGCGGTCAAGGATTGATTGTATTGGATTTTATTTGATCATGCTGACAGTTGTACTTCTTCATTGAACTCAAAAGGATTTGTAAGGCATAAAGCCATTATTGAAACTTGTAATTATTGTTATTTCATGATGCTCTGTAATTGAACTTCAGAAAGATGAAATGTAATTTGATTTAATATCTCACGTATGAATGAATTCTTGTATTGAAAATAAAATGTAATCTATCTTCTTTACTTACTTTTTCTTAATGTTCATTCGATTATGTATATATGTTTTGGAAATTTCAGTACTTTACATGACTTAAGACACAAAGTGATAACTATCCTTAGTGTACCCTAAGTATGAATTGAGTAAACTTAACTAGACAAGTATGAATAGGACCTAATGCAAAACTAGTTAGGTAATATACCTCATTCACACTAACACCCCCAGGAGTGCAACTTAGGTAGAATGTGAAAACATGCAAAGATGCAAAGATGCAAAGATGGGTCCCAGTTACAAGGCTATGTTAGGTACCCATGTACAAAATAATCTCTCAAACCTGAAGAAATGGAAAAAACCAATAGGAAAAACTCCTCTCCAAAAGATAGAAAACAAAAACATGAAAGCTACTCTCAAATGTATGAGAAGGATAAAACCTCAGTGAGGAAAAAGTCCCCCCATAAGAGAATAAAGAGAGAAGGTCGGGTGAGCCATTGGAGAAATGTCTTGCACCCCTAAGAGAGCTCACAAATTATGGTCTTACTCTTAGTGAAGGGTTTGGTGAAGATAGCTACAACCTGCTTTGCTGTCGGACAATACCACAAATCAATGACCTACTCTTGAATCAACTCCATGAGAAAATGGACATGGATCTCAATGTGTTTGGTTAGTTGATGATGGACTAGGTTCTTCAAGATCTGGATGGCACCTCTAGTTATTGTAGTAGATGGTTGATGGCTTCTGAAAAGTGATGCCAAGTTCAGTGAGGATATTTTGAAGCCAAATAGCCTCAATGGTGGCATTAATATCCCCTCGATACTCAACCTCAATCGAAGAAAGAGCAATGCCATGTTCCTTATTGCTCTACCAACTAATGGGATTAGAACCAAGGTAAAAATTATAGCTAGATGTGGACTTATGGTCATCAAGATCACCAGTTCAATAGAGTCTATATATCTAACCAAATCTAAACATGTTCCTACTACATAATGAATCTCGTGACTATGATTACCTTGAATAAAGTGTAGAATGCATTTGGTTGCTTTCTAAGGAAGCTCATGTGGCTCCATCATGAAGTGTGAAACCATACTGACTGCAAAGGAAATGTCAGGGTGTGTATGAGTCAAGTAGATAAGGCTGCCAACAAGTTGACGATACAAGGTGGCAACAACTAGTGGTGTGGAACACTTTGCCTCAAGCTTGATTCTAGACAGAAAGGGAGTTAGTGTAGGCTTACAATTGGCCATATGAAACTAAGAAAGAAGATTAAGAGCATATTTGGGCTACATAAGAGAGATCCCATAAGAGTTTTGAATGATCTCAATCCTGAGAAAGTAGTGCAAGAGACCTAAGTCGGTCATGGAAAACTTGTTGTGCAAAGCAATCTTGATTGTGATGATGATGGATGAGGTGCTCCCTATGACAATCAAGTTATAAACATAGAGAACCAAGAAAAGAAGAGCATCCTCTTGTCTCAAGATGTAAACATTTAGATTTGAGTGGCATTTGGAGAACCCAACTGAAAGAAGAAAGAAGTCCATCTTGGCATACCAGGCCTATGGGGCGTGTTTGAGGCCATAGAGAGACTTCCTTAGTTGATAAACTAGTGAAGAATCCTAAATGAACCCCTGTGGCTATTCCATGTAAATATTCTCATGTAGATCCTTGTGAAGAAGTGCACTCTTCAAATCCATCTATTGTATAGACCAACGATGGGCTACAACAATAGCTAGAGTTAGGTGAATGGAGTTCATCTTGGCAATAGGGTCAAAGGTCTCAGTGTAGTCAACAGTAGGAACCTATGAGAAAAATTTGGCCACAAGTCATTCTTTGAACTTGTCAATAGTTCCATCTGCTATAAATTTGGTTCAATAGATCCACTTAAATTGGACCATTTTTCTTCCCTTAGGAAGTGGAACAAGCTCCCATGTGTTGTTCTTGATCAAAGAGTTATACTCTTCCTCCATTACTGAATCCCACTCAGCAATTCCTGGTGCTTCCTTGGAAGACTGTGGGTTTAAAGGAGAGTCAATGTATACACATGGAAGATGTTGATATTTATACTGAATCCTACAAGTCTCTGAAGGATCCCCAACAAATGTGCTTGTTAATTGTAGAGTTTGACGAGCCCATCGAGGCAATGTACAAGATGGGGATGGAGGATAAGAATTCTTGGTCTCAAAATGTGAGCCCTTTATAGATGGAGACCTACAAGTTGGAGGCAAGGTAGAGTCATTTGAGTCATTTCCATTTAAATCCACTATAGAGGAAGGATGAGAGGACAAGCTAGGAGATCTTTCCTCAAAGTGAACACTCCTCTCAATGAAGAGTTCATGCATGTCAAGATCCAAGAGTCGATACCCCTTGACACCATTAGAATATCCAACAAAGATGCAATGATAGATTTAAGGTTCCAAAGCCTTTTATTTCTTTGATGGAATGCGTCCCCAAGCAGTGGAGCCAAAAAATAAAAAAAATTGCACAACTAGTTTCTTGCCACACCAAGCTTGAAAAGGAGTCATACCTTTCAAGGCCTTGTGGGGAACTCAGTTTTGAATGTGAGCAACACAATTAATGGCTTCAATCCAATATTTTGGAGCAAGAGAATGAGCATGAATCATGTAGCTAGCCATCTCTTTTAGGGTCATGTTCTTCCATTCGACAACACCATTCTACTATGGTATGTATGCAACTAAATGTTGAAGATCAATCCACTCAAGAGTGTAGAATTGTTCAAAGTGATGGTTGACATATTCTTGACCATTACCTGTATGGAGAACCTTGACATACTTTATAGATCGCTTCTTAGCACAATCCTTGAAGTCTTGAAATGTATCAAAGACTTCAACCTTCTGCTGAAGGAAATAGACCTAAGTATATCTGGAATAGTCATCAATGAAGGTGAGTACATAGCGAGCCTTGCTAAAAGACAAGGTTGGAAAAAGGTTTGCTAGATCACTATGAACTAACTCAAGGACTTATGAAGCCCTCAAAGACTTCCCTTTATAAAACTTCTCCTCTAGATGCTTTCCCATAGCACACCCTAAACACACACCATCTGAAAAATTGACTTGAAGGAGTCATGTGACCATATCCTGCAAATTGAGGTACTAAAGATAGTAGTAGTTAAGATGGATAAACCACTCATGCCATAGCTTACTCACCAAGTTTGAATGAGTGAGTAAATCCATAGAAGGAGAGTGAGGCATAAAATAGGAGAATGAATATAGCTAAGACTCATGGTCAACCTTCCTCACTGCAACTAAGGCATTATCCTCAAGATATCTAATCACCATTGAATTAGGATAAAACTAACTTTCTTGTCATTGCCAAGATGAGTGATTTGGTAGACTGAAAGAAGGTTGGCACACAAGTCAGGAACACAAAGAACATTATCAAATGATCTTTCATCCATGTTAACCAAACCTTTTCCAACAACATACACATGAGTACCATCACCTATAAAATAATGTGTCACCAAACAAGGCTCCAATGAAGAAAACTATTCTTGATTAGAACCCATATGATGCATAGCAATTAAGTCAAGTATCCACTACTGTGAAGATTCTACCATTGCAACAAGTGACTGTCCTTTATGTTTCCTTGATTTTGAAGTGGAAGGAGATGCTTCATGTCTGTAGGAAGATGGAAAATTGATGTGATTATTTTTAAGAATTTTTGTCAATTCATCAATTTGCTTAGCATGACAACAATGTTCCTCATGACCAAGTTTCTTGCAAGATGAACAAGTTAGTCTCTCCTTCTATGAGTCCCCTTTCTTAGAAGAGGATTTTGAGTCTTCTTGTGAAGTAGAAGATGATAGTGTTTTATCTTTCTATGGCTTATGCTTTGAGTGCTTCTATTTTTTATTATTCCATTTCTTATTATGTGGATGACTAGCCACCAAATCTTGTGACTTGGATGGATTGAGAATATTCATTATGATTAGCTTTACCTGTTCAAGCATCAACATTTATGAAAATGACTCAAATGATGGCATAGTGTAGGCCTTTCCCACAGTTAAGTAATGAGTCTGAAAACTAGAAACAAATGGTACATATTCATAAGGAATCTTTTCTAACACATTGAAGACCAATTGTACATCCTCCTTCTCAATACCACATTATTTGAGTTGTGCCCTTAGTTCATTAAATTTAGTTACATAGTCTTGGATAGTGTCAAAAATTTTTGGATCTAGATTAGTGATATCACTCTCAATTTGATACCCCATAATCTCATCAGTTTGACCATACAATTGAGCAAGTTTGTTCCAATTCTCCTTAGGTGTTTTACACATCAATATGAAAAAGAAGGTCAAGAGAGACAAATATATGTATATATCCAAGTGCCTTAGTATAGATAATGAGTCATTCAATCTTTTGCTTAGAATCGTTTGGTTTTGGAATAGTTTCCTTGTTGTAGTGAGTATATCCTTCTTGCATTAAGGCATTCCAAGCATTTTGTTTCAATGTAGCATAGTTGTATGGAGTTAAATGAGGAAGCTTAGAATGACCTATGGCAGAACACAAATGAAAACTTAAAGAGAAAATGAACACAACCACTCAACACAACCCTCTAAATTACTCAATCAAATAACCCCCTAAAGCAAATATGATTTAACACTTTATAATTAGTGTGGTTACAATTGCCACTTGTTGAAAATACAAAATGGTCTTGACTTCAACGCTTTACAAATTGCCAAAAAAGGCCTTATGTTGAAAGTAAATTTTTTATTACAATGAGTACAATCTGATAGCACCACTATGAAGTACATAAAAATTATGCACTTTAAAAAAATTGTAAAAGAAAAGGAGCTTGTATGAACCCAAATGGAGCCCTGAAAGTTCACAAAATGAGAACTATGCAGCAACACTTGTGGAAAATTACAAATTATAGAAAATCTATGCATAAAAATTAGAGACCATCTACACCAGCATGTAGAGTACAAAAAGTCAGCACAAATCAAAAAATCGCTCAGAAAAAGGAGGTCGTGAGCCCAAGATATCATCCTTTCAATTTTAACTACAAATTCAAAACCATTAATCGACAGGGGGCAACAAATCAAATCTCTTACTGCTAAATATGGTGGAATTATCACCAAAATTAGAGGTACCACCAAGTGTAGAAGCCTACTAGCTAAATTTGGAGCTTCGCCAGATCTGTAGGATAGTCTGATATATCTAGAACCTTGCCAAAAGGATCGCCAGATGCAGCTGTCACCAAAATCACTACTAATTTTTTTTCCAAAGTTGGTAGGTTGTGTGAAGGGTGTCAAATGTGGAAGAAGGGCCAGATGTGGTGGAATCACCAAAAAGCTACCAAATATGGCAAATTTGTTGTAGGGTCAAGTAGGTTGAATATGATAGTGGGTTTGTTTGAAGGGCCACGAGGGCCGAAGTAGGGAATCCTGTGGGGGTTAACCCCTCCATGTGGGGCCCCAAACCCTATGTGTAAAGGGGCCCAGGGCATGAGCCCTATGGGCTCTTGGTACAACTGGTACGGGGCTGACAAGGCCTTTACAGGCTTGTTGGTACCTAAGGTACTGAATTAAAAATTATCTATTTTCAAGTGTTTTAAGAAGTTTAAAGAAATTTAGAAAAAACTATGATATATATATTGATTTATAGAAAA
Source organism: Cunninghamia lanceolata (assembly GCA_027924645.1). Taxonomy (NCBI): domain Eukaryota; kingdom Viridiplantae; phylum Streptophyta; class Pinopsida; order Cupressales; family Cupressaceae; genus Cunninghamia; species Cunninghamia lanceolata. Next base: position 7,547,619 of record BSBN01000634.1, read on the forward strand.
AAGGGTACCTACGTAGAGTATTTTTATGAGGGAATGTTCTATAGAATATTTTGATTCCATATGATGGTAGAGGACAAATTTTTCTAACCTGGCTCGAGGCAAAGTGCTCCAAATCTAATGAATTAGTAGTTGATCTTTAGGATCTTGGGCGTTCTAGACATGATGGCAGGGTTAGATTTGACCCAAAAAGCTCTAAAAATGTGGTTACCTTCTAGATCTAGCAACCACCTTCCAACTTTGAACCCTTGTAGATTTGGCCTCCAATGTCCAATTGAGATGCAACAAAAGGAAAATCTTACTTTCTCGAACGCTCTAGACACAATGGTGAGCTTAGATTTGCTCCACCAATCTCCCAAATATACCTGCAATAAAAAGCCCCAATAGAAACCCCCTAAAATCTAGTATTTCTATCACACCTTTTTGATTCTCTAGATCAACAAAGGATGGAAGAGAAGAGCATACTCAATGCTTCAAGAAAATACAAGATCTACACTCTAAGACCTCCCAAGAGACTAACCAAAGAAACATGATAACTCTGATACTATGTAAGAGTTGGTATAGAATGCTTTATACCATACAAGATTTGGATATGGAGGTAGCCACCCAAGATCTAGGAGCTTTAATGAAAGCATAAGAGAGACCCAACATGAAAGAATAATTCTATTCTATCAAAGGATACAAATACATAATATACATGAATGAATTACGATGAGAATCCCTTCGTTATATAGGCCAAGGTGAAATGCCGGACAACATAAGATTATGACAAGTGTCTTAATCTTATGACTTGAGACACAAAGTGATAACTATCCTTAGTGTATCCTAGGTATACCCTAAGTAAACTTAACTAGACAAGTGTAAATAGCTAACGTGGAACCAGTTAGGTAATATACCTCGTTCACACCAATAATTTTATTAAATCATTATAGCATTTAATTAAACAATTTTAAATAGATTAATTGATTAGATCTTAATTGTATTTAATTAAACAATCTCAAACACATATATCATCAACATGTGAAACAGCATAATCATACATGAAAAATAAATACATCTCATAACACATACGTATTGAAGATGAAAAAGATTAGAAAGACTACACAACATGAACATAACTCAAAACAAAGAGGTTTATACCTTCCAAAGTCTTCAATCTCCTTCACTCCTTGATAAGGTGGAGGAGAGATGCACCCAAGTCTCTCCTATCTTTACCCAAGTAGAAAATATGTGGATTTCTCTCAAGTATTCAACACAATATGAAATTCAATGGAGGATTTAGCAAATGGATAGTGATTTTGGTATGATAAGGATACTAATGGCTTAAGGTGATTGAAATTTTGGCATAATGAGGATGATATGAGATGAGATTTTGGCATGGTACGGATGCCAATGAGTCATTGTGTAAATGACTTAGAGGATGCTTGTATTTATAGGTATTTTGGAGAGGATTTGAGATCAAGGGTGGAGATTCAAAGTTGAAATCTAATGGTGGAGATGAAGAGATGAGATGAAGGGCTAAGATTTAATCAACAAGAATGGAGGGTTGAGATTATTTGTGAATTTTAAATTCACCTTGGGAAGGCTTTGATTAAGACTTATGAATGAATAAAAAATTCATTCATATGGGAGAGGGTGAAATAAAACATTGTGATTTATGGGTGAATGTGATGACATGTGACACGTGTTCATTTGGCAAACACATGTGTGAGCTCTTTGTATTAAAAAGAGCTCTTACATGGAAAAGGAAAGGTGAAGTGGAAGAGTCATGTGAGTCCTTTAAATAAAAAATTTCTTTTTATTCAAAGGGTGTGGGGAGATGGGTTAATCAAGGCTTGACCATATTAATAAAGTTAAACACTTAATTAATGTGGCTATAGAAAATTAGTGAGTGGGTTAATTAGTGGTTAAAATTAATTAAATAATGAATATTTAATTAATTCAGGTCTAGGGGCTAGGCAAGTTAGAGTAGCTACTTAAATAATTGGTATTTATTCAATTAGGCTAGGTTTAGGCCTTAGGCTAGGGAAAATTAATTAAATAAGCTTGTTTTATTTAATTAATCTAGGTTAGTGAATGATGGGAATTAATCAAATAAATATTTAGAATCTTTATTTAATTTCTTGTGAATGATGTTGTAAGGTTTATTAATAAATTAAATGAATTAATTCATTACTAGGGATGAATGGCTAGGGACAGCTTAGGATAAATTAATTAAATAATTTTGATTTTATTAGATTAATTGGAGGAAGGGTTAATTAGTAGTGCAAGGATACGAGAAAGTGGCTTGTAGGGTTAAGATATTTTCAGGTGTCTACACATATATGTCAACCAAAATTCAAAATCTCATATATAAAATCATGTCTTGATACATCATATACAAAAACCACCATTGTATTAAAAGGTGGTGTATATCATAATGCATATACAAAAATATACATCACTCTAGAGGGGCATGACTGCTAGAGCCCTTGAGTGTAGGTGACCATTGTATAGATGGCTCTTGATGTGAGGCTATAGACTGAGAATGGTTTCGGGACCCACTTCGTACCTTTATGCCCCTCACCATGTCTCTAAGCTCTACTACCTCACATGTGAGATAAAGCTCATTTTGTTGTAGCTTGGAGACCTTTGCTCGTAGTTTGTTGCCCTCTGTCATAAATGCCTACACCATAAGATGGTCCAGGTTAGTTGTTGGTATTGTTTGATCCCTTTGTAGGTGATCCTTATTGTAGTCCAATTGGCTCTATAGAGCATCACGTGAATCCTCTGCACTCTCTGCTCTCATCGCTACCAGGGCTTGCTCCATAGTCAAGAAGACAACTTATATAGTAGCTCAATCCTCATACACTCTGGCCTCCTCATATGCAACCCAAAGCTATGCCATAGGCTTAAAAATATTGGCATGCCACCCTACAGTCTATTGCAGCCTATAATTGGCCTACACGCTCTAATTGAGACACATTGTCAGTACAATCTAAACAATGACTTGACTTATGAAGTTGATCTAGTCTCAGATGCGCACTACAAAAATAAAACAAATACCTCATCAATTATACCATCATATCAAAATTAAATCATCATCTAGTATTTTACTCAAATCACAATACAAAAATCACATATTTGACTTGGATCCCCTTTTCTAGTCAGGATCTATGGGACCTGCCTATGTAGGAGGTGTTGTGGATGGTGTTGTCATCGATGTTGCCACTACTCTTATTGATGCTTCAATGTGAGACTCATAGCATTTGTGCTACTTGAATCCCCATATACTACCTGACTGTGGACCCCACTAGCTGATGGTTGTGGCTACGTTGCTTGAGGTCAGACTCAAGGCCTTTCCTCTATAGCAATGGAGCCCTCATCTCTCTGTCATTTTTGTCCTGCTCCTAGTGCCTGTACAAACTCCTCCTACTCCTCCTCATCTCCACTAGTGAACTCCTCTCATCCACTATCATCTGAGCCCTCCTACTCTTCGAGTGGTCTGGGGTCTCCAGTTGGGGAATTTGTTGTGATTCCACCCATCATGCCAAAAACCCTAAGGTCACTCCAACATCATCATCATCCAACACTAGGGTTGCATCCTCTACCTCGTTGTCAAAGTCACTCAATGGACATCAACAACTATAGGATGAGGCTAGTCTCCTATCCTAACAAAACTATAGTGAGAGTGCATGTAGGTCAAAATAGTTGCAAGAATACCTTACACTTGATTGAACTACCTCATCACCTTCCCATATTAGAACAACATGACAATGTGGTCTAGGAAACCCACAAACCACCAGTTTTGTTGCATCCGTACCATCTAGTGGCCCATACCATCCCAAACCCTCATTTGTTAGTATGGTTTCCACACCACATCTATACTCAATAACCTATTGAAGTTTTGCCACCAAAATAAAAGATTACCAAACTACCATGGCCTCCCCATGGTATAGGCTTATACTCATGACATGCCCCACATTGTAGTTGTGGGGAAACCTATTAGCCGTGTGCATGTAACATTCTTGAATGCCCAGACCTGTAGAAGCATGCAAGGCATTAGACTATGGCCATCGTAGTGCATGTAGCAACTGAGGTCATGGTATAGGTGGGCGAGCATGCTTTATACCCATGTGAGCATTGTCTCTTTCTCCTCCATCACCATAATTGTATAGATGAAACCATTGTACAGGTGTGTGCGTCGTCCATCTTGTGCAATGCACATGGTGATGGTGGTGATCAAAATATATCTCACTCAGGGCACATGCACTACCCTCTACTCAAGCCATCTCATATAAATATGCTTGGTGGCATCACCAGGCATGATCTGGCTGATAACGTATAGTTGCCTCTCATACATGTAAGCCTATGATCGTTGCTTGATGATCAACATAGTGTGGCCTCAAACAAGTAGTTTGAGGATGTGCTATACATCCTCCAATGTCATGATCATCTCTCCCATTGGCAAATAAAAGATAGAGGCATCCACGTCCCACCTATTTGTTAGGGCCATAATCATGTGATCATGAAATCACTGTTAGGAAAGGTGTCTCAACCTTGCAATTACAAAAAATGATTTTTTGTTATAAAATTGAATAAACTTAATTTCTAGGCTTTGGCTAAAATAAAAATTCTAAGTTATTTATTATTGCTTGCAAGAGCGTCTGGTGCGTAGATCTCTTCGAGATCTACAATTAAAAAAAGGGCCCAATTAGCCTCTTGGTTCAAAAGTTATGGCCTCCAAAAATTGGGCCTCCTATATTGGAAAATGTAAAAAACATGTTGAAAATAGAAAAGAGTTGTAAGGGGAGTCATACGTGTTGACCAACTTATGATGGATGTTATGAAACATCATAAGGCATCTTTGATTGGAAATAACAAACCTTAAGGATTTGTGTGCCACTTTTGTGTGGTTTTGTTCTCATGGTTTTCTATTACCGTTTGATGGTTTCATGTATTGTATCTCCTATATATTAGGTGCTTGAGATGGAGGTTGTGTGTGAGAGTCTTATAGATGTTGTTAAGTTGCCTCTAGATCTCTAGTTGGTGAAATTTCTATAAAAGCTTGATCTGCAAGTATATTGTAACTTTGTTGAGATTTCTGAATAATATATTGAGCTACTTTTGGAGTGTCAAGTTTTTCTCCTAAAAGGGGTTTCCCCTTGTAAATCATTGTGTTATGGTATGATTGTTATTTATGTTTATTTTGTATAATTTTTGCAATTGTTGTAAATATTTAAAAAGGTTTGCATAATCCTCCTCTCAAGATTAGTGTAGGAAGTTGTTTCACAATCTTAAATTTCTTACAAGTGGTATTTGAGCTTGATTACCTTTGGTTTCAGTTGTGGGTTGTTGGTTTTTTTGAACTAATCTAGTATTGAGTGAGAGCTTGTGTAGAAGATACTTTGTGATCTTGTTGTAGGAAATTTTAGATGGTGATCACATCATGGAGAATAGAGGTAGATAATTTTTTGATATTGATTTTGAGATGTGGAAGTCGAAGATGGAAGATTTGTTAATTGATTGAGATCGATGGGATGTTATTGATGATCAAGTTTCAAGGGTCACATATGCTACTTTGGTTGCCCAATATGATGTTATGGATCGTAAAGCCAAGGGTCTAATCAAGTTGTGCCTAACAGACTATGTTTTGATTAATGTTCATAAAGATTCCTCTACAAAGAAACTATGAAAGAAACTTGGTGAGATATATCAAGACAAATATTTAGTGAACAACATTTTCTTGAGGATTAAGTTGTTTTCCTTGAGAATGGAAGAGTGTGGATGAATTATAGACCACCTAAAAGCATTAAATATGTTGGTGGCTCAATGAGTATCAGTTGGTGTAAAAATGAATGAGGAGGATGGGTGTCAAATCCTACTTTGTTATTTGTTTGATTCATAGGATTCTTTTGTTATGGCTATTGGGAGTACTTCTGTTGTCTTGAAAGTTGAAGATATTGTGGGTTCTTTTCTTTCTGAAGAGATGAGGAGGAAGGTATCCATCCTTACCAAAGAGGCTCTAAATGTTCATGGAAGACCTAAAGAAAAATGTAAGACGAGCAAGAAATGTGAAAAATCCAAGTCCAAGAGGATATCCAAATCTCCTGGAAAATCCAAAGTTATTTGCTAGAATTGTGGTAAGCCTAGACACTTCCATAAGGAGTGAAAAGAAGAAAATAAGAAGAAAAAGAATAAATTTGATTTTGATTCTAAGTCTAAGAAGGATGCTAGTGATGCATTAATTGTAGCTTTGGCCACTTGTGTAGGTAATGATACATGGTTAATTGACTTATGTGCATGTTTCCATATGACCCCTAATAGAGATTGGTTTTTGAATATGAAGAATTTTATGGAGGTAAGGTGTACTTGGGTGATGATTTTTATTTAAATATTTTTGGCCATGGTAAAGTTAAAATTAAGTTTCTTGATGGTAGAGTAAAAATGATTAATGGTGTGTTGCATATCCCTAGATTAGCATGAAATTTATTATCTATGAGAAAACTAATAGATATGGTTGTGTAGGTAGTCTTTTCTGATGTAGGATGCAAGATGGTTAGAGGTATTATGGTGATCACTAGAGGTGTCAAATTTGGCACATTATATAAGCTTGGTGCATGCACTGTTGAGTTTAATAGTACTTCTATGAAAAACAAATATGTGACTACTACATTGGAAAAAAGTGAGTGTTTCCTCTTCAACAAATGGTCATGGCTTTTGGGTACCTAAGGGTTCTCTTTCTTTTGAATCAAAATTACTATAGAGAAGACTATGTTTTGGCACCATAGGCTACATTGGAAAAAATGGTCTAAGAACCTTGAAAAATAAAAACCTTGTTGAAGGGTTGACTCATTGTAATCTTCATTTCAATTTTTGTGAGCATTGTATTTATGGTAAACAAAACTATGTTTAGTTTTACTCATGTTCTCACAAATCTTGTGTGGTGTATTGGATCTTATTCATTCTGATGTGTTTGATCATGTAGATGTTCCTTCTAATATTGGAAAATCCACATATTATGTTTCATTTATTGATGATTATAGTAGAAGGACATGGGTATATTTTCTAAAGAGTAAATCTAAAGTTTTCAGTCAATTTAAAGAATTTAAAACAATTGTTGAGTTGTAGACTAGAAAGAAAATAAAAAATTTAAGGACTAAAAATGGTGGTGAATATTGCTCTAATGATTTTGATAGATTTTGTAAAGATTGTGGCATTCAAAGATAAAACATAACTTTGTATTCTCCACAGATAGAATGAATAGGACATTGGTGGAGCAGACTAGGAGTATGCTTAGTGGTGCTAGTCTAGAACAAAGGCTTTGAGATGAAGTCGTTGCCACTACTTGCTACCTAATTAAGAAGCCTCCTACATTAGCTCTTGTTGATAAAATACCTATGGAGGTGTGGTCGAGTCACAAGACTTCATTGAGACATTTAGAGTTTTTGGTTGTGAGGCATATGCACATGTGCCAAAGGAGAAGGGAACAAAATTGGAAAATAATATTTTAAAATGTATCTTCATTGGGTACAATTATGGTATGAAAGGATACAAGCTTTGGGATACTCTTACACAAAAGCTAATATATAGTAGAAGTGTGATTTTTAGAGAAACTAAGCCTTCTTCTATTACATTCCAGCTATAACAAAGTGAATAGAAAGTTGTGATTCAACTTCCTTCTATGCTTGAGAAAGGTGAATCGAGGCCCCTAGATAGACAAGAAGTTGAGGAGAGATCATCTAACTCTTAATCTTCAAAATAGGAGGAAGAACCTCCACCCTAGCTTGTTTGAAGGTCTACAAGGCATAGACAACCACTTGAAAGGTATTCCCCTGATGATTGGAGATGTATTTTTGCATTGAATACTAACATGGTTGAACTAAGATATGTAGAAGAGGCATTAGGTATGAATGATGTAGAGTCCTCCAAGATTTCCATGGATGAAAAATGGCAGCTTTTGAAAAGAATGATAGATGGGACCTAGTACCATTGCTTGAAGGATTAAAACTTGTTGGTTGCAAATGGGTTCTCAAGAAAAAGATTGGTTCAGATGGAGGTATTAATAAGTACAAAGCACGATTAGTTACGAAAGGCTACTCTCAAGTTGAGGGTGTTGATTATGGTGAGATATTTTCTCCTGTTGTAAAAATGACATCCATTAGATTCTTGCTTTCTATTACTGCAACTTATAATCTAGAGGTTGAGCAAATGGATGTGAAAATGATATTCCTTCATGGTAATTGAGATATTTATATGACACAACCAGAGCACTACGTGGTGAAAGGTAAAAGTAAATTGGTTTGTAAATTGAAGAAATCTTTGTATGTCCTCAAATAGAGTCCTAGGATGTGATACTGGAAATTTGATACATATGTGTTAAGTTTGGGAGTTGAGCATTCTAATTCAAATCAATGCATTTATTATAAATCTAATGGTGATCATTTCATGTTTATTACATTATATGTTGATGACATGTTATTTATTGGTAAAGGGAAATGAATTATTTAAAAAATAAAATCTCAACTTGCAACTAAACACATTCTTGGGATGGAAATTAGAAGAGATAGAGTGAACAAAAAAATATGGCTTGGCTAGAGTAAGTATGTCAATTAAATTTTATAGAGGTTTAACATACATGATTGTAGACCATTGTGTGTTTCTTTTATAGTTGGAAAAAAGCTATCTGCTTCATAATGTCCAACATCCCCATTAAAGATGGAAGACGTGAGTAGAGTTCCTTACTAGAGTGCAGTTAGAAGTTTGATGTATGTAATGATCTATACTAGACCAGCCATTGCCAAAGTAGTGGGAGTTTTTTTCCAGATATATGTCTAATCTTGGTAGAGTTCATTGGGATGTAGTTAAAAGAGTCTTCAGATATTTGCGGGGTACCTCATAGTATTCCTTGTGTTATCATGGTAATTTTATAGGAGACAAGCATTCCATTGATATTTATGGTTATGTGGATTTAGACTGGGTAGGTGATGTTGATAGTAGAAGATCAACCAGTGCTTATGTGTTTACTTTATTTGGTGGTGCAATTAGTTGGATGAGTAAGTGATAGATTATGGTTTCTTTGTCCACTACTGAGGTTGAGTATATGGCATCTACTCATGCTTGTAAAGAAGCCATTTGGATTAAGAGATTGTATTCAGATATTAGAATAAAATAGGGTGCAGTGTCAGTTTATTGTGACAATCAAAGTGTGATCTGCCTAGCTAAGAACCCAAAATTTCATGCCACGGCCAAGCACATTGATGTACAATATCATTTTGTTAGAGATATGGCCGAGGATGGAAAGGTGAAGCTAGTTAAGGTAGAGACTTTGATGAATGTTGCAGATTCATTAACTAAGTATGTGAGCACAAAGAAGTTGAAATGGTGTTTGGAGTCTATGGGCCTCTCGGCCCCTAGAAATTAAATCATGGTATTGATACTCCCTTTGCTCTTGCAAGGTGTTTGACAAATGGGAGAATGTTAAGAAAGGTGTCTCAACCTTGTAATTACAGAAAGTGTGATTTTCGGTTATAGAATTAAATAAACTCAATTTTTGGGCTATAGAGTTAGTTTTTGACCAAAATAAATATTCCAGGTTGTTCAACATCGTTGGTGTGAAGATCTCTTCGATCTCTACAATTTTAAAAAAAGGGGCCTAATTGACCTCCCAAATCAAAATATATGGCCTCTGGAAGTTGAGCCTCCTATATTGGAAAATGTAAGAAATGTGTTGGACACAGAAAAGAGCTATAAGGAGAGTTTCATGTGTTGACCAACTTATGATGCATGTTATGACACATCATAAGGCACCTTTGATTGGAGATAATGGAACTCTAAGGATTTGGGCACCACTTTCAAGGGTGGTTTTGGTTCATGGTTTTCTAATTACCATTCGACAGTTTCATGTATTGTATATCCTATATATTAGGTGCTTGAGATGGAGGTTATGTGTGAGTCTTATAGATGTTATTAAGTTGCCTCTAGATCTTTGGTTGGTGATACTCTTGTGAAAGCTTTCTCTGCAAGTATATTGTAATCTTGTTGAGATCTATGAAAAATATATTGGGCTACTTTTGGAGTGAGGTTTTTCTCCTGAAAGGGTTTTCCCCACATAAATCATTGTGTTGTGGTATGGTTGCTATTTATGTTTATTTCTATATAATTTTGACAACTATTGTAAATATTTGAAAAGTTTTGCATAATCCTCCTCTCAAGATTATTGTAGAAAGTTGTTCTGCTACGTTAGCTTCCTTACAATCACACCTCTGGCATCTTGTATACCTAGTATAAACCCACTCAATAAAGAAGCACAATCTCCTCCTGAAATAAAGCATCGAAGTAGCCTCACAACAATGCAAAAATGCTCCCTCTAGTGTGCTCTCGCATTGTGGGAGGATACTGCAAACGTAAAAATAATATTACATTAGTTCTATATCATCACAAATTATTTATTTAATCTAAAATATTAACTTTTTTCTAAGTATTTAAGGGACACTACGTCCTCAAATACTAGTGCACCCTATGGACCCTAGCACCTTTTTTTGGACACTAGCATGCTTGAAGGATGCTGGCATGTCTAATGGACAATAGTAAGCTTGGAGGATGGTAACATGTCCTACAGATGCTGGCATGCCTAAGGGACACGAATGCTCTGATAAGACACTAACACCTAATGTGGGTCCCTTTAAGTGTGAAAATCAAGAAAATTCATATAAAAATAAAAAAATTACTCACCTCTCACATGCTGAGACCCTGCTCGATGCACCCTCTCAACTGGTCCAATCGAAGGCACTAGAAGTCTCTTCCACATGGACTTATGGCTCTATAAGTACTTTGGGTGCTCAAAATTTGCTAAATTTGGTAAAGTCAAATGAATAGTAATTTTTCAAAATTTTTGTAACTCTTCATGCACATAAACCTTCATAATTTTTGGTTGTGAGATTAGATTTTCATGCCATTTCTTCTATGCAAATCCTTGCTCTACCAAGTATTTCTTGTGAAATACCCTTTTCCATAATGTTATTTCATGAAATAACCCTATGGAAGGCATTTTAATGACTTTATTACCAAAAACTAAAGTGGTGAATTTTGTTTCCTATTTTTGCCTCTTAATTATGAGGCAAAAACACAAGGGGCAATAAATTCACCCTTAATTATTTTTGATTCACTTTCTCCTTGTATCATTTTTCTCACCATTTTATAATTCCTCTGGTTATTACTTTGATTTCATACTGACACATATTGGTATTACAAGATTATTTGATCTGACATCATGACTTTGTAGGATTGTGATACCTAATACTGTGGTTTTGTAGGTTCTCAATTTGGGAGCATCATCCTTCTGCTTGGAAATTTTTTGTATCCGAGCTATAGTATCCTTTTGGGTATCCTTTACATGATGACTATTGCTTTCAAAATTTTATTTTTGCACTTTAGTGTAGCTTATCATTTAGTGTCATCAATCTGCGAAAGTGGAGGCAAATTGTAACATTGTAAATTATGTACCCATGCATTTCACATCATATTTTGACCTGCTTTGGTGTTCACTCTTGTAGCGTGTTTCTAGGGCCACTTGATCCTAACCTTGGCTTTTGTTCCCACGCACCAAGGTTTGCTAAATTTCATATCACATTCTTATCTCTCCTACTAATCTAGAAGCATGTGTCAAATTTTGGAGAATTCCCTAGGAAGCAAGTGTGATGTGCAAACATCCATGTGACACACTAGCATCCTAGAAGTTGTTAAAATTTGAACCATTACTTTCCTGCCCAACTATTTGATTCTGTTAGTGATACCTCTCATCTAGCATATAAATATCTCCTACATGCATATATGACCTTTCATCCTCTCTCTCTTCAATATAAAATCTAATTTTGAAACCCTTGCATATTATTCCTCTTGCTCTTGGATTCACACAACTTTTGGATCTCCATTTCTATTGGTTTTGGATTATCTCTCTTGGTTGAAGCATCTCTCTCTCTTAGCTTCTATCAAATACACTATTGTGACTTGGCTATTATTAAGTCTCCCATGAAAGGATCACGTTGCACACTCATTGGATCCTCCAAAAGCTTGCAGCCTCTTCTCTCCATTACAAACTTGGTAATATTGTTTTCATTGTCTTATAAAAACATAGTTGCAATCTCTATTACATTTTCCATTATCTCTTTTTGTCAAATATGTAGTGTAGATCACCACCTTGTTAGTCTCTACACACACTAGGGTATTCTTCCCCTTAGGCCAGGGTTGATACTCAGTTTTTTATTATTGTTACTGCTATTATTTTCCAAGAAGTACTTAGGAAATAAAGAACACACTTGTTATTCATTATTTTCATACCTGTCTATTCATGGCGGTTGAAAGAACAACATAGGGGCTTGATCAAAAGGTAATATATTAAACAACCAAAACCATTTTCCCTTTGTGTTGTAGCTATAGGTATCTTGGGAAGATTCAACCACACAAAGGTTTGTTGGTTTTTCCCCTTTATGTCTCTCTCTCTTATTTCTTGTCTTAATCATTTAAATCAAGTCCTTTAAATGTATTTTCCCATGATTTTATCATTTTGAATGTTACTAGTGTCTGGTAGATATTTATTGTGAAGACTGGATAATATATTGAGTTGGAACAATTTTGTTTTTGGAAGTTTATTTATGTTCCTATCCTGTAGATTATAGTGTGACACACAGATATCCATTTGATGTGTCAGTGTCCTAGATAACACTCTCCAATCTCTAGTTCCAAGTTCTTCTTTTTACCATCTTTCAAATTCTATAACTCTTTCTATAAATTTGTATTTGATTTTCTAGAAAATAGCCATTTTATCACTTTCTCTTGTGCTTTATCTTAAATAAAATAATTTTTTTTCTAATTTTAAGGAAACTATAGGATTTTGATAGAGTTATTTTTCTCTTCCTATTCAGACAACAATGAAGTACACTTCCCTTGAAGCTAGTTAAATCCTAGTGTAATATTGTTGAAATTGTTTTAGTTAGAAAATAAGAAGACTTTAGCTCAAATCAAATTTCACATATTACACTAATAGAGGAAATTAGTGACATAGGTTAAGTTACAAAACAAGAAGAAGAAGGTCTAGATTGTTCTATTTTTTCTATACATGATCATACATCACTCCAACATGAGCCACGAGTTGAAATATGGAAGTTATTATGTGATTTTGATGATGTTTATTCATTGCATGTGACTGATTTTAGTAGAACAGATTCATGTATATCATATTTTGATCATTGTAATATTTCTAATGTTTCTAATGATGAATATAATCACTTGATGAATGTTGGTATACACATGAAGAACTAGAACAATAGCTTGCTCAATAGAGGGTAGAGGTCAAACAACCATGCAAAATGATCACCTCAATGTCTTGCCATGCTCTTCACTTGAAGAAACCAGCAACATAATTGATCTAGTGCCTAAATTGAGTGAAGACATGTCACTTATATTTTGTACACATATTAGAACTTGCTTTGCCTAATTCATGTAATATTCATCTTGTTGATCCACATTCTAAAGTAAGTTGTCATGATTTCTTGCTAGCTTGGGAGGTTGCTTTAGAAGGTAAGGTTGACCATGAGCATGTTTCTCTTGCATTAGAGCATGAAAATGTATTGAATGATGATGCTATTGATATATGTGTTTTGAAAGGTGAATTTATGAGTGATTTTATTGATCCAATTAAGGAGACACATGCTCATTTTTCATATCAGCCACATGTTGATTTGAGGAAAGATGATACCTCTCATGTTTTATAGACTAGAAGAGCTAAATCTTACATTGATATTGAAGATATTAATGTAAGATTTACTTTCTTCTAAATGCTGCAATGGTTTTCCAATGGATGTGTTGAAGGCACAAGAGAATTGAGAAGGGGGGGTGAATTAGTTGTATCAAAAACTTTAACTTCTCTTAAACAAAATCACATTCATATTCACTTGCTTTAACCCCTTAATCTGTTATGAAGATTAAACATGAAATGCAGAATTAAAACTTAAACACATCAATACCATACACACATGAACGCCATAATTTTACATGGAAAACCCTAAAAGGGAAAAACCACGGCGAGTTTTAGCTCACAATATAATGTAGTAACAATACCGAATAACAAAAGAGGCTCACTGCCAAAGGGTTCACTACCTAGGACTCGCTACAAAAAGGGTCATTACCAAATGGTGGCTCACTACCAAGCGGTGGATCACTTCCAAGGGGTGGATCAATGCAAAGAGGGGTGGCTCACTGCCATGAACTAATATGATAGCATCTACCACATGCCCAAGTTCAGTTCCAATGAAGCACAATACATATCACCTTCCTTGATTCACAACACAAACACTTTCATCTTCGCATCCACCTCCATTACACATGGATTTATTACATTTATTTATACCAATCATCAACCTTGGAAAATACATCAAGGTCGGCAATACAATCTACAACCTTTGGAATAGTCTCCAAGGTCGGCAAACATACATAATTCAAATATGTCTGGACCTAAACAAACTTGCAGAGAAAATGAATGAAAGAAGAACACTTCATGGCTTATCTCAGACCCAAATACATCTTCACATGCTTCAACATGCTTCTACAATCCACGAAACACATCCGCAAAGAGTGTTAGCACCCAAGTCGGCCAAACTAGTGCAAACACCAAGAATACTTAGGCACATGCTTCCAAGAACTCAATCATAGCTTGCAGATCAAGCACAACCCTTCAAAAAAATTTGGAGACATCCAAGAACAACATAAAATCACCTTGGAGCTAACAAATCTAGCTACAACAAGTTTCACTTGAAGACAACAAATCTCACTGGAAGACAAATTACAATCAACACTGCTAAGTTCTACTACTCAATAACTTGCTTTCTGGAGCACCAAATCACAAATCCTTTGGAATGAAGATAGATAAGGACCTTATGAACATATGTCTAGAATCACATCACCTAAAACCAATCTGTGGAGAAATACAGAGAAAAATACTTTCTCCTAGACACCTTTACACAACTCAAAAACTTTGTCAAATACAGTCTTCAAACTGGTGAACACAACTTCTACTGCACAGTGATCTGGACCACCAAATTATGGATTTAGCACCTTCAAACACTTCTCTAAAACATATCCAAATCTCATCCTCTAGTCTTCAGTATAGAATAAATGCAGAGCAAAAAACTCAGACAGTGACCGGTAAGCTAGAATACATCTTTACAACTCTGTCTTGAGTATGAACCAAATTTTCTCAAAAGCACTTGGAAACTCATTAGTGGGAACATATTCTTATCATCTTCAACACTTATACAACACAATACAAATCAACTAACTCATCACAATAAAGTAACAAAGCAAGAGCACAGTTGACACTAATGACAACACAAACATGTTGACATCAATGACAACACTAATTAGCACATACTTGCAACAAGATGAATTTGATTGTGATTTTTATATATTTGACCCATGAGGGATGATACATCATGAGTTGAGACCTCCTGAAAGTAAGAGAGTACTTGATGGAACACAACATGATGGTGAGCTTACATTTTTAGCTAATGACACTTAAAATCAGGTTGTATCTTCAATTTTCTCATTGATTTATAATGCTATTAGTTTAATTATAGAGATTGGGGTAAGAAGACATATATTTAGATTAATCATGGATATGACAAGTTTCCCCAACTACTAATTTTACATAATTGGTTTCCTAAATATGACCTTAGTTCACCTATTATGTACTTTTCAGAATACACATGATTTTGCCAAACTTAGGACCTTGACAAGTAGCTTATTACTCTTACACACATTGAGAAATAAATCAAGAGAGAGTGTTGGTACCTGCTACTAAGTCTTTGCAAATAGTATTAATTAGTCTTAGTTTGTTAGGTGTCTAGTTTATTTAGTTTTACTTTGGGTTTGGTTAGTTAGTTGTTGCTTTTGCATGCTTTTCTCTGTTTGTTGGTTAGTTTTTAGTTATTAGTTTGTTGTTTTAGTTTGTTTGGTCTTAGTTCTCGGTCAGTTTTCACTAGATTCTATTGTTTTCTTTTCTTGTTTTGGGTATGCTTTCATTATTTGGTTCTCTTTTGGTTTCTTTTACTTATTGATCTGGTATTCGTAATGTAGCATTTGTCTGGATAGTTCTATTTTTGGGTGTTTTGTTCACATTTCTTTTAAGTTCAAGTTTTCTTATCCTTTGTGTGTGAGCTAGATTCCCCTAAGGGTGGTCCCCCTCTTTCAATTGGGGTTGGGCTTGTGTCAAGGTGCTACTAGAGGGTGGTTTGAATGGGATTCTACTATTGGTATTTTCTGATATTTGAGTCAGTCATTAACTTGGTGTATTTTGTTTTGTACTCATTCATCTCAATCTTAAGAATGTTGGTTTATATTAAAGACTAAACTGTTATGAGGTTCACGGAGGGAGTTATTGAGATCTTACACTCTATATACACCTTAAGTTTTCTTGAGTTGACTAGGATCAGGTTTCGTGAGTTCATTTCAAGTGAAAAATCTAAAGGTTACTTTCTTCTATGATGGCCACTGTGATTCGCAACCCAGAAACAATCTTTGTTGCCTATGAATTGAGATAACTTCATTAATGGGTTTACAAAGAATATTAATAAAAAGAAAAGAACAATAAAAAACAAAGAAAATCAAACAAAGGAAAGAGGAAAAAATACTAGAACTCAACTATTCAGGTGATTCAAGCAACCTCTACCGAGGCTATGGACACCTGACTAGTAGTAGAGATTTTCTTTGAGTGGAGTCAAAGGTAACTTCATCAGGGCTATGGATGCATGGCTAGCCATAGAGTAGGCTATCCCTAATCATGTCCACTTAATTGCATGATGTAATCTAATGGACCGCTAACTAGTTGAATAAGTACCTTAAATCATGTAGCTTGTTATAGATTTCACCTCATTTTGATCTAAATTATACTCCTGAAGGGACTGAATCATTTGCACACACTATGGGATGTTATCATTCATTGAAAGGTTCCTTATGATGCCTTCTTTATTTGATGGTGCCTATATTCTTCTGTTTGTTTTGGTGAATTGGAACTAGAGATGTTGGGTTCTTGAAGGATTCATGTATCCCAAAAATTTTAGGAGCATCTTCCTAGTAGAGTTTCCATATGTTATGCATTGCATACACACCTCTCCTTGGCTTTTCAAAGTGGGGACTACTCTCTTTTTTATTTTTGGCTTAGGTTTGATTTTTGTTTAGTTTGTTTTTCCTTCCCTTTTTGTTGGGGTGAAGTGTATTCTGAGTTTGGAATGACTATAGCTTAATTTATTGAGTACTTTAGTTATTTGCCAAAGGTTGGGTGTATTTTCCTTTTCAAAATTTTGAGTTTCTTTCCCTTTTTGTAAAATTGCAGACTTTTGAATTGCTACTAGATGTCATGTTTCTTGGTCGTTTGTCCTATCCACTAAGTATTTTTCATAGGGTCTATTTCATTGTTTTGGTTGTTAAAATGGATTGTGTGAAGGTTTGTAGAATTCTAACTTAGAATCAGATATGGATCTATTACTTATTTTATGTCATGTCCTTTTAACTTTTTCTGCGAAGTTGCTTTAATGTTGAAAGTGTTTGAGTTGTTGGTTTATAGAATCATGTGTTGTTGTATGATATATCTAGATTGTCTTATGCATTGGTTCCCCTTTTCCTTTCCACAAGTTTCCTTTATGTCTTTCACTAGGTCAAATTTCTGCAAGACATGAAATATGAAAGTTGTGTAGAATTTGCAAAATTTGGAATTGTGGGATTTATAGAGGAGATTCAAACTTTAAAATTTAAATCTGACATATTGTCCTCTTTGATTTTCTCATGTTTTACGTTAAGTAGCTTGATGTTAAAAATTTTAAAAGCCTTGAGGGCGTCATATCCAAAAGTATGCAAAATCTTCACATAACTCAAAAACTTAGTGAGAACAATGAAAATTTATTTGTAAGATGTTGGTGTGTAAGTGAAGTTGAAATGTTGTATCCATGTCTAGATCACTCCATCTTTTCTGTGGAAAAATTATTTGCAAAATTGAAAATGTTGTAGGATTTTGGTTCAAAAATGCAACCAGACTTTTAAGATGACATCTCAAGCTCATTAGTTTTCCTACATCATGTTCATTTTGGAGAGAAACATTTAAATGAAACACTTGATAAAATTTCTGAAGGAAATGATTTTTTGTAATTACGACTGACAAGAGGATGTTTCATGATGACTTTTTATTTTCTATCTTGTCCCATTTTCTCACAAACCTTCGAGGCAATGAAATAGAAGTGTGAAGCATAGGAAATGAAATGCATACTTTCACCCAAGAACCAAATATGACAATGAAATGTCTAAACTCTTATCCAATCCTGCATTTTATTAAAAAATAATGAATTTATTTTGAAGGTTAAGAATTATGCATGATTTTAGTTTGCAGAAGTTTCTTTTGTTGTAGGATATGTTTAGTTAACATCTTATATGCAGTTCTCTATCATTTTTTTATAAACTCTAGTTCACAAAGGCATTTAGTAAAGAAATTGTCTTGCAAAATTTCATTAAAATTGGAGGATTGTGAGATTGACATTTTGGACTTCTTGTGCTATATCATTTTCTTGTGAGATTTGAAAATGTTGAAATGAAAGAAGAAAAAGGTAAAGATGAGAATGCAGAATTTTACTTGGTAACCAGATATTGCAATAATAACATGAATTCTGGTATCTTGTTCTAAACACACATTTTACTTAAAGAAGTGTACGAGGATAAGAAATGCACATTGTTTGTTTTGCAAAACTTTGTTTTACTGCAAGATGTTTTGTGTTAAAATCTTATATCCTTTTTATGTCATTTTTTTACAAAAATTATTTTACAAAAGATTTAGCTAAAAGTTTGGTTTTTTTGGAATTTACTCTTATTGTAGGATGTTTTAAATTATGATGTTATATCAAATTCCATATCATTTTTCCGCAAGTTTAATTTAACAAGGGCATTTTGGTTTTTACATATTTTCTTTGAACTAGAGGAGTTTTTAATGGCTAATGTGATGTTTGGTTCCATATTTTTTTTCTGTGACTTGCATTTTATAAAGGTTTTAACTCAGAGTTCATTTTATGGAAAATTTTCCGCAATTAGAGGAGTTTTAAATTGCTAATGTGATATTCAGTTCTATGTCAGGTTTCTACAAATTGTATTTTATAGAGGACTTAGCCTAGAGTTTTTTTTTTTTTGGATTTTCTTTAAATGAAAAGAGTTTAAAACTATGAATGTGATGGTTGGTTTTCTAGTTAGCACCCATAAAATGTTATAAATAGTCTAAAGTGTAAAATTTGAAGGATCTAATGGCTTCTTTTAGTCTTACAGGGTAATGTCAAGAGCGAAGAAATGAAGTGCAAGTCCAAAGGAGTTACTCTAGATGCGAAGGAGGTCAAAGATGCCCTAGATCAGGTGACACCAACTTCTTTTGATCATTTTATGGAATATGGATAGAAGAAAAGGGCCTAAGAATGTAGGAACATGGGTGTAATTACAGGTGCCAAGATTAGTGCATTTTTCTCCCTCTTCATGTGTTCACTTGGGTGGATTTGATTTTTTCTTTTGGTGAAAAAATTTGTTATTTTTTGAAATTGTGCTATTTCATGAGCCCAATTTGGGCACCTGGGAAATTTGTCACTTTGAAAATTTGAATTTAGGTCTCTTCATTTTATGAGGGTAGTCCAATTTTTTAAAAATGCTACTAAGGGATGTAGCATCCAAAATTTTGGTTAATTATGGACCCTATGATCTTTGGATGTAGGTCGACTAATTGAAGTTCTTGTAATAAAAAGTCACCTCTATAAAAGGAGGAGTGCCATGCAAAATTGAAGAGTTAGAGAATCTAGGAGAACTCTTGGAAGGAGCAAAGGACAAAGAAATTTTTAGTGTGGTTCTCTAGCTGAAAGTTGTAATGTGCCCATTATTTTCCAATCAATAAAAACATTCCAACTTCTTTTGATGGTTCTCTACCTTTGGTGGTGATGTATTTTGTGTTTTTCTTTTCTAGAATTTGAATTATTTGGTGAAGTTCTATAAAAGTGCCTAATATATTATATCTTGGCAATGAGATTATGAAGTGATGTATGATTTATGTGCATGTAATATGGTGTTTTCATGCTTCATTCAATTTCTCACAAATTTCTTAGAATCTTGCATCTATAGTGTCAATGGTAGGGTGTAATATTGATCACAACATTGTAGGTTAATTGAAATTCATCAGATATTCTAGAGGAAAGGATAGAAAACTAAGTACAAAGTTGACCTTTTTCATTTTATCTTATTTCTCTAAAACCGTTAAATCTTTTTATCTTTTTTTTACAAATTTTTAGAGTAGGAGTAGATTAGGAACCATGCTACTATAGAATCCTAAAGAACATCATTTGTATAAGCAAGATCTAACATGTTTGGTCCATATCTATCATATTTCAGTCATTAATTCAAAAATACTAGCATATGCCCCTTGAATAAACAAGCACATTGGCTGCTCAACATCTCCAACACTACCATGACCTAGCCACTAGGACCTTGGAGGTAATTAATTCATGGATTAGTTACCTTTTGAGGAGAAGTAGAGTGTTTATTCGTTACTTTAGTACTTGTGTAAAACTAATCATCAAAAAGAATGATTATTGTATGCCCCCTCCAATTTTTGTAGATTGTTTACGAGGCAAAAATAGGAAAGGAGAGTTGGGAGTATTGAATTTCAATGAGAATTTTGTTAGAAAAGGTTCCTAAAAGCCTATTTTGGAGATAGATGATGTGATGAAAAGAAAATTGAAACAAATATGGAAGAGTCAGGATTCAAATGAAAGAAATGATGCAAAAATTGTATCCCATGGGAAAGATTTATAATGATTTTCATGAAACAGGTGCTTAAATAAGGTTGGAAATTTTGAAAATTTAATATAAATAGTAAAAAAATTGAATTTTACTATTCATTTTCACTTTCCATATTTAGAATTTTTGAGCACCTAGAGTATCCATGCTGTAATGATGAGACTTTTGGCAACCTAGGTTGGATGAGCTCTGAGAGTGTATTGAGTAGGGCATAGTGATAAGAGAGGTGATTTTAAAAAAAAAATTATTTTGGTTAATTTATTACACATTTAGAGGCTTGGTGGGACTCACAATGTGCACTATCATCCTAGAGGTGTGTTGGGGTCCTAGGGATGCACTGGCATCCTTGGGCCGTGCTAACATCCCAAAAGGGCACAAGCATCCAAGGAACGTGCAAGCATCCCATAGGTACTTAGTTTTTTGGTTTTTTGTGAAGTTTCTAATTTTTAAATGATATGGAACTGATCAAACATTTGTTTTGTGCATTTTTTGCAATATCTGCCTACCATGCATGAGTATACTAGAGGTGTGATGCTTTCCTTGCTGCGAGACTAACATGTAGTTTTGACAAATGCTAAGGTTGGCCTTTTATGAAGGGTGGGTGTATACTGGGCCTACATGATGCCAGAGATGTGATTTCATGATCGCATGTTGATGGCTCTCATAGAGCACTAGGATGCCAATAGGTCAGTGTTTGTCCTACCCATTGGGAGATGACCCTGACCTTACAGGATGTGTATCACATCCTTATCTTGTCCATCAAGGGAAAGCATGTCATGATAGTGGATCAAATGCCAATAACCTTCATGTAGGTAGGGTAGAAGTACACCCTAGGGAGGACTGTGCTTGAGGACACCACATGCCACATCTATATCTGGTGGCTTGAGCAGGGAGCAGTACTAGTGCCCTTGGTTAGGCGCGTTATGATTGTGATAGTTGCCATGTGCCTCACTCCAAATGGGAGGGCCATACACCTGCATGGAGGCCTCTTAAAGCCAACATACACATGGCCTCAAATCTAATGATTATGAAGAACCCATGTAGCATAGAGTTCATGTACTAATATTATTTTTTAAAGTTTACATAAATAATAAATTGAGATCTTATTTGCAATTTGTGATAGGTATTCACTTTACATAATACTTGCAATGGATCTTCTATTTGGTAAAGTCCACCCAAAAGGACTATAATCTTAAGCTTTTTGGTCTTGTTATGTGCAAATAGTAAGTAGGAGGATCTAAAGCTCTTTTAATGAATGCAACCTAAATTCTATTGACAAATACATCTTAGACTTTCTATTAACCCTAGTGGGCCTGTAGGTATCATGAATCAGCGAGGGCTAAGGCCCCTATAGATAATAGGGAATTTATATAGTTTGAATGTGTGAAGAAATAGGGCATTCATTTCCCACCTTTGATCTCCATTATAATCCGATGATTCCAATTTAATTTTGTAGGTTTATAAGCACATGTCAGGAAAAATGTTTACTCATCTGAGAGTTTATTTTGGCTCATACAATTGGATATTGATCAATGACCCAAAAGAAATTCTAGGTTGAGTAAACATTTTTCCCAACATGTAATTATGAACCTATAGAATAATATTAGAACCATTAGATTATAGTGGAAATTAATGGTGGGAATCATATTTTAGAGTCTTTTTTATGGGATGAGATATTTAAATTGTCAAGTCTATGTGTGTTCCAATGCCTTCCCAATAGTGGATTTGTACTTTACAGTGAGGGACTATGCCCCTCAACCCCACCTATATAGCGAGTACACTAGGTTACTATCCCCAAACCCAACAAGGGGGTGTTGCTCCTTGACCTACCAATGGCTGTTATCCACAAGCCCATGCTTTAGCATTACAAAAAATAAAAGAATATATGGGGGAACTACACCAATGAAGACATTTTTTTAAAGGAAGGATTTTCCGTGTTAATTAATGCATTTAGCTATATTATTCACCAAGATTCTATACAAATTTCTAGTAATGTAAATAAATTTGCCATGATTTGTTTTCAAAAAAAGGAAAGATTTGTCATGAAAATTAATGCACTTAGACAAGATTCACTAAGATCTTATACAAGTTTTTAAGGGCCTTTTCTTAAATTTATCACTACCTAGGGTCACCCAAGTGACCTTCATGGTTACCCATGTTGTCTATGGCCTATTAAAAACTTATTTTTTATGTTGTTTCAAGATTTCTTTTTCCAATTATGGGTCTGATTTTGGTTTTTATGATTTTTTGGATTTTTTGACTTTTTTTTTATTTTTTATTTTTTATGATTTTTAGGGTTTCTAAGGTTTAACAAAGCTTCCATATTTCAAGATACACCTTGATGCAGAGGCATCCACACTATAACCTTCGCATATAGCATGAATGTCTGCAGACCAACCTCATCATCATCATCTTCGCCATCATCATCATATTCCGCTTTATACTGTCAGCATCATCATCATGTTTCCTAAAACCAACAGCATCATCATATTTCGGACATTCGCAATTGTCCTCCTGCCGACTACTGTTCACCTCCTCCGCCTTCCTTCTAACATCATCATCATGATGTTCAGCGGGCGCAAACATCCTCCGGTTGCACTGTTCATCGGGCACCGAACTCCATCGGCATCATCATGACCTTCACCACTCTCTTCGTCAGCAGGATATCCAAATATCTGGTTGCTCAAATATCCTGATGACGTTCACCTTCAGCAGCTTACCTTCGATGCGCCGCTACCCGACAATACAAGCAACAGCATCATGATATAACTCATCCGGTTCTCTTCGAAACCTCCTGATGACGATGTTAACACAACTTTCTGCCGATGCCTTAGCACTTAACGACGGCAGTATAAACTCGTATAAGGGGATATCTCAATATCCTGATGACGATGACGTCATATCCAATATCCTGATGACCTCTTCAACACTTAGTCAAAAAACACGAACTTTCTCTTCTGCATCTACTCGCGATACGCGGATGTTTGGCACTCCCGATATGATGATCCTGATGCCGATACATGCACTTAGTCTATGTCCGACTCAAAACATCCTGATGCACTCGCAACATGAAAACTCCAACAGTTTTATGATCCGACCTTCTTCCTGATGCCGATGCACTCCTCCTCGGCTCCTCCAGATGATGATGATCACCCCGACGCACTTGCACCTCATGCACTCGAAAGTATCATGCTCTCCTTCACTTATCCGGATGACGATATCCGAACTGTCTGCAGGATATTTGCAGAAATATCCTGATGATGCCGTCTTGACCAGTTTCTTCACTTAGCGAAATCTCACTTCGCCGATCCTCCAGGGATGACCCGATCCAACTCAGGGTGATCTTCACACTCTGTCTTATCAGTTTGACCTAGCACATGAGGATGCTAGGGTCTTCAACATCTTTCAGCCACGATCCTGCACACCTGCATGCAAACAAAACACAAACTACAGCCTACCCTACTGTACATTACCATTCCACCGATCAGATGAGTCAACCGGTGGAATGGATCAGTGAGTCCATGAAGTCTCTCAAACCAGCAAATCAATCAAGTAATGGGATGCAACCAGAGCAAGAACACAAACAGGATCACTTTAATGATTTCGAAGATGCAATACAATATGATCAATCTCTCTCTCAGTCTCACTCTCGGCAGCCTAGCTCGGTCAATGATATCTGTCTGTCCCTCCAATATCAAACGATCTCATGCTTATAAAGATTATCCTACGAGTACTACTGACCCGACTCCAAGCGGCTGGGAACTCTCCAAGCGGCTGGGAGATCCCACCAAACATACATCATGACAGCTGTTATAACTAACTAGCTAAAAATAGCAAAAGCCTGGTCAGCATGATCTTATCATGATCAGCATGACCTTATTACATGCATTTGGTCTAACAGACCTTCTTGGAAACATAAACTGGACCTAAACTACTAACTGTCTTATCCAGACCAGCTATCAGGTAGGTGCTCCTGCACCACACCTACATTCAATGGAATACTACATGAGAGTATGCATAATATTCAAACATCATGGAGGCATTGACTAGAGCAAACCTGACTACCCTTCAAAGGAAAAGACTAGCAAGAGTGTTGTAAGTTCCTATCGTTCATCCTTTAGCTCATATTTGTTGTAACATTTTGATTTATTGGGATGTTGATTAGAACACCTTCCAATTTCCAAGAGTTGCAGGAGAGTGAAAAATCACTCTCTAGACAATTTGTACTGCATCCTAGGGGTCCTTGTAGAAGGAAAGAGATTGACACTACCTGAGGCTAATTCTGAAGACTAGAGACTTTCTTGGGTTGCTTTCTTAGAAGATGATCATCCAGTCGATAAGTTGGGGATCCATCTTACCTAAATTCTCACACCATTTCGTACCTATAGAAGGTTTTGATTGGTTTGATTAGCACCTTCTTGTCAAGAGGTAAGACTCCCATGTTGAGATGGTGTTGGGAACTGATCATATGATAGATTAAGGAGGGTATAGTTTATGCATGGGGAGTTGACATACTACCATTGATCTATAAATACTTGCATCACATTTCTCAATGGGGTGCTCTTTCTTTTAGTCATTCTTATTTGGTCATGGTATGGATTTTTTAGCACATTAGATTGTATCAATGTGTGATGCCTTAAGTGGAGCCTACAATTCCCAAAACCATGACATGGCACTGAGTTGGAATTTTTTATGTGACAACATAGCAGTGGAAAATTTCGCATATGACCACTTCATTATGGACCCTTATACTGACATGGAGGGGAGGTGGACAAGAGATATGGACATTTGATTATATTGTCAAGGAGTACACTCTCTAATATATAGGAATGGCCTTGTTGAGACCCACTCCATTTCACAAGTCTTATAGAAGCTTGGTGATTATTTTCATATAGATTTACCCCTTGTGCTACTAATCTCTTTAGGAGATGACATAGACACAATGACAGATTTTCTTGTGGATCCCTCTTACTCTAGGGACTCCTAATATACAAACTCTATGAGTACAAGGTTAGAGATAGCTCTAACCTCATAGGGGTCACTTAGTTTATGATGTAGAGAGTGACCATGAGGATGAGGAGGGATATTATGACTACATCTTAGAGAATGGAGAGGGGGAGGGGGAAGCATCAAAGGATGAGGAGATACTAGAGGAGGCCATACCCACATCTTGAGTTATTCTATTTGCAGAGTTGACAATGGAGGAGATAATGATAGGTGATCCCTCATGGAAACCAAGAGATTCTCACAAGTACTTTACTTCTCCACTCTTTACTTTTTCTATCATAGCCTTCAACTTGATTATCACTTATGCTCTTAAAACTAGACTAACAATCTTCTTTGCTTATTTTGCACCTGACTATACAAGAATGGTTGATGGCTAAAGGGATTTGTTCATTAGTGCATCTTTGGAAGTTTTGGTCCCTACTATGGGATACGATAGAGAAGTGATCTTAGTTGATGTAGGGATGCCCTTACTTGAAGTCAAACACACACATTCTTTCTACTACCTATCATGTTGGCCAACACATTGTGTCATAAGGTGGGAGGATTATTATATTGGAGTTAGAGAATGTTTTTCTACAAGAGATGGATGGCATAGGGATTAACCAACAATCACATACTCATGCACAATATGGGACACCGAGCCATTCTCACACTTTATGTTTCACATGAGTCCCTTTTTAGGGACAATATTATAGGACTCCCTTTAGGTTAGACATAGTGGATAGTAGAAGGAAATGACAAAGGAGTCATAGAGGATATGTAGCTCACAATTGACCTTGAGGCTTTTGTTGATGCCTTGTGCCCTCTGGCATTTTATTAGTTTGTTTTTCCCCTTGCATAAGGATATTTTATCATCAATGTACTTTTCATATGCTTATGAGTCTCCCTTGATAGAGCTTTTGTACTTAGTATATCAACATTTTCATGTACTTGATGTAACTTTGATTCCCAAGATTTGCCATTCATTTATATTTAGCTCATGTTTGATGTCTTTCTTTCACTATCCCTTGTGCACATGGTTGGCTTAGAATCTGAGTTGTATTCATGGATGTATAGATGTTGTATTATACTTATGTTTTGATATTTTTCTACTCTTTGATGTATGTATGCAATGTGCAGTATATATGGATGTATTAGATGTTTTATGGATATAAAATAGTGAATTCACATGATTTTACTTTTACAGATGTAATTTCCTATGACATTTATTTTTATATGATAGGAAAATGATACTAATAGTTTGGTTGCTCTTTATTGTATTTTTAACTTAGGGGATTGCAAGTTGAATCAATACAGAATGACTTACTAAGATTTTGAGATAGATTTTTAATAAATCAAGTGGGAATGAGAGTATGAAGGGAAACAATTTTATTATGAATTTTCTAAAAGGCAAAAGACTAGTCCTAATCTAGACTGACCACTTAATCTAGCTTTAGGTTTTTGACAAGCAATATATTTAATTAGTACCCTTTAGACTTAGACCAAAAGATGGTCAATAAGTCAAACTTGGGGTAAAAGATGAATTCTCGGCAAGGATGGCCTTTCAAAGGTAGACTAGACTCTTGATTGTTTTACCTAGTTGGTGTGTGTGTGTGTGTTTGCTTTTTTGAGGACTCATTTTTCTTATGAATGTCACCCTCATATCTTTTATTTTAGGTCTCAACCTAAGAGTACACACATTTGAGCAATGTTTTCCATTTTTATTGCATTGTTTTTACTTTGATTTTGGCTTAGATTTTGATTTTTTGTGCAAAATTAGAGCTTGGACCCATTTAACCTAACCCCACACTACTAGTAATAAGTGAGGGCTCACTACCAAAGGTTTGGAAAGGCAAGTAAGAGAGTAGATGCAACCAAATGGGTACTAGCAGCTTCCAAGACATCCCCCTTGTTGAAGAGAATTAATGAGACTTACATGTTAGCTTATATTGGGTACTGTAGGCTTGAAGAATTGCATTTTTAGACTAGATTCAATGGCAACTAAGACTAGGATCAGTTTAAAGATGCCAAGTAGATTATTTTGAATTATGGGAATAAAAGGTGATAAATAATAGATATAATTTTGAGAATTTATGGTGTAGAAAAGGTGAACTATACTGATAAACTTAGGACTCCTACTAAGATGAAAATAAAAAAGGAGCAAACCACTAACATATGCAAAGATGGAGTGAACATAATGCAATGCATGTTTTTTTAATGTTTTTTTTTTAATTTTTAGATATAATATTTTTTGAGATGGAAAGTACTAACGATTTTGCCAAGTTCTTTGCCTTCCATTATGCACAATAGATGAGCATTGTTGTTGACCTCTTCCAGTTATTAAGTATGAACCAATAGAATTCAGTCTAAATTTTTAGCCTTCACCTGCTCTTTTATCAATGCGATTATCAATTCTAAACATGAGGTCTCTAACCTTGAAAGAATGACCTTCTGTTTGTGTTGCTGAATTATGTGGGCCTAACCAATCAGGAATAAGGCTAAGCCATTGTGGGTCAAAAAATTGAGTAACTTCCTAAATAGTGGATCTCATGTCATTAGGATCTTTTCCCTACTGGTCTAAGGTCAAGGCTATAGAGGTAGGATGATCATCCCTCTAATGGGGAGCACCCAAATGTTAGAGTCTTGACCATGCAAATACCTAGGATATCCTCAATAGGAATAGAATCAAGGCTTGTAGGTGCATAGATTCCTATTGAATGAGGATCAAAAGGAAAGATGACAGATTGATCTTCCTTTAGTAGTTTAATGGTTTTAGAAGTGCTGATCTCAGAGGAAACTATGGAAAATTTGTCAAGAACTTTTTGAGTGGTCTCATTCTTCTTGGTTTTATATTTAGTTTTATATTTATGAAAAGGTCCACAATTATTGACCCCAAGTTGGTTTATACTATCTCTATTTTATCCTATAAAGGGCTCATGGGTTTGATTCAACTTATCTTTCTTCTTAGTTTGTTCATATCTATAAACTCTAAAATTATCAAGATCTCCCTTGATGATGTGGACTTAGCCAAGGTGGAGAAAGTAGATCTCTTGAAATATAGTAGAGGGAATGGCCTTTATCCTATGAGTCTTAGGTTGTCCAAGAATCATGTTGTAGCTAGTTTCTCCATCTATGATAAAGAACTGTATAGGTAGGGTTTTAGGACTAATGGTGATAGGGAGGTTAACCTTTCCAAGGACATGGTTCTTAAGATTATCACAGCCTTTGAGGGTATCATTAGTGTGAGTAATGGGGGGTTTTTCACATCCCATCCTTTGGAGTAGGGAAAGAGGGACTACATTTATTGCAGCCCCATTGTCAATCATGACATGCTTAATTAAGTAATCATAAACTTGGACTTCTAGGTGAAGAGCAAGGCTACTCTTCTTATCTATGTGATCATCTAAGGGTAATTGTTTGAAATCAAATGTGAAATTAATTTCTTTATGAGGAAAACCAAGTGGATGAGGGTTGCATTTAACATTTTTAATGTGATGGGTTGTGAAGATGAAAAAGATTCAACAAGACTAAAAACATGAAAGGAAAACTAAAAATGAAGCATTGTACCTTCCAAGTCCTTGAATCTTCTTCACTCCTTGATAAGGTTGAGGAGAAATGCACCAAAGTCCTCCTAGCTTTACCCAAATAGAGTGATTGTATGTGTATTTCTCTCAAATTCAACTCAATAATGGACTCAAATGGATTTTGGCATGATAAGGATACTATTTTTTCAGAAAAGGGGGAATGATGGAAATGTGGTTGTTTTAGTTTGAATCCTCCTTTCCACAAAACATTCCAAGGGCTTTTCAATCGAGTGCTTCTCCTATCGAGAGGAGAGTCATCTATCAGGTTGGGTTGCCACTTGGTTTTCTGCTGGGAAATACAGAAATTATCACACAATGTTGCTAATTAATGTTTTTATGCTCTTGAAATCCTAATTTAAGTAAAATAGTAATTAAATCTGTGAATCATGACAAATGCTACTAGAATTAGACAAATGGCAGAGAACCTTAACTCACTATTTTTTGCAGTCCGAAAAATAGAAATGTCGAGGACAATGGTGATGGCACCCTAGTCCAAGGTACTACTTTTTCTATGGATTCCTGACCTCCTTCCTACACTGATCTCTACTATTTCTTCTATATCCAGGAATGAAAATGTGGAGGACAAGGTTGATGGCGCCCTTGTCCTGAAATCTTGCACAGTGTTAGCTTCTTTTTAGATCCTGAATCTTCAATGTTTTCCTATCTTCCCTGCAACTCCACTTTTTCCAGATCTGATACCTGTAACCTGCAATCACAAGGAGTGTGGGAGGGGGTTGTGGTGTTTAGAGGCTTGCCTCAGTCAAGCCCCAGAGAGACATTCAAGTCTTCTAAACACCGTTGTCAGAGAGAGAGTACATATCCTTGTGGGATAGAGGCAAAAATCCAAATGATAATGATGATGAAACACAATAAATGTCACATTGATGATTAAGCTCTCATGGAATGAAGATGCTCTTCAATGCCATGAAGAGGAGATGGAATCCAACCTGCAAAAACAAACACGATAACAATGCTATGCTTTGCAACACAATGAATGCCTTAATCACTTTAACATAAGCTCATGAATCACAATGTCCATCTAGTTTGCAAATGATAACCCAAACATGCTTATATATGCAACTATTAAGATTCCCGCCAAGAATTTCATATTTGAAACTTATGATGTCGTCCTAGAAACCAAATAACAGTCACAAACTTGAAATTTGAATTTAGGGCAGACCCAAAATAGGGCTGGACTAGGGTGCTAGCACCCTTGTCCACCCCGTATCTTTGTTCAAGGATCATCAAATTAGCACCCCCTAGGTCCTATTTGTCACAAGACCCAAGGGTTTTCTCATCAGGAGTCTGAATTATCATGCAAGATGCTCTAAATGCAATATAAAGACCTGGGAGCTAAACCTTAAAGGAAAAAGCCCCCAAGGGTACATTTTTCTGACATAATAGATACTATGGAATTGGATGATGAGGGATTTTGGCATAATAATGTTTCTTAAAACTTGGATGTGTAAATGGCTTGTGAGAGCTTGTATTTATAGGCAAATTCGAGGGGAAATGGGATCAATGGTTAGGATCGAAAGTTGAGATCTAATGGTGGAGATGAGAGCATGAGATGGAGGGCTTGGATTTCATCAACAAGATTGGAGGGTTGAGATTATTTGTGAATTTTAAATTCACATTGGGAAGGGTTAGCATTAATGAGGATTAGGACTTATGAGGAAATAAAAAATTAATTTCCTTAGGATAGGGAAGAATAAAAATTTAAGATTTATGGGTGAGTGAATAAATGTGACATATGTTTTGTTTTGGCAAAGACATGTGTGAGCTCTTTGCATGAAAAAAAGATCTTACATGCAAAAGGAAAGATGAGGTGTAAGGGTCATGTGACCCATTTGAATAAAAAATTTATTTTTATTCAAAGGGTGTGGGAGAAGGTGTTAAGCAAGGTTTGACCAAATCAATTAAGAAATTAGTGGGAGGATAAATTAAGGTTAAAATTAATTAAATAAGGGTTTATTTAATTTATTTGGGTCTAGGGGCTAGGTAGGTTAGGGCAGCTAATTAAATAATTGATATTTATTTAATTAGGCTATAGGCTAGGGGAGATTAATTAAATAAGGATGTTTTACTTAATTAATCTAGATTAGGGAGACAAAGAAATTAAGCCAATAAATATTAGAAATATTTATTTAATTAATGATAAATGAAGTTATAAGGTTTAGTAATAAATTAATCGAATTAATTCATTACTAGGGAATAATTTGTGATGAATGGCTAAGGGTGAATGGTTAGGGATGGCTTAGAATTAATTAATTAATTAATTTTTATTTTTATTTAATTAATTGGTGAAAGGGGTAGTTAGTAGTGTGGTGATGCAGGAAAATGGCTTGCAGGGTCAAGACATTTTCAGGTGTCTACAAGTTGAAGCAGTTCATGTCATCTAGCCTAAATCTAGAACATCAAGGAGAGTGAACTCCTAAGTGGGAGAGTTCTTAAGAAGGTCTAAGATGTGAAAGAAAGTTGAGTCATGAATATTTTTATGTTTATCAAGTCCATAGGTGGTGTATAATTCCTAATCCATATTGATTTCTACAAGGCCTAACATGTTTTGATCAAAGGTGTGATGATGATTTTGTTGAAAAATTTTAGGCCTATTTCCTCTATCTTGTGGGTATAGGATTGTGTTCATGAATGGTCGTTGTTGAATTTTTGGTAGGCACTGGATGATTATGTTATATTGTCTGTAGATTTAATTATCATGACCCCTAGTTTAATGAAGCATGTAGCAGCTTAGGATTTTGTAGCCATGTGGTGAGTTACTATTTCTACTCTAGCTTTGTTTACTACTATATTTTCTTGGTTGGGAATGGTCGACAATGTTTACATTTGTGGTTTGACTGAATTTATCTTGAGGGTGGAGGAATGTATCTATAATTAGATATTTTTGTTACTCTAGGAGGTTTGTTATGAACCATTGGTATTCGCAACATCACTCAATATCATGCCCCCTTCTCTTATGAAATGAATAATATTTTTTAGGATTGTACCCTCAAGGTTTTTATAGGGATCATAATATTTTGTTGCATCATCTCTCATTTTATTTGCCTCATTGCTTGAAGTTATTTCATAGATGATAGTCAATGCATTGACATTTTGGTTCCTCAAATTCAAGTAATTGTTGCCACCACCATAGTTTATATAGTTTGGATTATTATTGTTCTTTGGTGGAGAGATGTTTATGACTCCATTGGTGGTAGAATTTGTTGGGAATTAAGGTGTCTCAACCTTTGCAAGTTCCTAATGTTGTATTTATTTATTCAATACTATGTTGTAGGATCCCATGTTGACTTGGCATAGTTTTTCCATGTGTTGGCACCTTGTGTACATGCAACAATATAAATTTTGGTGACTTTGTCAGTTGCAGTTTCCCCCCAAAACAATTAATGGGGGAGTGTAGGGGGAAGAGCCCCTTTTGCAGGGCCCAGGGGGCTTATTTCCCTAGTAGGCCATGGGGGCGAAGCCCACAGTAGGGGTCTGGGGGCAACACGCCCAATGGGGGTTGTTGGGGGAAACACTCCCGAAGGAAAAAAGGCCTATAATTAATAAAGGTATCGGTAGTTATTTTGTTATTGGCTGACATGAAAAAAATGACATTGGATAACCACCAAAGAGGCTTGATAAATAAGCGGCTGGAGAATGTGAAAGGTCATGGGATACAAATGAGAATCAACATTGTGTACTCTTGAAAGAGCTTGCATTGCAAGTGTGTTGTAATCATCTTCTGATTTGAAAGTTACATTGTGTAGGTTCTAGAGTGTGGGGTTTTTCACCCGAAAGGGTTTTCTCCACATATATCTTATGTTGTGAGTTTTGTATTTTCATTTGGATGTTTTTGTTATCTTTCTGTTTATGTGAATCCTAATATGTAACTGTAAAAGTTAAAATTTGCATAAATCTTTCCTCAGTAGATTAGTGTAGGAAGCATTTCTGCATACCTTGCTTCCTTTCAAAATTGTTGTTGTTGTTCAATTTTTTTGGTGCTGATGGGTTGTTGTTGTTGTTGTCTTAGGTAACCAGCCTTCCATTGGCACCATACTCCTTTTTTCCAATATTGATAGTGGCCTAATCTATTATGAGAGCATTCTCAAAAGTTTCTTTATATAATTTGCAGGGAAGTTTCTAGACCTCCTCTCATGTGTCTCTATTAAGGACATGTAGGAAGAGATCACAAAATTCCCTATGACCCATGTTTGGTACATTGGTTGAGGAGTAGAGGACTTGCCTCCATTGCATGATAAAGTGTGGTACCAATTCATTAGCTTCTTATTAAACAATTAAGAATTCTAAAATTCCTATTTTTATTAACGTCTTCATATCAAAAGAAGTGAACTTGTTAATTATTTGTTGAAAGGAGTTGATTGATACCTCTAGAAGCTAGTAATACCAATCCAAAGAAATACCCTCCAAGGTTTTAAAAAAAAATCTTTTTACCATCCCATCCTAAGAAAGGAGTTCCCACACCACCATGTTGTAAGCCTTAATGTGTGAGTTGGGATTGGAATATCCCACTCCTTTAAAACTTAGAAGTTCATGGAGGGGACACAACAACATGAAATTACAAATTGTGTGGTCTAGCATCTCCTTGAGATACTCTAGGTATGTTCCTAGAAAGAGGTCATGTGTGGAAGGAGTAGCTCCTCCAAACATAAGTCCTATGGGTAGAGCCTACAATGCATTTTGCATTTGAAAGGGTACACTAGGTTGTTGGCATCCCAAGAAGTCTAGATAGTTAGGCAATGTTGCATTTAAATTTTGGAAACTAGGTGGGATTGTTTGAGTTTAACTTTATTCAACAAGTATCCCACCTAATTGATTTAAGCTTACCATATTGAATGATGAGGAAAAGGGAGGAATGAAAGCCTTGCTACTCATATTGTGTGATTAGAAGTTTACTTAGGGGGTAGCTAGGATACCCCTTGATTATGTTCTATTATTTATGTAGTAAAAGGGTTTGTGTGAGGATGGCACCTCAAAGACCTTAGTTTTTTAGTTTCTTGGGCCGAGTTATGCCATTAGTTTCTCAGCAACCCCATCTTCAAGAGTCTTGATTTGTCAGACCAAGGTGACTATAAGCACTTCAGGGGTGGCTTCTCCTATGTTTTACATGTATTCACTATGAGGTGGGTTTTTTTCAATATATAGGGGTTGAGTAGCCCCATTGATTATTTCTTCAAGAAATTTTTTTGGTGGCCTTTGATGTGTTGTAATCTATTCATTTTGAAAGGATATATAGAGGGCCTCTTGATCCGATCAATTATCTTCTAAGTTTCTTTCTAAATGGTTCACATCATTGTCAATTTGGGTGGTCATGTATTTGTAATTTATGATGGATTATCCCTATTGGTGGATTTCTAAACAAATGAAGTGCTTGATGTGCTCTACCTTGATCTAGCTTTGTTTAGAGAATAGTATCTCATCTCTAGGATGGGATGTTGGAAGTTATAAAGATGTGTAGTTTTGACCACCTATTGGGTCCCAAAAATGTAGGTTCACAATCCTAGAGTATTACCTCATCCTCAAGGCTAGGGCAATGTCATCAAAAATGTAAGACAAGGATCATTGATAGATTATGGATGATCAAGGCCAATAATTGTGAGTGGGTACACTTACCTTCATCTTTAGGCTCTACTAGGTCAATGGGGGTTTTCCCTAAGGTCTCATCAATAGGAAAATTAAAGAGAAATATAAAATTAGACTCAAGGCCTTTAAGAAACCATAACAAATATGCTATAAACCCCAAGATTTGTCACTAGGTTCATGGTAGCATTGACTACATACATACCTAAGAGACCTCTAATAGTAAAATGGTAACTCACTATTTCTATGCAATAAAAGATAACACTTATATTTTTCCCTAGAAAATTAATTCACTTAACATTGCATACACATGGAGAGAGAACATACCAACATGATCCTCCAACAATATTTTAGTTTTAGGACAACACAAGTTATGACATGGTTTACAATATTGAATCATACAAGTATGGTGACATCTAAACTACTCCTACAACTAACAAGACATAAGATAAAATAAAGATGTTTTGCCTCTCACCATGTAAATCTATTCCTATTCCATTGGGAAATAGAGTGACAACTGGGAAAGAGAATGAAGTTACACTTGCAAATTAGCATTGGAACAAAGCTTGCATGTGCATGTACAAACTCACAAAATAAGAAAACTTGCAAATAAACATTCTTAGTTATCCCTAAAAAATCAACAATACCCACATGCAACAAGATGAGACCATTATAAAATAAGTTTGTAATGCTTTAGAATGCCTTTCATACATTAATCAAATCATGTTACATAAGGCTAGCAAATGTGGCAAGAGAGAGATAACAACTAGGTTTGAAGCCTCTCTTGAAATACTATAGCTTGACATGGAGACATTCAACTATAAGAAAAACCCTACTAGACTACCCCTTCCCCTAATTTACAAACATATTTTATCATTTACAGAGCTAGGAATTCATTATTTGGTGCCCTAGAATCTGTTGGCACCTTCATTTTGATCTCAAATATTGTAAAAAGTCGTGTTGTTTACCCTGTTTTTAACCTATTCATATTTCCCATGTGTTTGCCTAAAATTTGAAAATCATAACTATGTGGAAAGTATCCTAGAAGGTCTTAAAATCCATCAAAATAGTCCATTGTTTACCTAGTGTTGTGCCTTTGATTTTTTTGAAAATCTTAAAAAATGGCTAAGTTATGACCTTTATTGGCATTTTTGTACCCACCAAGAACAAAATCGGCAATTTCTAGTTAACCAAGAACTCACCGATGGGTCCTTTGTTCCCAGTTAGGCCCCAAACATTGATGAGGATGAACTTATTGGCAATTTCCACTTGATTTGGAAATCACCAATTTGTTCCATGTTCCAATTCATTCCCTAATTTCTGACTGGTTGCACAAATGGTTCAAAGAAGATTGTGAAGATGGAGAAAATCAGCAATTTCCAAATCAAGTGGAAATCACCAATGAAAGAGAAATCAGAGATTTCTAGGTAAGTAGGAACTCTCGGACAAAGCGACAAAGAAGGGGTATATAAAGTCATCATATATTTGAAGAGTTCTTGGAACTTAGGAAATATCTGACAAGTTTTGAGTCAGAGATAAATCATTGATAGATGAAAGAACGAAAAAATTCTAAGTTGTGAAGTTTTCAAAAGACCATGAGAAGGATGAAAAAGACAAAGAAATCAATGTGTTCCTGTTGACGGGGAAATCTCTGATGAGGGGGAAATCTAGTGAAGAGGAATAGATCGGTAATTTCTAAGTCAATTGGAAATCTCTGATGAAGTGAAAAGGAATGAAGGTGTCAGAGATTTCCAGCTCAGTAGGAAATTCCTGATGAGGAATAAGTAATCGGTTAGTTCCTAGTCGATAAGAAATTGCCGATGGGAAAGAAAAGTAAAGCAACAAGGAAGAAATGAAGATGTTAGAGAGTTTCGGATGAAGTGGAAATCTCTGACGAACTGGAATAGGAACAGTTGGTGAGTTCTCAGTGACCAAGAAATAACTGATAGAGTTTCTAGAGAGCCTGTAAAGCCTAAAAATGCATAACTAAGTGCCAGAAAAGTGTTTTTTCATGTTTACCCTAATTCAAATGCATGCATACATCCTAAAAATATTATTAACGCCTAGTTTAATTTTGAGTGATTTTTGGAGATAAAGATGGAGAAAATCAAGGAGGATAAAAGCAGTTTGCATGATAAGGTTTTCTAATTTTCTTGCATGATGATTTATTTCAGAAAAGCAAATAGTTCACATGTTTGTGCATGTCTAGTTCACATGATTTTTGCATGTTCAATTGATATGATTTTTGCATGATCGACTGCATGGCTTTTTCAAGGAGATTTCTATATAATGTAATAAGAGGTTCATTTGTAAGTGTTCCAAAAATTCTGGGAGAGACATTGTTGAAGTTTTGTAAGTTTATTCTAAGGAGTAATAGAAACATGTGACTTGTTTTGTCATGTTTATTGTAATGGATTCATTCTATAGTATAGTATAAGAAAGAATTTATGAATGTGAATGTCTCCTTTATGGTATTGCATGTTCTTAGAGAAACAAATATTTTCAACGAAATCATAAAACTTTGCCTACACATTTGTTGTAGGATTCACTAGTTTGATTAGTTTGTGTTTAATGAACATAGTAAATCTTTTTAGATCATGAATGGGGTATGTAATTGTTGTTGAGGATTAGTAAGCATATTTACATGCATGCAAGTGATTACTGGGTTTAAATCATTGTAAGGCAGTGATAATATCATTAAACCACAGAAGTAGAATTACATATTAGTAGCATGTTGAATTGAAGTTTAGACTCTATGAGCCCAAGGAATAAGCATGGATCTTTCCATAAATCTGATCCAATTAAATTAATACAAAAATATGAATACATACACTTTGAGTGTTGTATAATAGTAGTTGAAAGATAATCCAGATTCATGATATTGTGAATATGGTATTGGTGAACACATTTGTAGGGATGAATATTTGATTTATCATTGGTCATATCATGAGTATTGTTTGCCATTAAATCAAGATCTACATAGTTTTTTGTGTTGATTTTGTAGCTAAAAGGAACATAGGGAAATACCCTCTCAAGTGAGGTAGAACTCAAATAATAAGAGGAGGTTTGTCCATACCATCCTAACCATTGGGATTTTTGCATCACAAAAGACACAAACAAAATCAACTTGAGGCATTTGCAATTAGAGAATTGGTTCAATGACCAATAGCAATTACATGTTTTTTTTCTTGTATTTATAGTTTTTTTAAAATCATGCCACTCTATAGTGCATCACTAGCTTCCTAGGAAAGATTCATGAGGGTCTTCTTCCAGTTGAAGCACAACAAACGCCAACACCAAAATATACATATAGGTCTTCCTTGGATCTACTTCTTGATGATCTAGAGTAGCTAAAACATCCTCCTACACTTGGAAATATAGGCTTAATACCTATTTTTAGATGTGTGGCATTAAAAATTCCTCCCGCACTTAGAGAATGGTCTGGGACTTTCTTGTAGATGTGCAATGGCTAGGGGTTGGCATTAATGATGTTTGAAGCACCTAAACTTGTCTTTGAAACTCTTCTCATGGCATGGCATGTGGATCTATGATAGCTATTCTTAACTACAACATTGTTGGAGGATTTTAACTCTTCCCCTACATCCTTTGCTGAAATTCTAAATTGGATCCATGCCTTTAGAATGAACAATGAAATTCTAGCAAGATAATGTGTTTTGACTAATGATTTGATTGTCATTTATGTCAAAGTGATGAGGTGTTGATCACCTTAGTGTTGGTGTTGGTTTAGGATTGATAGGATGTCCTCATTATGAGATGTGTTTGATATTGTTGACAGGAGTTGAGGATGTTATATGTGTGTTAGTTGAGGATGTTATATGTGTGTTCTTCTCTAGTTTCTACAAGACACAAGATGCAGGATGTTGAGGATGTGGTAAGTGTTGATAACTAAGAGGGGGGGGAATCAGTTATCTTAATTAATTTAACTTTCTGTTCTACCTTAACAACTAGTGCAGCATCAAAGCAAATAAGCATTCATAATCATGAAAGAAGAAACAAAGTCAAGATACATAACACAATGATTTTGACGTGGAAAACCTTGTTAAGGGAAAAAACCACAGGGTGACTAACCCAAGAATGTATTCTTTATTAGAAGAATAGAAATACAAAATGGCACTTGCCAATTAGGGCTCACTACCCGAGCACACTGCTCACAAGAGGCTCACTGCCTACAATAGTTTATAGAAGAAAATAAGATACTTGAACTGATGAGAAGCATCCACATGTGCTTGGGTTCAGTTCTGATTGAGCTCAATATACTGATCTACTGCACTTCATTCTTCCTCTGCCTTAGTGCTGTTGTTTTGTTACATACTAAACCTCTATCTCTGTTTCCACGTTGTTCTCTGCTTTTCTTCGCACTACTTAATATACCACACACACTTCTTCTTATTGAAATCCATCTGGTATATATATCCGCACCAAGGATTTCATCATCTTTCTAGTTGGCATCCAGAATAGTCAGTATTTTCCCAAACTCTAGTCTGTCGGCTGAATCCTTGCTTATCAAGTGATGTGTATCAAAGAGATTCTCATAGAAGTCATCAATCATGTCAGCCAATCATGAATGATACCTCAAGAAACTTGATCGCTATTAATAACTCATCTGGAAAAAGGTCTGATGCTCTGCCGGTCAGTTCTTCCTCAGTCTACTTTGCCAAACAGGTACCCAACACTTAGGTGTTCATATCTTTCCACAGTTATATCACGAGAGGCTCAATCTCTGGAATATATTAGTGAAGGTACTCTAATTAACTTCCCCAAGTCCACGCTTCACTGAGATACTTCTTTTGAGAGATCCAGACCTAACTATCGGACCTTGCTACATACTCTGTTCTTCCTTACCGGACCAAGATACACTTCAGTCTGTCTTCCGGTATGGTCATACCAAGTCCTGCGAATGTGTGGGATGGACTTTGTTTCCATCAATGACAACACCCATGAAGCCACACAGTGTCTTTTGCCAACAATCTCCCCCTTTGGCATTGATGGCAACACTTAGTGAAAAATGACTAAGTGTCACACTACACTCCCCCTTGGCTGATGCTCTGTTCTAATGTACATTTTTCTGGAGCTCCCCCTTAGCTAGATTCCACATTTTTCACTGTTCCTCACTCCCCCTTTGACATCAATGGCAAAGGGTAGGGTCCACACACCAAAATTTTTTAAAAAATCCAACTATACTTAGCCGCATAAGCATATATACATGTTATATTTACATATAATGTAGTATGTCTACAAAAGTTGTCTTCAACTAGACAAGTTCTGTTGCCCAACTCTGCTTCATCCTGTCCAAAATTGAGATGTGACCACTCAACAGGAATGCAAAAGCTTCTGCCCTCTTAAGATCTGTCGGATCACTAGTCCGGGTTGTGGCCTGAGCATCAATTAGGGCCTCATGCATGGCTTCTATCTTAGGGATAATAATCCCTCTAAGTTCACTTAACCTGTTTGTTCTATTTTTCTTCTCCTTCTCAAGCTTCTTTATTTCATCTTTGACTACAATAGTCAGACACTCTTGATTTACTATGGAATAGGAGAGAGGGTCAAAACTTTGAGATAAACTTAGCAGTTTGTCCTCTTGCTCTTTTGCTTTCTTCTCAATATCCTTGCTCACTTTAGGCCAGGATAAACAAAATTTATATATATCTCTACCATCTTTGAGAGCACTTTCTAAGCTCTTTATCCCAATATCCATAACTCCCCTGTCATTTAATATTAGACCCTGCACCTCAGAGAATCTCTTTCTCAAAAATTCTTGATGGACTTTATCTTCATCTAACTTCTCCAAAGAATTAAAATGTGTACTAATTGATGTGACGAGAGATTTTAAGTTATTGGATGAGGAGGCTGAAGGATCCTTTTAAAAGGATGGCATGATCTTCTCCAATACACCAGATGCAGTTTCTATGAGCTCACAGTCTTCCATGTGAGACTTCAGAAGTTTTTCTTTTGCCTTTGCTTGAGTAAAGGATGCTAGCTTCATGGTTTGAATTGGGGAGAGGGAATCAAAATTGAACAGTCCTTGAAGCAGTTCTGGTTCATCAAATTCCATCATCTCTTTAGTCAAGAAAATTTTGACAGTTTTTGCAGTGTCTCTTGCCGGAGAC
This sequence comes from Cunninghamia lanceolata, assembly GCA_027924645.1. Lineage (NCBI taxonomy): Eukaryota > Viridiplantae > Streptophyta > Pinopsida > Cupressales > Cupressaceae > Cunninghamia > Cunninghamia lanceolata. The sequence goes on from BSBN01000634.1 coordinate 7,588,750, forward strand.
AGAGTCTTCTTCCCTTCTATAGTCTCAGAACTGTCTCCTGGAGTCTTTTCTATTTGGCCTTTTTCTTTTTCTTTTACTTCTTCTCCTTGACTGGTTTTCTCCTCTATTCTTTCTACTTCTTTAGATCTAGAGTCTGCAGGGGAAGTTGAAAGAGAGATGTTTGCTTGTTCATGAACTTCCTCTTTCGGAGCAGAGGAGTCTAAGTCCTTGGTTTTCTCTTCACTTGTCTCCTTTGCCTCTTCTCCATTTTTCACAGTAGATTCTTCTTCTTCATCCACGACAGAGGGTTCATTACCTAGGTCCTCTATAACAGGAATATTGAATCTTTTAAAAACATTTCGGAGGATATCTTATGTTTCTTTTGCCACTCTGTCAGTTTCTCCAAGCATGAGTTGATTCATTCTAGCCTTACTCCAGAACTCATCCTTGCAATCTTTGAAGATCATGTCCATTTGTTTCAGAGTAATTGAAGGATAGAGCTGAATAGCTATTTATTTTCTAATTTCTAAGTCCTTTGCCTTGGCATTTTCCTTTCTCATTTCAAGTTCTTTCTCTAAACTTTTGGGAATTAGAGAGATGATTTCAATAAATGCTTTATTGTATATGTTCAAGTACTTAACTATGGCTTCCTCCAAAATCTTTTTATCTGCATCATTATATTCATCATAGAATTCTGTTATTGGTTACAAATTTCCATCCACAGTAACTACCTTGACTACATCATCAATGCGGAGAGTAGGTTTTTCAACAAATTCCTCTGGTTTCTCTTCTTTGCCTTGACCGGTAGAAGGTTCACCAGTTGTTTTACTCTTCTTCATTTTCTTTACTTCCTCATATGTCTCTGTCTCTTCATCATCCTTGAGGCTTGTGTATGATCTTGTAGCCTTTGTCTTTGTTCTCTTTTCTCTTTTACCAGATGATTTTGCTTCCAGATTTGATGCCTTTGAGCTTTTAGCAGTTGCAGGTGTAGAGCTCTTAGAGGATCTGGTCTGGGAGGGGGCTTCTACTGAAGCACTTTCTTTTTCTGCTTTTTCCATCTTCTCTCTGTGGGCATCAAGTGTCTCCTTTGAGATTCCATGCCTCTTGGCAAGTTCTTCTACTTCCCTTCTTACATTTCTCTTAATCTCTGGTTGTCTAAGTTCAACATGAACTTTTACACTCAGCTCTTGGTAAGTTCCAAATCTTTCTGCCTTGGGATCCTTGGGTTGACTTAGCATGTGTTGAACATGTAGCTCTACAATTTTCTCATCTACTTCATACCCCATTGGCATGATCCAAACTATCCTTGGCTCCACTGCCTCCATTAGGCATTGATCAGTGTCTACCATGAACTACACTGTATCTTTGTACTTCTCAACTAATGATTTAGGGATTCTTTCTCTAGCATGCATCATACTCTAAAAATTTTTGAAATAACCCCAAAGTGTTGTATTATGTGCCTTGGCATCACCAAGCCCATGTATATAATCCCTGATTTGTATGGCTACTAGTTTGTTATTTTGCCACATCCAACCATTAGATCCAGGTAGCTCATTCATGTAATAGAAAAATAGACAGAGTATCAAGCCACCGTATTTGAAGGAATTCTTCTTATCATTCTTTATCTTCTGCAGATTCTCCAAAAGTTGGTTCAAAAGGAGCTCACAAAGGTCATAATTGGCATTCTTTCTTAATATTTCATAGGCAGTGTAAATTGTTGTTCCGGATACATAATTCTCTCTGCTGGAGTGATATATCTTGTAGCCTATTATTATCATTGTGGCAAACTTGATATCCAGATCTATGATATCCTCAATTGTCATTACTCTTTTATCAAATTTGGATCCGGTGGCCTCACTCACAGTTTGGTTTTTGACTGATTTGAGAGTAGGTAACTCACCAGATGAGTGCAATCTGGTCACTGCCTTAATGGCATCCTTTGTGATCTTAAACGACTTATTTAGCCACATGAAGTTGTCATGCACTCTGCTCAAAACATACCGTACCCATTCATCTTCTGAAAAACATGGGAAATGGATGCAATGTTCAAAGTGTTTGTCCCAGATAGCCTTGTACTGTGGTTTGAGTTCAAAAGCATCATCTATTAACTTATTGTGATAGATATCCCTTAATTTGGATTCCCCAAATTCTTCAATATTCGCATGAATGTAAACCCTAACATCTTCTACATGCAAAATACCATGCGGAATGCTGGAAAATGCACCTGAGGGATCCACTTCTAGAGATTTGTAGGGATGCTTCTTAAATTTAGGGTGTGACCTATCAGTAATCTTCACAACATTCAGAGTAGCCATTTTCAAGAAGATTTACAGAGAGATATTCAAGAACAAAAAATACCTTTTGCGCTTCTAGGTTTCACGGTATGAGCTGAATCAGATTGCTAGAAGAATTGACTTCTATGGTTTATCTTCGAGAGGCTTGAGACAATTTGTTTATAGAGCTCCTTTTCTCTTTTTCTTGAATGTAAATGTGCAAATGATGAATACAAGAACCCTTTTATTTCTTTGCAAACCCTAATTTTGTTTGCAATAAATGCATACCTTAAGTTATTCTGGTTGCTCTATTCTCCTTATCCTGAGAGATTTTTCCAGATCACTAAGATGCACTTAAAGTTACTTTCGGTGGATATTAGCAATCTATCTACCTTTTACAATCATTCCATTTAGCCGTAGATCAAGATATCTCAAATTCGAATCATGTCGGATCTAACTATGAAAATCCTATTCTTATTGGATGACTATTGAACCAGATCAATCTTGGAAGATTAATCTTTTCAAAATTTCTTATGGATCTTTCATATCTTTACCATGGCTTATTTAGATATTTCTCTAAGAACCCTTTGATCCGCAACCTTTCATGTGCCACTTTTAGGTACCTATTGACTAGCTGGGGGAAAATGTTTTTCTTTTGTTACTCCCCCTGAGCCAGAGCTCATCTATTTAGTTTCTGGAAGGAATATCAGCACCAGATTCTGGTGTGGATCCATCCCCATCATTTTCTGTACTTCTCTTCACCCATATCTTTTTCATCTCTCTTTGAATTTCATCCGCATTCACTTTTCCTTTTCCTTTGTCTTGGTTTTGATTGTGATGCACCGGACCCTTTTTGTCCTGATTCTTACTTCTGCAGAATTTAGCAATATGACTAGATCTATTGCAATTGTAGCAAACAACATTTCTTTGCATATTTGACTGATATCCTCTTGATCTACACTGATTAGCCATATGTCCCATTCTATTGCATGCAAAACATCTACCATTGAATGAATTGTTCATTTGCATATTTCTGCATTCATGAGTTTTGTGACCATACCTTTTGCAATTAAAGCACTGTCCAAAGAAGGATGAATTAGTCTGATTCATTCTTCTTCTACACTGATTTTCTTTATGACCAAAGTTATTGCAATTGTGGCAATATCCATTGAAGGAAGGATATCTTTGAGCATTTGGTTGCCTTACCGAAGGTCTTCTAGTCCTGCTTCTTAGATTTTCTAATCTGGAGTTCTTCTGACCAGATCCGGAGCTTTCACCTTTTTCATACCCCAAGCCTTGCTTGTCATCTACCCTCTTTTGGCTTTGAAGAAGAACTTCAAGTTGAGCAGAGCTTATCTTGAATTTCTCTTTGTATTCATTTGATGTTTGAAGATCCCTTTTAAGAGTGTCAATCTGATTCTCAAGTTGTTCTTCATTATCTCTAGCCTCTTCAAGATCAGATTCAAGATGCCTGATTATTCTATCCATTTTGTGGTAGTCTTCTGATTTCTCCTTGAGAGATTGTCTTAGATCATCTTTAGTTTTTCTTTTCTCTTCAATTTCTTGGATAAATTTCATAACTCCTGATTCCATTTCATGTCTTACCATAATGACCTCTTTTGATAACTTTTCACATAACTTGGTTTTCTCCTTCAGATCTTCATTTGTATTATTGGCTTCACCTTGACTTGCCAATTGTTGAAGTAGATCCTTTCTCTTTTTCATAGAGATACTCAGTTTCCCTTTTAGTTCATTTATGAAATCATTAGCTTGTTTGAGTCTTTCCTTCAATTCATTGACTTTAGAGTTAGATTGCTCAAGATCATCTAGGGCAGACTGAAGTTGTTCCCTCATACCATACACATCCATTTGAATTCCAAGATCTTCCTCAAGCTGTTAGGCTCTGTTTGGAGGAACCTAGCTCTGATACCAATTGTTGATAACTGAGAGGGGGGAATCAGTTATCTTAATTAATTTAACTTTATGTTCTTCCTTAACAACTAGTGCATCATCAAAGAAAATAAGCATTCATAATCATGAAAGCAGAAACAAAGTCAAGATACATAACACAATGATTTTGACATGGAAAACCCTGTTAAGGGAAAAAACCACGGGGTGACTAACCCAAGAATGTATTCTTTGTTAGAAGAATAGAAATACAAAATGGCACTTGCCAATTAGGGCTCACTGCCCGAGCACACTACTCACAAGAGGCTTACTGCCTACAATAGTTTATAGAAGAAAATAAGATACTTGAACTGATGAGAAGCATCCACATGTGCTTGGGTTCAATTCCAGTTGAGCTCAATATACTGATCTACTGCACTTCATTCTTCCTCTGTCTTAGTGCTGCTGTTCTGTTACATACCGAACCTCTATCTCTGTTTCCACATTGTTCTCTGCTTTTCTTCACACTACTTAATATACCACACACACTTCTTCTTATTGAAATCCATCTGGTATATATATCCGCACCAAGGATTTCATCATCTTTCTAGTTGGCATCTGAAATAGTCAGTATTTTCCCAAACTCTAGTCTGTCAGCTGAATCCTTGCTTACCAAGTGATGCGTATCAAAGAGATGCTCATAGAAGTCATCAATCATGTCGGCCAATCATGAATGATACCTCAAGAAACTTGATCACTATCAATAACTCATTCGGAAAAAGGTCTAATGCTCTGCGGGTTAGTTCTTCCTCAGTCTACTTTGCCAAATAGGTACCCAACACTTAGATGTTCATATCTTTCCACTCTTCTATCACCGGAGGCTCAATCTCTGGAATATATTAGTGAAGGTACTCTAATTGACTTTCCCAAGTCCACGCTTCACTGAGATACTTCCTCTGAGAGATCCGGACCTAACTGTCAGACCTTGCTACATACTCTGTTCTTGCTTACCGGACCAAGATACACTTCAGTTTGTCTTCCAGTATGGTTATACCAAGTCCTGCGGATGTGTGGGATGGACTTTGTTGCCATCAATGACAACACCCATAAAGCCACACAGTGTGTTTTGCCAACAGTAAGATATGTTCATATTGGTAGGATGTCTTCATGCTTGTCTCAGGATGGATACTCATGCTCTTGGTTTACTGTGGTGTTTATGATATATGTCCTCAAATCTATGATATGTGTCCTCAAATTAGATCTATGATATGTGTCCTCAGATCTTCATGTTTGTTGGTGTTTTCTTCTTCTTTAGTAGTTGATACATTGCATATTCATGAGTTGATACATTGCATTCATTGTTATATGATAAGTTGTGTCATCGATACCATTATCATGTTGGTCCCCAGTGGTATAGATGTGCCAAAGAACTTGTTTGAATGGTTGATACTTCATTCAATTATAGTGGATCTTTGATGTTCTTCAAAGTAGTTTCAAAACCATCTTTATAATGTTTGCCCTTAGTAGTGTGGGTTTGATTTCATGTTTTAAGAGCAAAATACTTGCCCTCATGCTGCAGATCATGCTTGCCCTCATACTTGTTTTGTATATGCTATCTTGCTGCATATCATGCCAGTCTTGCATTGTCATAGGTTGACATAGGTCGATACACTGTTGGTGTCTATATCAAGGAGTTTACATGGTGACTAGAGTATGTCTTCATTGGAGGCTTGAGATTTTACTTAGTTAGAGTTTGACAAGTAATAAGAGGTTTTTCTCAGCTATTTAACCTACAACCCTATTCTTAGTTTGTATATCTCTTTCTTTGGAATAGAGTCTATGTAAGTTATTTTATGATCTTTATGTAAAGTTAGGGTTTGTATCTAAATTCCTAAACCTATTACTAAACCCAAAACCTCCTAAGGGTCTTTAAGCCTAAGCCTTCATATATATATATGCACTTTTTTGTTTTAAACAAGTTTTGACCTCCTGTCGCAGGTTATGAGCCACTTAAGTGGAAACTAATGGGTATTGGCATCGTGGGGCGACCGGCCCCCTTGCCCAACATCATCAACATTACCGGTCTCCACATAGGCACGGGGTGCCAAAATGTTAATTGATGGATAGTATTTAAAATATGCTAGGTGCACAATGGAAGATCAATGGCCACTATTTAAACCTGCATATCGAGACTCCTATGCTTTACTTTGATGTGCAGTGGAACATCTTTCTCTGCGACAACAAGGAGTGTGGCTTTTATAAGGCTATTCTTAGTACTTCAAAAGGCAGATTGATTTGAAGTTTTGAAGCATTTTTTAAGAAGATTTTATTTCTATTTTTTATTCCTTCATGGCATAGAAGGCAAAAAGGATGGTGTTTAATTATTTTTTAAAAAAGGAGCATCTTTTTTAGTGGAAGATTTAATGCCTCTTGTAAGTGGTGATTAAGGGGTTTTATTTTTTTTCTAATTTTTGCTCTTCATACAGATGGGTTTTTGTGAGTGGGTTCGAAGATGGAAAATGTCTCCATATTATTTCTTGATAGGGCAGATTGATTAAAATATTTTGATTAAAAGTTTTTTAATGCGATGTGGTGGAAGTCATTTATGAAATGGGTGAAGATATATGCAGAGAAGAGGAAATGAAAGGTCATTTTATTTTATAATGACATTGCAGGTTCAGTGTGATTTGATTTTGAGGACCAATATGCAGCATTGAAGATATATTGTGAGGTTTTTGAGTTGAGATGAATAAAATGCAGGAGATGATTGAAAGACATTGTTGATTGAAAATGAGAGATATTGTTTTACAGATAAAAAGAAAGATAGTATGCAGATTGAATTGATTATGAAGGTATTTGTAGATTAAGGGCAAAGCTTGATCAGTTTCTTATAGAACATAGAAGATATGTAGATTGAATAAAAAGAAATGATTGCAAAATAGAGAAGATAGACTTTGTTGAGTGGAAACAAAAGGAGATATAAGATTTTTCTATGTAGAGAAATAGAGTTTTCCTCTGTATCTGTTCATGTTCTTGTATTTGGGTTGGTTCCCTTGGAGTTGGTGCTCCTAAATGTGCTAGGGTTGGTGCCCTTGGAGTTGGTGCTCCTAAATGTATTAGGGGTTGGTGCTCCTTGAAGTTGGTGCTTCTAAACAAAGTAGCCAGTGAGGCTTTGTAATCAGTGAGATTCTATTAAGCCAGTGAGGCAAATTTGTAGAGTGGTTATTTTATCCCTATGAAGGTTTTCCACTCATCAAAAACATGTGTTATGGTTTATTTTACTTGTCTCTATGTGTGTGTCCTAATGTTTTTCTCATAAGATCTTGTTCACACTATTCATCATCATACTTGTGCATATGTGTTTGATAGATTATTGAAGTCTCTCTCATTCTCTATCTTGTAAATTAAAAAGTGCAAAAGATGTTAAAAATGATAGACCACTAATTCACCCCCCCCTCTCAGTGGTCCTATACTCCAACATGGACAACTACAAGGGTTAAATCTAGCCATTAAAAACATCTTGGGAAGTTCAAGGGAGTGGGTGAGGTGCTTAGAAGAGTTTTTGTGAGAATGCAGGGGCAAATGGGACTGAGGCAATTTTACAAATTTTAAATTTAGTCCCAACATTGGTTCTAGTTGGTGACATGTGCCTTTTGAAAGCACAACTCAAAACTAGTTATCTCTAGGAGTAGAACAAAAAAGGAAAAAAATGGGAACAACCAAAATAAACATAAGTATGTGCAAATCAATATGTACATGTATGTACAGAAAACAAAAGTAGACTTACAACCAATGGACATGAAGGAACAAAGTATTGACTAAGATTATATATGGCTACAAGTTGCATAGGATAAGCTTTATAGGTCAGACCCTACGAAGTAATTCTATGGCCCCAAGTCATATAGGCAAACTGAAAAAGCATGTCTTTCCTTTGTCAAACACAACTTTCATGAATGGGTTCCCTCTTCATGACCTTATGATGCCATCAACTCTTAGTTGCAACATAAAGCACCTTTTATATCCAAGCATAAGAAAACTTCCAATGCCAAAAGTACTAGGCTGAGACTAAAAATAAAGGCTATCCTAATATGGAAACCAAAAGTGAAAAGAATCTTCAACAACTTTATTTAAGTTGCCATGCATATTTGCAAGTTGTAGGTCATCATAAAACACTTCTTGCCTACTAAGGTCAACAACCCAATCCAAATACATTAGGAAAAGAAAACACTCACAACCCATGCCAGTCATATCCAATTAGTTTCCATCACTTTGAAATGAGTTTAGGTATGTCATTAGATTGAGCTGCAAATTGTTGGTTTTCAAGTTCACATATATTTTTCAGCTCAATTTCACCTTCATTTGCATGTTGGACCCATAGAAAGAATTGTAGTTCAAGCACATCACCATTGTTTATATCATTAGAAACTTGTCCTTCATCAAAAGAAAATCTTCATAGTCACTAGTGTTCATACAAAGTTTATGAATAGTTGGAAGCGAACATACATCCTCACATGTGCTGATATACTTTTGAATGTTTGTAACACAACTATGATTCAAACCCTAATTCAAAACACCAACACAAAGGTCAACATTGGGGGACACCTCAAGTGAAGATCCAAGTTCTTCAAATTGTCCCAATGTTTGAAATCCACTTTGGTAACTTGTTGAGTCACCCTTATTTCTATAACCAAAATTACAAAAAACTTCCTCCTCTACCTCTGGTGGAGCCTCATTCAAATCCCAATAAAAACAAAATGCTTAGGTGCAAGGTACTCCATTCCTAAGCACACATTTCCACCATCACTAATAGGAGAACAAAATTCCTCCATTATTTCTTCAATATGGTCAACCAAATCAATTGGTTCATCATACAAAGGGGGCCCTTTTTCCCAACATGTAAATTTGCACTCCTCATGCTTGCACATTCATTTTCAACACAAAACATACCTCTAGGCTGAAAGTTTGCAACTAATTCTTCATTTGCACATTCACCTTCAGACACAGAACCACTCAACCTATTTTCATGTGAGAAACCAATATAAGTAGAAACATCATTAATATAATCACATTCAAATAATCACAAAGTAAGGGAGATCATCAAATAGGAAACCATCTACATGCCCCATGTCTTGAACACATGCATGCACCATATCAATACTACCATCTTTGGGACTTGAATCATCTAATTGGAAATCCATACAAACTCTATCGTCCCCATCCACCTAGCTATCACAACATAAAGGACTACATACCTCACTCCACTAAATTGTTCATTCAAACTATGAGGCTCATAAGTCTCACTAGAAATAGAGACATGCACAACTTGGTCACTTAGGAAAACAAGCTCATTACTATCAAAAATGGTACTTGAAGATAAAAAAAACTCAATTTATAATCATCTCTCACTTTCTCAAGGTAATCAACCCACTCATAAGCTTGTAGGCTTCATCTCTTCGGGCCCTAAGCTCAAAATAGCCTCATAAGCTTCACAAAAGATGTTAATACATGCATTTACATTGGGCCTATGGTCCATAGGATATGAAATAAAACAAAAGTAAAAATGTGGATGAAATCCTTGCTTGATTATCCTTCATGTCTCTCGATTTACCAATTCATTGACAAGAGAGGTAGGGTCTATACATGTATTTTTATTAAATACATCAATAAGTTCATCCCAAGTGGAGAAATGATAAGTAGGAAAATGATTTATCCACAATCATGCACTTCCATGTAGAGATATAAATAGAAAAGAATATCCACATGTCCTCATCTTCAAATTGAATTATTTTCCATAAATTTTGAAAATGCATCAACATGTGTCTCCTTCATAAATACCATATCTATCAAATCTATGCATCCGGTTCAATACCTTGGTTGTCATGGTTTTCATTTCATAGTTGACCCAAGAGAGGTCTATCTACTTGTAGGTGGTGTCTAGAGGAATGATGAGGGATTGAATCATAGGGATTCTTATAGCTGTAGGTGGGGCATTTAGTTTCAATTTAGCCTCAAGCAATTTGGGTTGGTTTTTAATTTCTTTGTGCTTCCTAATGAGCTCATCTTGTTTTTGCATTGCTTGAAGGTTTTTAAATGGGAGAGAATAAGATGCAAGGTTGTTTGAATATCAAGGAGATGCATCATCGTAAGAGTCATAAGCATCCACTTCATCATAATTTCTAGAGATTGAGACATAAGAAGGTGCATATGAAGGAGTAGCTCTAGAGTGATTATTATCAAACTAATAAGCCATGACTAGAACATTTTAAAACGTAGGGTAGAAAGTTGATGTCTTACAATTAAATATTTCTGTACTAAGGAAGAAAATTTGTCTCAAGAGGGAGGAAGAAAATCTTGTGTACCTTTTTTATTTGAACTTGAGATGTCTTCCAAATGCACAAAAGACAAGCAGGTTGCAGTAGCAACAAACTTGGTTCCAAAAATCAGAGTCACCACCTCTTCCAAAAGAGGAAAACCTTGGATCACACTTGATCTCCAATGAAAAAATTGATCTAGGTTCATCTTAGCAACAAAGTAAATTCCTTCCATTCAAAACCCACAATTTTATCTCTCTAGCAAAGACGCCATTCTATTAGTGTAAGTTAACAGACTTCCAACTGTACAAAAACAAAAGAGTACTATTCAAAGCCTTCTTTAATTACCATGTTGCATTTATCTTCAAGATAAGGACCAAATTAACCAGGGATAACTTTAAGGAATCCCTCTAAAAAAACCTATAAAATCCTAGCGAATCCTAACTCGAGGCAAAATAATTGTTGGTGAATCCACACTTAGATTTAGTTCTGTCCTATGTGAAAAATTATCATTCTGAGTCTCGGGAGGTTAGGTCTTTCGATGGAACCATAATTGTTAAACTAGATGCTAAGTCAATTAGTCATGCTCTTAGATTTCCTAAAAGAGATGAGTTTACAAAAATGTCCATGCAAGTTGGGTGGAATTATTTCCTTGATAAGAAAGACTGGCGCCTCACAACTATTGCTAAACACTGGCTAAAAAATGAAAAGAAAAGAAAGTATCAAGTTCCCCAAAATTTGAAAAGGGGTCATATCAAAGAATATATATCAAACATGATTACCTTATTACATAGGGTAGTGGGAAGCAGAGGGGCTGATGAATTTGAAAAGTGAATGTGTCAATTCATTTTTTTGATTTGTGGTCAATCTCAGTACATAGACTAGGCTAGTCTAATTAGCAATCATCTTGATGATCAGTTGGTAAACTTTCACAAAAAGAATTATTTTCATATGTGTTCATATCTATTTTATACAATAGCCAATACTCAAGTGGTTTGGCTCGGCTCAAAGACTTATGGAATTCTTTTTGATGATATGCCTATATATGATTATTTTTCTCCATTGCAAGAGGAATATGGAAATAAAGATTATAGGTGTGTGAATATGCTTTCCTAATATTTAATGTGAAAATAATTGATGGAAATTATGAAACTCGAATATCTTATGAAGTTGCTCAATTTGTTATTTAGTTTGGGAGCTTCTACATTCAATTCAATAGATTTTCATACATAAGGATTGGGGGTTATGAAAATGCCCCATATAAATTGCCAAGATATTCCAGTGATTTGGTTTTTTTTTGGAAGCATGCCAACAAATGGCAAAAGTTAGCAAGAAATACCATGATATGTAAAAGAGGGGTTATCCCTTCCCTGCCACTTTGACTTATTATACCTGCAAAACTCATGATGATGCAAGAAATGTGGAAAGGGTACTTCCCAAATTCAATTTTCATTTGTATACCAATAGATTATTCTTTGACACTAAGGACTATGTAAAACAAAATTTTTATGGAGGGTCATCATATGAACATCAATCTCATATTGAGGACTATTTGGAGCACTGTATTAATGAACGAGAAGTACAATGGAGGGATTAGATGAGACTGACCATAGATCAAATAAAAGCATTCAAGCTACAATGGAGTGTCCCAGATATTGTGGATGATAATTCAGACATGATAGATGAAGGGTACTTTATTGAAATTTCCAAACTTGTCCCTCCAGTGAAAGGGTCAAAAAAATAGATTACTAATATGTATGTATGTTCATCCTTTGTAATAGATAAAATGAAAAGGTGGTTGAAAAGCAAGGGCATTAATCATGCTGGAGAAAGTTCTTCATGACAAGAATAGGTCACTAGAGCACAAAAGTCTTCCACCACTCCTATTATTCAGATGTCTTCTCCCATTGTACATTCTACTAGTTCAAGATCTACTTCGCAATGGGGAAATGATGGAGATGAACCTGAGGAAAACCAAAAGTTGAAAGGCTTGTGTGAGATGGATGGTGAGATGCCTAGGAAAATATTGGAAGTGAGGAGGAACCCCAGGGTTGATTCTTTGCAGCAACTACATGCAGGCCAAGAAGCTTCAACTAATCCATCTTCCCTACGTAATGAATCTCCTACTTTTCAAGGAATTGGTCAAGATAGTATTCTTAATGATATGCTCAATATGTCTCCTCCTTCCAAACAATAAATTCATGAAATTGAGTCAGATTCTATGTTGGATAATGTTTCCCCTAATGTTGAAGATAATAGGTATGTTTTTCATCTCCTTGGTTAAAGAAAGTCGTAGAGAAAAAGAGGAAATGCACTGCTATGGTAGACCTTGGTTTCGATACATTGGCCAAATTGCTTCAGGTAACCCCTCAACCTAAGAAGGCCAAAAGAATGTCTTGGGTAGTGGTGGACTCATCTTTAGGTAATCATTTTATAGAAATTATAGATCCCATAGGGGAAAAAGATGAGTAGAATGTTATTGAGGTTGATTTTAATGTCATCGGGATTGATATGGGTCCTCCCACTCTTAAAGGTGATATTTATCATGCCAAATTGTCAATGAATGTTTTAATAAAATGACTAAAAATAGAGACGCAAGAAAAGGTGAAACTATAGGAACAAGTGAATGCCCTCATTTCATATATACAATCTATTTTTGATGTTACCTCTCAACCCCTGGATACTACATTTGATACTTTTGTGAAAAATATAGATTCAGGTATCATATAATAGATTGGGAGATATCAAACCTTGGCTAGAGCCACTGAATCTTGGATTGAGAGAGTAGTCTTCGATGGGTTAGTATATATTGAAGATGCCATGAAATTATACAATAAACTTTTAATTAAGAGGGATAAGTTGAATAATGATACAAAGTCATTCAAGAAAGAAGAAATTGTGCTAATGATACTTGCTAGGGATGTGCAAGAGATAGCCAAAGTTGATACTATCATTTTAGTCTTTGAAAATGTTTTCAGTAAGCCTGCAGAAAATGAATCCTCTTCATGGTTGTGTGCAGTCGATTGGAAGTTATTGGTTGTCAAATAGTTTCTAGCATAACTAAAGAAAATATTGGGCCAATACAATTTAGATTTATTGGAAATTAGAGCTAACAGTTTGTCTCTGCAAATTGATATTTTGGATGAGGATGAAGAAAAACTCTTAGACATAAGCAATGTCAAACAAAGCTTCAAGAAATTTATTACTAAAGAATTAGTCGATAAAGACATTGTTATAGGTATGTCAATTGAAAAGGTGGCATGTATATTTGTCTGTCTTGCTAATCTTAAGCAGGAGATGGTTGACATCACTAAGAGAGTTGATGAGGTTGACAAAGCAATTGACATGTGGAAGACTCAAATGAACATCACCATTACTTCGAGCATGAAGGTCGTTGGACCTGTAATCACCAAATTTAGAAATTTCAGAGCTAGGATGAACGCATCAGAAGACAAAGTGGCAAATTCAATAGGGGGTAGGTGAAGGAAGGTGAAGAGAATGAGGGAGAAGATCAAGGGGTGAACGTTCTAGCCCAAATTTCAATTATTTCTTCCAAAAAGATATTTGAATTTCTTTTAAATTAAGATAACTCATTTAAATATTTTATATTTTAATGTTTGTTTGGCAAATTTTGCAGCTTTGGCATTGGATCACTATTTCTATTAAAGACTTTTATGAATTTCATATGCATATGAGAAAAAATAAAAGGGAATGAATAGCAACATCTTGTGAATTTTGTGTTACATTTCTCTGTGGTTGTATGTTCTTTGTATGTTGAATGTTCAAGTTATTTGATCTCTGATGAATCGATGATATTATCATATGGTGAGAATTTTGAATAAGTTCTTCCTTTAAATCAGGCTCATTACTTGTTATTATTTTTCATATGTTAAAGGATATACGTGGTGAAATTAAAATATTGTTGTTGCATGTATATATATTGTGGTGAATGTATAATCTTTTGTGAGGCTTTGCACTCATCTTTTTGTATTCAAGTTTTATTGGTAGAAAATCTCCTTTCTTGCTTTTTGGTTATAAGCAAATCCCATTTTTAGTTTGTTTACATCATACGAGGGAGTTGCCCCTCTAAACATGGAGGAAGGTTGTTTTTTTGGTAACAACCTCTCCAACTGTTAGCACAACTGCATTGTGGCTATTTGTTGGGTGATTTGCTATCTTAGAGCATAGTTACAAATTTGTTCACTAGCACATACACATTATAAAAAAATTCCATCGTCAGATGATGGTTGATCAATGATTCAAGTGCTATTCCGGGCCGAAGTTCCACCACACCCTAATTTCAACATAAAGTTTCTAGAAATTACATAAAATATTATAACAAGTTTTATTTTTCATCGTATATGAATAGAGACAAGTTTCAACGAGTGTGAATGATACATAACAAATACTTCAAGAAATTGAATTAACCAATAATCATAAATAATAAATTCTCTAGAATTAAGTTGTTAACAAAAAATAAATAATCATAAATAATAAAATCTATGGAATTGTCAATCATGTCGGCATGCTTGAAAGGATAGGCTATAGTACCTTAATGTTTAAGTATCCATCTTCGGCAATCCAATCAATAGTATGAAAATTTGAAATTTTCAAAGCCAGGTCACCAACCTCCTGGATTAGCCAATTCCCATTAAGTATGTTAATAATTTTATGTGCTACCGATGGAATTGACTTAATGCAATTGCTTATAATTATTCAATTTCTTTGTACTACATGTACAAAAATTTATTACTATTTATTGCTTCAACCTTGGGTGAATCAATTATATACGTGTTTCACAAATACACATTTACTTACCACTTGGCAATTGGTGCTTGTCTTGGAAATATTTGAAAAACAAGGATAGGTTAAAAGGTTAACTTGTTGAATTGCAAATTGACTCAGACTGTTAACTTATATTACTGAGCATCAGATAGTGTCACAACAAAACTGTAGAAGATTTGAGAAACTGTGAAAGTTAAAGTAATGGCATTCATTATGGAAGCTATTTGAAGAAGGTGAGTTACCAATCAAATATTAAAAATAGAGTTCAAGAATGTATAACAGTATGATAGAAATTTTTTATATGTATGGCTATGCAAGATGTTATTTCTTTCCACTTCTGAGAATGAAGAAATATCAGCCTTCATCAGCTCAGATGTATTTTGTCAAGAGTCGACACTTTTTACTTTTGCAAATAACGAATACTATTTTAGATGGTGGGTTGAATTTCCTAGAGATAATTATATGTATGAGAAACTGGAAATTAGAATTAATGCATGGAATTGGTACTGTAACACAATTAATAGTGACTTAGAGAAAATAAATTTTAATTCTACTTTACTGGCCTTATTGTTACCCACACCTAGTGGTTTCTTGTACATATAATGCAAATTTCTATGGAAAATCATTTACTGACATTGTGAATGACTACATAATTGAAATTGTCATACATACATTGCTTGTTAATAGGCTGGTTATGGACTACAATGAAATGTTTGAAAAGAGGAACCAAAAATAATCAAAAAGATTTTGGAGGACAAAGTCAAGGATAAAAGTTCAATAGCAATACTTTGTTGTTATGTAACTATGTTTTGTTCTCTAAACTGTGCTGAGTGCTCCAAGGCCATTTCATTTGTAAACTTTTATATTAATATAATATAGTGGTCTTATGCCATTTTGATTGATCTAAAAAATATGTCTCATTTTGAGAACTTGCTCCAAGGCTATTTTATTTGTAAACTTTTTATATTAATATAATTTAATGGTCTTATGCCACTTTGATCAATCCAAAAAAGTGACTAATTAATTAATTAGTGATGGTAAATAATAATGATAAGTTAGTATGACAATTAAAATGTGTTAATGTGACATTAGAATAATATAAGATGTATCACGTAATGTACAACATTAGGAGGTGGTGTAATTTAGTTGTCTACATTGTTATTACTAACAATATTTTTAGCAACCCATGTAGCCTAAACACCCTATAAGGCTCTAAAAAGTAAATTCTCGCTCCCCATATCTCAACCATTGATCCATTAATATCTAACGGCTCCCACCTGATTCCAGAGGATTTTGTTGCACATTTGTAGCATTCGATATCTATCTTTCAGAATTGAACTATAACCGTTAATCATTTGTTCATCAAATGGTGGAACAATTTATAAGTGGACTATGTTGGAAGTATTCCTAAAAATTTTGTCTCGTTGTATGCCATGTGGCTCATCATGATTGCATCGTTATGTTTCATGTACATCGCAAAAATAACAGGTGGGCCCATCTTCACAATTGAGGGCTTGTGCACTCCCACCACCTTTATTTTATATTAAATAATTCAAATTATATACAATAATCAATATAAATATATTATATTTTTATATATATATCTCAACCGTTGATCTCATAATATCTAATGACTCCTAGTTGATTCTGGAGGCTTTTGTTGGAAATGTGTAGCGTTAGAGATCTACCTTCCGAAATTGAACTACAATCGTTCATCATTTGTTCATCAAACGGTGGGACAATTTACAAGTGGACAATTTAAATGTTTTAAGTTTTTTAGTCCTTGGAAAGTGGGATGACTTGACAGCTAACGTTCTGGTGGTCACATCAATCACCCAAGGAGATCAAGCAGATACAAAATTCAATCTTTGTAAAGGGAGCCAAGGTATTGTTCGATGTGAGATGTCAAGTCCATACGAGTAAGATGTCAAGTCCATAAGAGGATTTTTTGAATTGGATGCCCAAACACTTTCAGAGCATGATATGAAGTGACATTTTGGCGTCTAGACTCCTGGAGAATCTTTTGTAGGGTTAGTAAGATAGATTGATGGATAGGTGATGATTTTTTAATTCCCAGCATTATGGCTATAAAGGGATGGAGAAAGTTTCTTTCAACAATCAATTTCAACCTTTGGTTGTTCCTTGTTAGCTAATTTGGGGAATTATTTAGTTAGAATGCAGTCTTTTTTACCAGAGGAAGTGGGTAGAATAGTTGCATAGTTGGGTTGTTATCCTTACCTTGAAGGACCTAGTTCTTGTAAGATGAAAAAACACAATTCATGGGAACTCCATGTATGACATGGGAGGATCTGGTTGTTATGGAGTAAAATGTGTACATTACCAATTTACACCTAGTTTAGCACCTAGGCGGACCTATAAATGATTAAATCTTGATCTCGATGAATAAACCTGACAGAATAAAGTTAGGGCTGGCCTAAGCCCACTTAAATGGACACTCCCCAAAGTTTGTGGGGCTAAAGGACCAGGGTGCCTGGCGCCCTGGTCCCATGTGTTAGCCCCGATCCTATTTTTGTGGTGTAAACTTAGAACACATCTTTAACTTTCACGTGTCAGCCCCATTTGGTTTTATTCACTATTGGTGAGCGGGAATGCATATATAAGCAAGTTAGTTTATTCATTTGAACACTTAAGCAATATAGGCACTCTTGCACTCTCTCTTCTTCTCTCTCATGCTCTTTATTCTTCTCTAAAGCTCTCTATGGTGGATTATTATTGGGGCACTAACTTCTTGCAGGTCTTGTGAAGATCTCTCTACTTCTATGGGCTACACCAAATTCTTGAGTCAAGTTGTGACACCGCATCAAGAAAGCTAGGGTTTCCATGCTCATGGTGACTCCTTTCCTTTATGCTTTGTTATAGCATTCCATTCTACTTTAGATTTGCCTCTGCCCTCTGTCATAACTCGATACTTTCATGAAGATTAGTCCGTTTATAATATTCTCTACTCTTGAAAGTACTCTAGAGTTAGCCTATATTTGTTAAAGGAAGCAGACGACTTGTTACAAAAAGACAAGTATTAAATAAGAATAAAGACACATATGAGGGGCATCAATCCTTAATGAGGATCAATTTAGTATTGAAGGGATGTGGTTGGAAGGGAGACGTCCCTTGGAAGAAGACCCATCAGTAGCTATAAGAGGCATCGAGCAAGTCTCAAGAGGAAGGAAGGAGGAGGGATAAATGAATAGGCGATCAGCATCCATATAATCATTACAGTAGTCCACTCAAGCTTTGCTGAAGCAGTCAAAAATCACCATCAAAACATTCAAATTAGTCATAAACATTTTGATATCTTAAGACTGTCATACTACAGCAAAGAGCCAAAAAGGTATATCTATCTCTCAACTTCATAATGTTAATATGCATGCTTTGCATTTACATTTCAGTATGTTTTAGATGAACAATCATATAAGCAAGTAGTATTATAGCTGTTATCAGTTAAGGAATGAATCCATTAAATAATATCATGAATTTTGGGAGTAAGTGATTTTGTATTAGTCTAATGATTATACATGAATTTAACGAATAATATAGATTCCTTATGTGCATGGATATGAGAATAGATTTAACTTGAAATGAATGTTGTAATTCAATGAATATGATAGTTAAAATCCTTAAACAATTAAGTGTATGAAACTGTGAAAGATATGGAACCATGAGGCACATGAATAAAAATGAAAACTATGAAAGAAGGCATATGGAAAGCCTCATTATGAAATCATGGCATCTTGTGATCCATGGTGGATCACAAGATGAGAAACATTGGTCTACCTTAGGACACAACTCATGATCCATCCAAGAGAGGTGTTCAAACCTCCTTATTAATCGCCTTTTCGTCCATCATAGTAGGGTGAATTAGGGATGTATATGGAATGTAGGTGACCCCAAGTCGATGAAGAACACCACGTGTTGTGTGAAGTCCCTTGGGCCAAGAGAGAAAGAACACCGCATGTAGTGTGAAGCTCTTAGGCCTATGATAATTTATGAGCTCATAATAATTGTGCCTGACGTGAGGTGACTCTCGATGGAATGAAGAATGCCGCGTGTTGCATGAAGTTCCATTAAACCAAATGGTGAGGAACACCGCATGTAGTGTGAAGCCTTTGGGCCTCCGTAGGGATGAAATGTGCCCTAATACATCCATACTTAGGTGGAAGACGAGGATGATTAATGAGAAGGCAACCAAGAACCCAATCAAGGTGGAGTGTGGGAAGTGTATGAACAAATGATAAGTTGGAAACATTATATAAGGACATGAATATAGAACTTGAATATGGATGAATAATGATTATATTGTTAATATGATGAAATGAAAATAAAATGGAACTCTAATGTTCTCTTTTGTGAGTTGAATTATGCAAGGTCAAAGGAAAAATTTGGACTCACTAGAAGGGGACATTACATGTGGTATCAGAGCATTCAACCTGCAATCTTGTGAGGAAATTTGATGCAAGCTTACCCAAGAAGGTATAACACACGTAACAACAACAACCAAATGGACGAGGCACTAAGAGCATTCATAGCAGAACAAAACAAGACAAACCAAGCTCTTCGTCAAGCACTACAAAATATGGACAACACTATCGAGAGTTTGAAGACACAAGTAACTAATGGAAAGGAAGTGGGATCAAACGACACTAGAAATAGCCAATCCTCATTCACTCCAAGAGTGCCCAAGCCATCCTTCCTCCCAAATGAAGAATCTCCTAACAAGGAAGAAAATACATCAACTGCCATGAGCGTGGATGATATAGCTACAACTTATGCCAACTTAGACCCCGAAGTGAGAAGGGTAGTTTCATTCAATGATTACTTTAATGCAAGGAGGAAAGATGGAGGACAAAGGGAAAGAAGGCCAATAAATAAAGATCTCAAGCAAAAGGCAAATAAAGTCAACCTCCCAAATTTTGATGGGACTAGCAAGATAAGCCCTCATGCGTAGCTTCAAAAGCTAAATGACTATTTCCAACTCAACCCTATGATGGAGAAGGATGCTTTTCAATTTGCTGTCCTACACCTAAAAGGGGCTGCTTATGAATGGTGGCACAATGGAAAAAGAACTCAAGATCATGGATCCATCACATCTTATATGGAGTTTTCTAAGAGATTCCTCAAAAAGTTTGATAGAAGGCACCCGCAACAAGATTTCAAAGATTTGACCATGATAAGACAGCGAGGGACAATGGATGATTACGTGAGCGAATTTGAGAAAATAGCTCTTCGAGTTCCTGAGATGAGTGATGAAAGGCTCACCTTCCTTTTTATCTAATGGTTAGATGAAAAGCTAAAAGGGTTAGTGGGAGCACTTAAGCCCTCAAATATGGATGATGCCATAGAGATAGCAACCCAATTAGAAACCAATAAGACCTTCCAACCATTTACTAAACCCTTTAATAAACCATTCCAAAAGGGAGGAAAATTCCAAAAGCCTTTCCCTTCTAGAAATGAGGAAAAAGATAAAAACCCTTGCCAAAGATGTGGTGAGCCATGGAAATCAAGGCATATATGTCAAAAATATGAGTTGAGGGCAAAGGGGCTATGTTTCAAATGTAAGGAAAATGGGGTCTCGGGCATAGGTGTAGTCAAGTCCGAACTCTAGAAGCCTTAAGTGATAATGAGGAAGATGAAACACCCCCTAAAAGACAAAAATGTGATAATCAAGAAAAGGTATCTCTTGCCTCCATCTCTAAGGTGTCTAAACATCATCCATTCTGACTTAAATGTAATCTAAAGGGGAATAAACTAATTGCCTTAGTGGATAGTGGGGCACCCACAATTTCATAGATAAGTCTCTAGTTAAAAGACTAAAATTAGATGCTCAAGATTTCGAAGGGTTCACAATTGCCCTAGCTAATGAAACCCTATGTGAATGCTCAAAAATATTACCCCAATTAGAGATGACCTTAGGAAAATTTCATGTTAAGGATGACTTCTATGTGGTAAACATAGGGAGTAATGATATCATTCTAGGGATGCCATGGTTACACTCATTAGGACAAGTCACCATAGACTTCCCCAAGTTAGAAATCCACTTTGAAGATCAAGGAAACAAAGTAGTCCTTCAAGGTTTATCCGATGGGTCTCCCCGAGTAGTCTCATGTAAACATATGGCTAAGATATTTAGGCATAACCAAGTGGAGTGGGTAGCCCAATGCCTAGTTTTAGACAAGTCCGCACCCCAAGGAAAAGCCATTCATATAGATATACAACTGATTCTAAAGAAACACAAGAGAGTGTTCAATGACATACCTCCAGGCTTACCCCCCAAAAGAGGTTTCGAACACATCATTGAAATGGAAAAAGGGGTAAAACCTGTCATAACCACCCCCTATAGGCACCCGCAAAGGTTTAAGGAGGAAATCGAAAAAACTATCAACGAACTCCTAGAGATGGGTCATATTCAACCTAGCTCCAGCCCATTTGCTTCATCTGTGGTACTTGTAAAGAAGAAAGATGGCACCCTCAGGATGTGCATAGATTACCGAGCCCTAAACAAACAAACCATCAAGAATCACTATCCGATTCCAAGGGTGGATGAACTTATCGATGAACTACATGGGGCTAAATATTTCTCTAAGATTGACCTTCAATCAGGATACCACCAAATAAGGATGAGGGAGGAGGACATACCCAAGATAGCTTTCCGATGTCATTATGGACATTTTGAATTTTTGGTTCTACCCTTCGGGCTAACCAACGCCCCGGCAACCTTCCAATCATGCATGAACCACACCTTCTGAAAACAACTCCGAAAGTTCCTCCTAATTTTCTTTGATGACATATTAATATATAACAAGACATGGGAGGAGCACTTGAAACATATAGAAGAAGTGCTATCTATATTAGAGCAAGAGTCCCTTTATGCCAAAATGTCTAAGTGTGATTTTGGAATGGAATAAATTCTATACCAGGGGCATAAGATTAGTGCAGAAGGTGTCAAGGTGGATGAAGAAAAGATTAAGTCCATAAGGGAATGGCCTAGACCTAGAACGTTAACACAACTTTGAGGATTTCTAGGGCTCTGTAGCTACTATAGAAGGTTTGTGAAGAATTTCTCCCGAATAGCAGCCCCCTTGTCTGACTTAACCAAAAAGGGGCTATTCCATTGGAGTGATGCCGCAGAGAAGGCTTTTGAGGATCTAAAGAATGTTATGAGTACCTACCCGGTGCTAGCCATACCAGACTTCTCCTAGCCCTTTGAGTTAGAATGTGATGCCTCCGGTGTGGGAATTGGCAACGTACTAATACAAAACAAACATCCAATAGCATTTGAAAGCCGTAAATTGACAACCACAGAGAGATTGTATTCAACCTATGACAAAGAGATGTTGGCCATTATGCATGCCTTGGCCAAATTTAGGTAGTATCTTGTGTGTGGGAAGTTCTCCATCTAGACTGATCATAACAGCTTGCAACACTTTCTCAAGCAGCGAGACTTAAATGATCGGCAACAAAAATGGGTAAGTAGGATCCAAGCCTACAATTTTGATATCTCATATATGAAGGGGAAGAATAATGTGGTGGCAGATGCTTTATCTTGGAGACCACACATATGCTCCATGACTAGTGTCTCTCCAAATTGGAAATATCTTATCATAGCCGAGTATGCCAAAGATCCTATTACAAAGGGCATTATGGAAGGGCAGGCTAAAGAAGAAGGTTATGAGGTAAAAGAAGAACTTATCTTTTATAAGAATAGGATATACCTAACTACAAACTCTAAGGTAAAGGATCGCGTGATTAAGGAGTTCCATGATAGCCCTCTTGCCGGACACCAGGGCTATTACAAGACTTATAAACAGGTTCGAGAGAGATTTGCATGGAAAGGCTAAAAAAGGGACATCCTCCAGTATGTTCAAGAATGTGATACTTGTCAGAGGAACAAAGTGTAACATATTCATCCTGCCGGACTCTTGCAGCCACTACCCATTCCAAATAAAAAGTGGAGTAGCATATCCATGGATTTTATTACTGGGCTTCCAAAGGTGCAAGGACGAGATTATATTTATGTGGTGGTGGATAGACTCACCAAATATGCGCATTTCATAGCCATATCCTTCGAATACAAGGCTCCACAGGTGGCCGAATTATTTTTCAAAGAGATAATCAGACTCCATGGACTACCCCAAAATATTGTTAGTGATCAAGACAGTAGGTTTATGAGCTTGTTTTGGCAAGAATTATTCAGACTAACTAGAACAAAACTCACCCCAAGCACAAGTTATCACCCACAAACTGATGGTCAGACGGAAAGAGTAAATCAGTGGCTTGAAGGATACTTAAGGAATTATGTCACCGGCCAGCAGAAAGCATGGATAAAGTGGTTATATATGGGAGAATATTATTATAACACTACTCATCACATGTCTATAGGAATGAGTCCATTCGAGGCCTTATATGGATATGAGGCAATGACATTTGGGAAGCTACTCACACAAGATAGTAAAGTACCCAAAGCCAAGGGCTTCTTGCAGTAGCATGAGGACCTAATGAGAGTCCTTAAAGATAATTTGCATCACGCTCAAAACCAACAAAAAATCTATGCAGACAGGAAGCGTGTGGAAAGATCTTTTGAGGTAGGAGACATGGTATTCCTCATACTCTAGCCCTATAAACAGTCATCCATCAAGAATAGCGGGGCTGAAAAACTCAAACCAAGGTTCTATGGGCCTTATAAAGTCTTGAGAAGAATTGGAGAAGTGGCATATGAGTTGGATCTTCCCCTCACTAGTAAGATCCACAACGTGTTTCATGTATCACGGCTTAAGAAGGTACTTGGACATAAAGTTGCTCCCGGTGAAGAATTGCCCCCGCTCGATGATGAATGCCAATTGACCTTAGAACCCAAGAAAGTCCTGAGTTCCAGGGAAAGAAGGTTGAGAAACTGAACCATTGTAGAGTACCTTATCAAGTGGAAGAGTTTGCCTGATGATGATGCTACATGGGAAGGAGAAGAAATACTCCAACATCCAGATTTAAACATTGCTTGGGGACAAGCAATCTCAAGAGGGGAGGACTGTCATAACTCGATACTTTCATGAAGATTAGTCCATTTATAATATTCTCTACTCTTGAAAGTACTCTAGAGTTAGCCTATATTTGTTAAAGGAAGAAGATGACTTGTTACAAAAAGACAAGCATTAAATAAGAATAAAGACACATATGAGGGGCGTCGATCCTTAATGAGGATCAATTTAGTATTGAAGGGATGTGGTTGGAAGGGAGACGTCCCTTGGAAGAAGACCCATCAGTAGCTATAAGAGGCATCGAGCAAGTCTCAAGAGGAAGGAAGGAGGAGGGATAAATGAATAGGCGATCAGCATCCATACAATCATTACAGCAGTCCACTCAAGCTTTGCTGAAGCAGTCAGAAATCACCATTGAAACATTCAAATCAATCATAAACATTTTGATATCTTAAGACTGTCATACTACAGCAAAGAGCCAAAAAGGTATATCTATCTCTCAACTTCATAATGTTAATATGCATGCTTTGCATTTACATTTCAGTATGTTTTAGATGAACAATCATATAAGCAAGTAGTATTATAGTTGTTATCAGTTAAGGAATGAATCCATTAAATAATATCATAAATTTTGGGAGTAAGTGATTTTGTATTAGTCTAATGATTATACATGAATTTAATGAATAATATAGATTCCTTATGTGCATGGATATGAGAATAGATTTAACTTGAAATGAATGTTGTAATTCAATGAATATGATAGTTAAAATCCTTAAACAATTAAGTGTATGAAATTGTGAAAGATATGGAACCATGAGGCACATGAATAAACATGAAAACTATGAAACAAGGCATATGGAAAGCCTCATTATGAAATCATGGCATCTTGTGATCCATGGTGGATCACAAGATGAGAAACATTGGTCTACCTTAGGACACAACTCATGATCCATCCAAGAGAGGTGTTCGAACCTCCTTATTAATCGCCTTTTTGTCCATCGTAGTAGGGTGAATTAGGGATGTATATGAAATGTAGGTGACCCCAAGTCGATGAAGAACACCGCGTGTTGTGTGAAGTCCCTTGGGCCAAGAGACGAAGAACACCGCATGTAGTGTGAAGCTCTTGGGCCTATGATAATTTATGAGCTCATAATAATTGTGCCCGACATGAGGTGACTCTCAATGGAATGAAGAATGCCATGTGTTGCATGAAGTTCCATCAAGCCAAATGGTGAGGAACACCGCGTGTAGTGTGAAGCCTTTGGGCCTCCGTAGGGATGAAATGTGCCCTAATACATCCGTACTTAGGTGGAAGACGAGGATGATTAATGAGAAGGCAACCAAGAACCCAATCAAGGTGGAGTGTGGGAAGTGTATGAACAAATGATAAGTTGGAAACATTATATAAGGACATGAATATAGAACTTGAATATGGATGAATAATGATTATATTGTTAATATGATGAAATGAAAATAAAATGGAACTCTAATGTTCTCTTTTGTGAGTTAAATTGTGCAAGGTCAAAGGAAAAATTTGGACTCACTAGAAGGGGACATTACACCCTCCTAGGGAATGCTCTCTTTATCTGTCATCTTTTATATTTTGGAGGTAGAAAAACCATTCACGGAGCTTGAATTAGGAAAGCTCCTAAATAGCACCAACCCTCTTTCCTTCTTTAGTGTTTGCGGGTTGAAGCATTAGGTTTTGAGAAAAAAGGTCCAGGAAGAAGGAAGGTTTTGTAGGTACAAGTGCAGCGAAGCTTTGAGTTTATGTAAAACCCTAAATTGGGTCTAGGGCACCCAGTTCCCTATTATTTATAGCCCCTAAACTTATATCTAGGTTATTATTTATTCACTAGTCTCTATTGTGCTTTCAGATCTTCCATATATATTCTCAGCAATCTGTTATGCTCCGATCTTTCTCAATTAGGGTTTCATGTTTTGCCCTAGTTTGATTGGTTGAATTGGTTTATTCTCCTCTATACAACAAAGAGACAAATCCCCTGCATTTTGGCTCTCCTTCCAGGGTAGAAGCCAAGCTCATTTTGTGTCCTAATGTTGGATGGAAGAGGGTTTGACCTAGTTTAATCTCTTGGGCTAGTCTCTCTTTCCCATCTAACATTTTGGTGAACCCGTTATTTCTTGCACTTTGGCATCCTCCTTGCTTCAGATATAAGTCATTTTCTGCCATATATCTGATTAGATTGAATTCATTCATCATTTAGCATACTTTCATAGCTTAATTTTGCATTGTTTCATTGTTAGGGTTTATAAAAACCTTGCATTTTTAGAAAATCTAGCTAGTCTTGGACCTAGGGTTTGTAGATTAGTGTGTTGTTTCAGATATTGGTGTGATTGTAAGGTGGATTAAATTGATATCATTTGTTGTACCTTATATTTTCTTGTCTTTACAATGTTCTTTCATTTTGGCATTTGAAATTTGAAAATCAAACATTGGATTTAAGTGTAGAAAAAGCATATTTGTCACATTGTTTATTTTCCATAAGATTAGATCATTATAGCATGATATAAATTTCTGATTTTTGCATCAGATCTGATTGGTATTGCAGAAATTAATCATTTCATAGTGCTATATCTTGCATTTGAACCTCTTCATTGTTAGGGTTTTTCAAAAAGTTGTTGCAAAACCTAGTTAATTTTGAAACTTAGGGTTTGTAATTTGATATCTTGTTTCAAATTTTCCTGATGATATTTGCATATAAAATCTGATTTTACTTTAGTCTAATAAATTATTTAATCACTTCCTAGTTGCATAGTTTTCATTAGCACATCTTATTAGTAGGGTTTCCAAAAATTTTGCATTTTTGCAAAACCTAGCTAGTCTTGCACCTAGGGTTTGTTGAGTAGAATCTTGTTTCAAATTTTACTGATGATAATTAGTGGTCAAATATGATTTTTCATTGTTGTAGCACATCATAATTATCATTTGTGTTTAAAAAATCATTCTTGCATCAAATAATTTTGGTTTAGGGAATAAGCATTTAAGATCTAGGGTTTGATAGTAAAACCCTAGCTAGTCTTGCATTTAGTTGTTATATTTGAAATCTTATTTTCAGATATTTGTTATGATGAAGGATTGATAAATCTGATTTTAAGTTTCTATAACTCATCATATTTTTCATATTTGTTTAGTTTATAAAGCAAACATTTGTGCATTCATCTTCTCTTAAAATTGTAAAGCAATAGCATAAACAAAACTATCTAGCTTTATTCAACACTTATACATCTTCATTTAAAGCAAAGCTTTCTAAATCCCTCTTGTGTTTACTTAGTAAAATAATTTGCACATACTACACACCTTATATTTGCAAGAATTAGTTGTTGTGGTTTCCAACAACATCACGTTTTTGGAAAGCCCCGCTTATCTTGCACTTGTAGGTCATTGATTGTAATCTAATTTTAGATACTCAAGTCATGTATAAATTTAATTGTACATTGTTGTTCCATATTATACTTACATGTATTATTAGCTTCTTCACATTACTTCTATCAATATCAAAGGACTTTTATAAATTCATCTCCATGAATAGTCATGAGAAAGATGATGGTGATAGTTATTCTTCTACTACAATTCATGATAATACTGTTAACATCTCTAATGCATATGATGGTGACCTAGCTTCTCCTACATCACCCTATGCTCTGGATCCCTCTCCCAAAAGTGAGAACACTTTGGTGAAAGAGGATGAGATCATTGATACATTTCTTAACATAACTCTACCCTCTCTTCATTCCAATGCTCTCCCATCAAAAGATGAAGCATTAGTGGATGAAGATTCTTCTATTATAATTGATTCCCCATGGGAAGACATTGGGATTTCATCTCAAAAAGATATTAATGTAAATTCTATCAACATTAATAGACTTATTCCTCCCGCTAAGGGGGTAGTGAATAAGTGCATTAATTTTTAAAATATTCCTAAACTCATTGTACATAAGGCACCTAATCCGCCTCCTTTCTCTAAACCTGTGATTATGGTTCAAGGTGTTCCATTTAACCATCTTGACCTCCTAGTTACTTTCTCAATATTGCAAAGCAAATTACTCAAAGGAATCAAGGTGTTCAAAATGTATCACAACAACCTCATTATCATGTGGTTTCTCACACACACAACACCCGTAATAACAAGCAAAATAAGAAAGCACCAAGTGTACCCACCTCTCTTCCACCTTTTCAACCTATTCTTCCTCAAGCACCTTGTCTTTCTCAACATGTTGGTAGAGAATACAATCTTATCGAGCAGCTCTGTGCTACTCCAGCTAAGATCTCTCTATGGGATTTAATAAAAACATTGCCTACATACCACAGAATACTCTAAGAGGCTCTACAAAAGGTAGTTGTTCCACCTTCTATTAGACCGAATGATGTAGCATCTCTGTTTAGTTGTATGCATGCGACAACATCAGATATCTAATTTCAATGACATGAACTACCTCCCATAGAGGTGCAAAACCAATATAATCCTCTTATGATATCTATCATCATTAATAAAATGAGGGTAAGACACACTATTATTGATGGTGGATCAGGTCTTAATGTTTGTGGCATAGACTTGTTGCATAAACTCAATGTTGATACATCTTTCATCAAACCTGATAAATTCATCCTTCATGGCTTTGATAATGTTGGTAAACAATCACTAGGTACAATCACCTTAAATGTTAAGTTTGGACCTGTGACATTACCTACCCTTATCCATGTCATGCCTAATTCTCTCGCATACAATCTTCTTCTTGGTAGACTGTGGATTCATGCCATGGGGGCAATCCTGTCTACCCTTCATCATTCAATAAAGTTCATTTTTGAAAACAAGCTCTATACAATCAAAGATGATTTGGTTCTAGAAAATTTCTTGCAAATGGAAGCAAGACATCAAATTCCTCTAAGAAATTTGATCCCTTCTTTAACAAAAACCAAACCACTATCCTTCGCTGCTAACATCAGTGTTGGTAAGGATAATGTTGGTCCTTCGAATGCGTTTTTCAGTGATGATTGGGGTTCGTTAGATTTTTTATGCAGAGGTAGGCAACACAGGAGGAAAAGGATGCAAAAGGATGATAGGAAAACATAACACTAGGCCTCTATGGCCCTAACTACTCCATTTATCTTCTTGCTTAACATGATTGTTCTCTCTTTTCCCATGGTTTCAACACTACAACACAACACCATTTTTTGGGTATATATACCTAGGCTCATTGCCAAACTTCCTAGGGACCCTAGACCTTCTAGGCTTGACTGTCCCAAGCTCACAAAACTCCCACAATGCTCAGGAGGTACCTTCTTATACTACTTCCTTCATAACTATCCTAGTTTCCTTGTAGCCTTTAGGAAAGGACTGTCAGACAATAACTTGAGTTTTAGACCTCTTATCCAAACTGTCATGGGCTTTTTGGATACCCATTACCTTGTTCTTTAAGGTACTAAATATGTACAAGAAGTTGTTTTGGAACATATGACTCAATTTAGGACTATTCTTGCTGTCCCAAAGCTAATTAGGCCTCCTATACATGGCAAAAGGCTACAAAACTTGTTTATAATTACAAAGATCCACTCTAGGGCATCAAGAAGGTCATAAAAGTACTGAATGCTTTGTTTTCAGTGATTTTATGTCAAACTACTCCACTACCCTTCAAACCCACTCTTCCACCATTGATCAAAAGACTCAAAACAAGGTGATATCAAGTACTAATTGCTGTTATAGACTTCCTTCAACAGTCCCTGCTCCTGAAATGTGGGAAAATAGTTAAACACCAACAAAATGAAACTACTCCAGCCATAAATGGACTAGGGTGCAGGTGAGAATGACTAGGAAACCATCGATTTCCTCAAAACTCTACAAAACCCTTCCAAAACCTAGTTCAGACCTACCTGCACAAAACAGTCACAAAATGCCTCTACTATGATCTTAACTCCTCCAAATGGATTTAAATTAAAGATGACTTGATCCTTTACACGGCCATATACATTTGTGCCCTTGACAGCATTGTACGGTCATGTATATGATTGAAGAATAGCAGTAAAACAGTTATAAACTGGAAAAAATAGGACAACAACGAGAAAATGTTGATAAGATCCTCTAATAACAATGGAAATCTTCCAGAATTGTTGTAAAACAAAGGTGACCACATCTAATTTAACATTCCATGCATGGGAGTACAAGATGGTACTATACGGTCATGGAAAAAAATAAAGGAACAACAACATACAAAAAATTGTGAAATGGGATAGCAAACAGACATGTTCTTCATTTTTTTCTCTTCAAACTCCTCAAAAATCATCTAACAATGCATGCACAAGATAGACAAGGTAGAGACCCATTTCATTTGCTTTTATGGGTTTATGACAGTACGGCAAGTATGATTTTGGGGTAGAAAAATAGTAAACAGTGAAAAAGGCAGCAAAAGACTGTTTTCTGTATTTTTTCTTCATAAAACTTCTTTCCAAAATGGATATTCCCCTTCATTCGACCACATCACCACTTACAATATTTTTTTCATTTGTTTATAACCTTCATTCTTCATTCCCATCGTGGGAAGAGGCTGAAATTAGCCTAGAACTGACTTTTTTTTGCATAAACGACTGATTTTCTAATAATAGGCTGCCATAACTTTACTAAACTGTAAACCACTAAGTTGATAATTGCCTATTTTGGCCTCCACACTACATGAGCATGCCTATTGAAGGCTTTATTACAAAGTTAAAACTAAAATCCACCATGTCTCTCATTAATGAGACCATTACACCAAAAATTTGACTAAGGAACAAACTATCTTGACTAGGAGAAAATGACTAAGATCATGAATTTGCTAGGTGCCCTGCACCAATTTTACACCCTCCTTTGCGGGTGAATATAAAATCTCACCCTCACACCCTAAAACATTGAAGGTAAATGAGATTTCTTCAACACAATCTCCTACTCCTAAAAATTTAAACTCGAGTAATAATGATGGAACTTTTGATATTGATGATGGTCAACCCTCTTCTATAGAATTGGTGGCCACTTGTGATAAAGTATCATCTCAATCTAATGAATCATCTTATTCTAATACATGCCTTGGTAATGATGAGGTCCCTTTAAATTTCAATCCCCATGGGCTTGTTAAAACAAAGGTTGACCCTCCTCACCATGATAAAAAGAACGATCCTCCTCCATCTTCTTCAACACATGATGAAAATTCTCATTTCAACAAAGATAGTCATATGACCTCTCCTCTTCCTTCGAATTTGGAGATGCGTTATGGGCGTGGATTCAAAATCCTTTCTAAACAAGGATACAATGGACATGGGTTAGGATGCAAAGAACAAGGAATTAAGGAACCTATAGAACAAACACCGTACTTGTCTAAAGTAGGTTTAGGTTTCTGATCTTCTCCTACGTTCTCTCCACCAAGTTCACAACAAAAAGGATTGCTTCCTACTCCACCTATATCTTATCTTCTATCTCAACAAGAGTGTATGTTGCTGAGTCTACTCAAAGACCGCTTAATCACTCTTCCTACTCCAACACAAAAAGAATCCACAAAATAATCATTCAACACCACATTATTGTGCATACCATCGAGCGCTTGGCCATTACACTAATGAATGTTGAGTCTTGGGTGACAAAATTCAACAACTTCGAACACAGTATGGCTCTAGCACTTTTCACCATACTTGATGTAGTCCCTTTAACACCTTGTCCTCCATTCATTTTATAATAAGCGAGTTGGGGGAGGATGATCTTTTATATGCTGACTCGTAAGTATGGTCCCTTCTCATTTGTGTTATGCTTGTAGGTACTATTATCCCCATATTATGATGTTTTATTGATGGTTAGTTCTCCATTGGCACCCTTGTTAGCACAAAGACCCTTTACAAGGAGAAAGAATGTGTTGTGTCATTCTGCTATATGTATCCTAATTCTTCTATATGTCATGATGTGTAATTTTGTTATTTTTCTTGGATGATTTAGCATCCTTTCATGATTGATTCAATTTATATGTACTCTACTTTCATGTGATCTTTCCTCTGTCATCTTCATAGTTATGATATTTTATTTATGTGGCACCTTGTTGGAATGCTCAGCGTCATACCATGACTACACAAGCCATTTTGTATCATGCCTACAAGCATCACCTTGGTTTTCTCATTATGGGGGAAACCCCTTGTTGCAATGTAGCTTTTAAGAACACATATCATTTGGGCATGTACTTTTAGAAAGCTCTTGTGTGCCTATTTTATATTTCTTCCTTATTTCTACCTTAAAGGCAATTAGTCCTTGATGGAATTAGCAATCACTTTAAAGTGGAGGCATATATCGTGCTATGAGCCTTATACTCATCTTTCTATCAAAACACTTGTTGATTATCTTTGTTGCTACACTCTCTTGGAAAGGATGGTGGTAAGATTGGAAGCAAGATCTTGAGTCTATCTTGTTCTCTTGAGTTGAAGCTCCTTGTATGTTTGGGAGAAGGGTTGGAACCACCAACTTGAGTTTGGCTATATTACCTTTGGGTATGGTTACAACGCCTTCTTATTCTGTAGGACTTCATGAAAATCCTCTTGCGGGAGGTAGTTTGTGTATTCCCTTGAGTGGAAACACTTTTTCTTAATGGGGATTATGTGTATGATGTGTCTATACCCCTCATGTTCATTTATTTATAACTAACCCCTTAGCATTCTTCTTAATACATCTTGGGGAATGATGCATGGTGATTGAGACACCCCTTTAGATTGAGATCTCTTTTGTCATGTTGACTCAAGGTCTTCCATTATGCATTTATTGTGATTGTCGTATGATGCATGTATTTTCCATGTATATTATTATCCTCTATGAATTATTCATGCCTCATGCGTGATTCACATGTTTTCTCTATGTATTCCTTATGTATTCTCCTTGAGTGCTTTGCATGTATTCCATGTGTGTTTCATGTGTATTCTATGTATACTTTATGCCCTATGTGTATGTTTTGTGTCAAACGTGTATACTTTGTGTATTGCATGTATACATTGTGATTTCTCAAGTGTATTCCTTGTGTATGTCTTATCTTGTCTCATGTTTTCTAAGTGCTTCATGTATGTAGAAATTATGCCTTGTGTCTTGTGTGTGCAATTTTTCATAGACTCCTAGAATCCTAAACTTAGGGACTTGATCACCTCTCAATTTTGGTGACATTCTATGGCTTCTATGTTTGTTGTGATTGAAATGTCTTCTCTTTACTTTAGTGCAAGTATGAGCGTAAGATCATACCACACTAAAGTGGGGGCTAAACTTTATGGAGTAAAATGTGTACACTATCATTTTACACCTAGTTTAATACGCAAGTGGACCTATAAATGATTAAATCTTGATCCCAACAAAATAAAGTTAGGACTGGCCTAAGCCCACTTAAATGGACACTCCTCAGGTTTTGTGGGGCTCCCAGATGTTAGCCCCGGTCCTATTTTTGTGGTGTCAGCTTAGAACACCTCTTTAACTTTCACATGTCGGCCCCTTTTGGTTTTATTCATTATTGGTGAGCGGGAATGCATATATAAGAAAGTTTATTCATTTGAACACCTAAGAAATCTAGGCACTCTTGCACTCTCTCGTCTTCTCCCTCATGCTCTCTATTCTTCTCTAAAGCTCTCTATGGTGGATTATTGTTGTGTCACTAACTTCTTGCATGTCTTGTGAGTATCTCTCTACTTTTTTGGGCTACACCAACTTCTTGAGTCAAGTTGTGATGTTGCATCAAGCAAGCTAGGGTTTCCATGCTCATGGTGACTCCTTTTCTTTATGCTTTTTTATAGTATTCCATTCTACTTCATATTTGTCTCTGCCCTCCTAGGGCACACTCTCTTTATCTCTCATCTTTTCTATTGTGGAGGTGGAAACACCATTCATGGAGCTTGAATTAGTCAAGCTCCTAAATATCACTAACCCTCTTTCCTTCTTTTCTATGTGCAGGTTGAAGCAACAGGTTTCGAGAGACAAGGTTCGAGAAGAAGGAAGGTTTTGTAGGTACAGGTACAATGGAGCTCTAAGTTTCTGTAAAATCCTAAATTGGGTCTAGGGCACCCAGTTCCCTAGTGTTTCTGGCTCCCGAGCTTAGATCCAGGTTCTTCTATGTTCACTGGTCTCTTTTATGATTTCATATTTTCTGTATATGTTTCTGACAGTCTGTTATGCTCTGATCTTTCTCAATTAGGGTTTCATGTTTACCCTAGTTTGATTGGTTGAATTTGGTTGATTCTCCTCTATACAAAAAAAGGGACAAATCTCCTATAGTTTGGCTCTCCTTCAAGGGTAGAATACAAGCTCAAATTGTGTTCTAATGTTGGATAGAAGAGGGTTTGACCTAGTTTAATCTCTTGGGCTAGTCTCTCTTTTCTATCCAACACTGGTAAGATAACAACTAGCTACTTGGGAAATAAAGTGGAAGGAGAATGGTGCCTTCTGGCAACACTCTTCTTTCAGTGTAGTTGGAAAGTGCCTTGGCTCTGCAGACAAATGTGTCTGGAAACATTGTATGATAGATGCTCTTGCATCTATCTGATGGGTTGGGGTTAGTGTTCTCTCCCAATCCATGTGTGCATGTGTCTAGCATCCTAGTGATGGATTGTGGGCAGTGGTCTCTTCCAATCCATTGGTTCATTTGTCTGGCATCCAGCTTAATATGATGATTGTTCTGGCTTCCTTCTAGATAGTCCAAACTCTAGAATGCTTCTTCTTTCACTATGTTAGCCTTTCTTCTTAAATTTGGACAAAAGTCACAAAATTATTCCCAATTTCATCCACATATTCCTACCACTCCAGGGGCCAGGGCTCAAGCAAAGGCTTCTTCATTGTGTTGTAAGTAAAATATGAGGGAAATACACAATGTTTAGTTCTCTGTCAACTTAAAATATTCATCCACCGAGGGCTTCTTCTTTCACCATTTGACCTTTATTATAAAGGGATGTCATCTTTGTGTTGTGACTGAGGAAAATGCGAGGCAGAACTCATAACTCTATTGTCATTGGTGGCTTTTGTGGAAATTTTCTTTGTCAACTAGCAATTTTCTGTAATAGTTGTTTTTTGACTAAATAAAATGAGAGATGATTCTAATTCTAATTTGTTAATTTCATTAACTACACACATTGATAATCTCTTTTCCGAAGGATTAAGTGAATAAAGTTTAAAACTTAATAACTTAATATGAGGGTTACTACAGCCTATTGGTCCATTATTAATATACATTTGTTATTGAAAAGAAGTTCTTAATATTAATATACATTCTGACAACTTTAAATTAACAATGTAACTAAAATATATGATATAATTATAGATTTCATATTACATAATATTATATTACTAAAAATTAAGGACATAAAATTATCCTTGTTCGATGAACGAGGATGGACGACTGTAGTTGATTTCTAGAATGTAATGTCTAAAGTGGTAGACTTGCAAATTAAAACGTCAGAAATCAACCGAGAGCCATTAGATTTGGATAGATCAATGATTGAGAATTTATAATATTCTTTTAGTACCGCCACTTGCATTAATTGAAGTTATAGATGTGCAGACCATTTGATTCCCTACATTTCATTTGAAGTGGAATACTGGAAGAACAAAATTCTAATATATTAATATTGTGGATGTAACATGTTACACATTGCACTTAGTGTTGTATTAAATGGTATGTCTGAGTCTTGAGAATTACAATAAAATCAAGGAGTTAAGTCATAGTATTGCACATAGTTAATTGAAGTTGTGACTTGTAGTACTCCAAAAAATTTAATTGATACTATTTGGAAGTGAGAGGGTCAAGGAGATTGTAGTGTACCTAAAATTTTAATATCGATTGTGGGATGCCACGGAGTCACTCAGTGCAAGTCTTTATATTCATCTTTTTCAGGTAAGTGAAATATAGAAATACTACATTCCTATTACTATTACTATTGTCCTTTAGTTTAAAATTTTTTAATCTTGGGGTTAGGGTTGAGTGTTTACAAGCATGTCTACCAGCACTACCAGACCAGCTATTGTGAAAGGCAAAGAAAGAGATAAAATACACTACACCAAATTACTTAAAACCCTAGGTTTTACAGATGAATACCATGATATTTATGACCCTGTAATCTTTGGTAGGTTTACCTCAACACTTAAATTTTCATGTGAGAATAAGATACTTCAAGTGCAAGCTTTATCTAACCCAAAAAAACCATTACCAAATAAAAGTATCACTACATCATGGGTGGTTGGATTAGGACATCTAATGTTCCCTGAGGTTTTCCCTTGCCCAGAATTTATCATGGTTTGTGCCAAGAATCATGATGAAAATAGAAGAGCAATTTCTAGAAAAGATAGCTAGGAAGTAATGTTACTCATTAATGCAGAATATTTTGGCCAATTGATGGGTTTTATTGCTAAAGATTGAAGAAATATCCAAATAAACCTAGAAAAACTTGCTAGTAGTTATGAAGCAGTCAATGAATATGGAAAAAATGATTTTCTCAAATGTTTAACATTGGATATTGTCATACTCAATCAGAATCATAAGCCTCCTTATAAAATTGGTATTTTTATATTGTTTCCATGCTAGTGTTTTTCCTTGGATTGGATAGTAATAGTCAAGAGGATTTGAGCCTCCTTGAAATGGTATACAATATCCATAAACACAATCCACTTGTTAAATATAGATTTCTTTAGTACATTGCAGAATCCATGCATAAATATTTTTTAACAATTAAAATAACTCAAAGTGAAGGTCCCACTTCCACTTCCAATAGAAAGACCTTTAGGTTCACAACCTACTTGTGCTATTTATTTCTAGTGCAGTTTGGTGGTATGTTTCGGGACAACAAGCTTCAGATTCAACAAGATAAACATGGACTACATGATTGGAACCATAAGATAAAGATGTATGATAATTGAAAGAACTACAATCATTCTGTGGACTACTTTTTAGCTCCATTGTATCAAGCAATTACAAATACTCAAATGCCTAGATTGCCTTCAAGTCTTGTAGAAATTGCATTCAACTGGAAAAAGCAATATAATTGGTTGACTCATACTTCATGCAGGAATATACTATCCTAAGATTTCATGGATCAAGAATAGAGCCCCACAAACTTCCAATACATGTGGCAAAGAGGGTTTTTGCATTGGAATATATATGACAGATGGAAAGTACAGATCAATAATATTTTGTCAGTCAACAAAAGAAGACCTTATTCCTTTCCTTACCTTTTTCATGTAGAGGGTTCACATTCAAGAGAAAAGCATTCATTGTGGAACATCAAATTTTAGAAATTTTCAAATTTGATGTTGACTCTCACTGGTAGTATGACCCATGTGATGTGATTAAAGAAAGTCTTGTGGCCAATAAGAATGGCCCAACTAGAATTCAACATGAAAGTAAACCCCTACTAGAAATGTTAAGAAACAAGAATTCTTGGGATGAGGTCAAAAAAGTCATGAAAGAAATTGTTGGTCAAAGAGGTATTACTTTTGAAATATTGTCATCATAAATAATAGGATTGCATCCAATTCCACAAACATAGAGAAAGGCAGGGATGGAAATCAAGAGATACAACAATTTCTATACAAGAGCTGCTCAAACATCTATGTATAAAAAATTCCACAGTCTCTAAAATAAGCTTATACAGAGGAACAATGGCCACAATAAAAAATTAATGACTTTTGGTCTATTGGGAAGGATCTCGGTGATCCAAAAGAAACTACAGACTTCGAAGAAATTCCAAAAGATGAAGAGTTCATCAAATTATGGGATATAGAGCATCCCTCTGAAGCAACTAATGTAGAAAGTGATGAGGAGGAGGAATCCCAATCCATAGATCTTAGTGCCTATGCATTCAAACCTTATATGAGTGAGATCATAAGAGAAAAATTTACGATAGGGGCATCAATAGCCCAAAAATAAGGTTATGAAGGTGGTGGTTTGG
The DNA here is from genome assembly GCA_027924645.1 of Cunninghamia lanceolata. Taxonomy (NCBI): domain Eukaryota; kingdom Viridiplantae; phylum Streptophyta; class Pinopsida; order Cupressales; family Cupressaceae; genus Cunninghamia; species Cunninghamia lanceolata. The sequence continues at coordinate 7,626,905 of BSBN01000634.1, forward strand.
GGCCCACAGGACAAGGCATTTGGATGGTACCAGAGGTAAACCCTAGAAAACCTAGTGATCTTCGAGCCATTAGAGCTAATGAACAAGCCAAAGGGAATACACATATAGATAAGGAGATTCATTTTATTCCAGCTTTAAATCCTTAGAGTGAGATACAATCACAAACGGTACCACAAGGGTCTTCTGATATGCAAGTTTCTCATTCTTTTCTTGCAGGAGATGGTAGACATTCTAGTGCTATCAGTGGAAAATATGGTGATGGTATAGGTAGTAGTAGTAGTGTTCAGCGACTGCCACAACAACAAACTCAGAAGAGGCCAACAATAACATTAGATGATACTATAGACAAACGTAGAGAACAAGGCCTTGTGAAGACTAAGAGGCAAAAGATTATGTCAGGTTTTGATTCCACATCCACATCAAAGGAATTGTTTCCACAAGGCACCCCCTCCTATCATTACTGTGACTAATACAAGAATGGCTAATCCTCAGCCTCAATTAATTAGAGATGCCCCCAACACTACAACCAATCCTTCACCATTCAAAGTTATGTCAATAGTCATAGGTTTTGATTACAAATATGAGTTTGAAAAGAAAGCAGAAATGTCTAAAAGACACAAGAAGCAAGTGCTAGAGATAGATACTACTGCAATTTTAGAGCCTACAACAACCAAGGTATTTCCTATATTTGACCCATAAACTGAAAAAAGTAGATTACATGATTGTTGTGCCCAAAGTTCAAGATAAACTAGAGGATTAGATGCAACACTCTAACTATGAGGTGAGCACCCTCCAAGTGGATTTTTCTGGAATAAAAAATATTGACAAAATTAATGTATCAAAAAGGAACAACGAAGTGGTGTACACATCATTGCTAAAGCAAGAGAGATAAAAAAAGGTATGGTTGTTTTTAATTTCTTGGTAACCTTGTTTAATATATTGTCTAAAAATCAAAGTTGTAATATAGACAGGTTCCAATAAGCTTTTCTAATATTTAGTTATAGGAAACATTTAACAGATTCCTTACTAGAACTATGTTGGATGAAGAGTATTGAACTCATACAATAAGAAAAATTACATACATGTATATGGATCTCACATTTAAGAAGAAACTTGATCAATTGAGTTACAATAGAAGGAAAATATATTCAGTGATGTTATCTCCATTCATATTAATCATTTTCACTTGACTTTGTGATTTACATAATAGGTTGCAGACTCAAATAGAAAAGTTATAGGCAGACATAGCAAATGACAGAGCCAAGAGGAAAGCATCAGAGAGCATGACCAAAGAATTACAGAAAAGGGTAAAAAACTTTGTCTCTACATCTACAAGTGAAGTGAATAAACAAATAGAGGTGAAAGTGAATGAACTAAAGAAAAGGTTAAATGAAAGTTTAAATAATTATGATACTAAAAATACCAATTTAGGAAAACTGTAACAGTCCCTGAAAGAATCCAATGCCCAACTCTAGAGGAAGTGAAAAAAGCAGGGAAGTTGTGGGAAGAAAATGCAGAGAAAGAGAGAAAAAACTTTGAAAATTTTTAGATGCAAATGAGGAATGTAGAAAACAAAATAAAATCCTCCCAAAACAAAGTATCTAAATTTTATAGAAACACAATGGTTTATATAAAACATAAAATTTGGGAGAAAATAATGAAGAGGATTGATGATTTGTCTAAATTGTTTGAATACACTAATGATCTACTATTTTGTAGTAATACGATCAAACAATACATTACTAAAAATGGAGACATGGCAACTTCAAGATAGTTAGATCCAAGCCAAATTTTGCGATCAATCTACAAAAGTAGTGACAAAGAATTAGAATCTAAAGGAATTCAAAACCGTATTTATACCACAATAAAGGCCTCATCCATCATTCAAAAATGTATGAAGCTGGAAGAAGCACATGTACTTTTGAAGCAAGTTGCAATATTGACAAAGAGGCTACAAACAAAGGAAGAATACTTGAAAAAGCTTGGTTTGTCGGTGGCTTTTGACCCATCATACTGATACATTGGAAAGGCTGCTTTCAAAAAGAAGATGGAGGATAAAATGAAATCGTATAAGGACCAATTTCCTCAAAATCTTGATGAGGCAAACTTTTTAGATTCTATCAAACCACTAATAACCTTGAATGTAACTTTGATTGTTACATTCAAGTCAAGTACTAGTATCAATTATAGATTGTTAACACACTTACAACTTGGTTACCACGAGTTAATACAAATTGCACTTCCATCAGATGAAGAGTGGAGCATGCTACAAAAGTTGATAAAATGATTTGGTAATATGTGTTTCCAACAGAGCACTGTGCAGAGTTGGTTTTTAGCAAGTTATTGTACAATCCAAATATAATACTTCTATGTATTCCTTCATTTAAAAATAAATATAAGACTTAAATCCATTTATGTGTTCAAATTATTTGTATTATTTAATTGCCTACTTCAAGAAAACTTTGGTTTATGGTTACACATTAAATATTTGCTAATGATGAATATTAATATGCTACTATTGTTGATTACTATTCTTTTAGTTGAATACTTGTAAAACTTATCTTTATCACACAATAATAATATGAAATTATTAATTTTTAAATTGAAAATAAAAAATGTACATCAGTGATACTGATAGAAAAATAAAATGTCATCAACAATAGTTTGGGGTTTGGAATATGAAATAAAATATAAATACATAGTAATTGTTAAATCCCTTCAAATTGCCAAATCATCTCCTAATTCTCCTCCATCTAACCATGAGATCTAGTGTCATCCTAATCATGTTCTTCATTTTCTTCTATCTCCATATCTCCACTTAAGAGCGTCTCATCAACACCACTACCACTACATGTGTTATTCATTTTGTCTCTATCATATGTGCTATTATTGTTTGAAGTGTTGCACAACCCTCTTCTTTCACATATGGACCTCCAGATTGCGAGTGCCCTTTCAAAAGGAAAACTCTGAATATCATATCTAGTTGTATACATTCTCGAGCAATTTTCCAAATTTGGGTCAAGTTTGTTTCTTATCTTTGATTTCAAGAACCCCAATGCACTGAAAACTCTCTCATCCTCCACCGACCCCAATATCATGGTTTGACATAAATCAGCCAGTTTGAAATACTATGATATTGAATCACGCAATATTTCACTCTAACTTAAGGTTGCCCAAAGATTTGTTATCGATCCATCTTGGTATGGAGCCTCCATGAGTTAAAATTGTTCTTTCATTGATGTTGCAAAATGAGATGATTGCTATGTAAGCTTAGATTTATTTATAATACCTTTTATTTGTTGTCCATCTAATTCTGTACTTTTGCAAAAATGATTCTTTAAGGTATTTATCTTGTTATGAAAATTAGTTGGCTAATAGTTGACCCGAAATTGAGGATACACAATAGACATGGCTTCAATTAGTTCATCGTGAGGGAATTGATCTCTAATCTCTAATGAAAGAGATTTCACAATATTCTTTAAAGTAGTACTTACAGAATTAACAATCTTGTCAAAATCTTCCCTTGTAACAAGTTGTTCTTTGATGTTAAAATAGTGCATAGGTATCTCATATCCCCGTACAGAGACACATAACTCCTCACTTTCATTAAACTATAAAAAATTAGCAGGATTGATCACATTTGTTATCAAGTGCCAGCTACTAAATTTTGGACTTATGAATGACTGGTCTAATAGATATAGATTATCGAGGGCCATGCATATAATTCTATGTAGTCTAGTATATTTTGAAATATATATAGTTCTTTCTTGGGCTTTTTTCACAAGCATGTCCATTTCCTCCAACATGGGAAGAATACTATCTAAAATGAGGAGTGTCTCTATGTCACTTAACTTGTGTAAGAGGTTAGGAGCCCTATCAACTATGAAGCAATGTTTGTACATTACTCCAATCAAGGATTGATACAATCAAGGATTGATACAATCAAGGATTGATACAATCAAGGATTGATAATCTGCTAAAACTATTTTCGCTGGTTCATGCAAGGAGATCCATCTGGTATCAACATCCTTAAGAAGCTTGTTTCCTCCAGTTATTCCCTTAGCAAAATGTTGAAATTCCAAAAACCATTTGGGACTTCGGCAGAAGTATGAGTAGAGCTCGCGGACTAGATCTTCAAATTTTGATACTGTAGGAAACTTGCTCACCATTTTAAATGCTAAGTTAATTTTGTGGTCCATGCAGTGAATGCCAATCATGTATGGTGAAATAGAAGTTTGTATCTTTACACACAGACCATTCCTATGACCTTACATTACTGAAGCTCCATCTGCCCCTACACACACCAACTTTTTGACAATTGTGTAGTCATCCATACCTCCAATTTCATTCAAATATTTATTAACTATCTCAAATAGATTTTGTGATGTTCCATTCTCCTTCATTTTATAAACAAAGAGTAGATTAGGTTGGTGGACATGTGATTTTCTACAGTATACACATGCATACATACCCAAGAAGTATTATCTATTGTTGTAACTTCATCTAGAGATAATGCGATAAAAGTTGACTATTTTATTTTTTCCTGTAAATCATATTTTTCCACCTCAGCAAGACAACTTGCCCATTCCCATCCACTGTTTATTGACCAATAGGAAAGTTAGGAACACCCATAAAAGATAATAAACTATTATATTCTAGGTAGTCTTTCATAGGACGCCCTCTAGTCAAAATATGAAAAACAACACTCAAATGAACAGTTTTTGCCATTTGTAATTCTCCCATCATCTTTCCAAATTGAGCTTTAATTGAACCTCCACATGCATGAAGCTTCACATTTCTTTCCATATGTGCGTCATATTCCAAGGCATTCTTTACATGAAGACATTCTTCTTTTGTTTTCCATCTTCTCACTAATTTTTTTTTATCTATGATTTGTTTTTCATAAACTTTACCAATATGTTTTTCTATGGTGTCAAGTTTTAGCTGCAACCTCTTGTCCCTACGATATTTCCAACTACAAATCTTATAGTTACATTTTGTGAGAGGTTCATCTTTGTTTACATTCTCCACTGGTTCAATGAATGGGCACTTTGACACCCAATCAATCTGAAAATTCCTTGTCATATCCCACTAATGCCCTATTTTTCATTTGGCTTTTCTTTTCCCCTTGTGTGCACTTGCATGATCTACATCTTCATTAACTTCTATAACTTCAATAACTTCATTATCACTTGTTGAGTTTGATTTATTCATATTATCATTCGTGCTACCTTATGTATTCCCTAGAACATCATCTATGGCATTGTCATCATTCACACTACCTTGGGTATTCCCTGGAATGTCATATGTGGCATTGTCATCATTCCTCCTACCTTGGGTATTCCCTGGAACATCATCCGTTGCATTGTGATCCAAGTCAATAGATGGTACAGGTTCTAATTTTGTAGCTCCATATGATGGACCACAAACATTGCCAAAGTACATGACATTATTTTTCTATGTTTTGATGACCTCCCTTCACCACCCTCAGGAAACTTGTTCCTTCTCGACATATCTCATGAATTAAAAGCTACAGAAACAATATCATTTTGTTCAAGAAGAAATCATAGATGATAGAATATACATCCCTGGGTCCTAGATTAAGATGTCTCCCTAGTCCTAACTCTTATTCAATAGCATCTATAACAATGAAACCAAACTGGCAATCTGGAAAAGATATAAATAATCAACATGAAACTTATATTATTACATAGTAAAGAAATGATCACTTACCTTTCAATGACTCACCAATGTCTGTAGTTGTAACTTGTCTATGATTAGAAATGAATCAAGATCTCAAAGTTGAACAAAATGTGTAATGATTAATTAGATTTTCAAATGCATTATATCAATCCATAGTTGGTGAATACCGCGGGCTTTTAAAATGCTAGGGTAATAATTTGGTGAATCTTGCATACTTGTAAAATGATACCTATAAATGTTGGGTGAAATAGACCTCGATCAAACACAAATGTTGTAATTTTCTAGGCAAATATGGCCCAGGGATTAGCATGGAGTTATAATGGTTTTGGTGAATTGGTCCTTATACACAGTGAATCGTTTAATGCTATTGGTGAATATGTGGGTGAATTAAAACATGCCTCCAAAATTCTAGGTGAATCACCATTAGAACCATGTAGTAGATGGTGGTGAAAATACTAATTAGAAATGCCTCATAAATAAATTGGCAGTAAATTGAAATGTATTTCACTGAAAATTCAAAAAATTTGGGTGAATTGGCCCCCGTCGGTTGCAATGTATTCGCCAAATTGCAATAGGTGGATATGAACTATTCGCCAATTGGCAAAGATTCACCACTAAAAAAATCCCTGAGATTAACATATCCCCGACAACGACACCATTATGTTAGGTCCCAAAATCATAGTTCCACAATCCTAGATTATTGCCTCATCCTCAAGGCTAGTGAAATGTCATCAAGAGGGTTAAACATGGACTCATAAACAAATTATGGGTGCTCAAGACCAACTATTGTGAGTGGATAGACTTACCTTCATATTTAGTTTCTACTAGGCCAAGGGGGATTTTCCCTAAGGCCTCATCAATAGGAGAATTAAAGAGAAATAAAACATTAGACTCAAGCCCTTTAAGAAACCATACCCAATATGCTAGGAACCCCAAGATTTGTCAATAGGTTCATTTCAGTATTGACTACATATAAACCTACAAGACCTCCAATTGGAAGACGGTAGCTCACTCTTTCCATGCAAAAAAAGGTAGCAATTATATTGTTCACTAGCAAATGAATCCACTTACCATTTCATACACATGGGTAAGAGGGAGAGCATACCAACATGATCCTCCAACAATATTTTAGTTTTAGGATAGCACAAGATACATGACACAATTTACAATATTGAATCATATAGGTATGGTGACATCTAAACTAATCCTAAAACTAATAAGAGAGAAGATAAAATAGAGATGTTTGGCCTCTTACCAATTAGACTGATGCCTACTCCATTAGGCAACAATGTCATAATTGGGAAAGAGGATGAAGCTACACTTGCAAGTTAGCATTGGAAAAAAGCTTTCATATGCATACAAACTCACAAAAAAAGGAAACCTACAAATGAACATTCTTAGTTATCCCCGACAAATCAACAATACCCCACATGTGAAAAGATTAGACCATTACAAAAGAGGTTTGCAATGCTCTAGGATGCATGTCATATATTAAACAAATCAATTTACATCAGGCTAGCAAATGTAGCAAAAGAGAGACAACAACTAGGTTCAAATCCTCTTCTAAAATACTATAGCCTTCCATCGAGACATTCACCTACTAGAAAAACACTACTGGAATACCCCTTCCCCTAATTTACAAACTTATTTCATCATTTATAGAGTTGGGCATTCATTATTTGGTGCCCTAAAATCAACTTGAGGCATTTGTAGTCACATAATTGATTCATGACCAACAACAATTGTTTGCAGCCAAATATAAATTTTATTTGAAAGATTTGAAACTAACACAAACCTTAAAATTTATATCTAATGCAACATAAAGATTAAAGATGTAACAATATAAACCAGATAAATATAAATGTTACCGAAGTATTGAAATGTGGTAGGGATCTGGACCTGTGAGGTTTGAGGTATGGATGTGTTGGGTTGATATGAGTGATAGATTGGTTGTGATAAAGATTTGTATGAGGTGGATGGAGATGACTCATAGAGTTGGGGTGTTGATGTAGTAGGATGTTGAAATTGTGAAAACAATTATGATAGTTGTGCCAATTGAAATCTAATATCTGCCTCTTGTTGTAGTGATTGAGCGAGTTGTTGTTGTAACTGAAGGACTTGGGGATCAATGGATGTCGAGGTTGAGACCTGGGTAGGATTATAGGTTTGTGAGGTTGAGGGCATGGAAGGAAAATCTTGGGTTGTGTTGGGATGATAAGAATGATCTTGTGGATAATGATCATCATAGATATGTCGAAGCTCTTGTATTTCCTCATATTCTTGAGATGATAGTGATGTTGGTGGAGGCCAATATAGAGAGATATATGGTTCATGGGTATCAAAATATGCATCATGATCTACCAAATTATCATCATTATTATATCTAGGAGGGCCTCCGCGAAGTGTGAGTTTTGGTTTTTGACTTGTCCTAGATTTGTTGATGGTCACAACCATTTTGACGAATAAGGATTGGACTAGATTAAGGATGGAATCTGAGTAGGATGATGATAAATGAATTAGGTGGGAAATGGATGGATCAATTGAAAGAGCTCCTTAGGATTCAAAGTGACAAGGTTCCACTTGAGATGTGACACTGAAGGATGATAGTTTCCCAATTCTGAAGGCCAAGTTAATGGTATAGAAGACAAGTTGTAGTGGTGATTAGAAAACATAATATGATGATTTGAAATGAATGGATGGAAAGAATGTCTAAGGGTGAAGATCAGACAAGCACACGCATCAATCATATAAGACACATGACAATCAGATTGGTTGTTTTTGATGATATCTTGATGTTAAACATGCACAATCCTAGGCTAGGAAAGGACAATACTTGTTGAGTTCCCAATTGGTTTTACCCAGCCACGCCTACTTATGGTGTATATCTCTAGGAACTTGGGGCACGGGCTCCCCCTTACAGTGTACTCACTTCTCAGGCACACCAAGTTCTAGGTCCTAGGACGCGCAAATCCTGAGGTACCTTGCTATCTCTGCCATAAGTCACAAAAATGTGGGACGGCTATCACAGTTTCCTCCTGTATCAACAAGTAGAGGGGTTTGGCCACTAAACAAAGGTTCGTAGTGAATATTCTTGGGACCGGCACCCCACGAGCATCCAGCAAGCCACTTAAGGCTCTAACTAACCCTACTAGGAGTTTAATATACACTAAGGTACACCTCCTTTCGAGCTAGCACTATATGGTGAGCGCTAATACCGGTTAGACTTGGATTTCACCTTATCCTCAATTTATATAGCGAGCCAGACGAAAGTCTTGCTTGGGGTCACAAGTGAGTTCTCCTTTCGGATGTGTCTCAAGAGCAAGCCCACTCTAAAGGGCAACAAAAGCAAGGAAACACGTTGTTTTTGATCTCCTAGATTGCACAAAACGAGAGCATACACAATGCCTTTGCCTCACACTCGCATGGGGTTCATTTTAATTCCAAATCCAAATGTGTGGGTGGTTATACAAAATGTCAAAGAAATGCTTTTGATTCTCAAGATCGCCAAGTGGCGCAAGAGAAGAGCATACACATTTAATGACAAAAATGCAAACCACAAGACATGGCAAACACTTGTTAATCTTAACCCTTGCTTATGATGTGACAAACACTGAGTTTATTTTTAGACCAATGAATCCAAATGTGATCTAATATATAAAGAGAATACACAATGTTTCAAGATTAGATTCTCTGACAATCAAGTTTGCAACACACTAATTTGTAGTTTGAAAAATTTGTCTTTGACATGCATATAGCTGCAAGAAAAATATTAGAACAAGACAAAACAATCCTGCAAAAACCCACACAAAAAATGTTAAGTGCACGACAAGAAGAAAATGAAAAAGTTAGGCTTGTTTGACTAAAATATGATGAGACTTTCATCCATAGGGCGTTCAAGGAATATGCTGATAAGAATAACCGTGAAGTTTAGAAATTTTTCCCACTGTGAATTTTGTTTATATTTTCCAGATATTGCAATACTTACATATAAAATCTCTTCAATTAATCTTTTATATCATTATAATGCTTGCACATAAAAGAACAACACCCTGAATATTTTTTTACTGTGTAAGACAATTTTCAAAGCATTATAATGTTTACATGTTAAAGAACAACAATGAATAATTTTTTTTGCTATGTGAGACAGTTTTTTTAAGAACTATAATGTTCACATATAAAAGCTTTTAAAACAGGGTGAAAAAAAAAAAAATCCAACTCACATATAAAAGTTTTTAAAATAACGTGAAAAAAAGATTTTTCCAGCACTTTAATGCTCACATATAAATGTTTTTAAAACAGCGTGAAAAAAAAAGATTTTTCCAGCACTATAATATTTACATATATAAGCTTTTAAAACAACATGAAAAACTATTTTTCCAACACTATAATGCTCACATATAAAATCTTATAAAACAGCCAGAAAATACAAATTTTCCAGCACTATAATTTTTCACATAAAAAACAATGTGAATAGCTTTTACCATAATTTTTGCAGCACTATAATGCTTCACATAAAAATGCTCACCTCCAATTTTAAAAAGCACTATAATGCTACATGTTAAAGAAAAGCCCTAAACATTTTGTAAATATCTTTTACTGTGAACTAATTTTTTTTAAATAATATAGTGCTTATAAAAGATATGTGAATATATTTTAGGGCATGAGAAAAATTGCAAACACTATTAATGTTCAAATGTAAAAGCTGGGTGAATACATTTTAACCTGAGAGGTTTCACGTGGGGTTCACCAATGTTTGCAACCAAATATAAATTTTCTTTGAAAGATTTGAAACTAACACAAACCTTACAATTTATATCTAATGCAACAGAAAGATTAAACATTTAACAATATAAACTAGATAAATATAAATGTTACCGAAGTATTGAAATGTGGTTGCTCAAAATATTGGCATAACTCGGATATAATTTTGGCCGGGTGAAAATGGAAAATTAGATAGGGTTTTATAAAAGTCGGTGAAATTTGGTTTGGGAAGTTGAATGGGTAAAAGTTAGTTGAACGGGTTTTGAACGGAATGGTAGGTATTTTACGGGTTTTGGTTTTTAATTTAGGTTAATGTGTGGAATATAAATTTTCTTTGAAAGATTTGAAACTAACACAAACCTTACAATTTATATCTAATGCAACAGAAAGATTAAACATGTAACAATATAAACTAGATAAATATAAATGTTACCGAAGTATTGAAATGTGGTTGCTCAAAATATTGGCATAACTCGGATATAATTTTGGCCGGGTGAAAATGGAAAATTAGAAGTTGGTGAAATTTGGTTTGGGAAGTTGAATGGGTAAAAGTTAGTTGAACGGGTTTTGAACGGAATGGTAGGTATTTTACGGGTTTTGGTTTTTAATTTAGGTTAATGTGTGGAATATAAATTTTCTTTGAAAGATTTGAAACTAACACAAACCTTACAATTTATATCTAATGCAACAAAAAGATTAAACATGTAACAATATAAACTAGATAAATATAAATGTTACCGAAGTATTGAAATGTGGTTGCTCAAAATATTGGCATAACTCGGATATAATTTTGGCCGGGTGAAAATGGAAAATTAGAAGTTGGTGAAATTTGGTTTGGGAAGTTGAATGGGTAAAAGTTAGTTGAACGGGTTTTGAACGGAATGGTAGGTATTTTACGGGTTTTGGTTTTTAATTTAGGTTAATGTGTGGTAAATAATAAATTAAATTTGTTGAGTTTAATTTATTATTTACGAGAAAATAAAAAGGGTGAGATTTAATTAATTTTAATTAATTAAATCCCATGAGGTTTAAAGAATAAATGAAGGATAAATTGGGATAATTGAAGGATAGTTAGAAATAATTATGGATTAATTAAGGATAAATAGGGATTTGATCGGTGGTCAAATTTTGATGCCTACAACAATTACACACTTTTTTCTTGTATTTATGTTTTTTCAAAATTATGCCACTCTACAACACATCACTAGTTTCTTGGGAAGGATTTGAAGGGGTCTTTGGCCAACTAAAGAACAACACATGTCAGTACAAAAATCTACACAAAGATCTTCCTTGGATCTACTTCTTGACGATCTAGAGCAACTAAAATGTCCTCCTGACCTTAGAAAGATAGGCTTAATATCTTTTCAGATGTGCAACATTAAAATAATCCTCTTGCACTTAGAGAATGGCATGGGACCTTCTTGTATATGTGTGGTGTCTAGGGATTGGCATTAATGATGTTTGAGGTACCTAAACTTCTCTTCGAAACTCTTCTCATGGCCCAATGTGTGGATTTGCGATGATTGTTCTCAACTACAACGTTGATGGTAGATTTTGACTCTTCCCCTACATCCGTCGCTAAAATTTACAATTGGATCTACGCCTTTTGGATGAACAACAAAATTCTCACAAGATAAATGTGTTTAAATAGTTGTGGGGGTCAAATATAGCCATTAATGACAATTGGGAAGTTTAGGGGAGTAGGTGAGGTGCTTGGGAGAGTTTTTAAAAGAATATAGGGGCAAACAAGACTTAGGTAATTATGCAAATTTTAAATTAACTCCCAACACAACCCACCATCTAATTCAACGTCCTCATAATTACACCTATTTGTAATAGGTGCCATTAGATGGATGTGGACATATTGGCCAATGATAGAGGGCTAGGTTCATTCAAAGGACCCTGCCCCTATTGTGTTTCCAGTCATGACATATTCAAGGGTATTATGGGTACCATAGAATAAATGGGATCCCAAGAAAGAGGAAGGTGAAAAGAAAGATGGAAATGAAAGAGCTTGTCTAGAACGATTTTCCGTTCATGTTGAGTTCACCAAAATATGTGATATTCTAAATCTATTCACCACAAAAGTGAATGAGGTGGACTCAGAATGACACATGCACTATACCCTTGCTAATGGCATATATCGAATCACTCCTCTTTTGGAAAAATCCAACTAAGTAGTGGAGAATCCAATGGATTAGTCTCTTTACATGGAAGGAGAATCTTGCATATGACAATGGTATGATCGTGTGTATTGGGAGTCGTACTAATTGGTTCACTCACCTCATGTGGAAGGAGTATTGGATGGAAAACTATGGTGTTGATTTGTGGAGTTAGGACATTTGAGGTTTGGATTGTTGAAATGTTTGAATATTCACTTGTAAATCATTGGAGGGTTATTGTTGTAATTCTAGATTCAATAAGTTCATCTAAGAGAATGAGTTCTCTTATGTGAGACTCTTCTCTTATGCACCTTCTCTTGTCAGTTTCATAAATCTATATAGGAATTTTTGTTTTCTCTTGAACTTGTTATTGGTCGGGTTCTTCTTATGTGAGTTGATTTTATTGAATTTCACTTAGGACCATCTCAATCTAATATCCCTTATTCCAAGACACATCAGGCATGACATGTCCGAGTGATGGAAGAGTGATAATTCTAAGAGGTGAAGCCTTACTTATAGTCTTTTCTTTTGATTGTTTTGAATTGGAATTTGTTTGTCTGTTGGATGCCTCATATTATGATCAAGGTCTTTTGCTTGCTCTTTTTTTGTGCTTTGAGAATAATGATGAACTACCTAAATGAAAAAATAAATCTATTCTATCCTCTACTTTTTTTTTTTGAAACAAAATATGAACTAATTAACTATTTGGAATTAATTACTTCTATATGACTCACAAGCAATCTACCCTATGTTTTTGGAGCTTTTGATTCTTAGAGAAGTTTTGAAAAGAAATGAAGAAGCTTCTAATATACTACAAAATACGAAAAGCAATTTAAATCTAAATTTACCTAAGAAAGCAATAACAAATTTAAACTAACTAAGAAGAAACAATTGATTATTACAATCCTTAGGAAATTTTGAGTGATTTAATTACTAATCAATGCTACTAAATAAACAAAAACTTCTAATGAAATTACTTTTAAATCAAGAAACCTATCTGAAGCTTTCAAGCTTCTTTGTAATAGGTGTGATTAGTGTATAGACCTAAAAATGACACGACTCTGTCTAAATAAATATTCTTAATATTTATTCCATTTAATTCCTCTGTCAATAAATAAATAAATCAATTTATTTATTTGATTCACATTCCTCCACAAAATTAAATAAAATCATTTATTTAATTAAAGTCTTCCCAAATTCTTCTAAAAGTCATTCTAAATTAAAAAATACCAAATTATTTAATTAGATCCTCCAAATCAATCTAAATTAAATAATACCAAATTATTTAATTGAATTCTTCTAGATTTAAGTCATCCTCTATATTTAATTAAATCCAAATATTTATTTAAATTGTTCTATTTTCCTCCAAAAATGAATTAACAACAAAAATAATTCATGCAAATCCATGTGCACACTTAATTGAATATTTTAATATTTAACTAATTGTTCTCTCACCCACATGTCCTTTTTATCCTCCAGTCCAATTAGTTAACGCATAAATCAAATCAGTTAACTAGTTATTCTATTATGTTAACTAATTAATCAATTTGAGTTAACTCTTCATTCTATTCTATTAACTCCTCTTGTTGCATGAGGGAACAAGACACTTGTCCTCTTCCTATTCACGCACATCCTCTCAAGTTTCCTCAACCATTGATCTTCTCTCTCACAAGTCTATAAGTACAACCCTTTTCCTCCATTCGAATGATCCAAGCTTTTAGTAAACTTACTCTGTAGGAATCATAGCACGCCTTTGGTACCAAATCATATCCATAGCTTGAGATCACCATTATCATTGTATTGAAGATCCTCTTCATTGCAAGAACTATCATAGCCATTCTCTATTGTCATCTTGAAGAAAAAAGCAAGGAAGTGCATCTTCTAAGGGCTTCATTCACATACAAAAGATCAATTTGAGATAGGCGACCAATGGAAGCTGCGAAGTAACAAGGTTTGTAAGGTATTGTTCTTTGTGTTTTAAATCTTGAATATTTCCATTTCATTGAGTTATTGGGATATTATTGATATACTGATATTGCTCCACATTTTCTCGTAACATTTTTGGTGCCCACCGTGGGGCCAAGCCCCAATTTAACCTCAAAATTGAGTTTTTGTGCATTAGGATCTGTACACAGGACGTTACTGTGCATTTGACACATTCTACAATGCATTTACTCTCTATTTCCATGCCTCTATTTGAGCCGCGCATTTACTCTCTGATTTGGCACATCTGACAGATCGACGCATATATTCACTGTTTCATCGCATTTAATCTCTGTAACTACATATTTATCATAACTATGCATCTATTCTTTCTTTCAACACATGTACTCTCTGTAACTGCACATATACCAGATCTGCGCATCTGTTCTTTGTTTTGGCAAATTTACTCTGCTAGGTTTTTTGAGTTGTTTTCTTGAGAAATCCCTAATGCTAACACAATTTGTAGGCACATTCTCATATCCAACTTGCAGGTTAGGAGTTGGTTAGTCATATAGCTGCATTGTTAACTCACATTTAGATCTAAATTAGCAACGGAAGTAAATTGAGCTTGTTCATGCAAAACCTCATCTAGATCTAAATAGGAGGGAAGTAACTTGATCTTGTTGCATCACAACTTGAACATAGTCCCAACTAGGAGGATTTAAAATCAAACAATTGCTTTCAAAGTTAACAAATCTTGTGTGTCCAAATAGCATAACTCATTTAGTTTTTTTATTTTAAATAGGAGGAAAGAACCATTGTTTTTCATGAATTTGGAATGATAATAGGCCTATGCTCTCCCCTTTATTGGGTGACCAAAATGCCAAACCTATCATTTCGCATGTGTTTCCTTTAGAGTGGCCTACCCTTGGAAATCCTTCCTTCCAAGTGGGATGACCTTAAGTGGTAACAAGATAAAGCTAAGATCTTCCTATCCACTATAAATAAATTGTGTTTGAGGTGAAAGCTTCAAACAACGAGTGCGGATTAGTTATACCAACAACTAACCTCCCCCAAAACCCTGCAAGGCACAACCCTTGCAGGCTGGGAGACTCCATAATGGAGAGTAGCGCTACCGCACGTATAACCACTCGAACAGTTGCCCTTACTACATATCCATCATTTTTAGAGGCCAAAATCCCCTATTCGGTGACACAGGAGGAAAACATTCTCTGGAGTCATCCAATGTCATACACTCATTTAGTGTAGAGACAGAAAAGTTCAACTCTTCAGAGGAACTATAACTTGGTATGCGTGAGAAGTGTGTGCTGTGGAGGGGAGTCAGTGCTACCAAGTTATTAGTTGTCTACCTTTGTGCAAGTGACTGGTGTAAAAACCAAGTTGGAATTCATTGAATATTGCCCTTACCATCCTAGGATTTGTACTTGTTTTTAGTAAAAAAAAGTCAAAAATCTAAAACAAAAAAATCAAAATCATGAAAAATTATGTGTGTGATATGTATTTCTTGCCATAATTGAGAAACAAATCAGACAGACCAACATTCAAGCAAAGAAAACTAAAAAACATTAAAAAACGTGCTTTCCCAAGTCAAAAATCAGTCAAAACCAGGCAAAAATACTAGAGCTGCACATTTGTTTCATTTTGCTACACATTTATTCCTTTCTACGATGCATTTGCTCTTTGTTGCGCATATACTCAACCTAGCTATGCATTTGTCCTGTCTTGCTGCGCATCTATTTTTCACCAGTACTACGCATTTGCACCCTATTACTACACTTTTATCCTCTGTTCTAGTGCTTCTGCTTTTTACTAGACTTGTGCATTCACTTCTTGTAGATGTGCATTTGCACTCTATTCCTGTGCATTTGTCATAGTGAGTTATTCTGTACATTTTCTAAGAAAAATAATTACCTTTTCGGGCACCCATTTCAGCCTTGTTTCAGTTTCCCAGATCAAATTAACCATGCAAGACACTTATCCCATTCATTTCCATGACATACCCACTTTTCCAACACTCACCTCATCCAAAAACTTTGCAAAACTTCCCAAAACTGAGTCAAAGTATCAAAACTAGGTTACAACAAGGCAATTTTAGATCATATCAGCCTCAAACAATCACTAGTAAAGTCTCCACTAACATGATATATCATCCTTCTCTCTCAGAACTTTCACTAGTGGTGTGGGTGCAAAGCTAGTCCCTATCAAATAATTAGATTCCTAACATCCTTGTTTGTGGCTATTGTTTTGTATCGACCGATTCGTTTGACACCATTGATCCAAGAAAACCCTTGTCAAAATCTTATCACCACAAGTATCCCCTTCACTACAACCTCCAAGCACATCTTGTCAAAGCATCCAATCTCACACCACCCCATCCCAAGTCACATTGCATGGTCCTAACTAGATCCCAAAAACAAAAACAACTTGAAATGGCAGGCACATCCGACAAAATTGTCCCATCCCCTCACGACAGTGATGAAGAGATTTCTCATGAGGACATTCAAGAAGCTCTACAAGACTGAAAGTTCCAACACATGATGGACAAAGTGCTCAACCAAGACCCTAGCAAATTCTTTCTTCATCTAGCAACCCAAGGATTTAAGCTCCCCAAAGACTTTGAAGTCACCGCGTTAAAGGAAATAGAAGAAGAAAGAATCCATGAGGATAGCACACGAGAAGAAAGAACCCTAGACAAAGGCAAGAAAACCATTGACTCTATCTCACCTCTAGACACATTGACCAAATAAGTTCAAACCTTACAACAACAATTAGTGGACCTCAAAACAGGGACATCCACTAAACACTATTCATTAGAGGATATATCACCATATCGCTTCAACAAGAGCTTGAACATGATCCCCTTTTCTCTTAGATTCGAAGTGTCGAAATTTGACAAATATAGAGGAAAGGGTGACCCTAGAGATCATATCCAAGAATTTAGCGCCGCATACCTAGAAGTTGCCCATAATGAAACCTTCCTCATGAGACTCTTCCCTAGATCTCTAGGAGGTCAAGCCATGGAGTGGTTCTCTTGACTACCCCTGGGTATCCGTACTTTTGATGAGATAGTAAACAAATTTGTCACACATTTCTCATACAACATCGAACATGAGGTATCCATGCTAGACCTTTGAAACTCAAAACAAAAGAGTGGTGAATCATTCGCCACTTTCTTACAAAGGTGGAGGCAACTCACGAGCAAATGCTCATATCATGTCCCTGAGAAACAAATGACAGAGATGTTGTCCATAATCTTAATCCTGATCTAAGCTACCAAATACAAATCCAATGCCTTACCTCATTCACAAAAGTAATTGAGATGGAGTTATTTATCATGAAAGCTATGATCACAAAAGGACAAATTAGATTGTTCAAAGACACTCCTAACTCTAACTACACCATGGATAAGTCAAAATTCTGGACTAAAAACAAGAACATAGTCAATGATGGAGTGGTTGATGCCAAAGTTGTGACTCCTAAACAACCTATTTTAAACCTCAAAGGAGCCTCAAACAATACCACACCAAGCAAACCTTCGTCAAGCGAACCAAGGCAACCATACAACTTCCCTCCTAGATGAAAATTTACACAAATAGGAGAGTCATATGAGTCTTCTTTGAGGAAGTTGTTAGCAAACAATGAGATCACCCTTCCCATCTCAAAAGAC
The DNA here is from genome assembly GCA_027924645.1 of Cunninghamia lanceolata. NCBI lineage: Eukaryota > Viridiplantae > Streptophyta > Pinopsida > Cupressales > Cupressaceae > Cunninghamia > Cunninghamia lanceolata. The sequence goes on from BSBN01000634.1 coordinate 7,645,142, forward strand.
TATGAACCAACAGTCAAAACTCCTTGGTGGAAAGACACTGATTTATGTGAGTATCATAGGGGAAAAGGACATAAAACTAATGACTATATTCATCTGAAAAATGTCATACAAGACTTGTTAGACCAAAATCGTCTTGGCACAAAAGACCACCCATCTAACGAATCACACACTATTGTATTTGACTATAAATTCTGATGAATGTTTGGTGACATATCGACAAAATATTGTCGACTTACCGACGTAACAGTGATTTAAATTTCATCACTGAATTTTCATCGGTTTAATGACCAATTTTTATACATTGAAACCACGACCCAGCATCATCGGTCAGCACCACAGAAAATGTTGGCGGTGTCTGTCACAAAATCAACGTAACTTCGTCCATCTATCGACGCAAAAAATCACAAAACGTTGCAGAACACCCATTTGAAATCATCAAAAAAACACCAAACGTTCATCCATATTCTGACGAGGTAGAGAAAACCGTCATTACCATTATGACAAAAACTGCGTCGCGTGTACAACAACCTCGTCACAAATTTTTGTGGTTCGTCGAGCTATGTTCGTTGAAATTGCGACAAAACCCTACAGTTTCTAAAAAAATATTCGATCAAACATCTTTTACTTTCACCGATGGTGCCTTATTTTATCCACTATGTCAGCGTAACTTGAGATATGTTCTCCTGACTAAATTTTATCGGTGTAATATGTGTCATTGGGCGGTCCATTTTCTGTTGTTTCGATATCAATATATTCCTCTGATGAAATATATCGGTGTACCTCATGCTGACATCCCGAGTGAGTCTATCTTTTACTTTCTTGAATAACCCATCAGTAGAACAAAAAGAATGTGTCCTCAATATGAGCCTTTTATCTTCATCGGAGTAGTATATGAGATCGGAATTGTCACTTGTTAGGCTTCCGATGGCCGATGAGTATTTTGTCAGGGAAACTTTCATGATTTATGCCGATATGCATTTCCTATGGTGCTATATTCTCTATTTGTTCCTTTTTAATCAAAATATACAATCCAATTTCTTCTATCGATCGGTATGAATGCAATGTGCCTATGCCAATATTGTACAATGTGCTTCCTCGTTCATGTAGGCCATTCCTAGAATGTTTTTATCAGTGAAGCTTGCTAGTTGTTGTGCCAATATATTGTATCGTGCCAATATAAACATAAAACATGATCAGGGTGACATAGATATTGCTTGGCCGATATGTTTTATCTCTTCAATTTGAAATGTGTGAACAATGGGTCTTGGATACATATAGTGAGTAAATAGCTTATAAGAATAATGGTAGAAGACCCAGCAATGAAGACTTGGGCAAAAACTGCCAGAGAAATTGCTGGATATGTCTCACATGACCTACAATAATGCAAGTCCCAAAGCATATGGGCATAGTGCTGAAAACCCACACATGGAAACTAGGGACCCAAATTTGTGTCTTAAGGTTGTGGAATCCCTACAAAAACACTCATTAACCAATCAAAAAGTAAACAACGATAGGTAGAACAATCACAACAACAACAACAACCAATAGAATAGCAATAATGGAGACAATGATGCACATTACACAAACATACCTTTCGAGTACACCATTAATTGCATAACAGAGCACATCCTGCAGATCAATGTGATCATGTTTAACAAACAATCAGATCCCAATGCCAAATCTGATTACAACATCACTACCCGCAATGGAAAGGTCACCTTGTGCACACTCCCTCCAAGGTCATCATCCTCACCATCTACCCCCCACAAATACAATGTCATAGACCAACTACAGAAAACTCCAGCCCACATATCCATACTAGAGTTGTTGAGTCTATCACCATCCCACAAAGAGATTCTCAACAAAGCCCTAGTGGAAACCACCATTCCCACCAACTTGGCCCAAGAGAAGTTTCAAGCCATGGTAGGTCATCTTACCTCACCCAACATCCTCTCATTCACGGAGCAGGATGATCTATTCGTATCACAACCCCATAATGCATCGCTACATATCAAGGCCTTCATAAATCACCATCGCATCAAAAGGGTTCTCATTGATGGAGGAGCAAGTTTGAATATTTGCACATTGAAATTAGTCCTTACATTGGGGTTCTTAGAAAATGCAATGGATCCAAGGAAAAAGATCACAATTAAAGCCTATGATGAAGAAGAACAGATGACCAAGGGAATGATGGTGTTACCGTTAAGAATTGGACCAGTCGAGAAAAAAGTTGTTTGCCAAGTCCTTGATAAAGAGCTCACCTATTACATTCTCCTAGGTAGACCCTGGATACATGCCATGAAAGCAGTGCCTTCCACATACCACCAATGCATCAAGTTCCCTCACAATGGCCAAGAAATCACCATCCAAGGGGACCCTGATCCTTTTCAACACTGTAACACTATCCAATCCAAACCTGAAACTATTATCCCCAATAATAGAGCTTCCACATCTTCCACCTCCCAGCATGATCCTAGCTCCCAAGCTTCCACATCGCAGCCCAAAGAACAGAAAGTTAAGATTAGACAAACAGGGCTAGGAGAGTACTCCATCGAGCACAATCTTTGTTTAGCCAAAATGCCTCTATCTCCGAGGTCCTTTGGGTGACCTACACCTTTTCCAAAACCATCTGCTCCTCCTAAACCTCCCACAGCTTCCTTTGTCAAATGGGTGACCCTATCAGATGAGAGTGAGGAAAGAGATGTTCTACAATGGCTCTACATAGATGAAGATAACACACCACAAGAACAAGAAACCAAAACTCCCAACAGAGATCTATGGGCGTGGTCAGTCTATCTTACATAGAATGGGTTATGAAGGACAAGGTTCCATCAATATGAGAAAGGAAGGAATAACTTAACCCATTCAACCCTCTTCATCCTCATCAGCTCGAGACACTAGAGGGCTAGAACACCAAGACAAAGCTAAAGGCAAAGGCAAAGCTAAGGCTACTACTCGTTTTGTGGAATAGATCCATAATCTCCAAGAAGATAGTGACATAGATTCTAATGAATATGAATGGGATGAACTTACAGAACATTCCTATGAGGACAAAGGAATTGATATGATTCACACCTATAGCCCCCACTGTGAGGGACAAATGATAAGGCCTAGACCATTAGAGTGTGATTCACCTATTCCGAAGAGAACAACTTACAAGGAAGGTTAGAGTTCGCACGAGATAAACAATCTTGAGGAAAGTACCATCATAGACCTTGTTCCTATCACTCCCCATCCTGACCACGTATCCATACTTACCATCACACCCACTGAATCAGATCAACCCATTGACCCCCTTCCCCTGGTACATCCTGAACTAATTGATTGGGATCTACAAGGAACCCCACAACTAGACATGTTACATGGAACTAAGAGACCACCTACCTGTGGGAGATCATAAAGCTGGTTTTGCTATAGAACTCAACACCATGGCTTATTTTGGAGAGGGTGCCAAGCCTTCCAGTCAAAAAAACATAAAAATCAAACATGGATCTGATGGTAAAAACTGCTCCGCAACAGTGTCAGATCCTAAAATAGTAAATATAAATGATGCATCGGATGGTGAAAACCTCTCTGAGGCACCAGACGATGGAAGGCTTGACACTTTCCCCAATGAGATGTATCAGGAGAAGTCTCAAATTGTGGTAAAACCTACAGAACCTATCGACATCGGCACCGAAGGTAATCCCAAGATCATACACTTTGCCAAGTCTCTATCTCCACCAGAAAAGACAAAATTTGTACCATTCTTCAAAAAGAAATAGGTCAACTTTGCTTGATCCTATGTAGATATGCCCGGGTTAGATCTAGACTTGATTTTGCATCATCTACCACTAAATCTTGGAGTTAAACCTATTAAGCAAAAGCTTAGGAAAATGTATCCACATGTAGTATTTTTAGTCAAAGAGGAACTCAAGAAGCTACTAGATGTCAGGTTCATTAGAGCAATCGATTATCCAAAGTGGGTATCCAACATTGTGCTAGTAGCAAAACCCGATGGCAGAGTCAGATTGTGTAATGATTTCTGAGATCTCAACAAAGCCTGTCGCAAGGTTGATTTCCCATTGCCTAACATTGACATCATCGTAGACTTGATAGTTGGACACACTATGCTCTCCATTATGGATGGCTTTCCCCGATACAACCAAATCAGAATAGCACCAGAAGATCAACATAAGACAACATTCACTTGTCCATGGGGTACCTTCTACTGGAACATCATGCCATTTGGGTTGAAGAATGTAGGAGCAACATACCAACGTGTAATGACTACTATCTTCCATGACATGATGCACGTCACCATGGAAGACTATGTGGATGACATCCTTGCTAAGTCACTTACACTAGAATCTCACTTAGATGTCCTAGAGAAGGTCTTTCAGCGGTTAGAATAGTTCAAGGTCCGATGGAATCCAAAAAAGTGTGTGTTTGGGGTCACCTCCGACAAACTCTTGGGTTTCATAGTGTCAGTAAATGGAATTGAGGTAGATCCTTTGAAGGTCAAAGCTATCATGGAGATGCCACCACCAAGGAACATCACCCAACTGCGGTCATTACAAGGTAAGTTACAGGCAATCTGTTGGTTTATCTCACAACTGGCAGAGAAGTGTCAACCTTTCACTCATCTCTTGCATAAGAACATTCCATTTAGGTGGGATGAGAAGTGTGAAGAAGGGTTTCACAAATTGAAAGAGTATCTCATGAATCCACCTATCTTGATGCCACCTATCCAAGGAAAGCCTCTATATCTCTACAAATCTGCTACGCCAACAGCTCTTGGAGCCCTCCTAGCACAACATGACTATGAAGGCAAGGAAAGGGCTAACTACTACATCAGTCGCACATTAGTGGGGTATGAATTGCAATATTGTCCAATCGAAAGATCTTGTCTTGCTATGGTTTTTGCTTCCCAAAAATTATGCCATTACATGCTTGCACATTCCACCAAGGTCATTGTAAAAATAGATCCACTCAAGTACTTGTTAAGCAAAGCAGCTCTCACAAGTCACCTAGCTAAATGGGTAATGCTACTAAGTGAGTATGATATAGAATATGTGGAAAGAAAATCTATCAAAGGTCAGATTATCACAAATCAGTTAGCAAAGGCTCCATTGCAAGATACCACTCCAATGACATTTGAGTTTCCCGATGAGTCAAATTTTAGTATCACAACACATTCATGGAAGCTATACTTTGATGGTTCTTATACAAACCATGGATCAGGGGCAGGAATCCTATTAGTCACTCCACAAGGAGACACAATACCTAAGTCCTATCGTCTACTTTTTCCTTGCACAAACAATATTGCAGAGTATGAGGCCTTAGTCATTGGTCTTAAGATGGCAGTAGAGTGGAAAGTGAAAGAGCTACATGTCTATGGCAATTCTCAACTCGTCAACAACTAGGTAAATGATGACTATCAAATGAAAGATGACAAGCTCATACCATACAAATGTATGGTGGATGACTTTAAAGGGTACTTTGTGATAATCTCCTTTGAGTAGATTCCTCGCATTGAGAACAAAGCAGCAGATGCCATGGCAACCATCACCTCACTTCTCGATATACTAGAGAATGAGTCATGTTTTGAGTTCTTGGTGGAGACAGTCATGCAACCAGCTTATGATATCCCTAAAACCCATTCCATTTGCCTCCTATTAGGATCTGATTCACCCTTGTATGGTAACATTTACACTTACCTCAAGGATAACACCTTACCACATGACTTATCCAACGACCAACGCCAAACCTTTATTGCCAAACATCTTGTTATACCATTATCGCTGACACCCTCTACCATCGAGGTCTTGATGGTACTCTACTTAGATGTCTTGAACGCGAAGAATCTCAAACCGCCTTATGAGAAGTACACGACAGAATTTGCGGATCACACTCCAGTGGTCCTACTTTAGCTAAGAAACTCATGCATTTGGGATACTATTGGTCGAACATGGAGACAAACTCATATCATTATGTCAAGAAATGCAAGCAGTGTCAGATTCATGGTAACCTCATACATGCACCAGCTCAAGAACTGCGACCTTTATTGACACCTTGGCCCTTTTGTTAGTGGGGACTCAACCTTGTGGGCAAAATCCACCCTCCCTCATCTAATGGCCACAAGTTCATCATAACCACCACTGAGTATTTCACCAAGTGGATTGAAGTCATTCCACTCACCAAAGTCACAAGCAGGCAAATTGCCTCCTTCATCCTAAATTACCTCATTTGTCAATACCGAATTCCCTCATCCATAGTCATGGATAATGGAAGACTTTCAAAAACCAAGATGTCCAAGAGCTCTATGACAAGTTCCAAATCAAACATCACTTCTCTACTCCGTACTACCCACAAGGCAACGGTCAGGCAGAAGCATCCAACAAAACCATCTTGAAAATCCTCAAGAAAATTGTCAATGATGCCAACCGTGATTGGCACATGCAACTAAACCCTACTCTATGGGCCTATCGAACTAGCATACGCACTTCCACAGGTGCCACCCCATATGCCCTTGTATATGGTTCTGAAGCCATTTTTCCCATCGAGGTCGAGTTACCATCTTTGCAGGTGTCGTTAAAAGGTCTTATAACTGATGAGGACTATAGAGTTTCTAGACTACAAGAGTTAGAACTGTTGGAGGAGAAATGATAGAATGTCCTCAACCATCTCAAAGCCTACCAACAAAGAATGTCAAGAAGCTATAACCACAGAGTCCATCCAAGGGTCTTCAATGTTGGTGATCTAGTGCTCAAAGAAAATCCCCACAATTAGCAAGATCGGGAGAAGAAAGGAAAGTTTGAACCCAATTGGCTTGGTCCTTATGTAATCATTGCTGCCTATGGATCAGAAGCATACCAGTTAGCTACATCAGAAGGTGAGCTGTTCGATGACCCAATCAATAGTATGCATCTTCACCAGTTCTATACCTAGAGAACCCCAATGTAAGGAGGGCACAAACATCGAAAAAAAAATCAAAAAAAAATCAAAAAAATCAAAAAATAGAAAAACAACAAAAAAAATCGTCCTCTGGTGAAAACCTGGTAAACATGCGCCTTAGATAGACACCATGATGAAAACCTGGCAAGCAGGCGTCATGTGTATTTCAATAAATATCACAATAAAAGCAAAGTAGTGAAAACCTGGCAAACAGGCGCTCTTTGCGATGAAAATTGCTTCCTCCATCTTTGGGAAACCATCGCCTTCAATCCATTCTTCCTACCATTATCCATCACCCGATCGTATCCGTTTCGCAACAACCACCTAATGATAACCTATCATGGCTTGATACTCTATCAACTTTGTCGCCTTACAACCTAAGGTTTTATCCACTATCCTATCCATAGTGTCAGCCTGTCATAGGGTCTATCGTCAATAACCTGTCATCCCGAACTACGTCACCTCTGCATCTTCATGTAGGCAAGGCCATCCTGTATCAATGCTTCCTTGAGGCTCCTATCCATCCATTCCATACCCTATCACCCATCCTCTAGTCCATCCACATCCGCACCATTTCCCATCCCCTAGGTCCTAGGTCCACACAGTTCACCCCGAACTACATTGCCTCTGCGTCGTCACATAAGCAAGGCCATTTATCAATGAGCCCCCAAGGCACTAGGTCAGTCCCTTAGGGCCCGTTACTTCGTATCCATTATCAATCCATTCTTCCATAATAAGCTAGAAACCTCTACTTGATTGGGGGCAAGTCCTCAACCCTGTTGTAGAGTTGGATTCTGTAATGCCACATGTTCTAAGAGGGCACCAATAAGGATTGTGATATCTTTCACTAGACAAACACAAGTGCAACAAGGCATGCTTTCAAATAGAAATTTTGACACAGGGCATCAACCTATCCACAGCAAAACAAACAAATACCTAAACACTCAAAATGATTTTATCTAAATGATGGCAAGAAGACACATCTAATGCAAGAATGTTTTGTGTTTGTGAGTAGGTTAAGTTACAGAGTCTTAATTTTTGTTATCATGTCTTTCTACGCTACTCAAGGATGTCAATAACTAGAGATGCTATGATGGGGGCATGATTATTTTATCTGTTTGCTGCTTGTGGGTTCATCTTTAGTAATGTGAAACCTTGTCTAAAGACGTGATCAACACAATGATCATTAAGGACATCCGAGGTCTAAGATGAAACAAGTGTAATCCTTGTCTGTTGATATACAAGAAATACTCAGGTCATCTTGGTTCAATTATACTTAGATGCTTGTATTAACTTGCTAAATCAAAATCTATATGAGGGATACTCAAGTCATCTCAGTTTAATTATACTAGACGCTTGTATTTCCTTACAACATATCAAAAACACAAAAATAACAAAAAATTGCCCAATGATGAAACAAACACTTCAAAATACTTGCAATATCAAGATGACAAATATCCGCATCCATCCGTATCAAATTGCATTTCATATACCATCCATCAATAAATATTTTTTTCGCAGTGTCAGATTTTACAAAAGCTTGTGAGTCCTTCAGTCAAATCATTCTTATGTCAAAGTCAATTTTCTATCATTTGTGTCTTTTATCGAGTCTCGTCTATATTGATTGAGTACACTTGGACATATCAAAAACAAATAATCATTTTGCATTAAGTGAAATAGTCATTAATTTGATTAGATCATTTGCATTCATGTAAGTGCATTAAGTCATCCATGTGTAATCATTTTTGCATTGCATATTAGGTGAGATAATCATTAACTTGGTTAGATCATTTGCATACATATAGATGCATAAAGTCAAACATAACATTGCATTAACCACATAACTCACAAAAACATAGCAATAATCATATTGTCCACATTAGATCATCATAGAATGTGACCACATAGGTGCATACATATAGGTGCATTTAAATCATCCTTATACATTTGTGTCATCATAACATAGATGCATATGTACTATCCCATCAGAAAAATATCAAAAACATAGCATACAAGCATAACAAGTAAACTGCATCCATGATCATCGCATAAACATCATACATATAGACCATAGTAACTCCATATAAAGTGTCATAAACATGTACATCGCATATAAACATAAAAAGTAAAATGCATCCATGATCATAGCATAAGAAACATACATGTAGGTCATAAGCTGCATCATCATATAAATAATAAAAGTGTCCAATTGTACAATATCAATCTGTCGTCCATGAGTCGCATCACAAAAGGTCTATACATACATAAAAAATGATAATGATACATGTCTTGGTCGCTATACAAAATACAAGTGATATATACATATAGCAGGCTATCCATGAGCCATCAAAAATGTATGTACGAGTGCAAAGAGTATACACAGGTCACAGCTAGCCCTACTGCCGAGGGATGCTACTACCAGCATTGTCCCCTCCTCCTCCTCCTCCGCGGCCTGACCCAGACTGTTGTGGGCCCATAACTGACGCTTCTAAATGTGAGCCACCTGCCCTCTGTGCAAACACTCTCACTAACTAGCTCCTGTAGCTAGGTGCGCTCTGATCAGCTGGCACCGCCCCATGATACAAACCTCTATAGTACTAGGTATGTACCTGAGCTCTAGCTAGCTCTCCCAATGCCTGTGTCAATTGAGCCTGTACCTACATCACATGTGCTTATGCCTGTGTCAATTGTGTGACAAGCATGATCGTAGATGCATCTGTACCTAGGGCAGCTATGGCCGCATCCCTCTCTGCTGTAAGGGCCTGAACTCTGGCTAGGGTTGTGTCTCACTCTGTGGTGATACTAACAATCACACCTGCGTCTCCCTATACCTGAGCCTCTGCGGCTCACAACTATGCTCTGACCTACCTCAGCTGGCCACAAAGCATACCAACTACGTCCCCCTGTCCCTGCTGATGTGGGGCAGGCTGAACCTAAACTTGTGGTCCTTGTGGGGCTGCTACTTGTGCAACCACTGCTGGTGCTGCCTGCACCTGGGGTGCCACTTGCTAAGGTGGAACCTACTATTGTACCACCTATTGAGGTGGATCTTGTACCACCTGCTGAGGTGGAACCTGTTGCGCTACCTGCTGAGGTGGGGCCTGCCCCACTCTCTGCTGCTGTCGTGGCCTGCCGTCTCCTCCGTCATCCCCTCCTCCTCCACCGCCTCCATCATCTCCTCCTCTACCACAACCTCCACTCCTCCTCCGTCTCTTCCTTCGCCTACCCCCATCATCCTCCTCCTCTGACTCAGCCTCCTTCAGCCGAGGAGCCAGCTCTCCCAGTCCCAAGTATCTGGGGAATGTGTGTGTAGAGAACCAATCCTCGTAGTCCCGTGTCATACCTACATCTACTATCTCCCTGTTCATCGACCACACCTAATAAGGTATCTGCAAAAAGTCTATCCTGGCCTCCTCATAGGAAGCCACAGGTCCCCATCGCCTCCTCTCTGCCCAAGTCCTCGCAAAAAGGGCCTACCCCTATGGCATACCCTGCACCCTCCCAAACTGCCACATGACACAAGTGACAATGTGTCTCTCCAGTATATGTGGTGTCTGCCCAATCAATAGCCACGTCTGAAATGCATAGGGCAGCTCATCGGCCTCATCCTCTCACACCTCACACTCTATGTAAGGTTACACAACTGCATCCACATTATCTAACTGATGTCGCCAATACTCCAACTTCCCCAACCTGTGCTAGGAAAGTACACCTACATACCCATAAGAGTAGGGCTCACCCCTCTATCTGTGAAATGTGCAAATGAACTGTGTCACCGCGATATGCTCCCAAGCCCAGAACTGAAGCAAAGACACACCTGCAGACAAGTTAGCAGCTCCACGATACAACACCTGATGTATGTCATGGTAAAGGTGAGTGAGAATGCAAACACCCCAAGCAAATCGGTTGCCCTCAGTCAGCATCTGCTCCAGAGTCCATCCCCAGCCAATAGGGAACCCATGAGATCTCTGATCGGGGCATACAACACCCCAATCAAACTAGCCACAATCCCTAGAAAGTAGTCGTAGTAGTCATGCATATCCTGCCAGTTGATAACTAACCCCACTATGGTGGGATATCAAACACCTGCCTGGACTCATCCAACCCGGTGTCTCGCTGCAGGTCATACTCTTCCTGTTCCCCTACTATGGGAAGGTGCAAGATCCGGTATACGTCCTCCAAAGTAACTATCATCTCACTGGTGGGGAGGTGGAAAGTCCCATCCTCACTGTGGAAGCACTCCACCAAAGTAGTCAGTAGACCGAGGTTCGCACGAACCTCAAGCATGAAACACATGTACTCCAAACCAAGAGCACCGAGCACTAGCTGCTCTACCTCTGTCAACATGTATCGTCACACCATTGTCACAGGGAACTGCTCCCGTGACATTAGCGTATCAGAAATATCCTTCTGCAACCAGCAAAACAACACATCAACCATAACTGTATCAATGCAAACCTACTCAACTATCAAACCTATCAAATTCACTTACTTAATATATCAAATTAATCAAAACTAAGCATATCATCTCTTGTCTAGATTCTATCAATCTCGGAGACCACTCGTCAATTGTCACATCGATCAAGATGCCAATTGAGTCAATTTCATTAAGTAAACTGAGTATCCTAAGCAAATGCACCATTCCAGGTGGCATTTGGATAGTATCAGAGCAAAAGCACAATTCCATAACAAATGTGTAGCAGCACCTAGTAAATGTGCAACATCTAACATATGCGCAACCAAACTGTGTAGATGCACGATTTTATAACATATGCGCAGCTCTGCACCATAGATGCGCAGAACTAGCATATGCACCACCAGACAACATGTATGCACCGAACTATAACAAATGCGCAGATCTACCTAGCATATGCGTAGAAGTAACAAATGCATTGAACGATAACCTAGATGTGCTGAACTATAGCAAATGCACAGTTTTGGGTAGTGAATGCACCGAAATGCAAAACGGCGCATATACTCCCCCTACTTTGCCTAGCATTTATTATACCCATAAATTCCCCTAGCCTAGAAATTTTGAAGTACGTACTGGGGGTCTTGCCTCTGCTAGTCATCCGAATCATCGGACCCTCTCAAACCGGTGCTCCTCATGTGGAATATCCATATCTCCACTGACTGCTCTAGCTCTTGTGATCTGCAAAGCTCCTAAGATCTCTCTCAAAATGACAAGTGTGCAAATGACTAGGATTGTGGACCCTGCTTCTATATATAGGCATGCCAACCTACCTAGTTGTGTCGCGACTGTGCCTGCTCTCCGAGTCCTTTCTCTGCCGTCTTTCCCAAGACATAGCCTGTTTCTCTCCATCGCTTCGTGCATTCCCTAACCTTCTTCATCGCGAGATTATCTGTCTCATGTCCTTCTGCCTTTTCTTCCCGTCTCTTAAGGGGGCACGTCATTAAACCTATACCGGGGGTAAACTGGGGCACGTATCATTATCATAAAATTGTATTCTTTGAAGCAACGATGTAAACTACATTGCATCAAAGAGGGGCAAAATGTATACACCTAAAAATGACATGACTCTGTCTAAATAAATATTCTTAATATTTATTCCATTTAATTCCTCTATCAATAAATAAATAAATCAAGTTATTTATTTGATTCACATTCCTCCACAAAATTAAATTAAATCATTTATTTAATTAAAGTCTTCCCAAATTCTTCTAAAAGTCATTCTAAATTAAATAATACCAAATTATTTAATTGAATTCTTCTAAATTTAAGTCATCCTCTATATTTAATTAAATCCAAATATTTATTTAAATTGTTCTATTTTCCTCCAAAAGTGAATTAACACCAAAAATAATTCATGCAAATCCATGTGCACACTTAATTGAATATTTTAATATTTAATTAATTGTTCTCTCACCCACATGTCCTTTTTATCCTCCAATCTAATTAGTTAACTCATAAATCAAACCAGTTAACTAGTTATTCTATTCTATTAACTAACTAATCAATTCAGTTAACTCTTCATTCTATTCTGTTAACTCCTCTTGTTGCATGAGGGAACAAGACACTTGTCCTCTTCCTATTCACGCACATCCTCTCAAGTTTCCTCAACCATTGATCCTCTTGTTCATTCTATACCGTTGATCTTCTCTCTCACAAGTCTATAAGTACAACCCTTTTCCTCCATTCGAATGATCCAAGATTTCAATAACTTACTCTGCAGGAATCAGAGCGCACCTTTGGCACCAAACCATATCCATAGCTTGAGATCACCATTATCATTGTATTAAAGATCCTCTTCATTGCAAGAACTATCATAGTCGTTCTCTATTGTCATCTTGAAGAAAAAGCAAGGAAGTGCATCTTCTGAGGGCTTCATTCACATACGAAAGATCAATTTGAGATAGGCGACCAATGGAAGCTGCGAAGTAACAAGGTTTGTAAGGTATTGTTCTTTGTGTTTTGAATCTTGATTATTTCCATTTCATTGAGTTATTGGGATATTATTGATATATTGATATTGCTCCACATTTTCCCGTAACAATTAGAATCCTTAGAGGATCCAACTTGATTTGTAGTTTCTTCTCCTCTTTCAACTTTGGCATACTTCGATTGATGGAAAGGGAAGATTTAAGAAGGAAAAAGTTTAGCACGAAGGAAAGATTCAAAAGGTTTTTGGAGGCTATAGCATAATAATAGAAGATCTAATAATTGGATTTACAAAGAGGCTTGCGGATGTCTAAAGGTATTCTTGTTCCTAGGGTAAGGGATGTAGAATTTCTACCAAAATACTACAAATGCAACCAAATTCCTACTAATTTGTTCTACTGATAAAAAAATAGCTTCTTCAAATTGGTGATTCAATTATTTTTCAACTTTTCTCCATCTATTCTTCTAGATGAATTAGAAGGGTGGTTTAAATAGAAAAAAGGAGAGAAAATCAAGAGAAAAATCTTTAACTAACAAAGGGGTAAGAGGATAAGATTAAAACTAGGAAGAAGACATGGCATTTAAGACTCAAGAGAACTATCAATCATAAGGGAACTAGAGGAAAATCAACCAAAACTAAGAGATTCACACATCTACAAAAACACAATAAGATAGCCCCTATCGAGAGGTGGGGCACTCCTCTTACTAGGGAAAGTTGTCTGGTGACCCTAAGGTCTCCTAGATACTCTTGGATGAATGGGAAGGGTGGTTTAAATAGATAAAAAGGAGAGAAAATAAAGAGAAAAATATTCAACTAATAAAGGGTTAAGAGGATAAGATCGATAGCTAGGAAGAAGGCATGACATTCAAGACTCAAGAGAATTATCAATCATAAGGGAATTGGAGGAAAATTAGTTAAAATTGGGAGATTGACACATCTACAAAAACATGATAGGATAGCCCCACCGAGAGGCAGTTCACTCTTCTTACTAGGGAAAGTTGTCTAGCAACCCTAAGGTCTCCCCGGTGCTCTTGTAGTTGTAAGTGTGGGTTCTTGGTTTCAGATGGTGGGTAGGAAAAACAAGCTGAGAAGACTAACAAGGGTGAAAAACACATGAGGAAAGGATATATTGTCACTAGGAAGACTTCCATCAAGATAGAAAAATTTGTGAGGAGAAACAAGCACATCACATCAATCGTGAGCTGGACCACCAAATCATCATTAAACATTTATTTCAACCCATGCAATTTTTGGTACTTACAACAACCTACAATTATGTTGTCTATAATGCCCACCTATGTTGACCCTTGTTGTCATGTGTGATAGATGATTATTTGTGCACTGATCCTGATATTGGATCCTCATGAGATATGCTATATTGAGTATTTTATAGTGTATTGTGTGCTCTCATGTTTTGACATCATTGTACCAAACTTTCTGATGAGGTCATCTTATGAGGTTTATATGCTTTGGCATTTTCAGCTTCATTGTTTTCATTTAAATGATATGTTGGGTGGGTAGACCTAGTTTCCTTCAGTATTATTTCGTGTATGAGTAATTGCACTTCAATCATATTTCCTAATGAATGATTTATTTCAAATGTGTAGATTAGATGGTTAATATTTAATTGTGTAATTTTTGTTATTCACTTAAGCTATTATCATATATTGGACATATGTGCATGACGTTTGCATTGAGTGTGCACGTTATTGACCAATGGATGAAATGTGGAGAATGTTGACATGGGATTCTTAGTCATCTCACCTTTATCCTAGTGTTTTTGAAACCCGTGAAAACCCATCCGAATCGATTTTGATTCCAAATCCCCCTTGTTATAGACTAGTAAATGTCTTTAGATTGGGTGTATGGAATTTATCACTTGCACGATTCTACATGTGCTTGGTATGTATGAAATGGTTTGTGGGGTTTTGGAAATCATTATTGTGTTATTTATTTCCTAGCATAGAGGAAAAGCATTTAAATTGATTTATTGTGTTGGAAATTATTTTAATTTTGAAAAGGCATTGTATTTTATTTAAATACATTTTAGAAATAATATGTTGGGGTGAAATGCATTATGTTTGCGAAGTTAGAATTATTTCCGTAAGAAAGGAATTATTTATTTATTTGTGTTGTCGAAATATTTAAATTGTAAAGGCATTTTAAATTGGTTGCCTTGTGCTTGGAAATAGATTAATTTCTATTTTTGTGAAAATATATTATTGAGTGATTTATTTTGTTACAGGAATGAAAAGGTTTTATTTATTTTTGAGTTAGTAGATATATGGAAAAAGGTGTTGTATTATTTTCATTATGAATTATTTTGAAAATGGAGAGCAAAATAGAGATTATCAAACCCCTTCTTGGGAAAAATTTGGTTTGCTCATACCTCGAGATCGCTTGGTTGAATCGGATCACAAGAAGAACAAAAAAGATTTCCCTCATCAATACATTCATCTTGACTGAGGTACTTCTCCATTTCATTAGTATTTAGTTTTATTTGTTAATTTTTAAATTCGTAGGAAATTTATTTTTTTGAAAATTGAATTTTCTACCCAAACTCTATCAATTTTTTTAGAAATACAAATTTTATTTGAAAAGAGTGTTGTTAAATTTTATTTGAAAAGATTAGGTATAAGAGAGTATTCTTATATTTTCAGATTTTACATTTCTTGGAAAATGTGAAAATTATGTGTTTTTCCTTGTTTTACCCTATTAGATGTCATGGAAAAATTTATGTTTTTTGAAAAGTGTATTGTTGGGCTATTTTAGATCAAGAGGGTGTTCTCAAAATTTTAAATTTCATTGCCTTACAAAAAAGTGAAAATTTGTGTATGGTTTTTGGGAAGGATGCTTCAAAATCCATCAATGGCAAATCTTAGACATTCAATAAATTATTTTATTTTATTCTAGTGAAATTTGAAATTTCTGAAAGTTGCATGTAATGTGGAATCATGTATTATCATATAGGTTTAGTTTTGTAAGTGCATTCGGAAGCACATTTTTGGGGAAATCCACTCATTGCCTATTCTCGGGCTCCTTTGAGGAAGTTGACCCCAGGATTGTGTAGAATAGGGGACTAGTGGTAGGAGGCTTGGGGTGGCCATTATCTACCTTTAAGTGTTGTGAGCTAAAGAAGCTATGCACTACCTTTGAGTGTTTTGAGCTGAAGAAGTTCCACATTGGTGTTGTGAGTTGAAGAAGTTTTGCACTATCTTTGGGATTTTGAGTAAGTGTTGTGAGATGAAGTTTCGCACTACTATTGTATGGGGTGAGTGTTGTGTACTAAAGAAGTGCGCACTACCTTGTTGAGAAGGGTGAATGCTTACTTGACGCCTTGAGGGCCTATTCTACTTCTGGCTTGGTTTTGGAGAGATAAGGGGAAGTCCACCCCAGTGTCTTAGCTACCCTCCCCTAGTCCTTATTTGGTTGGATTGTGAGTATCAGACTTTGTGTTGAGTTAGAACATGTGAAATATGTGTTTATGCAAAATGTAGATGCTATCCTAAATCTAGTTTTGGTTCATCTATTTCTTGTGTTTTTGCTCTATCGTTTCTTCAATATGGTAGTGGTAATGTGTTGGGACCACCTACATGTATGTTTATGATTAATGTGCTCTCATATATGTATGTGTGATGATGTATGTTTTATGCCCTGTTTAGTGTGCATTGAAGGTGTGAGAATCCCAAGTTTTGTTTGGATATTGTGATGGTGATATTTCATGATTTTTGGATAGTGTGAGATATTCATACCTTGTATGTATTTGATTGGCAATTATGCCATATGTTTCATGTATTGGTGTGTTGATTGGCATGAGTGTTTACATGTATTCCTTGGATGTGTGAGAGTTACGGATTGAATAATCTTCTTCGTTGTAGATTGGGGGTTGTCTAGAGTGGATTAGACATCTATTTCGCTCGACGATGGTAATACAAAAGGGTGGTGGGTAATATTTTCCTATTGGTCCTACAAGAAGATCTCTTGCGAGATGGAAGAGTTCCTTGTGCAGTATTTATATTATGATCATGTTGTATTTTGTGGTTATCGAAGCACCTTAAAGGTGGCTTATTATTGATGTGTATTTGATCCTTGTACTATTTTATTATTGGAGTGTGATCCTTCCATGTTTGGGAAGTAGCCTCCACCATGTTATTATTTTATGTGATTGTTTGGTTGCAAAAACAATCCTTGTTCTGGAAGGAAATTATCATTTTGAGAAAGTTGTTTTAGTTGTTAAAATGGTTTGTTGGCATGTTAGAGCTTTCTTTTATATATGATGGTATTGCTTTATGATATGGTTATGAGTTAGGTTGTATTTTGCCACATTATGGTTGAGATGTTTATGTTTGTATTTGGTCTATCTCGACATTGGTGTCAAATGAGCGTGGCATTCTATATGGTATTTTTCCTTTTTGGCATGTATGTGTATATATTGGAAAATGCTTATTTTCTATGTTTGAGTTGTTCTCATGCTTTTGAGTTGGTTAGCATATTTGATTAGTGCTTAGTGAGTAGATGGATTTTATTTTGGATCCATGTTGGATGTTTCATCCTTGAGAGGTTCCATGACTCAACCTCCCTTTGGCTTGTTAGCTATTTGTTGACACCACTTGGCTTGTGGGCCATTTGTTGATCTTGGTTGTTCTCGGCTTTTAGAGAAGCATGTGTCTTTTTTCACTTTCTCTCTAGTGCCTTTGTGTGGCATTTGGGTATTTTTTGTTCTTAGTGTGCAATTATGACATGTGGCTGTTACACTTGCATCACAAAAAATTTGTTCATCTTGTGTTTGTACGTTAATGTCTGGGTGTAAAAGCTAGGGCATTACATTGTCCACTACAAAAACAAAATGCATGGTTGCAACACATGCCCATAAGGAGGCAATGTGGTTACAAAGCTTCTGTTCATGTATTGGTTTTAAGTGTAGACAAGTTAGGATCAAATGTGTTAGTCAGAGTGTCATCCAGGGATAACTTTAAGGAACCCCCCCTAAAAAAACCTATAAAATCCTATGAATCCTAGCCCGAAGACAAAAAATGTTGGTGAATCTATGCCTATTTTTGAAAAAAAAAAATTCATTGGCAAATTTTTTCAAATTTGTCAACATTGGTTTTTTTGCTAGAGAATTGTATATAGATTTGAAAAAAAAAAATTCCTTGGCGAATTATAGTTGTATTCCAAAAAATAAAATAAATTAGGTGGCGAATTATATAGATATTCAAAATTGTAAAATAAATTATTTGGCGAATGTGCTAGCAATTTTTTGAAAAATCATAATGTGGCTGGCAAAAATATCAAATGCTAAATTATAATGACTAATTTACTTGGCAAATTTATAGCTTAAAAAAATATTTACATTTAGATCGATGGATATTCAGTATCAGAGATCAACGACATCAATTCTATTCTAGGTTGCAGTTCTGACACACCCATCTTTCTCTATAAAGTCTCCGGAATAGAGACAAGTGTCAACGAAGGAATGATTCAGATTAACAAAAATTAATAGATAATAATTTAATAAAAGAAAATTCAAAAGGATACATAAGAAAAATACATATTCATCCACCATAACACAAAGTTTACGAGTTCAAAAATCAACTCCT
This sequence comes from Cunninghamia lanceolata, assembly GCA_027924645.1. Classification (NCBI taxonomy): domain Eukaryota; kingdom Viridiplantae; phylum Streptophyta; class Pinopsida; order Cupressales; family Cupressaceae; genus Cunninghamia; species Cunninghamia lanceolata. Next base: position 7,664,079 of record BSBN01000634.1, read on the forward strand.
CAAGCTTCCATTCATGAATATATTGAAAATAAATGAAATATAGAGTAACACAAAATTGACCTATCAACAACACAAAGTTTGCCAAAATATTCTAAATGCATCGACAAGCTTCATATATATAGCCTTGTCATAAAATAACTATCTTTAAAATAATAACAGCTTCTTGGGGACAGCCGATTTAAAACTGTAGAGCTAAAACTCTACATTTTGTTTCAACTATATTGTCTCAGCATATTTCCAGTTACAGTATGTTTCAGTGACTATATATATTTGTGGCTATGTGATTCTTGTGCATAGATCGCACCATGTGTCATTTCCTTATGGAGCAATAGCTTTAAGTAGACATTGTCGCGTGTTTCTTTCTTTTTAGTTGATGCATCAGAGTGTGCCACATAGCAGTAGCAGGCTTCCCTTTCTTAAGTTTCATGCTTTCAGCGGGGTTCGCCATGTGTTGATACTAGAGCCAGTTTCTTTAAATGTTGTTTGCTAGCAGGCATTGCCATGTGTCATTTGAGTTTTGAGTGGGTGCTACCGTGTGGATTTTCTTTTATTAAGGCTTATTAGTACGGGCATGTATATGGTGGGCCACAGTTTTAAAGACATAGTTGTAGCTTGCAGTGGAGAGCACCACATGGCGAAAGCAGAGGAGGGAACTTCTTTTATTTCAATGCTCTCAGATGAAGACACGTTATGATTTTTAGTTGTACCAAAGTGCAACAAGTGTCAATCTCCACGAGTTTCCTTAGAATCTTTTTCACAAGCTATTGTTTTTCCGGATGGCGCCACGTGTCTAGTTGTGTTTCTTACGGAAGGCGCCATGTGTCCCAGTTTTATTTCTCTGTGCGAATAGTAAAGCAGCATATACAGTGGGTCCCATATAATTATGTAATAGTCTTTAAGTCAAGCGGAGGATGCCAAATGTCATAGCAATGAGTTGCTCGGGCATAAAGATAAAGTTTTAAGTGTCAAGCAGAGAGAGACATGTATCAGTTTCAAGATCCAGCAGATGGCGACAAGTGGCCCTTTTCTGTGAGTTTCATTTTGAAGGAAAAGGAGTTATCAGTTAAGTAGATAGTGCCATGTGTTACATTTTTGAAGTTTTTGATTCCACAGGTGTCGCCATGTGTCTTAACAGAAATATAGTTAAAGTGCCACATCTTTGTTCCTCAGCCAATGAGCGCACAGGAAAAAATAGTTGCAAATTCAGAAGATCTCATCAGTCAAGGACTCTCAGTTAGCTTCAGTTCTGTTTTGTCATTGAAGATTTGGGTTGTTGCAGGCGATCTTGAGCCAAGTTTATGGCTATATATATGCAGGAATTGTAATAGTTTGATAGAGTTAAGAGATATCGAAAGTTGATTAGAAAATTTAGAGTTTTGTTGTGACCAGATTGTATCTTTTTGCCTTAGCCTAGCTATTTCTGATAAGAAAGTTGATATATCTGTGCATGACACTGTGCCTTTTCTATTTGCTGAACTATTAATGAAAGAAGCTCTGTTCTATGTCGTTGCTGATATCATCTGTGTCTTTGCAAATTCTTATGAGTTTAGACTTTGATCTTTTGGTTCATTTTCAATCTGTTTATATTAGTCATGCTTCATTTTCTCTTTAATATAGTTGAATCTGAAGAATCTATTCACTGTGCTAGTTAAGGAAATACAATTTATTCAGGCGCATCGCCATAGTATTATATTTTTCTTATTGTATCTGTAATCTTGTTTCTTCCCTTTCCCCTTTACTCAAAACCCCATTTAAAATAGGAAGAGCCAACTTCTTTAAAATCTGGAGGTTGTTTCAAGTAGCGAGTCCCAATCTTGAAACTTCCCATGTTGGTGTTGGAACCTGCGCAATTTTAAGCATTAACAAAAACATAAAATAATAATAAGTAAATTTTTCCACAAGAGTATCCAGAGTATGTTTAAAGAAATAACATAAAAATAAGAAATGCCATCACGTGGCAGCAGTTTGGTCTTCGTCCCGAGTCACTTCGCTTTCCTTGTCATGTTCACTAGCAGCAGTCGAGTCCACATGTGCTCTCAGTTTCACCTTATAACTCCTGTACCTATTAATGATGGGAGATAAAATCTTGACACTTGGTCTATAGGTAATGTTTTCCCAAAGTTTTCACTTATTTATCATTTTGTCTACATCTGTTAGTCTCTTATAGACATCATCAATTTCACGCCTGAAAGTTCTGAGATACATTGCTATATGTCCAAGCTTCCCTAGTGATTCACCATTAACTGTGTCAACACCAACAAACTCTTCAATAAGCATCTTCTTTAAATTTTACTTTACTTCCTTGACATCAAGCAAGTTCTCTTCGCTTTCATCTAAAATCTCTACATCTAAGATGGTACAATTATTTTTAAGATCAACCATATTAGTGTAATATTGAGTCAAAATTCTTCTTATTTCTCCACTAAAATTCCCTAGCATAGACCTCCTCCACTCTAGTACATCTAGCCAAGACACAAAATCATTCTCATTTGGATCATTAAAAATTTTCTCAGCTACAAGAATATTTGTATCAATTTCTATCATATCTTTTATCTCTGTAGACACCATGAGCAAATTACTGCCTTCCCTCTTTACATTTCGTAACTCTACAACTAACTCTTTCCTTTTATCAAAAGTGAGGGTATATAGTTTCATGACCTCGATGTACAACAAACCATCAACAGTGACTTGCTCTACCCATTGCTCGGTGGCCTTACCTAGAGTTTGATATCTCATGATTTGTTACAACATGCTAGGATCCATTCCATCAACAGAAACACTCAGACTTGCATCAAAGGATTGAGAAATAATATTCAAAATAGATTAAATGAAAGATATCAGAGAATTCACCTAGGCTTGCATATTTGTGTTCTCCTATTGCTCAGCTTTAACTCTCTTTGATAGCATGCCTACAAAGAATTTTGCATGATATATATCACCTTCCATGGTAGGAGGACCCATGTCAATCTTGATCATATTAAAATCCACTTTTGTGACTTAATTTTCATTTTTATCCCCGATGGGGTCTGCGATCTCCAAAATTCTATGCCCTAAGGAAGAATCCATTACCATCTGAGACATCCTCTTAGCCTTCTTAGTCTTAGGTGTAGTTTGCAACAATTTAGCTACAATGTTAACACTTATGTCTATCGTTGGGGCATGTCTCCTAATTTTCTCAACAACTCTCTTTAGCTAGGAAGAGGAAGACAAAACTGTACCACTCTCACTTGCACCCAAGACAACTCTCTCTGGCTGATTAGGAATATCTTGCACAGGAATTTCATTTTATATGGGGGAGGCTAGAATCTCAAACAAGGAATGAAAAGTACTATCATCAGCAATCTGTTGAAAAATGGAAGAATCATTACTAGGTGAAGGGGATACGAGAGAAGTCATGTGATCTGCCTACAATTATTGTAAAGCATCCAACTTCTTCTTTACTCATGATTTCACAAATGCAGGTTGACATCCTATTCACATACACCTTTTAGTTTCCTATTATCTTCAGGCTGCTCTCCATCTCTGCCACTACCAGATTATGAACCAACTCTATGATGAGTTGTCCCCATACCAGTTGAAGTTTTCTAAATTCTAGAGGCCTGGCAGGTTCCTTACTCTCTTTTTCTTAGTTCTTTATGCACAGAAGAAGAACCAGTGTGCTCTAAAAATTTCCCCTTAAGCCACCTCTCGGCCTTCTCCAAAACAAAGGATGACCAGACCTTAATATCAGGATAATAGTTTTTTGCACATGCAACAACCAAGTCTGGACATGGCACAACAGGTGGGAAACCCCCAGCACGAGCTAACCTGCTTGTTAGGATTTTCTCGGCTATAGGTGACTTGGGGTTTTGCTCTAATCGAGCCCAGAAATCCTCCTAGTCCAAATCTATATGTCTTAGCTCAGTATCCTTCACCTTAGCTAAACCATTCTCAATAAACAAAAGCTTCATATTTACTTGTTTGAGAAACCAATAAACAAAAGCTTTTATAACTAGTAAGAGTGCCAAATAAATCTCCAAAAGATTTGGGGTAAACAAACAATCCGGACTCATGAAAAAAAATTGTTCTTCCCACCCAATTGACTTAAAGAATTCAAATTTATCACTATAAGTAATGGGCAAGAAAAAGCACCAATTAGCTAACCTGGTTGCAAAATTCCATGTTCAACACATGTAGAAGACGCGGTCCAGAGCTCCTCCAAAGTACACTAGTGAAAATGCAAAATAAGGTATCTGCGAGGGTTGCAAACATAAGTAAATCTTTCCATAAATTGCATTGATTTCAGCGGCATGTACTATTGTACGATTCATAAATGAGTTGTGTAAATTGCCTTCCGAAAAATGTGTAATTGCGTTTCTCATGACATTCCTTATTTATTACGAAAGGACAGATGTCATTTCTTCCGCGCATGTCTATAAACAGAAAATATTCTAATAGTTTTTTATTGTCGGATGATCGTAGATTGACGACACAAGTTCTATGTTGGGCCAAAGTACTGACACACCCAAATTTCTACATAAAGTCTCCAGAATAGAGATAAGTGGACTATGTTGTATGACATGTGGCTCATCATGATTGCAACACAAAATTAAGAGGTAGGCCCATCTTCACAGTTGAGGGCTTGCGCTCTGCTGCCACCTTGACCTTTATACAAATTCAATATAAATATATTATGTATTTTATATATATATATCTCAATGGTTGATCTAATAATATCTAATGGCTCCTGGTTGATTCTAGAGGATTTTGTTGGCAATGTGTAGTGTTGGAGATCTACCTTCTGAAATTAAACTACAATCGTTCATCATTTGTTCATCAAACAGTGGAACAATTTGCTCTGGTGGCTGATGTTTTGGTGATCACATCAATCACCCAAGGAGATCAAGTGGATGCAAAATTCAAGCTTTGTAAAGGGATCCAAGGTACTTTTTTATGCCAGATGTCAAGTCCATATGAGTAAGATGACAAGTCCATATGAGGATTTCTTGAATTAGATGCTCAAACACTCTCAGAGCATGATATGAAGTGACATTTTGGAGTCTAGAGATTTATTTGTAGGGTTAGTAAGATAGACTGATGGATAGGTAATGATTTTTTGAATTCCTAATTTCCCAGCACTCATGGCTATAAAGGGATGGAGAAATTTACTTTCGACAATCAATTTCAAGTTTTGGTTGTTCCTTGTTAGCTAATTTGAAGGGAATTATTCAGTTAGAATGCATTCTTTTTCAGTAGAGTCCAAGTAGTTAGAATGGTTACACAGTTGGGTTGTTATCCTTACCTTGAAGGACCTAGTTCTTGTAAGATTAAAAAAATGAGTCATGGGAACTCCATGTATGACATGGGAGGATCTGGTAAGATAACAATCAACTACTTGGGAAATAAAGAGGAAGGAGAATAGTGTCTTTTGGCAACATTCTTCTTTTAGTGCAATTGGAAAGTGCCTTGGCTCCGCAGACTAATGCATCTAGCAACATTATATGATAGATGGTCTTGCATCTATCTGATGGGTTGTGGTTAGTGTTCTCTCCCAATCCATTGCTGCATCTTTCAAGCAGCCTAGTGATGGATTGTGGATAGTGGTCTCTCCCAATCCATTGTTTAATCTTTCTGGTAGCCAGCTTAGTATGATGCTTCTTCTAGCTTCCTTCCAGATAGTCTAGACTGCAGAAGACTTCTTTCACCATGTTAGCTTTTTGTCTTAAATTTGGAAGAAAACCTTAGCTTTATTCCCAATTTAATTCACATACTCTTCCTGCTCTAGCGGCCAGGGCTCAAGCAAAGGTTTCTTCTTCATTGTGTTGTAAGGAAAATATGAGGGAAATACATAGTGTTTAGTTCTCTGTCAACTAGAAATATGTATCCAGCTAGGGGCCGAGGGCTTCTTCTTTCATCATGTAACCTTTATGATAAAGGGATGTCATCTTTGTGTTGTCATCTTTCTGTAACAATTGTTTAAGTTTTTTGACTTAATAAAATGAGAGATTATTCTAATTCTAATTTGTTAATTTCTAATTACACACATTGTTAATATCCTTTCTGAAGGATTCAAGGAATGATTTTGATTAAACTTATTTTTTACATATATTCAGAATTATAACTTCCAGAATCAACCAATCGATCTAACCATAAAATAATAAAACTTAAAAGTTCCATAATTATGTTATTATCTAAAAATAATAGATAATAAGACAAAAGAATTAAAATGTTGACAACAATTGTAATCTATATCGATAACCCATATTAATATATTATATTAAACAAAAGGGTTTTAGTTTACAGTCTACAAAGGATTATTTAGTATTTACGTAGTCCTAATCCAAGCCCAAGGTGCCCTAACATGAACCTTGGATAAAGGCGTGCGCAGAAAAAGAAAAATTCAAAATAGATTGCAAATCTAATTAAATGTTTCCATAAATGAGCTGCGTAAATTACCTTCCGAAAAACATGCAATTGCGCTTCTCATGACATTCCTTATTTATTATGAAAGGACAGATGTCACTTCCACCACGCATGTCAATAAATGGAAAATATTCTGATAGTTTTTTTTTATTGTCAGATGATCGCAAATCAATGGCATAAGCTCCATTTCGAGCCAAAGTATTGACACACCCAAATTTCTACAGTTGAGGACTTGCGCTTTGCCGCCACCTTACCTTTATACAATAATCAATATAAATATATTATATATTTTATATATATCTCAATCGTTGATCTAATAATATCTAATGGTGATTTCGGAGGATTTTGTTGGCAATGTGTAAAGATAATTTATTGAAAATAATTAATTTGTTATATTTCTTTGAAATAACTATTTAGATAATTTAATATTATTTACAAAAGTAAATCAAGCATTTGCCATTTTATGTTGTCTTATTTTTTTATTTCATTATTATTTTGGTGGGAGATATTCTGCAAAGTAGGAATCTGAATCATTGCCTCTTTTTAGTTTCAATCAAGAAAGATTAATTTTAGAAAAGAGGAGAGTGGGAAAGTGGAATTTATGGAATTATTATTATTTCTTGATTCTCGAGGAATGGGAAGAAAGGGGGGGAGGAGATTATTTAAAATCTATGGGAGGAGTTATAGAGGACGGTTCTTCTTGCTCTGGGAATACAGAAAAGTGAATTTAGATTAGTAATTGACATGTAATTTGAAGGAATCGATTGGAGGAAGGAACTGATCAAACTGGGGTTCAATTCTCTCCTGTGATCATAATAATCTGTAAGTTTGGATAATTATTTTACAATCATGGATGTTTATGTTTTGTAATTGAGCCTGTAGTCTGATTCAATTAACCATTATGTGCTCCAATAATCAATTTTACTTTGAAATCATTGGGTATTGTGTTGTGAAGTTTAAAATGTCTTGCATGTTTCTGATCAATAGTGAACTTGTGATGGATAAATTGTGGGTCAAAATTTTATTCTCTGTTTGAAATATGAATGTTTTATAAGATAGCAAAAAGGATGTTGGGGTCTATCTTTAGCTATCTGTAGCTTTATCCTGTCATTATTGAAATCTTGGTCATCATTCCTTGGATTGAATCTACATTCACATATGATCTGTATCGACCTACATAACTTCTTATTCAGCCTTTGTTTGAATCAAATTAGTCTTCTATGGATTCTATACCTTGTTCTAACGGCCTCTGGGATGTTCATAACGGTCTGTAATTCTTGTCAACATGCAAATAATATATATGTTTCTTCTTGTGCCTTACCAATGGGTCTTGTACCAAATCTCTATTTTCAAACAAAGTCCAATCGCTCCTTAATGTCCGATTTGCTTTCAATTATCTAACCTCTGTAAGAAGAATTAAATCATTTTGTAAACTGGTTTAGGAATATATCTATTTTGTGGAGATGGCAATATCTACCTTTGGTAAGCATTGATCAAACTAGAAAGTTCCTAATGATGGCATTTGCCTTTTTGTTAGCCTTCAATCCATATTAAAAGATCATAAATTTTGCAGTGATGCCTTTTAGGTAGACGAATACCAGATTAGAAGTATATAATTGTGTAAATCTGCATCTCTGAAAGTACAATGTTATTTAGTTTTCAATTTCTCTAACCGAAGTCACTGTTAGTATAGGCATTATATTTAGCGATGAGTTGTATTTTAGGGACAGCTAGCTGCAGTTATGATCTGTAATTTTACCCATGGGAATTGTAATTGTTTACAGTAGGAATGCGTTGGCATTGTAACTACAGTCTCATTTTGTAATGGCAACGTTTACCGATTGTTTTTTAAGTTTTTGGAATGACGTCAATCTTTAATGTTTAATCAATTCATATAATTTCTAGCCGATCCATGTAATGCTATAGCCGCACCTAGCCGAGCCATTTATTGTCATTCGCTTATAATTAGCCGTTTTATATTAGCATAATAGAATTGTTTGTTATCTGGAATCAAGTCATTATATTTAGAAGTGATTTTATGGCTGCATCTTAATCGTTGCTGGAATCTTATGTTTTTTTGTTGATAATAAGAGAAAAGAATAAACTTCTCGTTAGATCATCTTTTTGGATTATCATTATAGAATTGTCATTGAAAAATCAAATAATGCGTTTCCAAATGTTCATGTCATAATTAATATGCTTACATCTTAGTTAATAATCGTTTGAGGTAACTTAATTCTTCTTGAAATGTTGTGAAATAGCATCTGTGTAGAATATGCTTCGATTTCCATAAAATATCTGAATTGTTTCATTAGTTTTGAAGAAGTCAAAAAAGATTCATTGATTGCCTTATTTTCTTAATAACCGTTGAATTAGGAAAGAAAGCCTCTTTTTATTTGGCTTACTTTCTTATAAGAAAAATGGAAACATTTTAAGAAAAAAAAAAAGGAGAATAAGTTCTCTTAGTTACTTTCTTTTATTTTTAAATAATCATAGAATGATAATTTGATTAGTAAATTAATATGATTTAGTAATTTTTTTAATGTTTGCTAAAGTAGATAAACTTTAGGCTATCTTTTCCATTGACAAAAGAATGACCCATTTATGTGATAATAAAATTGTTAATATTAGTGTTTGTTTATGAAGATGGTATTTGCAATGAGGTATTTTGGATAATAATATGTATATGAATATGGAATTCTTATTTTAATGATTATGGTATGATTTATGGTTGATTTTATTCTTTTAAAACATTGAGATTAGAAATTAAATCTTAGAAACTTGTTTAGAATATTTGGATAATTGTCACAAGTTTGTCTCAATTGTCGATGTTACTAATGTCCTCTAGAATATAGTATACTATTTAATAGGGTATATAACAATTCTATTTGGAGAAGAGGGGTGATTTTGATGTTCAAGGGATTGGATTATGATTCATAGGACTCCTTAATCCTCTTTGATTCTATGTTAATAAAAATTATCTTATTGTTAATAAATCAATTATATTAGAAACTTAATCTTTAATGACTTGTTTAGAATCTTCATATATTTAGATATAATTGGAATTGACTTTTTTAGTAAAAGTTATATATATAATTTAGTTAGATAACTTTAACTTGGTAATTTTATCTAGAAAGGATCTCTTGATCAAAACTTTTATAAATCTTCATTCATACTTTATCTTTGGTTATGTTTGATTAAGAATATTTTCTTATCACGTTAGTCAAGTAATAGATTAAATAGTTAATTGACTTATTTTCTTTTAGTTGTATTTGTTTTTACCTAATTGAGGAATAGATATTTTCATGGTTTAAGATCTCTCTCTCTCTCTCTCTCTCTCTCTCTCTCTCTCTCTCTCTCTCTCTAGAGCAATTAATGATAGAGTAACTGGATAATTCTTGAGTAATATAAAGATCAAATTTATAAATATTCCTAACTTGTTTCCAAAATTATTATGAGATCTTGAATATATTCTTGCCAAGTGATTTTATAGAATTAAAGAAAATTGTATATCTTTGAAAATATGAAAGATGAGTTTTATTTGAATTCAATAAAAGATATTAGGATATCCTTTATTTTACTTTTGTTGTATTACATGCGGAATTATGATTTGGCTAAGAAGTTTATTTGATAAAGACAATTGGTATTATATTATTATTATTTCATTAAAGAATATTTCTAGTTATTCTTATCATCTTTGAACTTTTTATTTAAGCATGGACTTCTGGTTCTTAACCGAGTTAAGGAAATTCTTGCATAGACCTTCTATTAGGGTTAGAAGGCAGAAGATATCAATTAAATGCAAATAAAGATTAAATAGAGGAATGAAAATACACAGAAATAATAACAGCAAGAGACAAGTTTTAACGTGGTTCACCCAAACTCAGGCTACATCCACCAACAGAGAGTCCAATATTATTATCCAGTAAATCAAACCGATTACAACCAGCAATCCCTGAAACTCAATACCGTTGCAAATACTACAATACAATATCACCCAAAAACCTAACCCTTAGCCGCTTTTATCAAACCTTATGTCAATCACAAAAATAGTGTTTTTTTATGTCAGCGAGGATACATAACTAGTGTACAGTACTTGCATGATCAGTCGCCACCTACCAACAATCTCCCACTTGGAGACTGATCAGGCTCCACACCAAATAATCTCCCACTTAGAGACTGATCCTGGACGACAACGATACGCGTGCAGCTCCCACTGTAAATAAGCACCCTGGACTATGTTATTCTAATTTTATTGTTTCAATCTTGAATACCAACTGAAGTTGAAGAGGAGCTCAGCTTCTCCCTTGTACCTGTCCTTGTAAACATATCCGTTGGATTTTCATCTGTATGTATTTTTTTATAGCCTTAACTATCCATCATTCAACACCGACTAAAGAAAGTGATACCTCAACTGTATGTGTTTGGTCTTTGAATGCAAGGCAGAATTCTTTGCAAGATGTATGGCACTTTGACTGTCTGTATACAAAGAACTGTTAGCTTGTTGTTTGCCCAATTCTTCCATGAAAGATTGCAGCCATATCATCTCCTTGCTTGCCTCTGTTGCAGCTACATACTCTGCCTCTATGGTGGATAAAGCAACCACCTTTTGCAACCGTGAGATCCAACTCATTGTTGTCCCACCTACAGTAAAAACATAATCTGTAGTACTCCACCTAGTATCAATATCCTCTGCCAAATCTGAGTCTACATAGCCTGCTAAATTAGTATTAGAGCCCCCAAAACATAAATGTGTATTGGATGTACCTCTCAAATATCTGAGAATCAATTTTTCTGCATTCCAATGCTCCAATCTGGGATTACTCATATACCTACTCACGACTCTTACAACATGTGCAATATCTAGTCTCGTGCATACCATGGCATACATTAAACTTCCTACAGCTGGAGCATATGGTACCTTGGACATTTTTTCTTCCTCCTCTTGTGTCTTTAGACACATCTCCTTAGTCAATTTCAAATGACTAGGCAAAGGTGTATTGACAGCTTTTGCATTCTCCATATGGAATCTCTGCAACACCTTTTCAACATAATCAGCCTGAGATAGAGTCAATTTTCTGTTCTTCCTATATCTACAAATTTTTATACCAAGGATTTGTTTTGTTACCCCCAAATCCTTCATAGCAATTGACTGTGCTAACTATTGTTTTAACTCTCTTATGTGATCCATGTTAGACCCATCTACAAGCATGTCATCAACATATAAACATAAAATAATGTAGCTGTCATCATCCAACCTTTTAAAATAAACACAATGGTCAAAATTACACCGGCTATAGCCTTGCTCAACCATAAAACTATCAAATTTTAGATACCATTGTCGAGGTGCTTGTTTCAAGCCATATAAACTCTTCTTCAATCTGCACACCAGTTTCTCCTTACCTTTGACCTCAAATCCTTAGGGTTATTCCATGTATATCTCCTCCTCCAAATCACCATGGAGAAAGGCATTTTTCACATCTAGCTGTTCCAAATGCAAATCTTCAGTAGCCACAATACTTAAAACAATACGAATAGAAGTCATCTTGACAACCGGAGAAAATATCTCATCAAAATCAATGCCCTTTTTCTATGCAAATCCTTTTACAACTAACCTGGCTTTCAATCTTTTCTTACCTCCATCTTCCTCTTTCAGCCTATAAACTCATTTGTTTGGTAAAGCCTTTTTACCTACATGTAACTTACATAATTCCCAAGTCTGATTTTTCAGCAAGGAGTCCATTTCTTCTTTCATTGCAAGCTCACACTGAACCTTGGTATCCACCTGCATAGCTTCAGCATACCCTTCTGGTTCACTAGCATCTATTAACAAAATAGAATACAAAGAGGGAGAAAACCTTTCAGGAGATCTACTTAACCTTGTTGACCGTCTAACATTCACTGGAGTTTGTGGTATTTCTTGTTGTTGTTGCGGAGCATGAGGGACCACTGGAACATCACTATTTGGAGTATCATCTAGCACTACATAATCATTTTCTTTCTTCTCATGCTGCTGCAACTAATCTTTGTACAATAGCTTCTCATTGAATACAACATCCCTGCTTCTCATAATTTTCTGATTTTTAAAATCCCAAAGCCTATAACCAAATTCATCAATGCCATATCCAACGAAGGTACATTTTTTTGATTTTGCATCCAGCTTGGTTCTATTTTCAGAATCTACATGTGCAAATGTTTCACATCCAAAGGTTTTGAGAAAAGAATAACTCACCTTCTTACATGTCCATGCTTCCTCTGGAATACCAAAACCCAAAGGAACTGAAGGACCTCTATTAATTAAATATACAGCAGTGTTGATAGCCACTGCCCACATGTTTAAAGGAAGCCCAGCATGCAATCTCATGGTCCTTGCATGCTCCATTATTGCCCTATTCATGTGTTCAGCCACTCCATTTTCTTATGGAGTCCCCGGAACCATTTTCTGCCTATGAATTCTATTAAAGGAACAATAATCCTCAAATTCTTTGCTGCAATTCTCACCACCATTATCAGATCTGAGACATTTTAATCTTTTACCTATCTCATTCTCAACCAAGCTTCTCCATTTCTTAAATGTTTCAAATACATCATATTTTTGCCTGATGAAATAAATCCCAACCTTCCTAGTTGCATCATCTATGAATGTAACATAATACCGAGAGCCACCAAGAGAAGATACCTGGGCTAGTCCCCATACATCTGTATGCACAAGCTCCAACTTTTCATCTTTCTTTTGCTTCCCATCCTTTAGAAAACTAACTCTCTTTTATTTTCCATACACACAATTTTCATAGAAATTCATATTAATACATTTCAGACCTCATAAAACTTTCTTAGAATGAAGTATCTTCATACTTTTTTCACTCATATGCCCAAGTCTGTTATGCCACAGTGTTGTCTCAGAACCTATAGCAACTTTTTCAGTCTCTTCCTGCGAACCTGCAACAACTGTTCCTGAACCTGTTTGTTTTTTCTCTACAACAGCTAAAGTAGAAGGAACAGTATGACCTACAAAGATATAAGGTGCCTACTTTCACACCTTTTTCTACTATTAAGACACCTTTTGAAACCTTCCAATTTTTATTAGTAAATGTAACAATGCAACCTTCTTCAGCTAGCTGCCCTGCTGAAATTAAATTCCTATTGAGCCTTGGAATGTGCCTTACCTCTTGTAGTAGCCAATTATTCCCATTCTACAACTTAATCTTGATTCTTCATTTTCCAACAATCTGACAGGGTTCATTATCTCCCAAATAAACCAGCCCAAAATCCCCTTGGACACAATCAAGAAAATAACTTCTATGGGGCGTAGCATGAAATGAGGCCCCTGAATCTAAAACCCATGAATCATCAGCATTGTCTAAGGAAAGAATCAAAGCATCATCTTCAGATTTATTACTTACCACATTTGCCTCCTTATTGCCTTCTTGTTTGTCTCCTTCTTTATTTTTCTAAGACCAGCAATCTTTATCCAGATGACCTAGTTTCCCACAGTACCAGCAATCCTTCTGTCCTCTGGATTGGGATCTCTTGTCCTTTGATTTTTCTCGTGACTTCCCATGACCTCCAGAACCTTTTCCTCTCTCTTTTGATCTACCCCTACTTTATGCATTCAAAACACTACCTGATGTGGACCCTCATGAGCTTTTCCTTCGCATTTCCTCGCTAAGGATAACACCAATGACATCATCAAATTTCAAAGTGTTTGAACCAGAAATAGAGTTACTTACAGCCATTACCAAGCTATTCCAGCTTTCTGGAAAAGAACATAAAACCAAGAGAGCCCTCACCTCTTCATCAAATTTCACTTTTACAAAAGTTAACTGACTGACAATCGTATTAAACTCATTTAAATGATTTGTCACAGATCCACCTTCAATCATTTTAGATTAAACAAACGCTTCATGAGAAATACCTTATTTGAGGCTGAGGGTTTTCATACAATTTAGCCAAAGCTTTCATCAGTTCATCTGTTGTCGTCACTTCTGTTATATTCAATGCCACAAATGGTGCTAGGCACAACCGAATGGTTCCCAGTGCCTTTCTGTTCAAAAGATTCCAATCCTCATCTATCATTCATGTTGGCTTCTTGGATACTCCTTCCAACGGCTTCCATAAATCCTTCTGATAGAGATAATCCTCCATCTGCATCTTCCATAACTGATAGTTCTACCCATTAAATTTATTGACCTTCAATTTACCCTCGTCTGCCATTGCTCCCACTCAACCATGAGACCTTCCTACAGATGATAATCGAACACAACTTGGGTCTAATACCACTTGTTAGGGTTAGATGGCAGAAGATATCAATTAAATGCAAATAAAGATTAAACAGAGGAATGAAAATACACAGAAATAATAACAGTGAGAGACAAGTTTTAACATGGTTCACTCAAACTCAGGCTACATCCACCAACAAAGAGTCCAATATTATTATCCAGTAAATCAAACCGATTACAACCAGCAATCCCTACAACTCAATACCATTGCAAATGCTACAATACAATATCACCCAAAACCCTAACCCTTAGCCACTTTTATCAAGCCTTATGTCAGTTACAAAAATAGGGTCTTATGCATACCATGGCGTACATTAAACTTCCTACAGCTGAAGCATATGGTACCTTGGATATTTTTTCTTCCTCTTCTTATGTCTTTGGACACATCTCCTTAGTCAATTTCAGTAAATCAAACCGACATATTATTATCGAATATTATTATCCAGTAAACCAAACCGATTACAACCAGCAATCCCTGCAACTCAATACCATTGCAAATGCTACAATACAATATCACCCATGGTATGACGGCAGAAGATATTAATTAAATGCAAATAAAGATTAAACAGAGGAATGAAAATACATAGAAATAATAACAGCGAGAGATAAGTTTTAACGTGGTTCACCCAAACTCGGGCTACATCCACCAACAGAGAGTCCAATATTATTATCTAGTAAATCAAACTAATTACAACTAGCAATCCCTACAACTCAATACCATTGCAAATTCTACAATACAATATCACCCAAAACCCTAACCCTTAGCTGCTTTTATCAAGCCTTATGTCGAAGGATAGGAGTTTTGTTTGGAACTTTGAGGTTAGTTAGATGTTCATCTACAATGTAATTCCCCAATCTTTTTGAAGGGTGATGTTAAATTTTAATAAAAAATATAGAAGTAATTACGATTTGAAATTGACATGAGTTCAATGGCAAATTGCAATGTATACAGATCATAGATGGTTCAAATTTTCAATGTTAAATAACATTCATCACATGGAAAAAAGAAATGAGTTCAATGGCAATGTATAGCGATGTATAAAAAGGGAAAAGATAAATGGATGTGTTATGTCAATTCAAATTTTTAGGGTTTTTATGTTATTCACTCTACAAAATCCCCAAGTAAAAACATTGCAGCTAGTGTTGTCTAAGGCATTTAGGGTTTATCCTTCTAATTGATTGTTGACTTATGTAGCTAGTTTCCCCAACTTAAGTTGTTCTTTTATCCCCTTGGTGGTCGTCGAGTTACTGGCCCCTTTGTTCTAAGTTACTGGCCCCGAGCCCCTTTATTTTATTCTAAGTTCAATTTCATCGCAGGCGTCGTAGCCTCCATTTAAGCCTATATTTCTGAAGTTGCGACGATGCGTGAAAATGCCACATATTCCCTATGAGTCCTTGTTTTTAATCACCTCAATCTATTTTAATATTATTTTGATATATTTTTAATATTTATTAGGGCCTCGGGTGTATCCCCTTCGAGCCTCTGACATGTGGCAGTCTCTATTGTCTTGTCGTAAGGATTTGCCTCATCACAGCCTTGCTTTAAGCTGAAAACTTAAAGCTGCAATGGTGTGATAAGGCACCATGTTTCTAGATTATTGTTGAATGCCAATGATTGAATAATTATTATATATTATAATATATTATATCAATATAATATAATATATGATAATAATTATATACTAATAGTATAGAACTATTATTATATATTATAGTATAATAATAGATTATAATTATATTATATAATATATGATATTATATTATATATTGTAAATTATATAATATATAATAATAGTTATATATTATTAATAATTATTATATAATTATCGAAGCAACAATATTTTTCCCAGGCATTAAATATTAGTGAAGCCATCAATTGCATTTGGTGGGCTATGAAATACTTTTCCCGAGCATTAATTTTTAAATGGCTCTCCTGCGAGAGCTTCTGACAACCTTGCAAGTGCGAGGAATTGGGAGAGTTGCTGTCAGACGATCCTCACACGAGCTGAAGATTGATGCTACAAAAATCTAGACAATGAATAAATGCATCTTTCACCTGAGGCGTGTGTTCATTAACAAACTTCCTTTAAATCCTGGAGGTCTCCAGCAAAATGACACTCGGATGGCTTGCTCAAAATATAGGATGGAGACTCCCATAAGGCTCCACTGCAATAAGCGCCAGGTCACCTTTCTAGGTCGTATCACAAATTGCAGACTGATGATCATTTGTAAGAAACATAATAGACTCTTCATTGAGGTAGTGAATATGGTCCTGGGTAAAGACTTCTTGGTCTCAAAGGATAGATACAGGGTAAATACAGACATTTCCTCGCACTTTTTGGCTTATTTTTTGGACCTGGGAGAGGTAAATGTGGATGTATTGGTGATTCTATGGGAGGTATTCACTCTAGATATTCTTCTGGATGACATAGACATGGCAGTTTTTGTAGAATTGGGGGTCACGATCCCATGGCCGAAAGACCTTGAGAAGCTGCAGGAGGAAGAGGAGGGCGTAGCTAGGCAATCATTCCTGCTAAACATGAATGAGCAGCAACTGGGAAGGCACATGCTTTGGGTGGCTCATGGGAGAGACTTTCTTCAGCGGGCAATTGGATTGGATATAGAGGAAACTCTGGTATGGATTGATCACTTTACAGCCACTATGAGTGCGGGGGAATTCCTCGGGCCACTTTTTTGGTAATTGTCGCACTGGGGTGGTAGGGTGGCAAGTTTTTGAGGAGTCAAGGGGCTGGGGATTTCTATGGTAGCCTGAAGCCTCTCTAATGATGTGTGTTTTTGGAGCTTGGGTTGTTAGATTAGAGGGCTAATTTTGCGAATTTTCTTGGCACTATATAGTGCTTTTATTTTTTGGCACAATTGAGTGCTCTTGTATTAATCTGTGAAGAGCCCTCTAGGCTCGAACTGAATATAAATCTTTTTGTATTAATATAGTTTCTCGCACATGGTGTGGTAATGCGGTTTACCAATAAAAAATTGTGTTTCTATCCTATTATTATAATTATTTTTGGATGATTAATTACTTTCTACATTATTATTGATGCAATGATGTGTTTATTTTATTCTATTACTTATTATTCAATTAACATATGAAGTTGGAGAATTGTGTTTCTATCATATTTTTGTTATTACTTTTGGATGATTAATTACTCCCTACATTGCTATTGATGTGTGCATTTTATTTTGTTAACTATTGAATTTAATCTTCAAGGATAATATATTTTAATCTTGGTGTATTGCTTCTTTTGTTTTCAACATTCATTTTAGTTGTTGCTACCTCTTTTATAGACAAGGTTAGATTAAGCCATTTAACAAGAAACTAACCTTTAGAATCTATGATTATCATATATTTATTATATAATTATTATAATAATTATCATATACTACATTATTATCGAATAATAAAATAATATATGATAAATCTAATAAGGTTTAGAATAAGGTTTTAAATTTTAATCTAATAAGGTTTAGAATAAGTTATCCCCTCCGAGCCTCTGACATGTGGCGGTCTTTATTGTCTTGTCACAAGGATTTGCCTCATCGCAGCCTTCCTTTAAGCCAAAAACTTAAAGCTACGACGATGCAATAAGGCACCATGTGTCCCTTAAACCTTTGGCTGTAGAATGAATTCTAATGTCCCACCAAAGGTACTTTCCTGACATGTGGCATTTTATCATAATCTGGTAGATAAATAAAACATTAAATGTAATGCTAACAAAATTTATAAAGTATAAACATAACCATAACCCTGATTAGATTAAAATTTAAAACCTTATTCTAAACCTAATTTAAGTGACTCTAAAAGTTATAAGTTATCAGAAATAATTAAAACTGCTAGTAAGATTCATCGTGAGAGAAGTAATAATTTATAAATCCTTGATTGTATTAATTTTCAATCGTCGGTTACAAAAAACTCAAATGGAGTAACTTGATAATATGCTCTGATGCATAAACAGTTTGCATTCTATCATTTAATTCAATTGGGGAGAGTACATCATACAAAAGTACCCACACTGCACAAACCAAAATCACCTATAATTTAATGCTCCTAAACGTAGACTAGACATAAAATTACAAATGGTAATTACATCGCATACTTTTGCACCCATACATTATATTCCTACTTTGCTGGCCAGTTGCACTTCAAAATTTTATGAACTCTTTGCACATAAGTTGTGTACCTGGCATCTAACAATATTTTAGTTTCTATTATGAAACTACTCAAGCCGGATTCTAAATTATGTAGCCTGTCCATTTGAGCATTACATTGCACATGATCAATCTTGCTCCCAATGATGATTGATTTGATGGAGATAGGAACTATGCTGCCAAATTACATTTTCCAATCTGACAGAGACTTTTCAGTGCCATTTTTAGTACAAACTAGTAGAAAGGAATACTTTTCAAGAGACTTAAATCTATTAAATCTGTCCTTCAGCATTATATCAAGTTGGTTATGAAAAGTAGAGACTTCATTCAAAAGGCCTATGACTTCATGTGTGCCAATCACTCCATCTGGCACATCAGAACCTACGCTGGCACTATTATAAATATGATTCATCACATGCACACGGGGATTCTAGGCACCTAGAATATCCCTTAAGGCTGACTCATTGATAGTGTGGCTTTCAATTTCCTTTTCCAAATTACTTAGACAAACCCATACATCATCTAGTTTATTCAACACTTTACTCATCTAATGATCCAAGAAGTTTTTAATCAGAGCTACATGTTCACTTTCATGCTCTTCTTTGAGTTTGTCAATCAGACTATTGCTCCTCAAATTCTCTTGTAATTTAGTAACACCAATAGAATCTCCTTCATATCCTGATGAACTCTTTGGACTAGACACAGAAGGTGTTGATAAGACTTCAATTCCAGTGGAAGGAACAAGTGATTTGAGCTTGTTGTACTCATGTAATAGATTCACATAGTCCTCCCTCTATTTGTCTAGTTATGCTTGTAGCTTCTTTGTTGCAGCTTCACTGAATTTTTTTGTAGCTACCACCAACAATGCATCTTGAGGGGTAGTGGTGTCAGTTAATCTTCTCACAGTTAATGGGCCTATGAGCTCATTTATATCCCTTGCCACTTGTGGTTTATTATTACATGGAGCCATAGCCCAAATAGCCAAAGTCTCATGATTGGCATTAAAACCTGCTCCAAATAATTTTTCTGGTTGCTCATGTGTCAATTCTTCATCATCAAATTCATCTTGCCTTCTAATAGTATCCATAGCAATAGCGGATGAGATATCCCATCCTAGAAAGAGCAATAAACAACTTTCCTTTACTAACCTTCTTCCTTCCTCGGGGGTAATGCTACTAACATCCATGTCAACTTCCTTCAAAACCCTATGAGTAATTGTCACATTATCCTCATTTTCAGCTTTACCATGTTCCTCATTCAACTTCTTTAGGTACATCTCAGACTTCCTCGATATAAGTAAAGCTTTGAATTCCTTTGATTTAATGAATTCATCATCAGATAGAAATTCCTTGCAAGCCAATGCCCTAACATCTTTTACAGCTACACTGCTTTCTTGCAAGCTCAATAAAGTTCTTGATAGGGGAGGCATTGGCAAATGTATCTCATTCCTAAGAGGTGACCTTAACACTTTCTACACCTCATCAAAGTCAATTTGGTTTTCCTCAACCTCCTCTATCAAGGAGTAATCAACTAAAGGTTGATTTTCAACAATTGGTTCATGGGGAGGAAGTGAACTCCATGCCTCTCCTGCAACCTCCTCAACCATAGATTGAACAGGTTCTTCAATATTTTCCTTAGGTAGCTGCTGCTTCTCAGGGGACACTGGCTTCCTTTTGGCTACAAACTTGAGTTCCTCGACATGTTCCAACATCACTTGCATCTTAAGAATAGGATCAACAATTTCACTGAAGGCACCATTATATGCAGGGTTCTTCAACTTCCTCTGCCTTTCTCTAAGGAAAATGAGACCCCAATTTTCTCTTCTCAATTTAATCTCTGCCTTTGAAACACAATTTCTAAGAAAATCCTCCTACTCATTGAAACAATGCTGGAACCTTGATCTATGTTTCCCACTCCTTACACTGTCAATAAAGTGCTCAGGGTCATAATTCCTATGGTCTGTTGTGGGTAGTCTATATTGTTGCAATTTTATTAGCAGGCCTCCAAACCTTCTTTAGCATTGATAAAGAAACCAGGGAAACTGATTGTTGAAGTAAGGAAAGTCCCCTTTTTACTATTTCTCAAGTGAAAATTATCAAATTCATTCAGCTGCCACATAATCTCCAAAAATGCAACCCTATTTGGCACATTCTTGGGCAATAACTGGGGTCTAGCATTTGCCCCATAAACCTTGATTATAGTTACATTCATGTAAAGGAACCAATCACCCCAATTGTGATCAATCACACCATCTAGTTTTCTCTCCAAAGGCCTTAGCAAGTCCATTATCTCCTTGGATAGTCTAGGCCTCCCCTGTCCTAATAGTCTCACTACCCTTTGTGCAAAATGCTCCTCAAACACCAGGTAATTAGCATTGTTGCAAAATGAGTCCCATAAGTGAACTCTGCCCTGAATTGGCATAGGCTCTTCATCCTTGGTCTAATGTTGGATTTGCAATTCACTGCCCCAGAATCTTCTCCCACAGTGCAATAAAATATGGCATAACAAGGAATACCTAGAAAAGGTGGGGACATGATCTCCCCATTTGCATCGTACCAATTCATCATGGATATGTTCAACTAGATATGTAGCATAATCAAATCTTCTATACTGGTATTTATCTTGTATATAAACAATCATGACCAATAAATGATTTGGTATCAGGGGATTATAATTGATCCCAAAAACTTGATAGAGGGCATAGTAAGTCTTGATAAAGTAGTCTTCAAACATGTCAATGCTAAAAGGTTCTATTTCATGGTCAGATATTTTCAAATGCTTGCCCATGCTTCTTGGCCTGTGAAGAGGTAACTTGTATGTTCTGTAGGCCTTCATGTTTCTGTTGTATTCCTTATTTAGCTCCTCAACAACAATTCTTTCATGGGCCAAGGGGTTTAGACCAAACACTTCAATTATAAATTCTTTGTTTAGATGGAAAAGTTGCTTACCCTCATAATTTGATAGCACCTAAGTGTTTGAATCATACCTCCGGCTAATTGCTCGAATGAGGTCCACATTTACAAATACATTGGGGACAACTAATTTCCCTAAATCCAAATCCTAAATGTGTGAAATGGGTTTTTTCGGGGCACGACGGTTGTATCCAAACTCAAATAGCTCCCACCCTCCTATTGGTAGGATTGCATCCTTAATGTAACTATTAAAATCATTAAACCTATCTGTTAATTCCCCAGTACCCTGGGCATGTTTATATTTTTTAGAAGATCTCAGGAGTTGGTTTATAAGGTATTGGGATAAATCCCTCTTCATTTTACCCCCATGGCTGTACCTTTGACTCATGATTATAGGCAAAAGGAGTAGGATAGGCTACAAAGAAAAAAGGCGGTGAGGGCTTGACAACTCTAACAACTTGGGAGGGGAGTCAATTTGGTTTTCCTCAACGTTCAATGCAATTATGCAAGTCAAAGATATCCCTATTGATCAAGAATCAACATACTAGTTTATGCAGTCACCTCGCACCCGAACTTTGGTCGCAATCACCAGCTACTCAATCAAAACCTACTTAAACTCATAGAAGTCTTCAGTCTTCAGTATGCTCGGAATTGCATTTACAATGTGCATAATGGACTTCAAAATGGAGGATGAAATCTATTTATTTCTTGTCATCACCTCATTTATTTCTCAATTAAACACAACATGCCACGAAGAGAAAACGGTCACATCCTTTTAATATCAACCGTTCAATCAAGACTAGACCGTGATCTTTTCAATATCGCACGTCAGCACCATATCACAACCTTGAACGAAGGGCAAACACTTTAAAGTTGTGTGGTGCGCTGGACCATTATACCTTTATTAGTCGAGCACCTTAAAACACCACCGTCAATATTATATAATATATTATAATTATATATCTAATAATTATTCAATATATCGTTGGACGGCTGTAGTTGAATTTCAGAACAAAATGTCTGAAGCGCTAGACTTGCGAACTCATACCTCTGAAATCAATCTAGAGCCATTAGATTTACAAAGATCAACAGATGAATAATTATTATATATATAATATAATATAATTATTGTATAATATATTATAATATTAATTATAATTATTACATAGTAAAAGGGGTTGTGCTTAAATGGTAAAGGTCATATGGTTCTCACAATGGAGGTCCAAGTTTGAATTCCCCAAGTAACATGTGGCTTCTAAGTTGATTAAGTGGATTAAGTGGATATGTTGATGGGGAGGAGGTCCCCCTTGTGACCTCCAATGCTTACGGATCAAAAAATATATATATAATTATTATATAATATATCTAACCTATATTATATCATCAAAGTGGGTCTAACTTCATATAAAGGGAGCTTCAGACTTTGGCACCATGTTTCACCGTTCGATGAATGTTTTGATGCCAGATGGATGGTTGTAGTTGAAATCTGGAATGAAAAACCAGAGCGCTAGACTTGCGAACTCAAACCTCTGGAATCAATCAAGACTTGTTAGATTTACAAAGATCAATGGTTGAGATTATACAATAGTTTTCAATGCCACCACTCGACGTACGTGTTGTATTAAATTATTAATTTAGGTTGCTAACTTGCATGTCATCCTTAAATTTCATTTGAAGTGGGAGTACTCAGTACAACTACAACTACAAACTTGTATTGAAAGTGAAGAATAGAATAGAATATAATAACTTTAAAAAAATTAACTTCCTCGAGAATAAAATAAAATTTATAACATTAATAAAATAATGTAACACGTTTCACTCGCTTTACTTCACAGTTGGCACTTAACATTTAGCAATTTTAATTGATACTATTTGGAAGCGAGAGGGTCAAGAACTCAAGGAGATTGTAGTGCACTAGAAATTTTAATATCGATTGTGTGATGCCACGGAGTCACTCAGTACCAGTCTTTGTATTCATCTTTTCTAGGTAAGTGAAATACAAAAATACTTCATTCCTATTACTATTGCTATTACTATTGTCCTTGAGACTTCAGTTTTTTCAATCTTGGGGACTGGGGTTTAGGGTTGAGTGTTTACAAGCATGTCTACTAGCACTACCAGACCAAAAATTGGGAATAGCAAAGAAAGATATAAAACGGACTACGTCAGACTGCTTAAATATCCAGGTTTTACAGATGAATACCATGATATTTATGACCCTGTAATCTTTGGAAGGTTTAACTCAACTCATAGATTTGCATCAGAGAATAAGGTACGTCAAGTGCAACCTGACCCAAAAAAACAATACCAATTAACGAGTAGACTGCACCATGGGTGGTTAGATTGGGACGCCTGATGTTCCTTGAGGTTTTCCCTTGCCATGAATTTATCATGGTCTGTGCCTAGAATTATGATGAAAATAGAAAAGCAATAGTTATAAAAGATAGCCAGGGAGTAATGTTTCCCATTAATGGAGAATATTTTAGCAAATTGTTGGGTTTTACTGCTGAAGAATGCGGAAAAGTCCACATAAACCTAGAAAAACTTGCTAGTACTTATGAAGTAGTTAGTGAAAATGAAAAAAATTTCTCAAATCTCTAACATTGGGTGGTGCCCTACTCAATCAAAATCATAAGCCTCCTTATAAAATTGATATTTTTAAATCATAGGTTCAGGATATTATTTCCATGCTAGTGTTTTGCCTTGGATTGGATAATAATAGTTAAGTAGATGTAAGCCTCCTTGAAATGGTATACAATATCCATCAATGCAATCCACCTACTAAATACAGATTTCTTGAGCACATTGTAGAATCCATGCATGACCATTTTTTTGATGATTAAACGAAGTCAAAGTGAAGCTCCCACTCCCAGTTCCAACAGAAAGACATTTAGGTTCACAACCTACTTGTGTTATTTATTTCTAGTGCAGTTTGTTGGGATGTTTCAGTACAACAAGATTCAAATTTAGCAAGATAAAAATGGACTACTTGATTGGACCCATAAGATAAAGATGTATAATTATGTCATAATCAAAAGAACTACAATCATTTTGTGGACTACTTTTTGGCTCCATTGTATCAAGCCATTAAAAATACTCTAATGCCTAGATTGCACGAGTCTTGTAGAAATTTCATTCAACTAGGAAAATAAATACAATTGGCTGACTGGTACTTCATGGAGGAATATATTGTCCTAAGATTTTATGGATTAAGAGTAGAGCCCCACAAACTTCTAATACATGTGATAGAGAGGGTTTTTGCATTGGAATACATATGGCATATGGAGAGTACAAATCAACTATACTTTGTTAGTCAGCAAAAGAAGAGCATATTTCCTTTCATACCTTTTTTATGTGGACGATTCACATTCGAGAGAAAAGCATTCATTGTGGCACATGAAATTTTACAACTTTTTAAATTTGATGTTGACTCTCACTGGCAGTATGACCCATGTGACATTATTGAAACAAGGATTGTGGCCAATAAGAATGCTCCAACTAGAATTCAACATGAAAGTAAACCCCTACTAGAAATGTTGAGAAACAAGAATTCTTGGGATGAGGTTAGAAAAGTCATGGAAGAAACTGTTTCTCAAAGAGGTATTTGGGTAAAAGCATAAACTTGTGTCACACTTTATAAAGGAATTGGCCAACAGCAAAAAAATTTCTGAACTTCGACCTCATAAAAGTTGCATTTATGTTTTGAATTTCAAAATGATATAAACTAATGAAATGTAGATCTCTTGATGAATTTTATGCTTGTAATTTTTAAAAAAAAAATAAAAATTATTTTGACAATTTTTTTATAAATTTAAGAGCAAATTTTGAATTGCTGAAAATTTCAGAAAAAAGTGACTTTGAGTCCACGTCATAAAAAAAAAGAGCAAACAATCTTATTTTTCCCTAATTTTTTTTTCCCAAATAGAGGAGTTCAATATCTAGTGCATGGAGAAAAAAAAAATCAAATCAATTTTCAATGCATATTTTCTTCGTAATATCGTTTTAAAGTCAGACTTTACAGAATCTGATAGTTTTCATTCCACGTCAACTTTTGTATTTTTTTTATCATTTTCACAAAACCAATTATACCATTTTGGAGAGGACTCTTTCCTCTAGTGCACCATATAATTTTGAAAAAATTTGGATGCGTTTTGATATTTTTTTTAATTTCTAATTAGTGTCATCTCTAATTTTAACAACCTACTTGCAATAATTTAAAAAAACATATTAAAACTAATCAAAATATTAAAAAAAATCATATTTGGATTCTAGACTCAGAGCTCTACAAAAGGGTATTTTTTTTATTTTTCAAATAATCCATTCTAATTGAAGAAATATTCAGTTTAAGTTGAGAATTTTAGAAAACCCTAAAAAATGAGGAGGTGGCTGCCATGTAAGATGCCACATTGACGATTTTAGGCGAATCAATTTGGGGGGTGAGATAGACTCGCCCGAATCAATTTGGGGGTGAAATCGACTCACCCGAAATTAAATAATTTTGGCGACCACCACCGATCAGCAGTTTGTTTTTTTGTTTTTTGTTTTTTTTTAAAACTTATATATATATATATATATATATATATATATATATATATATGGCTTCATTTTTTATGTTTTTTCTCAATTCAAGCATCAAGGAGAAAATAGAAGAAGCATAATTTTTCACAATAGAGGCTAAAAATTATTTTTTTAATTTTTTTCAATTCAAGCATTTGGAGAAACCACGCAAAAGGAGTTTTTTTGGCAAGAGGCTACAAATTTTCAAGGTATGTAACATGATTCCCAACTTATTTACTCATTTTACCATGTAGAAATTAAACTTTATGAGTTATTTATTAGGATGTATATGTGTGTAGGTGAATTAAAACAAGCAATTTGTGATGGGGAAGAAAAGAACTAGATCAAGGTTGTATGACCAAAAAATGGATGAAAAAACCCTAGGAACATCTAGTCAAGAACAACCCATTGAAATTATTGATGAACAAGTTGAAGGGCGTGTTAATGAACAAGTACAAGATGAAATTGGTAGTAGTGAGAAATTTTTTTGCATGGAATGAAAAATCTTATGGAGATGGATGAGGATGCTCTTTTCAAAAACATCTCACATGAACATATGTTACCAATAAAATTGCACTCTAAAAGAATTTGGGAAGAATTTTTTGAAGATAAATATCTAATTGGAAGAGCACAATTATGTGCAAAGTTATTTAGGTGAAAATAAATGACCCCTGTTTTGGGGTTGTTAGGAGTTGATAACAAAAAAAAATCTTCAAATTTAGTAAATTGGATAGTAATTGAAAACTTTCAAACAGCATTGGATTCTATTCAAACCAAGAGAAGAAGTTCTGATTTAAGTGTTGCACGTAGAGCATTGATGATTGTAATTTCTAGTAAGAAATTATCACATAGAAGACAAGTTAAAGCAATTGCCCAATTCGTAAATGTATCTAGGAGAACTATTCAAATATATATCAAGAAGAGAAACAGATTAGATGAAAACATTGAAAATAATTGGATAAATATTTGTCGAGTCCCTCGGAGAGATAGAATTTTAGAAGATGTAAAACAAAAAGTAATTGGATATTGGACCAATCGCTCCTGTTTTTCTTCCAATAGAAGGGACACTATACAAATAAAAGACGAAGATCGTAAAAAAATTGTTCATCCAAAGCATTCTATAGATACAACACAAAGTGAATTTTTTTAAGCATTCAAGCAAGAATTTTCAAAGGTGAAGATTTCTCAAAGGATGTTTGAGAATTTACGACCAAGTTTTGTACGTATAAATAAAGTACATGAAACTTATTGCTGTCGAAATCATGTTGAATTTCATCTACACCTACAGTCATATAAAAATATTATGGCAATAGTTAATCCAAATGTTGTTGGCAAGAGACACTACATGGATTCATGAATGTTGTCATTGATGGCAACAAAGTTCATCCCACACATCTGCAGGACATGATATGTCTCTACCGGAAGTCAGAGTGAAGAATGTTGTGGTCCGGTAAACAAGAACAGAGCATGTGGCAAGGTCCGACAGACAGGTCTGGGTCTCTAAGAGGAAGTATCTTGGTGAAGTGCGGATTTGGGGAAGTCAAGAGGAGTATCTTGACTGATAGATTCCAAGGTTTGAGCCTCCGGTGTGAAAAGGATAAAGAGATATGAGTGTTTGAGTGTTGGGTTCTCATGTGACAGTGTGAACAGAGGAAGAACTAACTGGCAGAACATCAGACATTATTCTAGATGTGTTACTGATGTTGGTGAAGGTTATGAAGGCATGAATTATGTTTAGCCGACATGATTAATGATTTCCACAAGTATATCATTGATCCGCATTACTTGGTGTGCAAGGATTCAGCCGACAGATCAAAGTTTGTGAAAAGATTGACTATTCCGGGTGCCGACTAGAAAGGTGATGAAATCACTTGTGTGGATATATATACATGATGGATTTAGTTGTGAGAGGTGTTGAAGTTGTTACTGATGTGTGAATAAAAGCAGAGCAGAGCAGAAACAGTAAGGAAGGTCTGGTATGTGAAAGGAAAGCAGCATAAGAGAAGAGGAAAGATGAAGTGCAGCAGATCAATGTACTGAGCCTAACCGGAACTGAACCCCAGCATATGTGGATGCTACCAATCAGTTCAAGTATTGTATAACACTCTTTTTGTAGATAGTGTGTCTCTTGTAGGCAGTGTGCCTTCTTATGAGCAGTGTGCTCGGGCAGTGAGCCCTAATTGGCAAGTGTCATTTTGTATTTCCATTCTTCTAACAGAGAATACAATCTTGGGTTAATCACCCCGTAGTTTTCTCCCTTAACAGGGTTTCCACGTCAAAAATATTGTGTCATGTGTATTTCTATTTCAAGGTTATGTTTGCTCATTGAATTAATGTTACATTGATTATTAATAAAGTTCAGAAAGCAGAAATAATTAGGATAACTGATTCACCCCCCCTCTTAGTTATCAACAAATGTAGCCATCCCTGGAAGTACGACACAATTTGTGAAGTCTATCTTATGTGAAAAATCAGAAGATTTAGATGAATTCAATGTACAGTGTATAAGAAATATATGTGTAGATTGTGGAAATTTGACGAAATTTTTACCATTTGAGAATATTGATCATTCAATGTTAATTGTTTGGAAGAGATTTGAATATGAGAAATACTCAACGAAGTCAGGAGCTGAATCCAAAAAAATTGTTTTGACAGAGAGTGAATTGCCCTGTAATGAGTTTATGAACAAATTTCGTAACATTGTATACCCACATATCCAACATTGTCATGGCGCAAGATGGTAAGCTAAGTAATTTCGTGACTCAAAGGATTGTTTTCCACCAGGTTGTATTCTCTCTATTGTAGATTTTTCTAAAAATTATACATTTAGTCCTCAAACTAAGATTCAAAGTCAATATTATCATTCAGAGCAAGTCGCAATCTTTGTACAAGATTGCTATAGACATGTTGAGTTATTTGTAGATGAGGTAGAAAGTACCGAAGATGATCGAATTATCATCAAGGAGGTTCACTTTTATATCAATGATGATACGGGTCATGATAGAAGCTATGTAGCACATTGCTTTCGAATGTTTTTTGAAGATTTGAGACAACATGGCATTAATGCAATACAACACTGGATTTGGTCTGATGGATGTGCTGGTAAGTGTTGATTTTATTATTATTTTTTAATTTTTAATTTTTAATTTAAAAATTTATAAAATTTTAAGACTTGAATTTTTAACTAATTTTTGGTTTTCAAATCGTTGTTTATATATAACTATTTATACAGGACAATTTAAGTCTACAAAAGCATTTAATTGGTTAATGTAACAACATGCTAAATCTAGCATAAAGTTTTTGTGGAATTTTTTTGAGAGTGGACATGGAAAAGGAGAGCATGATGGAGCAAGAGCATGTGTAAAGGGTGCACTTCGCCAATATGAACTTGTAGGTAATGTACTAGATACAGAATTTACAAAATTTAAAATTGTTGAATACAAGTCTACAATGATATATGTAATTGATCTACACGTATTGTAATAGTTGGATGTACATGTGAACTTTTTTAAATTCTTACCTCTTACCTGGGCACTTCACCAACATGAAATTGAAGTTAACACCATACAAAATGCAAATCAAATTGTTGAATGGTGCAAAAGTCATTTTGGTGCCCGTGACTCAATATACAACAAACGCTATTTTTGGGAAGTTAAAGGTATGTTAATTGAATTTATGTTATTTCAAAACTTTAATATTTAAATTTAAGTACACATGTGATTTAATTGAATTTTAGTTTTAATTGAGATGCTCAAGAATTTGTTCATACGTGCAAATATTGATCGATCGAATCCATATAATTGTCAAGCAATTAATGGTGTTAGAAGTTTGCATCAAGTCATGACTACAAGACATAGCAAGCCTCTTACTATTCAAGTGAGAAAAATCTTGTTTCTGTGTTGATTGCATTGAGAACAATGGAAATATTCTACAATGTCCAAATGTAAGGGATGGATATGTTTCACAATGGGAAATGAAACAAATAGTATCAATGCCTCCTTTTGAAAAAAGTGGCATTGTAGATGTATATGATCCTATATATTCAGATGATTACAAACGTGTATCAAATTTAGTTATTATAGGTAAGTTACATAATTGATTTATATTCTAGATTGTAATAAAGTTTTGAACATTTGATTTACTTTGTTCAACTCAAATGTACAAACATGTTTACTTGTGGTGTGTACATGAGATATTTTTGTTGTGGTTACAGATCCTAACAATATAGAAGGTGTAGATTACTATCTACTAAGATGCACACAAGCAAAATCAAAATTGTTAGAATCAATGACAGATGATGATGGACAATCATATCCCATTGGATCAGTTGTTGTTGAAGGTGTTAGACTTAGGGCACATAACTGAGAGGGGGCGTGATTCAGTTGTGTAAAACTTTCTTTCAATTTCACACTTAAATCCTCTTAGTGATTAGCAGTATATCAATCATGAAACATAATGCAATTAAATCAAAAGCAGAAACACATCAACATATAAGACACCAAGATTTTGACGTAGAAAACCTAGTTAAGGGAAAAACCACGGGGTGATTAACCCAAGATTGTATTCTCTGTTAGAAGAATAGAAAGAGCAAAATGGCACATGCTAATTAGGGCTCACTGCCTGAACACACTGCTCACAAGAGGCCCACTGCCTACAAGAGACACATTGTCTATAAAAGAATAAGTATCACATACTTGAACTGGAAAATAGCATCTTCACCATGCTTGAGTCAGTGCCATTTAAGCCCAATACTTTTGCTCTGCCTTTTGCTCTCCTCCTTGCTACCACTCACTCATCTTCCCCAAGACTACTTTGAAATGACTTCACAACCCCTTATTTATACAAGACATCAACTTAGGAATAATCATCTAAGTCGGTAAACATCTACAAGAACATCTGCAAGATGTGTAACTCATCTAGTCGGCCAATCTCAAGAAGAACACCATCATCCGGAGGTTATTCTTCAATTGCGAGCTCCAACTCCAGTGCAGACCACCAACATGAGCTAGACACGATCCAAAGACATTCACAAGATTTCCTAAATCACCAAGAACATCCGCACTTCATCTGCATACTGAAA
The DNA here is from genome assembly GCA_027924645.1 of Cunninghamia lanceolata. Lineage (NCBI taxonomy): Eukaryota > Viridiplantae > Streptophyta > Pinopsida > Cupressales > Cupressaceae > Cunninghamia > Cunninghamia lanceolata. The sequence goes on from BSBN01000634.1 coordinate 7,695,476, forward strand.
TCCTTCTCTCCTTCATCTGGAACCTCAAGAACACAGTCTGTCACCACTGTCTCAAAGGATTAGATGCTTGTGGACCTTCAACCCATGAACCAATCGAGTTGACACTTCACAAGGACTTCCTCAACACTCTCTCAAATCCACAGAATAGGATAATGCATTTCCGAATCTCACCGGACCTATCTGTGTCACTCTGTCACCTCTGCACACCTGCCGGAACCGGTTTTACTTGAATGATCACAACTTCTTTAGATCTTCATGCGGACCTCTGAAATCTTTACTGGATCACCTTAAGACACATATCTAGAAACCCTTTAAACCGCATCCTCTGATCCTCAACTTATCTGGGACTTTTACCTTACTGTCTTCATTGTTCTTCTCTATTCCTGATTAGGACTAATTTTCTCAATATCCTCAGCACTCAGCTCATCTAATCCTTTTCATCAATGCAACAGGAGTATGTTGACATCAATGATAACACTAGTTAGGCCCATACTTGCAACAATCTCCCCCTTTGTCATTGATGGCAACATATGATGTGAAAAAATGTTTTGACCATCAAGACAAGAACTTCTCCTTACTGTCACAACTCCCCCTATCAGCAACAACCATTTCCATGTCTTCTCTCCCTTTACTGCTCCCCCTTTGATCAAAAACTATTTGTTTTTCACATGTCTTCTCTTCCCCTTTGACATCAATGGCAAAGGGCACATACTTGTAATTCTATCACTTCAGAATCATACCTACTGCTCCCCCTGAGTAGCAGCTCCCCATCATCAATCCGGATCACAAGATATGACTGTGATATCCACCAGACTAATGCACATCAGTGCATCTTAGTTCATCACCGGAGGGGCAATAACCCCTAACTTCTCCCTGAGATACTCAAAAGAGTCCTTAGGTAGAGGTTTAGTAAAGATATATGCAATTTGATCCTTGTAAGGCACAAACTCCAATCTGACTTCATTCTTGTGCACTTGCTCTCTTAGAAAATAAAACTTGATAGATATATGCTTAGTCTTTGAATGCAACACCGGATTCTTAGATATATTTATTGCACTTAAATTATCACAGAAGATTGTAATAGGCTCCTCATACTCCACTCTTATGTCTCTTAGCATTTGCTTCATCCACAAAACCTGAGTGCAACTACCTGCTGTTGCAATATATTCTACTTCAGTTGTGGACAGAGCTATTGCCTCTTATTTTTTGCTTAGCCAAGAAACTAATCTCTTCCCCAAAAAGAATGCTCCACCACTGGTACTCTTCCGGTCATCCACATCTCTTGCCCAATCAGCATTTGTATATGCATGAAGAGAGAAATCATGATCTCTAGGATACCATAGACCATACTCAACTGTCCCTTTTAGATATCTAAAAATCCTCTTGATTGCCATGATATGAGATTCTCCAGGATCAACCTGAAATCTAGCAACAAGACCAACAGCCTACATAATGTCTGGTCTAGTTTGAGTAAGATACAACAATCCTCTAATCATTGACCTATACTTTGTCTAATCAGCCTTAGGAGAGTCATCATCTTTGCTCAATTTACATCCAGTTGCCATGGGAGTATTAATTGGTTTTGAGTCTTCCATCCCAAATTTCTTCAATAATTCTTTCACATATTTGGTCTGAGAAATGAAGATTCCTTTCTTTGTTTGAGTGATTTGCAGTCCCAAGAAGAAATTCATTTCACCAAGCATGGACATCTCAAATTCACTTTTCATTTGATTTGCAAAGGTTTTTCAAATACTATCTCTTCCTCCAAAAATGATGTCATCAACAAACACTTCAACAATCAAGATATTTTCATGGTCAATTTTAAAATACAAATTACTGTCAGTAGTACCTTTGTTGAAACCAATCTTCAAAAGATGTTTATCCAATCTTTCATACCAGGCTCTTAGGGCTTGCTTCAGTCCATACAGTGCCTTCTTCAACTTGCAAACCATATTACTATGATCAGACAATTGAAATCCATCTGGTTGCTCAATGTACACTTCTTCCAAGTCACCATTTAGGAAGGCAGACTTGACATCCATCTAATATACTTTAAAATTTTTGAAGGTAGCAAATGCAAGAAATAATCTAACTACTTCAATTCTTGCCACCGGAGCAAAAGTTTCTTCAAAATCAACTCCTTCTATTTGAGAATAGCCCTTGCAGACCAATTTGGCTTTATTTCTGATTACTTCACAAACTTCATTTAGTTTGTTCTAGAAGACCCATTTGGTTCCAATCACATTCTTGTTTCTAGGTCTAGGAACAAGATCCCAAGTGTGATTTTTCTCAATTTGCATCAACTCTTCCTCCATTGCTTTGGTCCAGTTTTCATCATTGCAGGCTTCATTTAATGTCTTAGGTTCAATCTTTGAAATCAGACAATACTCATCTGAATTTTGAGCAATTCTCCTTCTAGTTTGCACACCTTTGCTTTTGTCACCTATGATCTGATCTTCAGAGTGGTTTAGTCTTACATACCTTAGAACTTTGGGAGTTTCTTGCACTTTTGCTTCTTGATCAAGCTCATTCAAACTTATCTCTTCTTCCTAATTTATTAGATCAGTTTGAATCTGACTTTCAGAAGAGGTTTGGGCTTCTTGAATCAGAACACCATTCTAATCATCTTCATTATATTCATAAAACCTTGAGGGTTTCTCAATTCCCTCATCAACCTTCACATTTGTACTTTCTATTATCTTTCTCAGTCTCTTTTTATAACACTGATATGCTTTGCTTTGAGTAGAGTAACCCAAGAATATTCCTTCATCACTTCTAGCATCAAACTTTCCTAGATCTTCATCTCTTTTAATGTAACATTTGCTACCAAAACTCTGAAATACCTAATAGTAGGAGTGATGCCAAACCAAAGTTCATAAGGAGTCTTACCGGTATTGCTTCTGATTTGAACTCGATTGAGAGTATAGACTGCAGTGCTGACAGCTTCTCTCCAATAGATCTGAGGAACATTTTCTTCCATCATCATGGTCCTAGAAGCTTCCTAGATGGTCCGGTTCTTTCTTTCCACTACTCCATTCTGCTGTGGAGTCCTAGGAGTAGATAACTGCCTCTTTATTCCATGTTTCTCATAGAACTCTAAGAACTCACCGGATGTGAATTCCCCATCTCTATCAGACCTTAGACATTTTAGTTTTAATCCAGTTTCATTCTCTACCATAGCCTTGAATATTTTGAATTTCTCAAGAGCTTCTGATTTCTCTTTCAGAAAGGTTACCCACATCATCCAGGAATAGTCATCAATTAGTAACATGAAGTATCTATCACCTTGCACACTCCTGGTTCTTGTCGAGCCACAAAGATCAGTATGAACTAAGTCCAATAATCTGGTAGAAGACAGTTCCTTACTCTTGAATGTGACTCTGCTCAGCTTACCCAACTGACATTCTTTACACAAGCTATTTGTAGGTTTCACCAATTTTGGAAGATCTCTTACAGCTTGAGTATTGCTTATCTTGATGATATTATCAAAATTCACATGACACATTCTCTTATGCCATAACCAACTCTGATCAACTTGAACAAATAAGCAACGTTTACCAATACCAACCAAGTGGAAGATATTACCTTTAGTTTGGGTACCAGATGCAATCTTTATTCTAAAACTTTCAAAGATCTTACATTTTCCATTCTTGAACCGGAGATCATAGCCTTTGTCCACCAATTGTCCAACACTGAGAAGATTGTGCTTCAAACCTTCAACATATAGTACATTACCGGTTTTATTCCTTCCATCAAAATAAATAGTTCCTCTTCCTCTGATTCTACGAGCAGAATTATCACCAAACTTTACCACTCCTCCTTCATACCTTTCCAAATCTATGAACTTATTTTTGTCACCTATCATATAGTGAGAGCAACCACTGTCAATGACCCAATCATCCTTTTCTTCAATTTGAGCAGCCAAAGCTCTTTCTATAACTTTATGATTGACAGATTCAGAGGATATTAGTTCTTCTTCCTTGATGGCAATAAACACCCAATCACTTCCAGATTTGTTTCCTGTCTCAGATTCATCATCTGTTACTCCTTCATTATCATCTTCTTCATAAACATAGTAGCAATTCTTTTGGAACCTTGATCTATTAGGATTTGGCCTTGAAAATCTTTCCAGACACCTTGAGGCAAAATGACCAATCTTATTGTAGTTAAAACACTTAAAAGGCAATTTTCCTTCATATTTACCGGATCCTCTTGGCAGTCTCTTTGCAATAAGGGCTTCAAGTTGAGCAGTTTCTACTTCTTCTTCTTCTAGGTCTTTTCTTGCTTTTTCATACCATGATAATTTCCTTGATGAGTTCTCTCCTGGATCAAACCTTTGTTTGCCTTTTACAGAGGCACTAGCTTTGAATGCAGATTCAGTCTTGGGGGAGTCATCTCCAAACTCGATCATTTCAAATGCAGCCAATTGATCTCTTGTGACAGTTGTATGGGCTCTGAATTCTTCAATGGCAGCAAACTTTGATTTTATAAGAGGCAGGAAGGGATCTGAGAATTTTGCCAATAATCTCATTTTCATCCAAGACTCCACCAGCATTTCTAATTCCACAAACAATCTCATTTACCCTTGGTATAAAAGTAGTAATATTTTCATCATCTCTCATCTTCAAATTTTCAAATTTCCCTTTCAAACTCTATAACCTTGCACATTTAACATACTTGTCTCCTTCATGCAAAAGTTCTAGTTTTTGCTAAATCTCAAAAGTAGTTGGTAGGTCAACAACATTTGAGAGCTCTAAATTAGATAATGCACATAGAAGAGCTTCTATAGTCTGCAGATTATTTTTAGCATCTGTAATTTCATTTGGGGCTTTCAGACCACCCTGGGAGGTGTATACTGTGTTGTAGCCATGGTCCAGTATGCCATTCCCATACATTGCAAGTGACATTTCATGCGACCTTTCCAAAGATTAAAATTAGTTCCATCAAACTTCAGACTATCCTTCTTGTAAGACGACATCCTGGATCTCCTCAAGCGGTCAAGCTCCTTTTAGAGGAACTTGGCTCTGATACCAATTGTTAGACTTAGGGCACACAACTGAGAGGGGGGGTGAATCAGTTGTGTAAAACTTTCTCTCAATTTCACGCTTAAATCCTCTTAGTGATTAGCAGTATATCAATCATGAAACATAATACAATTAAATGAAAAGTAGAAACACATCAACACATAAGACACCAAGATTTTGACGTGGAAAACCCGGTTAAGGGAAAAACCACAGGGTGATTAACCCAAGATTGTATTCTCTATTAGAAGAATAGAAAGAACAAAATGGCACATGCCAATTAGGGCTCACTACCCAAGCACACTGCTCACAAGAGGCCCACTACCTACAAGAGACACACTATCTACAAAAGAATAAGTATCACATACTTGAACTGGAAAATAGCATCTTCGCCATGCTTGAGTCAGTTTCATTTAAGCCCAATACTTTTGCTCTGCCTTTTGCTCTCCTCCTTGCTACCACTCACTCATCTTCCCCAAGACTGCTTTGAAATGACTTTGCAACCCCTTATTTATACAAGACATCAACTTAGGAATAATCGTCTAAGTCGGCAAACATCTACAAGAACATCTACAAGATGTGTAACTCATCCAGTCGGCCAGTCTCAGGAAGAATGCCATCATCTGGAGTTATTCTTCAATTGCGAGCTCCAACTCCAATGCGAACCACCAACACAAGTTAGACACAATCCAAAGTCATTCACAAGATTTCTTGAATCGCCAAGAATATTCGCACTTCATCTACATACTGAAATCCTTCTCTCATTCATCCAGAACCTCAAGAACATAGTCTGTCACCACTGTCTCAAAGGATTAGATGCTTGCGGACCTTCAACCCATGAACCAATCGAATTGACACTTCACAAGGACTTCCTCAACACTCCCTCAAATCTGCAGAATAGGATAATCCATTTCCGGATCTCACCGGACCTATCTGTGTCACTATGTCACCTCTACACACCTGTCGAAACCGGTTTTACTTGAATGATCACAACTTCTTTAGATCTTCATGCAGACCTCTGAAATCTTTACTGGATCACCTAAAGACACATATCTAGAAACCCTTTAAACCGCATCCTCTGATCCTTAACTTATCTGGGACTTTTACCTTACTGTCTTCACTGTTCTTCTATGTTCCTAATTAGGACTAATTTTCTTAATATCCTCAGCACTCAGCTCATCCAATCCTTTTCATCAATGCAACATGAGTATGTTGACATCAATGACAACACTGGTTAGGCACATACTTGCAATAGAAGGCACCTATTATCAACAAGTAAAGATAGATAAAAATGGTATTATATTTATTGATTCTATGCCAGGACAAAAGGTTCTACAGTATAGTCACTTAGTTATAACAACAAGATTGATTTTAGAAACTTTACAAAAAAGAGGACATGGCCAACAAAAGTGGAGGTTGTCTATTGAATATTACGAAAATATTTTATAGATAATAAAAGATAGAGAAGATCCAGATTATATGTACCAAGAACTCTAACTACATTATTGAAGAGCGGGTTGAACCAATCGATACATGGTATGAAGGTATATGTACACTTGAATTATCTATTGATTATTGATTTATTTTAAAATGTACATGATTCTTGATAGTTCTTTCCTTTCAAATTTTAATTTCAATGGTTCTTAATTCAAATTTTATTATAATCAAACATGATCAAGCTACAAACGAGCTATAAATTTATTTACACAGTTTTTTATTTTTACAATTATGTAGGTCTGTACCTATAAGGATTTCAAGTTATAAAATTAAACTTCATGTTGTGCAGGTATGATTTCTAAACTATATATAGATAGTCTTAGATGTCTTGGGTGTCTAGAGGTGTCTTAAAGGTCTTACAGTTTCTTAGGTGTTTTAGGTCTTAAGTGTCTAGTGTCTTAAATGTGTCTTAAATGTGTCTTAAATATGTCTTCTAGACCTATCTTAGGTCTTATGTGTCTTAGATATATGTCTTAAGTGTCTTAAAAAGTTAGATTAGGCATCTTAGACCTTTCTTAGGTGTTTTAAGTGTCTTAGGTGTCTAGGTGTCTTAAATGTGTCAAGTAGATATGTCAAGTAAGTGTCTTAAAGGTCTTAGGTGTCTTACTGTATGTCTTAAGTTCCTTAGGTGTCTTATCTATATGTCTTAATTCTTAGGTGTTTTAGAGGTGTACTATGGTGTCTTATAGGTCTTAGGTTTCTTAGGTGTTTTAAGACTTAGGTGTCTAGGTGTCTTAAATGTGTCAAGTAGGTATGTCTTCTAAGTGTCTTAAAGGTCTTAGGTGTCTTAGTGTATGTCTTAAAAGTCTCTTAAAGGTCTTAGGTGTCTTAATGTATGTCTTAAGTGTCTTAAAGGTGTCTTCTAGGTCTTAGGTCTTAGGTTTTAGGTGTCTTAGGTCTTAGGTGTCTTAGGTTTTAGGTGAGGCCACTGAGCTTCCACCTTCATGTGGTTGGCCTTGTCAGTACAGAATAAATATTTCTCGAAGCTAAGGGAAGCTCTTTTTTTTGTATCCTTATTATGTAGGGGTCTCAAACTTAACAAACAAGTATATATTTCAATCATTTTTCAATCATACTAAACTCTCTTTAACTTGATATGACCAAGTAACAAGGCTACACAGCTTCAAATGGCACTAACACTAGACAATCTCTTCAACAAACAATTGAAACACCTTGAACTATGTGGGAATGACATCATAGTAAACCAATAATGACTCTCGAGCCCAAGATTAGTATAATTTATCTAAAAGTATTCAAGTGATCTATAAAGTTGATAAATAACCTTTGAAGGGGTTCAATTCAACACAATGGAGGCATAATTCACAACAATGGGCTCATTTTTCAATCATACTAAACTCTCTTCAACTTGATATGACCAAGTAACAAGGCTACACAGCTTCAAATGGCACTAACATTGGACAATCTCTTCAACAAACAATTGAAACACCTTGAACTATGTGGGAATGACATCATAGTAAACCAATAATGACTCCCAAGCCCAAGATTAGTATAATTTGTCTAAAAGTATTCAAGTGATCTCTAAAGTTGATAAATAACCTTTGAAGGGGTTCAATTCAACACAATGGAGGCATATTTCACAACAATGGGCTCATTTTTCAATCATACTAAACTCTCTTCAACTTGATATGACCAAGTAACAAGGCTACACAGCTTCAAATGGCACTAACACTAGACAAGCTCTTCAACAAACAATTGAAACACCTTGAACTATGTGGGAATGACATCATAGTAAACCAATAATGACTCCCAAGCCCAAGATTAGTATAATTTGTCTAAAAGTATTCAAGTGATCTCTAAAGTTGATAAATAACCTTTGAAGGGGTTCAATTCAACACAATGGAGGCATATTTCACAACAATGGGCTCATTTTTCAATCATACTAAACTCTCTTCAACTTGATATGACCAAGTAACAAGGCTACACAGCTTCAAATGGCACTAACACTAGACAATCTCTTCAACAAACAATTGAAACACCTTGAACTATGTGGGAATGACACCATAGTAAACCAATAATGACTCCCAAGCCCAAGATTAGTATAATTTGTCTAAAAGTATTCAAGAGATCTCTAACATTGATAAATAACCTTTGAAGGGGTTCAATTCAACACAATGGAGGCATATTTCACAACAATGGGCTCATTTTTCAATCATACTAAACTCTCTTCAACTTGATATGAGTTTAAATTGATTTAAATCAAGTATTGAAAATGATAATGTGACAGGATATATATAGGTTCTTGCACACATGTGGGAAAAGTTGCATTAAATGATCAATTGTTATAAGTGTGGAGATTAACTGAAAATTTTCAATTTTGATGGATTGCATGATTGTTCTAAAGTTCCACTTGAAGATGGAAATAGAGGTGTAGAACTAAAATGCAATTTTAACTATAAATTTACACTTTTACAAATTACCACCAAAATCCCCCTTTGTAATTTACTACCAAGAACTAGAAATTGGGAATAAGTTTGTAATAACTAAAAAGATGCCTTATGTCTCTAAAATCCCACTTTATATTTTGAGTTAAGAAATAAATCCTAAAATCAATTTGTAAAAAAATCTTATTTTGAGTTAAGTAAATAACAAATATTTTTTAAGCATTAGCGAGTCACAATTTATCATTTTGTAAATCTAGCAAAAAATAGAGGAGTTCAAGCAACTTACAAAATAAAAATAAAAATGACAAATAAAAGACATTTGAGGCTCTATGTCAAGAAGAATAAAAATGAGGACAACAAAACCTAGAGACCACTTGATGGTTTCTTGTTTTAAAATTTATATATTGGAGGCATGAGATAGTGGACTTTAAGGTTCTTTTGTAGGTGCTTTTATAATTTAATATATGAGATAGTGGACTTAAAGTACCTATTTTATTATTTGAGAAAGAGGAATATGTTCATGTGATTATGACTTATCACTTGTAATGACAAAATAAGTTGTATTGTCTATTATTGTATGGAAAAGCAAATATATAAGTATGTTTACAAAAGGAACAATTATTTTTATGTTAAGTTCTTTTAAATGAAAGGTGGCTTGATATTGTTATTTAAATTTCATATAATCAATGGTCACTTTACTTCATTTACTACATGTTTAATCATGAATAAATATTATACCTTTTTAGATTTTGTTACCTTTGAAATAGTGTGTTATGAGGCTTGTTAGATATTGTATAATATTAAATTGTTTAATTATTTTGTTTGAAATTAAACATAACATTAGCAATTAGATTTTCCTTTAGAGAAATATAGAATAAGTTAAAGTCCTTGATAAACAATAAACCTTAGAATTGTCTCTTTTGCAATTGTAAATCCTAGTTAGTTTAAAAAATTTATAGTAACATGAAAATTAAATTATTAAGTAGACAAATAGTGAAAAAATATATAGCAATATTGGTGTTCTTCATTTGCAACCTAGTACAGTTGTGATAGTATATAGAATATTTTCATAGCTATACATCGAATGGAATAAAATTAAACGTGAATTTGAAGATAGTAGTCTATACACTGGATTAAATCAAATTACTCACATTTTTGAGTCATCAACTAACCTTTGAACACACTTATATTTGTACTCCTAATATTCAACACTCAGAATTCATAAACAACCTTAGAATCATAATTCACAATCCTAGTTTAAGTCACTAACACAAGTCTTTAGTGTAGATTGAATACACAATTCACATATTCATTGGTAGAGCTTCATAGTAGGACACTTAGCTTGAACATGGGGAAATTAGAGGCACTAGGAACACATGGCATTGGATGGGATCCCCAAATACTCTTCCTATTAGGTTTTGATGAAAAGATGCAAACCATATTTTCCCATTTTGAACTTCTTAAGACAACTCTAATTAAGATTTTTTATGTTTATGTGGCTCATATTATTTGTGATTAATAATGTGAGTGATTGGTAGATATTTCCACATATTTGCAACATTAGCATTTTTTATGACTTAAATATTGACCTATCATGTAGCCTCTAGAATTTTGTTGATTTTCTTAATAATAAATTTTGTTAGTGGTGGCACATATATCCTATGATTTAAAGGACCACTACCATATTGCCCACTTTTATAATTTAATATATGAGATAGTGGACTTTATATTTATTAATAGGTATGTTTTGTTGGATTTACGGTTTTTAAAAATAATTTAAGTTTGTTAAATCTAGCAACTTTAGCTAAATTCTAGGTAGTTTCTAATTTTACTAGGTTTAAATATGTACTACTTCATTTGCTTAGATATCTTCCTATATTCATTTTCTATTTCCCAACTTAATCTTATTTTAGATTAGGAATATAGCCTAATTAGGACACATTTAGAAATTTAGATAAAAGAAAAAATAACACTAACTTATTAAGCATGTAACTCATAATATAAATATCGAAATGTAAATATAAAGCATGTGACTCATAATAAGAACATCTCTAAGATATAAAACATAAGTACATACATATAATATCCAAATATAAAACATGTGACTCATAATAACAACGTCTAGATATAAAAGTTCATGTGACTCATAAAAATGTCTAGATAAAATATAATAACATGTAAGTCATAATGTCCAAATGTACTGTAAATATAAAACATCTGAATCATAATAAAAACTCATAAATGTCTCTCTCTACGAGTGGATTGACCCTCGCTCTGTCTCGAGCTGTGACATCCTAATCCCTGATTGGAGCCCTCGACTGATCCCTGACCCGAGCGCTATGCTGAGTTGTGGGTCGGGGTCTGCACATGAAACACCATAAAATTTTCAAATTCTATATATATACATGTACAAATATAATTTGTTTTGATTTTAAATAAATAAATAATACTTGACAAATCTAAATTACCTAGCATACACAGTCTGCATCATGTAGAGGAGTCTCAATGGAAGCATGACCTGATCCTACAACCTATATATGACATGTGTTCATACAATATATAAGCATTTGTGTATTTAGTTAGAAAACTTGTACACTTGATTGTATGTAGAAAGTTAACTTGATATATATGTGTACACTTAAATCAAACTTATATGTACATGTGATATATAGACCTGGTTTTTAAATACCTCATGATGATGACTAGGATCACTAGCATGATGCAAATCTCCATATCCAGGTTGTAAAACAGTAGCTTGTGTCTAATACACATGTACATTTAAGATTGCAATCAAGAGTCAAAGCTTCAATGTATGTGATTTTATTTCAAATTGAACTTATAATTTTTAAATATATAATTTATGAATTTAGATCATAATTTTTTTAAAAAATTGTACCTCAACTGCACCAGCAAAGGCCCTCCCAATCCCACTGAGGTCAAAATCATGGAGAGACAATGATACACGTGTAGATGGTGCAGTATCAGTGCCGAAAAGAAGCCTGCTATACTCACCTCCCATAACATCATGTGCAGTAACCTCAACCTCAGGACCAACTAGAACATGCAGAGGGGCAGAGTCTGTAGGACCAACTGGAACATCCTAATGTCCCCCCAAACCCTATGAACTTGACTCACCATGGCTCCTTCATCTACCAAAATATCGCTCGAGATGTGAGGATATAGCATCAAGTGGGATCCCATATTGATCGTTGATGAACTGGTATGAATCTAATAAATCACTGGCCAGGCATCTAGTCATATTCTGCAAAGCACTCTCTCCACTAATTTGTGCCACATCGTGTGGGGATGGTATATCAGCATGAATGTAACGATCTGAATAGCTGGTCAATGTGGCCTCAATGGATGGAATGTGAATCCTCAGGCACAACAAATACCTACCAACATGATCAAATGACAACTGATCAACCTCAGTGGCAATAGTCGCCATGCTCTCAAAAAACGTGCGTCTCGAGGGGGTCAATGTTGGTTGGGCGGCATTTGCTAGTTCCACATGTTTTGGAAGAACTAAAAGATTTGGGCCAACTAAGGACCTCTTGTTCTGAAGAGGTGGCGCATTTTCTCTTCTATACTCAGGTCTCTCTGCAAACCTCCCTTTCCCCTGACCAGCATGTTTAGGGAAAGATGTATAATCGACAGATAAATCTAAATGGAACTTTGCATATAATTGTTTGCAAAAATACAATGGCAACTCTGTAGGAGTCAAGGACAACACTGAGAGGGGGGGTGAATCAGTGTTGTGTGATTTTTCAAATCTTTTTACAAACTTCAACTTTTAGAGCACAAGAAAAGAAAGATACCATTGGTTTGTCAAATATATGCACATGACTATGAAAAGAAAACAAAATTTCATAAGTAAATCATACACACAGAGAGAAGATTATGACACAAGATTTGCACGAGTGGAAAACCCTCTAGGGGTAGAAAAACCACTCCAAAACTGCCTCACTGGCTTAACTAAAAAACATGCCTCACTGGCAATACAAAATGTATCTAGGAGCACCAACTCCTTATGGAGCACCAACTCCAATACCAAACAAAAGCACCCACTTCCAACACTGATATACCTCACTGGTAAACAAATAGGTCTCACTGACCAACAAGCCTCATTGGCTAATACAAGGCCTCACTGGCAAACCAAATCTTCACTTGAAGTAATAAACAAGATCAGAGGGACACTCTTTCCATTCAATTCAATATTTCATCTATGTATAATACAAACTCCATTTGTGATTTCTCCATGTGTATGTCTCCAATCCTGCATCTGATGCTCAAATAATTCATCCTGCATATTCAACTTCATATTGTCTTCTTGCTTAATTCAATCTATATCATTCAAGAGGATGTCATAGAAAATGTCTTCAATCTGTATACAGTTCCACACACACACACACACACACACAGCCAATGTACTTGTTAAAACCATTATATACAAATTCTGAATATCTTTTCATATTCCTTTCCTCTGCAAAAATTCATTGACCTTTCATATTCATTTCAATCTGAACAGTTTGTCTTCAATAAAAATCAGTGCCCTATAAGAGAAAATAAAATCTCTTTTACTTGAATCCTCTTCATATTTTCTTCAATGCCTTTTCATTTTCTTTTTCTCTGCAAACATCTCACAAAAATAAAATCAATTTCTTTTCAATTTTCATCTATGAAATCTTATTCTGCCTCTAAAAAAATTCTTCAATATCTCTAATCCTCTTCTTTAAAAATCACCTTTACTGATTCCAAAATCACCATTAAAAAATCTCTTCAAAAATATACCTTCAAAATGAATTTAATTCATTCAACTCCTATTCATAAAAAAATTCTTTCCATATCTTTCATATTCAAGCCCAAAAATTTCCTTCATAATGAACTTTGCCTTCACAAAAAATATCTTCAAAAAAAATTATATATATCATACTCAAAAAATCCATCTGCAATTTTCTTAACAAGTCATTCTCCTCACTTTCATAAAAACTTCCCTTAAAAACATATTTATAAATCTCCTCCAATAAAAAATCTTGCCTTTTTCAAACATCAAAAATCTGCCTTTTTTAAAAAACAAAAAAACTCCTTAAAAAGGCTAAATTTTATGTCATAAAAATATGACATAATACCGACCACCAAAAATGGAGATAAATAGGAAAGTTTCTAAGATAAAAAAATAAATCAAATATCATCTTTTTCGGGCTGCATAAGGAAATAAACTTCCCACTTCAAAAAATATTCGGTGACTTAACTAAAGATCTTAAAAAGGAACTTTTGGTGCCTATAACAATGTGAATAAGATGAACCTATATACCTTTTTAAAAATGTTTAAGCCTTTTCTAAGAATGGAATTTGTTCATCAAATCACGTTGTGGCTTTATGAACCTATGGTCACTTGAATATTTCAAAAGATCTTTCACATTTATCTCTTTATCTAAACCGGTGGTGTTTAGTAGAAAAGGTAATGAGCTAGTTAAACTCATGACACAAATACCTTCTACTAGGTCAACTTTAGTGATAATAACCTATTACAAATAAAGCTTTATAGATTGCATATTAGGATTTAGCCTTAGAGATTAGAAATCCTTTAGGGTTTAGATCTTCAAATTAGAATCAAATCCTTAATGCAAGACTTTATGGACTTTGTGAGAGCTCTATAATTCTCTGCTAGTCTGAAGCAACTCTTCAACAATTTATCAACTTGTCAAACATCCACCAACAGTGACCTCAACTCCAATGAACATCTTATCCTTGTATCAACACAAGCTTTGATCAAGCACCAAATTTTGTAACTCTGAATGAATGGTATCAACATCATTTCTCAACTGCAATATTCAACACATGCATTGTGTCATTTCCTTAACACCATAATAACAAGATAGACATTAACAACCAATGTGATCATCAATTGATCAATCAAGTCCTGCAAACCTATCAATCAATTATGACTGATACCTTCAACCTGTGTCTGTCATAAACATTACACATATTGTTCTTACTTATGATGCTTATCAGTCCTTATCCTGAATGAAGACTTTGCACTGTTAGCAAGATAATAAACTCCATCATCAGTATAAGCAATTGAAGAACAACAACACCATTGATGATCGACACATCACATGGAAGGTATATACTAACCAAGCCAACTCAACTAACAACATCATTATTGAAGGCATAATCAACACTCTTATCCTATCCAAATGAACAACTCCTAATTGAAGTTCCCAACTGTGAAAGACATGATCCTGAACAACCTATATACCTCTTATGAAGATGCACACTAACTCAACACCCTCAATAACTCTTTGACATCAATGACAAACTAGCACCATCAAACTCATCATTGTTTGGCCATTTGTGATGAGCTGCCAAAAACCTAGGATAGATAAAAGGACCGACAACTACATCCACACACTTGGTGGGAGAATAGCCTCTCACTCTCTCTTTTCCCCTATAAGAAGGGAACATGCTGAGAACATTATCTACTAAAACTAGCCTAGAAATAGATGACCATATCTCCTGGCCAACAACACTCTGGGAAAGCGATGCATAGAACTTGTCAACACTAATGTCATCATAGGGATTGTATGATTGAACAACTTGGATCATACGTGTGATCTCATCCCTAATCCTAACCAACATATCTCTACCTAAAAAGTTTGGTGTATTGTGAATAGAACTATTCAGTTCATCCAAAGCTCTTTGAAACCTCTGAATGGTCCCAGCATATAATGTAGAATTATCACTATCGCCAGGTTGACCTAACTGATGTGATTGATGTGATGATTGGTCATCCATGTGGACCTAAATTTATCTATAGTATGATAATTAAATTTTCTGTCAAACATATTGCATGTCACGATGTAAATAAACCTACATATAAATTTTCCCAACTACTACATACATCTTTAAAAAATCCATGATATAAATGCACACGTGCTTCTCAAATAAACCTGCACCTTAGATGCTTGCAAGTACATAAATAATAGGCCTATCAACCAAATCTGAATCAACCATAAAACACAGAACTAGGAATGCATAGAAAATCCAAATTTAAAGTCACATGTAGCATGTAGCATATTGACATGACAGCCATATAGGAATTTGTATAAATCAGATTTTATCATAATTCATATAAATCATATTTTATCCTATAGTAGTTGGAGTCATAAGAAGGTATATTTCCAATCTAGAAGAAAAGCATTCAACAATCTATAAAAGGCAAACTCTATTTAACATTCTAGAGTATTATATATGTATATATATCTAGTGTATGTTGTTTCCTTCTTTAACCATGTTATTCTCAAGCATTTGATGGGCAAATTTGAATGGATAACCTTACAAGGGATAAAAGGGCATGTCCTGAATTGTTGTAGCACTTGATTTGACCTGTTTTATGTGTGAACTGACTCCCACCCAGCACCCATCAGCCACTTGCTACTTCTGATCACCACAACCTTTCCAATAACTTATGCACAAATTCTTTCTTGAATGGTTTCAAATTGTGATTAATTTTCCATCACCATAACCTTGATAAAAACTTATGCACAAAATTCAATAAAGAAGAATTTATGCAGAAATTCTCTCTGGAATGATTTCAAATTTTGATATATTTTTTTAGCTTATATTGTGTAGATGAAATTTTATGTTCTTTGTAGTTTCCTATTGCGTCATGGTATAAGGTCAGGGCTTAAATTTGACAGTCGACCTTGCCTGTCAAGCAATTTTTTTATGACAGTTATCTATTCAATGTTGCCTTTAAAATACTATGACCTATCTTAGTATAAGTAGATTATATAAAAATCAGATATATATATCAACATAATCCTATGTAAATTTTGATAGTTTGTCCAAAATCTTTCCTTTCATATGATAGTCATTTTAAAATTTTGATTGTATTTAAAAGCAAAAATGGCTAAATACAGTTATACAACTGTCAAATTTAAGCCCTGTATAGGGTAGGTGTGGCGCTGTTAACTCCCTCATATCCATTCAAATTCATAGATGTATTGATGGATATGAGGGAGGATGCTGGCAAGGGCTGTGGAATTTGGCTTTACACCAGCCAATTGCATTTTCTTTAAAATTTCTAAAATAGGCTTACATAGATCTAGTGTATGTTGTTTCCTTCTTTAACCATGTTATTCCCTAGCATTTGATGGGCAAATTTGAATGGATAACCTTACAAGGGATAAAAGTGCATGTACTGCATTGTTGTAGCACTTGATTTGACCTGTTTTATGTGTTAACTGACTCCCACCCAGCAGCCATCAGCCACTTGCTACTTCTGATCACCACAACCTTTCCAATAACTTATGCACAAATTCTTTCTTGAATGGTTTCAATTGTGATTAATTTTCCATCACCACAGCCTTGATAAAAACTTATGCACAAAATTTAATAAAGAAGAATTTATGCACAAATTCTCTCTGGAATGATTTCAAATTTTGATATATTTTTTTAGCTTATATTGTGTAGATGAAATTTGATGTTCCTTGTAGTTTCCTATTGTGTGATGGTATAGGGTAGGTGTGACTCTATTAACTCCCTCATATCCATTCAGATTCATAGATGTATTGATGGATATGAGGGAGGATGCTAGCAAAGGTTGTGGAATTTGGCTTTACACCAGCCAATTGTATTTGCTTCAAAATTTCTAAAATAGGCTTACATAGATCTAGTGTGTGTTGTTTCCTTCTTTAACCATGTTATTCCCTAGCATTTGATGGGCAAATTTGAATGGATAACCTTACAAGGGATAAAAGTTCATGTCCTGCATTACTGTAGCACTTGATTTGACCTGTTTTATGTGTGAACTGACTCCCACCCAACAACCATCAGCCACTTGATTTGACCTATTTTTAGTTGTATGTAGGCATTTTTACAGTAAAATACAATCAAAATTTTAAAAAGACTGTATCATATGAAAGGAGAGATTTTGGAAAAACTGTCAAAATTTATATGGGATTATGTTGATATATATATTTGGTTATTTATATAATCTATTTATACTAAGGTATGTCATAGTATTTTATAGGCAGTATTGAATAGATAACTGTCATAGTATTTAAGCCATGTTCCCTAGCATTTGATAGGCAAATTTGAATGGATAACCTTACAAGGGATAAAAGTGCATGTCCTACATTGTTGTAGCACTTGATTTGACTTGTTTTATGTGTGAACTAACTCCCACCCAGCAACCATCAGCCACTTGCTACTTCTGATCATGCCACAATCTTTCCAATAACTTATGCACAAATTCTTTCTTGAATGGTTTCAAATTGTGATTAATTTTCCATCACCACAACCTTGATAAAAACTTATGCATAAAATTCAATAAAGAAGAATTTATGCACAAATTCTCTCTAGAATGATTTCAAATTTTGATATTTTTTTTAGCTTATATTGTGTGGATGAAATTTTACAAACCCATTTTACTTGCACATACAATCATATAAGGTGCAGGTTTATTTCAAACACTGAACTATACATCGTGCCATACAAAATGTTTGACAAAAAATGCCAAGGTGAAGATCTAGATACATCATGCCATATAAAATGTTTGACAGAAAATGCACGCCAAGGTGAAGATGGCATACCTGGTTCAAGGTGGCGAGACTATTGCAAAAGGTGGCGGGGATGCCCTTCGCACGAAAAGCTTTCAAACCCTAGGTCATTGTCGCTATCGGAAAACAGTCGCCGTGAAATGTGGCAATTTTTTTTTTTTTAACAGCATGATTTCGGGTGAAACAATCTCACCCCCAGATCGACTTGCCCACAAATAGCTTGCCACATATGCGCCACGCAGCGGCTACGTGTATTCAGGCGAAACAATCTCACCCCCAGATTGACTCACGCAAAAATGACTCGCTCTAAATTGTTTTGTTGGCCCAAAGTGTGACACAGCTTTGTGCTTTTATCCATAATTTCTTTTGAAATATTGTTATCAGAAATAATGGGATTGCATCCAATTCCACAAACATAGAGAGATGCAGAGGTGGCACTAGAAAACAAGAGATACAACAATTTCTATAGAAGAGCTGCTCAAAAATCTATGTATACAAAAATTCCACAGACTCTAAGAGATGCTTGTACTTAGGAATAGTGGTCACACTCAAAAATTAGTGCCTTTTGGTCTATGAGGAAGGATCTCAGTGATCCAAAAGCTACTACAAAATTTGAAGAAATCTCAAAAGATGAATATGTTCAACAAATTGTGCGATATAGAGCATCCCACTGTCACTGAAGCAACTAATGTTGAAAGTGATGATGAGGATGAAGACCAACCCACAGATCTTAGTTCCTATGCATTCAAACCTCATATGAGTGAGACCACAAGAGAAACATATACTACAGGGGCATCAATAGCCCAAAATTTGGGTTATGAAGGTGGTGGTTTGGGCCCCACAGGACAAGGCATTTGGATGGTACCATAGGTATACCCTAGAAAACCTAATGATCTTCGACTCGGCATTGGAGGTGATGAACAAGCCAAAGGGCATACACATATAGATCAGAAGATTAGTTTTATTCTAGCTTTAAGCCCTCAAAGTGAGATTCAATCACTAATAGTATCACAAGGCTCTTATGATCTACATGTTTCTCATTCTTTTCCTATAGGAGATGGTGGACATTCTAGTACTGCTGGTGGAAAATCTAGTGATGGTATAGGTAATAGTAGTAGTGGTGGTCAGCAAGAGCCGCAACAACAAACTCAAAAGAGGCCAACAATAACATTAGATGATACTATAGACAAACTTAGAGAACAAGGCCTTGTGAAGACTAAAAAGCAAAATATTATGACAGGTTTTGATTCCACATCAAAGCAATTATTTCTGAAAGGCACCCCCCTCCTATCGTTAGTGTGACTAAGACAGGAATGGATAATCCTCAGCCTCAATTAATTAGAGATGCTGCCAACACTACAACTACTCCTTCGCCATTCAAAGTTATGTCAAGTGTCACAGATTCTGATTACAAAGCTAAGTTTGAAAAGAAAGCAAAAATATCTAAAAGACATAAGAAGAAAATGCTAGAGATAGAGACTATTGCAACTTCAGAGCCTGCAACAACTAGGGTATTGACTACATTTGACCCAGAAATTGAAAAAATGGATTACATGATTATTATGCCCAAAGTTCAAGATAAACCAAAGGACCAAATGCAATGCTCTGACTATGAGGTGAGCACCATCCAAGTAAATTTTCCTGGAATGAAAAATTCTGACAAAATTAATGTATCAAAAGGAACAACGAAGTGGTGTACACATCATTGCTAAAGCAAGAGAGAAAAAAAGGTATGGTTGTTTTTAATTTCCTGGTAACCTTGTTGAATATATTGTCTAAAAATTAGAGATGTAATATAGACAGGTCACAGGTTCCAATAATTGAGTTACAACAGAAGGAAAATATATTCAGTGATGTTAATTCCATTCATATTGCTCATTTTCATTTGACTTTGTGATTTACGTAATAGGTTGCAGACTCAAATAGAAAAGTTACAGGGAGACATAGCAAATGAAAAAGCCAAGAGGAAAGTAGCAAAGAGCAAGACCAAAGAATTAGAGGAAAGGACAAAAAACTCTAACTCTACATCTACAAGTGAAGTGAATAAACAAACAGAGGTGGAAGTGAATAAACTGAAGAAAATGTTAAGTGAAAGTAAAAAAAATTATAATATTGAAAAAGCCAATTTAGAAAAATTAGAACAATCCTTGAATGAAGCCAATGACAAACTGCAAACAGTAGAAAAAGTAGGACAGTTGTGCAAATAAAATGTGGAGAAAGAGAGAAAAAAACTCTAAAATTTTGCAGATAAAACTGAAGAATGCAGAAAACGAAATAAAATCCTCCCAAAAGAAAGTATCTGAATTTTATAGAAACACAATGGTTTATATAAAACATAACATTTGGGAGAAAATAATGAAGAGGATTGATGATTTGTCTAAAATGTTTGATTCATTGATGATCTACTATTATGTAGTAATACACTCAAACATTACATTGTTGAAAATGGAGACATGGCCCAAATTCAAAATAGTCAGATGCAAACAAAATTTTGCAATCAATCTACATAGCTAGTGCCGAAGAATTGGAATCGAAAGGAATTCAGAACCATATTGATGCCACAATAAAGGCCTCATCTATCATTAAAAAATGTACGAAGCTGGAACAAGCAAAGGATCTTTTGGAACAAGCTGCAATATTGATAAAGAGGATGCAAACAGAGGAAGAATACTTCAAAAAGCTTGGTTTGCCAGTGGCTTTTGACTCATCATGTCGATACATTGGAAAGGCCGCTTTCAAAAAGAATATGGAGGATAAAATGAAGTTGGATAAGGACCAATTTCCTCAAAATTTTGATGAGGCAAACTTTTTGGATTCTATTGCACCACTAATAACCTTGAATGCAACTTTGAGTGATACATTCAAGTCAAGTCACTATATCAATTATAAAATGTTAACACACTTACAACTCGGTCACCATGGGTTAAGAAAAATTACACTTCCATCAGATGAAGAGTGGAGTACTCTACAAAAGTTGATAAAATGATTTAGTAATATGTGTTTCCAATAGAGCATTATGCAGAGTTGGTTTTGAGCAATTTATTGTACATTGTAAATGTAATACTTCAATGTATTCCTTTGGACCTTCATTCGAAAATCAATATAACACTGAAATCCATTTATGTGTTCAAATTATATGTATTATTTAATTGCCTACTTCAAGAAAACTCTGGTTTCTACACACATTAAATATTTGCTAATGTTGTATATTAATATGTTACTATTGTTGATTACTATGCAATGCAATAAAGGAAAACAAATGAAACACTACGGTGGTTATAGAGAAGAAAAATTACTTTGCATTTAGTTGAATGCTTGTAAAACTTATCAGTATCACACAATAATAATATGAAAATTTTAATTTTTTATATCGAAAATGAAGGATGTACATCACTAATAGACAAATAAAATGTCAACAACATTTTGGAGTTTGGAACATGAAATACAGTATAAATACCTAGTAACTACTAAATCCCTTCAAATTGCCAAATCATCTCATCATCCTAATTCTCCTCCCTCTGACCGTGATATCCAGTGTCATCCTAATCATGTTCTTCATTTTCTTCTATCTCCATATCTCCACTTAAGAGTGTCTCATCAACACCACTACCACTACATGTGGTTCTGGTATTCATTGTGTCACTGTCATGTGTACTATTATTGTTTGAAGTGTTGCACAACCCTCTTCTTTCACATAAGGACCTCCAGATTGCGAGTGCCCTATCAAAAGTAAAACTTTGGATATCATGTCTAATTGTATACATTCTCAAGCAATTTTCCAAATTCTTGTCAAGTTTATTTCTTATCTTTGATTTCAAGAACCCCAATGCACTAAAAACTCTCTCATCCTCCACCGACCCTAATATCATGGTTTGACATAAATCAACAAGTTTGAAAAATTCTAATAATGTATCACGTAATATTTCACTTTGACTTAAGGTTGCCCAAAGATTTGTTATCGATCCATCTTGGTGGGGAGCCTCCATGAGTTTAAATTGTTCCCTCATTGAAGTTGCAAATTGACCTGATTGCTCTCTAAGCTTAGTTTGATTTAAAGTTCCTTCTATTTGTTATCCATCGAATTCTATACTTTTGCAAAAATGATTTGTTAAGGTCTTTATCTTGTTGTGATAATCACTTCGCTGACAGTTGACCCAATGTTGAGGATACACTACAGACATGGCTTCAAATAGTTCATCATGAGGGAATCGATCTCTAATCTCCAAGGAAAGATATTTTGCAATATTCTTTAAAGTAGTACTTACAGAATTAATAATCTTGTCAAAATCTTCCATTAAAACAAGTTCTTCTCTAATAGTGTGCTTGACCTTGTTACAACAGTGCATTGGTATCTCAATTCCCTTTATAGAGACACATAACTCCCTGGCATCATTAAACTATAAAAAATTAGCAAGATTGGTCACATTTGTTATCAAGTGCCAGCTGCTAAATTTTGGACTTATGAAGGACTGGTTTGATAGATATAGATTATCGAGGGTCATGCATATCATTCGACACAGTCTAGTATATTCAGAAATATACATAGTTCTTTCTTGGGCTTTTTTCACAAGCACATTCATTTCCTCTAGCATGGGAAGAATACCAACTAAAATGTGGACTGTCTCTATGTCACTTAACCTATGTAAGAGGTCAAGAGCCCTGTCAACTGTGAAGCGATGGTCGTACATTACACCAATCAAGGATTGATATTCTGCTAAAACTCTTTTCGCTGGTTCATGCAAGGAGATCCATTTGGCATCAACATCCTTAAGAATCTTGTTTCCTGCAGTTATTCCCTCAACAAAATGTTGAAATTCCAAAAATTGTTTGGGACTTCGACAGAAGTATGAGTAGAGCTCGCGGACTAGATCTTCAAATTTTGATACTGTAGGAAACTTGCTCACCATTTTAAATGCTAAATTCATTCTGTGGGCCATGCAATGAATGCCAATCATGTATAGTGAAATAGAAGTTTGTAGTTTTACACACAGATTGTTCCTATGACCTTGCATTACTGAAGCTCCATCCGCCCCTACACACACCAACTTTCTAGCAATTGTGCAGTCATCCATACCTCCAATTTCATTCAAAGATTTTTTAACTATCTCAAATAGATTTTGTGATGTTGCATTCTCCTTCATTTTATAAACAGAGAGTAGATGAGGTTGGCGGACATGATTTGCCACAGTATACACATGCATACATACCCAAGAAGTATTATCTATTGTTGTAACTTCATCTAGAGATATTGCAATAAAAGTTGACTCTTATTTTTTCCTGTAAATCATATTTTTCCACATCAGCAAAACAATTTGCCAATTCCCATCCACTGTTTATTGACTAATGTGTGTTAGGAAAATTAGGAAAGCCCATAAAAGATAATAGACTATTATATTCTGGGTAGTCTGTCATAGGATGCCCTCTGATCAAAATATGAAAAACAACACCCAACTGAATAGTTTTTGCCATTTGTGCTTCTCCCATCATCTTTCCAAATTGAGCTTCAATTGAACCTGCACCTACATGAATCTTTGCCTTTCTTTGCATATGTGCATCATATTCGAGGGCATTCTTTACATGAAGACATTGTTCATTCGTTTTCCATCTTATCACTAATTTTTCATGTCCATCTATGATTTGTTTTTCATAAACTTTGCCAATATGTTTTTCTATGGTGTCAAGTTTTAGCCACAACCTCTTGACCCTACGATATTCCCAACTGCAAATCTTACACTTGCATTTTGTGGGAGGTTTATCTTTGTTTGCATTCTCCACCAGTTCAATGAATGAGAATTTTGACATCTAATCAATCTGAAAACTCGTTGACATTTCCCACTCAAGCCCCTTTTTTTATTTGGCTTTTCTTTTCCCCTTGCGTGCACTTGCAGGATCTTCATCTTCATTGATTTCCATAACTTCATTAACTTCATTATCATTTGTTGAGTTTGATTTATTCATATTATCATTCATGCTACTTTGGGTATTCCCTAGAACATCATATGTGGCATTGTCATCATTCCCACTACCTCGGGTATTCCCTCGAACATCATCTGTGGCATTCTCATCATTCCAAGTACATTGGGTATCCCTAGAACATCATCTGTGGCATTGTGATGCAGAGAAAGATGGGAAAACACAAACTAACTCAAACAAACCTTTGACAAAGTCTCAACATCTCAAATACAATGATTTCATTCACAAATCCACTATTTCTCTAGTAGGACAACAAACTAGGTATTTTTTCCATAACTTGCAATAAACAACTCAAACCCACATTTTGAAGACTGATCTAGATACCCTTTTTGGAGTTTCAAAACATATTAAGAGTACAGGCATGATTGTTTTGGAACAAACCCCTCAAAAACTTGTTGCTACGCTTCTCACAAGGCCAAATTAGGACAACAAAAGAGGTTTTTCACGCATGACTTTTAAGGAAGACATCAAACCTAGAATCTATTTGTAGTTATGGATACCCTTTTCCCTCTTACACAACATATCTCAAGTGCAAGTGGGGTTGTTTTGTAACATAAGGGCCTAAAATTGATTGTTCCACTTGCAAAGAGGCCCAATTAGTCCTGTTTTACAAAGCAACCATGTGTTTTTCAACTTTCAAAATGCCAAATCCTACTCCAGGTCTTCTTTTGGGTCACATAAGGTCTGAATATGCAGGTTTCATCAACTGGAACCATTCCCAATTCATCTAGTATGAACACCTATCTCCTATAGCCTTCTATAAGCCTAATACATGAGGATATTAGGCTAGGGTTTGTTCAAACGTGCCCTAACTCCATCTCCTGCTCCAACCCAGTTCAAAACATCTAAAATTACACTCATCCCTTCCATTCTACCAAGTTTGGCAAGTTGGTATCAATGGAAAAGGCTGCAAATCCTCATTTTACTCTCAAACCCTCCAAAAATCAGGGTTTCCAGGCAGTTTTAGAAAAACGAATGTAACTTTCTCAAAACTTAGTGAAAATTAGTGAAACCAATGGAAAATGAAAGTAGACTCAGAAAGCTAACCATCCATGTATGATTTGTGTCCGTACCAAACCGTATGGGGCCGTATTGGTCGCTAGAACAGCAGGAAAATAGTAAAAAAATAGGAAAACAGAGCTTTTCTTATTGTTTTTCTCCTCCAAATGCCTTCAACAACCTCAATTCGAAGTGTTGCAAGCATATTTAACATGTTTTACAAAGAAAAACCCAACGGTTTCCAACTAATTTTCCTCTATGACCGTTCAACTTCCAAGAAAGTACCAAGAATGCAAGGTTGCACAAGCAACTCTTGCCATTCCACATAACTTTTCATAATAATATGACTCTACATGACTCAAAAACATTAAAAATGGTTTACATAGACCTTATTACATCCAAAATATGACTCAACACATGAAAATCCACTCTAGACTCATCAAAATGACCAAATTAACTAGTTTGACTAGGTGCTCCTGCACCACATTGTCATCATTCCTGCTACCTTGGGTATTCCCTGGAATATCATCCGTGGCATTGTGATCCAAGTCAATAGATGGTACAGGTTCTAATGTTGTAGCTCCATCAGATGGACCGCCAACATTGCCAAAGTACGACTTTATGTTTCTCCGTTTTGATGACCTTGACCTCCCTTCACCAGCCTCAGACAACTTATTCTTGCTCGACATCTCTCACGAATTAAAAGTTATAGAAAAAATGTCATTTTGTTCAAGAAGGAATCATACATGATAGAATATAGATCCCTAGGTCCTAGATTAAGATATCTCCCTAGTCCTCGACTCCTAAACTCCTACTCAATTAATATCATCTGTAACAATGAAACCAAACAAAGACATAAATAATCAACATGAATCTTATATTATTACACAGTAAAGAAATGATCACTTACCTTTCAATGACTTGCCAATGCCTGTAGTTGTAACTTCTCTATGATTCAAAATGAATTGAGGATTCGAGAGCTCGAAGCTGAACAAAATGTGTAAAGGATTAATTAGAGTTTCAAATGCATTTATATCAATGCGTATTTGGCGAATACCACAAGATTTTGAAATGGTAGTATAATAATTTGGCGAATCCTGCGTACTATTAATAGGACACTTATAAATGTTAGGTGAAATGGACCTCCATCAAACACATATGTTGTAATTTTATAGGCGAATATGGCCCTCGGATTAGCATGGAGTTATAATGGTATTGGCGAAATTGGTCCTCATACATGTGCACTGTTTATTGATATTGGCAAAATTGGTCCTCATGCATGTCAACCGTTTAATGATATTGGTGAAATGGGTCCTCATGCATGTCAACTGTTTAATGATATTGGTGAATATGTGGGTGAATTAAAACATGCCCCTGAAAGTCCAGCGAATCATCGTTAGAACCGCGTAGTATACCGTGGCGAAAATACTAACTATAAATGACTCAAATTAATAGGGTGGCGAATTGAAACGCATTTGACCAAAAATCTAAAAAATCTAGGCGAATTGGCCCCTCGCCGATGGGAATGTATTCGTTGATTCCTAATTCACGGACATGAACTATTCGCCAATTGGTGAAGATTCACCACTAAAAAAACCCTAGTGTCATCTATTTGGTGAAGAAACTAACTACTATTTTCATATTAAGCATAATGATGTTTAGTATCACTTTGTTTGTGAGATGGCTGAGGGTAGCAAAGTCATGATACAAAAGGTTAGGATAAGGGGTTTCATTCACCTTGCAATCTTAAGCCCAATTAATTGTATTTAATTATGTAGACGATAAATAACGTATGATCTCCAAAGATGTTGGAGTGGGTAAAATGGGATGCCTATTTATTATTTACTCTTTATGATGTTTGGGATACTGTGTAAGAAGGCACTAAATAGCAAGGTTCCATTGAAAAGGTCAAATTTAGGAGTTATAGAGCGTCTTTCAGATTGGTAGTTATGGCAAACATTGACTACCATCATGGAGCACCTAGGATTGGGATCTTGGTCAATTTGACCATTATGATAGAATCTATGACATCTATGACGTGTAAGAAGGGTGTAAAATATGTAAAAGGTGCAATAGTAGTTACATACTCTTCCAATATGCTTGACCATAACCATAGGGGCATTGGATTTTGCCATGACTCATGGTTTTAGATACCACTTAATAGTTTCTAGTTTTTAAATTTTCTATATATTGAAGGCATGGGATTTTGGGTTCTAAGGTTCTTTTGCAGGTACTCGTTTGTTGTCAGTTTACTATTAGAGGGATAAGTGATTGTATTGGTGTATACTCTTTTGAGATTAATACATCCTTGGGTCCCTTTGGTGGTGGAGTCTTTTTCCACAAGGGTTTCTCCATGTAAATTTGGTGTTGTGGTTCGCATTTGTTATGTTTGCTTCTTTATTCGTTCATTAATTTTATTGGTTTAATCACATGATTTATCAGATTAAATCTCTATTGTGATAATATTCTCATTGCGTCATTTACCATGTTAATCAACACTATTACTACAAAATAGTTAGATGTGTAAATATTATATGCGTATTTTTCATATTGGGTTGTTGGAGGAGTAACTTTGGAGGCATAGCTCCCCAATGTATGTACTTTTTTATTAAAAATATGATGCTAGTTTTGCAAGATTAGCTTAAAGGGGATATTTTAGAGAGTTCTTTTTTAGGGACAATTAGACATAGGAGAGGACTTCCATGAAGGTGTTGTAGAAGAAATGTGTTGGCAAACATAGGGAGAAAATGATTATCAAGCCTATTGTATTTTAAAATCATTTCCAATTTTATGAATGCCTAAATATAATTAGTATTCCTCAACTATAAATGCTAGTTTTCTAATTCACATAACTCATTTTGCATAGCACTAGTGAAGACGCTTTGCGAGTGTTTGCTTTTCTTTCTTGTGTAGGTTTACCAAATGTTATGTTGCTAACTTGCTTCTTGGATCGTGGTTCAATATTGTTTCCATCAAGTTTAGAATCTCCTTATTCTTTTTGTTAACAATTTGTTGAGCAAACTACTACACAAAGACAAAGAACCTTGTTTGTAGATTTTGTGTATGTATTTCCCCTTGTTTGCATCACATCCCCACCAATACAATCGCATGCCTTTATTGTTTTATTGGTCTCACAAGGGGACTATAGACACAATGACCATTTCCATCCCTCTACATTGTTTCACCCAAATCATTCCCCAAGGATCAAAATAATTCATGGGGACTTCTAATATACAAGGGTTGAAGAAGATAAAGGGTCCACCATATCTAATGAGGTGCCAGCCTTAAAAGGCTGGAACAACCAAAGGAGTCACTAACAACATCTCCCTTTAAAGAGAATCAACCTAAGTAGGCACCTCAAACTACAAAAGAAAAAAATGAAAAGTTGTCCTAGAGGTGCAAGACTCCAAAGAAATTTTGCAAGCACCCACAGTTAAACAATCAAAATGAGGATCAAGGCCCAAGCCATAAATAGTAATTCAATAAGCAATAGGAGGTGAGGGAAGTTCAAGTTCTAAAGAAACATCAAAAGAGGAACCCAACCCTTCACAAGTAGAGTGCACGACAGAGAAGATTAAGCTCAACAATGGGAACTATAGGTGGGTTAGAGACAACCACAAATGCAAGAATTGGGCAAAATTTTGGTTTAACACCTCAAATTCTCGTCACTATCCTAAATAGGAGGAGGTCGGCTTAGGTTGTACATTTGTTCTCAATTTATCAAATTATTCAAGCAACATGGATAAAAATTTGACTCTTCACAACAACCAACCATGCTACCAAAAGAAGTGGGATTGGATGCACAAAGGTTAACTACACAAGAACTAGCAAATGGGACTAGGAGATGATCGACAACTATGTTTGATGATTTCCACTTCCTTGCACAATATAAGAAAGAAGTGGATGAACACTTGAACTCCACAATGAAAGACATCACAAAAAAGAAGTCCTAAAATAAGTGCGAATGTTGGTTATTTGGCAAGGAAACAAGAGACTAAAAGAGCAATGATTTTGATAAATAAACTAATGTAAAAATATACCATGTTGCGAGATCTACAATCCAACTAATAATGGACTCTCTAGTTGTGAGGGGTTCTAGTAGTTATTCTTAGTGAGTAACAGCATGCAAATCAAGAAAGAATATGAATAGACTATTGCACACTTGGACAAGCCATTTTTCAATTGGATTGTGCTCCATGAAGCATATGACACTTCCAATGTTGAAATTTACAACAAAACAAGTGAGATTTATATCAAACTCTAAGATGATTCCTCATAAGTCACTCCCTAGGAACTTCAATGGTTTGAGACCGATGAGACAAAACTACATGACTTGCTACATCAACAGGGTGAGATAGAATTGTGTGAATTGCAACATCAATAGGGTAATGAAAAAAAGATAAACTATTAGGAACCTAAGGAAAGAGACCACAAGATTGTGTGCATGACATGTTAGTCCTCATCCAAGTAACAATTTAGATTGCAAAATCCTACTTGTAAAATAAAAGCACAAATTCAATTGAAGCAAAAATCCACTTAATTGGACTTCCACACTTAGAAGACACAAATTGAAGTCATCAACAACTATATGGTATTAGAGGTGGATGTTCTTTCACAAGCTTTGCAACTCTGTGTTTGCTCCTAATCCAACTACTCTATAATATATGGGTGCAAATTTTGATATAAGGGATAGTTGATCATTAAGTCCCCCAATTTTGGTTATATTCTTGAGTACAGAATAACAATAAGAGAGATGTAGTTGAAAACCTAAAAAACTCTTCTCATATGGATGAAAATTTGCATGGGCATCCTTACAAATACTCTAGAATGAAACCCAGGTAACCAATAATCCAAGTTGAGTACGAATGGTGAAAATACGTGAGCATACCACAACTAAAATACCTCTTATCCATGTATAATATTTTATTTTTGTTGTGCTAATTTAATAGATGTTGCTCACCTTTTTGCTTGGATTGATTTTGTAAACACAAAATTTTGTTGCTTCGTGTCATTGTCTTTGGGTGAAACAACACATTTTGTCTAGAATATAATTTTGTTGCTTCTTGAATATAATTACAGAAAATCCTTTTACCATGGTTTTCTTTGTGTGTTTTATTGTATCTATTCTTTTTGAGTTCCTAATTTGATATTAGAATGTCTAAAATATGACATTTTTTGTTATGTTTCATTTGTATTCGTTTATCAATAGTTATGTGATCTACTCTATATATTATACTATATCCTCTCAATATAGACTACTACATCTTAGTCTAATTTTGGAAAGAAAACAAAATAAAGCTAACAATTTATCACCACGAGTCAATCAATAAGTCAACATGTGTCATCTCTAAAAAGCAAAACATTACTGATCTCCCTTGATCTTCATATAATAGCAAGATGTAACTCTATGATATCCAAGATATAATTGTTGAAAGTATGACCAAAGAAAATGAAAATGTATTGCCAATCTCATGGTCATATTTGGACATAATCAAGAGGTGACAATGTAACAAACCACAAATGTTCCAAAAAAATTGGCAATGTTGTCCCAAAAGTGGTCACTTGTCCTCAAAAATGAAGCCAAACATGGTACATAGATCCAAAATGGTCAAAAAGCCTCCTTAAGGTGTTACTATTTCTTGGACTCGCAAAACGGACAATA
The DNA here is from genome assembly GCA_027924645.1 of Cunninghamia lanceolata. Lineage (NCBI taxonomy): Eukaryota > Viridiplantae > Streptophyta > Pinopsida > Cupressales > Cupressaceae > Cunninghamia > Cunninghamia lanceolata. The sequence goes on from BSBN01000634.1 coordinate 7,726,596, forward strand.
CCTTAATTTTGTTTGGTGACCTTAAAGATAATTAGCACATGCAACATGGTTGTCGAATGGTGCATACATCATTATTGGGTTGTAGTATCATTTGTGTGAAAAACAATTAAAACATGGCTCAAAGGATATTTACAATTTTGTTGCTAAGCATTATAGTGCTTCTTTGGATTTCTTTTTCAACCTATTATGATTTGTTAATGAAAGTTCTATTGCAATGAAGTGTGATTCATCTTCAATTGTCAAAGTCATGAACATAAAAACTCCATTGCTTTTAGAGTGGAATTAACAAATGGCAAGTGCAAAGACATGATCCTCGTACCTCGACATCAAAAACTAATCCCATGAAATCCCTATTGCAGCTAAAAACCAACTAAATGTATACAAATTGACAAATTTTGCGATTCTTCGATTTCTAAGCATGCAGGTCCTATTCTCATCACTACATACATACCACATAAGCTTGCTCATCGCACATTGGGGGATTATCATATATATCCTAGCCTATAAATTGATGCCAATCGGTTTTAATGTTGAGTTCAAAAGGAACAAGTGACTCCTAGCTCTCCTCACCAATTAACCGAAACCACAACTCAAAATCTTCACAAACTTTACGTTCTAAGAACTATATCAAGTAAATAAAATAGAAATTCCTTTCTTGGATTGGAATATTTCGATCTTAAGACTTACACTGTCTAGAACAACAAACCTAGAGAATCAAGGGAGCCTCTCTAAACAATTTAATGAGCGCCATCAATTGTGCCTCCAAGCCAAACTCTTTATTTTTCAGCAAGATTGTACTCAAACCTCTCTTTCCACCATTACATAATTTGCTTCAAAATGCATGCATGCAAAAAAGATAATAATCATTAAAGAATTCAATTCAAACTGTTGTTTAGAGTCTAGCCAACTCAATAAAGTATTTGTACAAGGAAAAATAAGAAGCTTAAGTTCTAAGCTTTCAAATGAAAAATTTACCAAATGAATTTGTACTCAATGCAGGGCTTCAAGTATTTATATTGCCCTTGATGGTATAAAATCTTTGTCCAGTTTTAATCTGAATGGATGAATTATCATAAGTATGAAAGAGAAATTAGGGGATAAATATAAATTTGTGCTTCAAGTTATGCACAATCATGGATTCAAATCTGCTGTGCAAGTGTGCCCTCCTTGACAAGGCAGTGACAGGCCAAGCATCATTAGATATCAATCAAGGTATCCCACCTAGATTTTTGTACATCAATCACATTTGAATTGAAAAAAGGATGCCACATGCTAAATTAATTACACACCTCCTGAAGAGTTGAGGTACTGTGCACAATTTCCACAAGAATTATGATACAAATCTCAAATGAAAAATTATGCTAAATAGGACAGTCAACATTTATATTTGATCCACACACTAAGCCTGAATAAAACTGGTACCACAAATTGAGACACATCTCCTAAAGCGTTTGAGTAATTTGTGCCGCTCTGTAGGCTTGTAATACAAAAGAAAACCAGGATCTTCTCTAAGAGATTCATGGTATTGCTCTAGAAGTGGTACTATGCAGTTGAATTCCGGTCGCTTGTCTGGGTTTGTGGCCCAGCAACGCTTGATAAGATGAGCAAGTGCAGGAGGGCAAGCAGTTGGCAAAGTTGGCCTGGCATTCTGTACCATTTCAAACATGTAGGGGTCTCATACATCAGCACTTGTATGATCACTGATAAATAGATGCAATAAATCAATATATGCAAACAAATGTGTAACAAATTAGTTTTCATTATGTCAAACCCAATCAATATACACAAACAAATGTCTAACAACTGAGTTTTCATTATGTCAACACGAGCAGAACAAAGAGAAGTTTCTATAAGATGACATCTGGTCATATATTCTCTTTCAAAATAACTAAGCATATAGTGTCCTGCAAAGAACTGTTAGAAAGCATCCTCCTAAACCCACAAAAACTGCATATTAATCATTACTAGCAGAGCAGAGCACATGCAACAAGTAAAAATGTTTTTCCTCCTGATAATTGTAAACTCATGTGTGATACAGGCAAATTAGAGTATGATCCAAACATAATGACTCTCAACCACTCTTGCAAGTAGAACCTTTCTGGTTGAAATAGGTGTTCTCTTCACAAATATTAAAACAGAACAAAATAAATTTTTCATAAAACAAGGTTTGTCTTGCCAAAATTTCTGCATCTTAATTTGCTTGCTTATGTTCAGCCCTGAGAAGTTTTTAAATTATAAAAGCAATCAATTCTTTTTAGCAGACCATAAAACCCTTTCAAAATCTTGAAATTTACGTCTTATCACCTGCATCATCTCAATACTATATGGATACTCCCCATTGATATAGGTACAAGCTATTAGCCACTAGATATCAATCGTACAGACCATGAAGGAAGGAAAAAAAACTAAAGAAAACAAGTATAGCAAGAGATACGAGAAAAGTGGAGAGAGAGCAATAGGAAGATGTGAAATAAATACTAAACATAAAGGTAGCAACCATTAGAAGAAAAAGCGTTAGGAAATAGATGTCCATAATAAGAGCCTAGAGGAACTCCAGACAAATACAAAGGAAATTCCTGTAAGCTAGTAAATTCAGTCATGGTTAAGGAATTGCTGTGCACCAAAACAAAATCACTGGCAAGCAAAAGAAAACCTTTTAGGCAGAGGAAGCCTTTTACTTCACATGCTTAGATATGAACCTCTCGAGAAGAGAACAGGGCCATCTCATCTATTTGAAGTATTGCGTAGCTGTTCTCAGTTTAAAAATACAAGGGGCAGTATTACAATGTTTAAAAATGTAAGGGACAGTATTACAATATAGATGGGAGGAGCCTACCTTGTCTACATAAAGCACCTAAAGAGAAATTCAACACGCATTCAAGGAGGGTTAACCAATGCCAAAATGATTTAAGAAATAATAAAATAGAGTCAGAAAAAGTTCCAGCCCCAAAGAAAGACTGGTCTTATCAAGAAACTGAGAACTATCATCTGCAACAACAGTTCCAAACTAGATTTGTAGAAAAGACAATACAGAGGACACGAAAGAACTGAACTTTCCAAGGGGAGAAGCAAATACAAGTTATGTGATCATGATTTTATGGGCATGTAAACAAAAAGCTAGTTGAGTTTGCCAACTCCGTCAGGCACACAAGTTTCAAAGATGCTAACATATTTTCTATAGAACATGACCCAAGCAACTTTGACTAAAAGATATGTTGACTATACTTAAAAAGTTCAGTAGGCTTCACAATGAAAAAAGTATGGAATTTCAAAAGGTTTTGAGATATACAACATACAAGCTATTACACAAACATACAACAAAACAATTACAAAATTTAGATTGGCATTGTGCCTCCATAGTTCATGTTCAAAAACGAGAATTAAAATTCCTCAGTCAAAACCAGCCACATGGCCTGGTTAATTATCCCCTATTGTGTTTGCAAAATCATACGTGCATCAACAACAGTGCGACTTGACCACTGAACCATGCCCTTAAAGCTATAATACAATTTAATTTTTAATTGAAGTTTAATTTATTAAAATTTTATTAAGTTTATTGTTTATTGTTTATTATTAAATTTAAAACTCTTGAAATGATTTATAATGTCACTTGAGTTAAATTAATAATGTTGCTTTAAAACATCCTAGGTGATAAGAAAAATGAATTTTAAATTTTAAGACCTTTCCCCATTTTTATAATAAATATTGTCATAAGTGTATATGACTTTATATATGTGTGTTTTTTAATTTTTTCTTAAATTTTAAGACCTTTCCCCATTTTTATAATAAATATTGTCATAAGTGTATATGACTTTATATATGTGTGTTTTTTAATTATTTCAATATGATTAGTATATTTTTTAGGTTCTTTTGAATATTGAGATTTTAAACAAGTATAACTCATGTTAAATTTTTTAAAATGATGATAATGAATTCAATATTATATTTCGTATAATGTTTCAATGAAAATTTATAGTTATGTTTTAAGATGACATGACAATAAAACTAATATATATACATATATTCATCATAGACTATACATTGTTAATTACTTAAAAGCTAGGTATTTTACTATATTTACGTAAACTTATTTCAACAATTACATATGAGTTGTTTTATATTGGACATTATTTACTTTCTCTTTTATTTGAAGAATTATTTATTGCATACCTTAAGTACATGACTATTTCAATGGTTTTATTGATTATTTTATAGTACTTAAGAATTATTTTATTACTATAGTTAAATAAAAAAGGGAAATAATGTAAGAATGCAATTTCACCATTACAAATATTGTCATGTTGTTGTAAGTTTAGGTGCATATAGATAATGATTAATTATAATATCACTATTATGTTCAGTAATTATTTCATATTAATTTATTAATTATTAATATGAATATGAATATAAAGTTTTGCCTAGGTTGATTGATATATATATATATATATATATATTTTGACTATTACTATTATCTTTACTCCTATGTTATAGATTCAAAACCATCAATTGGATTTTTTTTTAAATGATAATGCTTAGGGTCAATAGTTAGAAATGTATGTTAAAGTTAGTAGGCCTATAGGTGGTGAATATATAAGATAAAAAATACATATTAATCTAGACATTATTATAATTAAATTATATTTTGGGAAACATAATTATTTATCCTAACTAGCTAACCTTAACCTTGTAAACAAATTGAAAATTGTATTTAAAAAACATTAGGACTAGGGAATTGGTTGTGGCTATCTCTAGTTAAAATAAGACCAAAGAAATTGATCGATAAAATAATTTGGAATAGGTAGAACATTGTGATTTGGAGTGTAGAAAATTCAACTCGATGACTAATTACATAGCATTGATGAGCAACATCATTGAGTCTTCCAACCATTAGGAAGTAGCGTAGCAGGTAGCTGATGAAAAATTCCTTTCTCACTAAGAGGGAATGTTGAGTTTTTAGCTCAATTTGGAACTTCTACATAGGTTCAGTATGAACGTGCAAGTAGTTCGAAATATTTATATTTTGCAATTCACTTAAGTTATAAAGTGAAAATCTTTTGTTTGGTTAATTAAGTCTAATAAAGTGCAAATAAGCACTAATGATTTAGATTTACCTTCCAAGTCATCTTGCAAGGATTTCTTCCTCAAACAAGTGTGATTTTTCCTTCTTTTATTCCCTTCTGGTCACAATTTCCTTTTAAACCTTTGCATGATTTTATCACGTTTCTGGAGCTGTGATTTCTATAAAAAATTCTATGAATTTAGCACAAACTTGTCTACGATTTTACAAGAAAACCTGTTATTTTCCCTTTTAAGAGTCGTGGCTATAATACCATGTAGAAAATTCAATCTCGATGACTAACTACATAGCATTGAGAAGCAACATCATTGAGTCTTCCTGCCTCTAGGGAGTAGTGGATCAGTATGTAGTTGATGCAAAATTCCTTCCTAGCAAAGAGAGAGTGTTGAGTTTTTAGCTCAGTTCGAAACTTATGCATAGGTTTAGTGTGAACATGCAAGTAGTTCGAGCTATTTCTATTTTGTAATTCACTTAAGTTATAAACTGAAAATCTTTTATTTAGTTAATTAAGTCTAATAAAATGCGAATAAGCACTAACGATTTAGACTTATCTTCCAAGCCATCTATTGCATGAGATAAGACTGCTATTCTTGGAAGATTAGATTTTTTAGCTGGATGCTATAAAGATAGATGCAAAATAGAAGAACAATAACTCAGTATAGTGTAACAATTCCGTGCAGATGTTAGTTTGACAGTTGTGGAGGTTGCCTTGTAAGTTTTTGAAGGAATGTAAAGTTGATTTGAAGGTGTAAATTATTTGTCTATTCTTCGTTTCTGCAGTTCAATTTCAATTATTTGTTTCGTTAATTCATCGTAATTAGTCGTCGTGATTGAAATTTTTAACATGGAGAAAATTTATAAACAAAGAATATTGTTAAAATAAAGAATGAAATATAACCATACATGATTGTTGCGTTGTTTTCCTTGAACTATGTGAAGTTAGTTAACCGGTTGGATAAGGTAATGATACTATGCTTATTGTTAGCAAAATCATAACCCACAAATCCCAAGATCATTTTTCACATCTTAAATTTGGAAAAATATGATGTGAAATGAGTTGGTTAGCTCATTGTTTTTACAAGATGTGCAACCATTAAAAAAAATTCCAATCTCGATGACTAATTATCTAATGCTAGGAAATTTCAACTGTGGAAATGCAAAAACAACGAACACAGATAATTTACACCTTCAAATCAGCTTTACATTCCCTCGAAAGCCTACAAGGAAACCTCCACAATTGTCAAACTAACAGTTGCATGGAATTATATCATTGTACTGAGTTACTAAACTTTTATCTTGCATCTTCAACTAGAAATATAATCTTCAAAAAATAGCATTCTTATCTCTTAAAAGAAAGCAAACTTATCTCACACAGAAGATGACTTGGAAGATAAGTCTAAAGCATTAATGCTTACCGCACTATATTAGACTTAATTAACTAAATAAAAGATTTCCACTTTCACTTAGTGAATTACAAAATAAAAATAACTCAAACTACTTGCAGATTCACACTGAACCTGTGCAAAAGTTCCAAACTAAGCTAAAAACTCAACACAACCAAATGGGTTTTCTTAGGCTTAGACATAGGGGCATGTCAAATTTTATAAGGAGAGAGATTATCTCTAAAAATCAAAACTATTTCTAGATTACAAACCTTTATGTAATATAAAAGTTTAACTAGAATTAAATATTTACTATAAACCTAAAATGTATGAATTTAATGATGATTTTTTTCTAAAAATTTAATTGAACTATCAAAACTAGTCTCCATCCCTAAATTAAATTGAAATTCAGTTAACCCAATTACTTAAAAGAAGGAAATATAAGCCCTAGTGTATCTCTATTAAGTGTTACGTGGGTGGTAATAGTTTGTTGATGCTTCGTTGCTTAAAAGGCCTTGTGAGAATCGGTGTACCATCTTTGTTTATTGTACTTTCTTATTAGATTTCATCAAGCCAATATCCTTTTACATGTGTTTTGTGAAATATCGTACTAATATCCTTGGAATGTTATATCATACCATAGAAGCAGAAATCAAATAGAAATCGTGATTTTTAGTAAAAATCGCGAATCGGAGCTGGAACCGATTTTTATCCTGAAAAAATCGAAAATCGCGTTGACTGTCTACCTGCCGATTTTCAACGATTTTTACCAGTTTAAATCACGATTTTTATCCCGTTTAAATCGCGATTTTTACATGTTTAAATCGCAAAAAAAATGGCGGAAAAACCCTCAGCCCGCGTGCAAATTTCCCTGCGCGTTTTACCCGCACGATTTCACCTATTTTACCTACGACCTATGCAACGATTCACACGCGATTCTGGAGCTCGACATTTCATCCGCTGCTCGTGATTTCATCCGCTGCATCAAGGTTTTTTGGAGGACGCTGCATCGTGGTTTTTGGGAGGTCGCTGCATCATGGTTCAACCTTTTTGGAGGTATGTAACCTGTTTATCATCGATATTTCTTATGGTTTGGAGTTCAAACAATAAATTCGTTTAATAGTTTGTATATATGTTACTATTGTACTGCGGTCCCCAAGCATATCAAGCCCCAACTTAATTACATATGTAGATTATTGTTCATTTGATTTCAGGTTTGTTTCATCTAGCATAGTTTTCAATTTTTTCAATCTTATTTCAAAAATATTGAATGAAGATACACTATAAACAGCCGGTGCATCGTGGTCAATGTAGTGGTTGTTGGTCCTCATGTAAACAGCCAGTGCGTTGGCCACAACACATCAACTCTTTAAGCTCTTCCAATTGCATCCCTGTTATTCTCAGGTTTCTACTATAAATGTATAACCATTATAGCTGCCTTCTCCAACTGATGAGTTCTTCTAATTCTCCTCATTTCTAATCAGATTTGTTGCCATTCTTATCTGTTACATCTTTGCTAGTCTACACATTCATTACTTAGCTTCCATCTTGCAAGCGTTATGTGTGTTTTTTGGCAATTGAGATGGATTGAATGTCCACATGTTCAACTTCTCCTATTTATATCTGGGGAGTGCAGTTTGCAGTGGGCACACATTTTGATTATCTCTTATTTGGATAAAATTCTAACTTGCTTTCCTTTTTTTTTCTTCACTAACTTTCATTTGGCCAGAAACCAAGGATACAAAACTCCTCATTACAATATGCCGTAGAAAGTACATTAAAAAAAACATCTTCTAAAAAAATCTTATAGTGAAATCATAACAATTCTGAGCATAAGTAAAGACTCATCACAACAGCAGACTCCTGTTCTGAATCCTCTTTTGTTTGAACTCTCCATTCTGGAATCCTAATAATTAATGTTATCATGATAGCAGCAATGAACAGGGTTTTTCTGCCAAACTAAGAATAAGTGTTAGTTCTAAAACTTATAAATAGGCATCAACAGCAACATGCTAAAGTTATTTCTATCTACCCATATGATGCATGAAGGAAGATGGCAATAAAGCATGTTTTCTTGCTAAACCCTGGTTAAATGGGTGGATGCTGCTGGGACTGAAATATAGTATCAGTGCCATGACTGTAGCAAATGAAAAGGGTAGCATCAGAATATGTGGCAAACAATTTGAAATTGTCCAAGATTTTAAATGAAGGTTAACCTAACCACAGGAAAATATTAATTTCAAAGCTTTGTTTTCCTAGGAAATTTACTAGAGATATGCAGATGTTTCAACTTCTGGAACAAGGGCTCCTCTAGAAAGGAATAAATGTTTGTGTGGAAGACTGATGAGGTGTTAGATCTGTAGATCCAGGTCTATATCGTAAGATTAGTGCGAGGGCTTAATTCTGTGTCTCATTTCTATAGGTGGCATACATCTATCTTAATTCTATGCTTCTTATTTTTTATATCGAATGGAGAAATGTTGTAAATAACTAGTAGAAAGCAACATAAATCAGAACTCCTGTCTAAAATCTATATGCAGCATGGAGATGTCATATATAATTAGTAGAAGAACAACATAAAGCATCGAGCATAATTTTTGTCTTAAATCTGTATTCAGAACATAGTTTGAATTTTGAAATGCATGGTCATTTGGATGCTATCATCAAAATAGCCATATATAATTAGTAGAAGAACAACATAAAGCATAATTTTTGTCTTAAATCTGTATTCAGAACATAGTTTGAATGTTGAAATGCATGGTCATTTGGATGCTATCATCACAACTCAAAAACTCCACACAATGTTAATTTAGATGATTGTAAATTTATATTATATTTTCACTTGACTATCATATTATATTTTCACAAGCTGCCAGTTGAATTTTTGGTTTAGTTTTAATATATTATTGACTAATTACTTAATTCAAATTATTTATCATGAGAAACCTAGAGTTAGCACATCATTTTCGTGTAGAAAATTATTTATCATGAAAGACTGAATTCAATTGCTTTTACAGCTTTGATCATAATGCCACGTCCAAGAGACTTTGCATGGACTCATTGCACATCAGTCTCGGGTACAAGCAGGGTCAAATGCAATTGGTGTCAAGCTGAAGTACCTAGTGGCATTTATCGCTTCAAATGGCATTTGGCAAAGGAGGTAGGACATGAGACCATTATTTGCAAAGGTTGAGCTGCAGATGTCACATATCAGGGAAAACTAGCTCTTGGGGCGATTTCTGATAATAAGGCAAAAAGGGCAAGAATTGGAACAAAAATGACATTAAATTCTACATATGCTAAGAGCAATCCTTCGAATGAGGCAAGCAGTGAATAAATGTCTTTCAAGGAGTCTGTGTCAACGCCTTCTTCTACAACACATGGCCCAAACACAGGTGGAGGAAACATTAATTCTTTCTTTGCACCTCGTACTACACTAGGATCACAGACCACTTTGGAGAGTACAGGATGGAGAAAGAACGTCCATGCACATGCAAAGAAGGCAATTGCAAATTTCTGGAACTACTCTAGCTTGTCGTTCCATGTTGCTAGATCTCCATATTGGCAAGGTATGATGGATGCGATTGCAGGTGCAGGTCCTGGGTTCCAAGCCCCATCTTATGAGACATTGAGAGTTGGTATGCTCAATGATGCAGTAGAGGATGTTAATGATGTTGTTTCTGAACATCAACTAGCGTGGACAAAGACTGGTTGCACCATAATGTCAGATGGATGGACAGATAGAAGGAACCGAACCCTCATCAACTTCCTTGTCTCTTGTGATATTGGCACCATTTTTTTGAAATCTGTGGATGCATCAGATAGGATCAAATCTGCAGCTGAAATGTTTGAGTTGTTTGATGATGTGGTCAAGGATGTAGGGCCAGAATATGTGGTACAATTTATTACAGACAATGCTGCTACTTGTGTCGCTACTGGGAAACTCCTGACGGACAAGTATCCCTCTATGTTTTTTACTCCATGCGCGGCACACTGCCTTGATCTAACCCTAGAGGATTTTGGAAAACTTGAATGGGAGATGGAGGTATTGCAACAGGCTCGCACAGTTACCAAGTTCATCTACAATCACACGAGGCTGTTGTGTCTAATGCGCTCCTTCACAGAGGGCAAGGAGCTAATTCGGCCAGGGGTGACACGATTTGCTACGCACTTCCTTGCATTGCAGACTCTTTGGCAACAACAATTAAATTTGAAGCGAATGTTCCTTTCTCCTGAGTGGATAGAGTCTGGCTTCACAAGGCTAGCAGATGGCAAAAAGGTGGTACAGTACATTTATTCTGCAAGTTTTTGGGATGCAATTGAACAAGTTGTACAATTTTCTGAGCCTCTAGTCAAAGTTTTGAGGCTAGTGGATGGGGATAAATCCCCCATGGGCTATTTGTATGAGGCCATGGATAGGGCTAAGGAGGTGATGAGGGGTAGGATGGAAAATGACAGGGACAGGTACATGCCATTATGGGACATAATTGATAGGAGATGGGATGAACAGATGCACTCCCCTCTCCATGCTGCTGGGCATTATCTCAATCCATCCTTGTTCTATAGCTCCTCATTCAAAGATGATGATTTCGAAGTCACACGTGGCCTATTCATATGCATGGAGAAAATGTTCCCTACCCCAAAAAAGTTGCACGCAGTAATAGCAGAGTTGCCAATGTACAAGCAAGCGAGGGGTGTTTTCTCAAGTATGGCTGCGGTGCAAGGCAGGAAGACCTACCAACCAGGTACACTCTATTAGCTTTGGACAATTTCTCTTTATTGTGGACATGTAGATTACAGATGTTAAGATTTTAATATATCTTACATGAAATCATCATGGTAATAATTTGTGTTTTTCAGCACAATGGTGGGATTTTTTTGGTCAAAATACCAAAAATCTTAGATGGATGGCAAGGCACATATTGATCCAACCATGTAGTTCATCCGCTTGTGAGCGTACTTGGAGTGTTTTTGAACACATACATTCCAAGAAACGCAACCGTCTAACACAAGAACGGATGAATAATTTGGTGTTCGTTCACCACAACCTCCGCTTGAAGCTAAAGAAAGCTCAAGGTTAGACTTCTAATATACTGGCAATCATAGTTATAATTGTATTCATTATGTTTTTCACTTTCTATTGCCACAACTAATTTATATATATGGACAAAATCAGGTACTGCTGAGGATGATGCGCCAATTGACCTTGATGAAATTGATCCAGAGTCTGAGTAGATTGCAGCTGATGATGATGATGATGATGATTTTCTTGACCCTGACGATCTTGATATCCTAATGGAGAGCAACATAAGTAGTGAATTGCTTGAACGAGTTAGGACAGGCTCTGACCCAGGAGCTTCATCATCAAGACCTACAACTCTCTAGTGTAGCTCTCTTTCTAGTAGAAAGACTCATTGGCTATGTCTAGTTTTTTGGAATTTTGTACTCAGTTTCTATATTGACATTGTATAAACTGGATTGTAATTGAAATTTTGTCAACTTTCAACATCTAGTTATTAGTTATGCACTATGAAGTATGCTTTGTGCAATGCAATGTAATCAGTGATTCAGCGATATGAATATAAACAACTACAATCTATATTTTACAAGTCATGGGCAAAACTCTCGATTTTATTTGCTCTCTATATCTCTATGTTATGGAAATGCCTTTAAATTTAAAATACAAGAAGTTTTTGTCCCTTCTTCTACATTTTTAATGGTTTTTTTGAAATCCGATTTTTTTCCGATTTATTCCCGTTTAAATCACGATTTTTTTGAAAAAATCTTATACTTTTGGTTTGCTGATTTTTACCCCTGCGATTTTTTCCCAATCTTTTCCCGATTTTTTCATGATTTTTTGAAAAAGTTTTATACTTTTGGTTTGCCGATTTTATCTCTAAACAATTTTTGCTTCCTTGTATCATACAATTGTTTATCTATGAGTCTATGACAAGGTGATGTATGTTGGAGTTCTATGTGTGATAAGTTTAGGTATTATGAACACCCTATTTATATCATTGAATTGATGTAAGAAAATAACATCTTTTCAATTTATATTGAATCCTTGTTGGATTTAAACTTATCCCAAAGCCTTGTTTGAGTGACTATGTAAAGTAATATGAACACTATTCCGAAGTAATTGTATACTTGTTATTATTCAAAAGAAAATATTATCAATCAATTAAGTCAAATATGACATGTGATTTGAATTATGCCTCTAATAGAAGCCTTTTTAAAAGCTATAGTTAAAGCTCAATGTTTGAATAAACAAATTTGGGTTTAAAATTATACCATTATTAAATATGGAATATTCTATATATAAAGATTACCCACAAGGAAGATTAAAGCTAAATTTTGACGGGGCCTCGGGTGCAAGGTGCATTATTCGTAACGAGGTGGGAATCCTCATTTGGGCTTCCTCTAAAAAGCTCAACTTTGGAACAAATAACAAGGCTGAGATGGAAGCCCTGAAAAAAGGTTTGAGATTGTGCATTCAAAAGAACACCAGGGAAGTAGATATAGATGGAGACTCGCTTATATGTATAAGCACGATAAAAAGGAAAGAAATTTCGAATTGGAAACTTCAAAAACTGGTTGTAGAAATCTGGAATTTGCTGGATAAATTAAGGAACTTTACTCTAAATCACATTTTTAGAGAAGCGAACAAAGCAGCTAACTTTCTCGCTAACCAAGGAATCGATCAATCCAACTCCTGCAAGATATCTAATTTGGATTCAGTTTGGGACGGCTTGGCAAGAATTTTGCACAGTGACAAATCGTTGGAATGAAAAGTTTGTCCAACATATCCGGTTGCAGGGACTTGAAGTACAACGGATTGATCTTAAGAATATTTGGTAACCTTCGGTCCTTCGATGGAAGTCCTTATTATAGGCGTTGTCACTCGAAAATAAATATACTTGGAACAATGGTTGTACAGATGACTTGCACTTGTAGATGCAAGTGTATGGATGATTCAGAGGAGAGAGTGAAGGAAGTGGAGGAGATTGAAAGCGGTGAGGAGGAAGAAACAGAGGAAGAGGAGGAAGAGGAGTCTAAGGATGATCATATCAAAAGAATTTTTATCGCCCCCGATGCTGATACGGTGACCGCTATCAAACGTGTGATTGGATCACACATCTTTGGCAATGGTCACATATGCGACGGAACGTTGTATGAAGAATTTCTAATGAATGTCACCGTGATAATGGGGAGGAAACAGAGCGACAAGTTCTTAGCTCACGGCTTCCTTCCGCCACAACAGCGAGAGATGGTGTATTCTGCAATATTGGCATTCAATAAGAGCCCAGAATATGGTTTGCTAGCTGGAGTCTTCGATGCAGCTACAATGAAGAAAAACAACGTGACTGCACAAGCCTGGAACTTGTTCCATGATGGGATAAGAAGAGATAACATGGAGACTTTTAATTATTATCAGAGTAACTATGGAGATTTGTTATCTCCTTCCCAAATAGATGGAGCATTTGAGTTTTCAGAGGGCCTTAGATATTTGTGGCATCTCCGTAAGCCCACTAACTGAATGTAGTTTCTTGGCCCGCTCGATTGAGCCGATGCATTGTCTCTTTTGTTTTTGATGTTTTAATGAAAAGGGAGCTACCCCCTCTGGTAGTGCTTGTTGATAAAAAAAAGATTAAGATTATGATTTTTCTTAAAATTATTTTATCGACTCTTGAAAAGATTAATTGTTTATCAAAATTGAATGGAATTATAATAATCATATATCATTATTGTGGAATCTACAAAATGTTCATTTTGATTGAACATGATTTCCAATCTTATGAGTATAGAAAATTGTATTTAGTACAAAAAGAGAGGATAGCCATGTAGTCCAAAATGCATAATTATCATCTTTGAATGTATTTTGAGTACATAAATTATATGGTAGTCAACAATAGGTGATCGCATAGTATGGGATATGCATGTCATTCACTAAGTAAATGCTATGTAATCACAAGATAATCCTTTTATAAAATTGATGTTCAAGAAAAATATTACATTTATACTAAAGATGAGGGGGCACATGAATGACCAATTTGAGAAAGTTTAAATATAAGAGATTTAACATATAAAACTTATATTACTTCCACAACTGCAAAAGAAACATAATTTTGTATGAGTTTCTTTAAAAAGTGCATTTATAGAGCTAATCATGTATTGATTAGCAAAGCCTTTTTGTTGAACCTAATTTTGAATTCAAAATTAAACTTGACAGTATTATTGAGAAAAGTTCTAGAAATTTGAGAAGTAGATTGGACTCATTGTAATGTTAATAGTGTTACATTGGAAAAGAACAAATGTATCCATAGTCAATATTTTCATTTATTTACTAAGTGTTTTATGAGTTGTGATACAGATGTGCCTCATGCTACTGAAGACAACACATGATTTACAGGGGGAGAAATGTTATTGAACTCCTTCCCCGAAGTGGAAAAGAATACCTTTTTCCGATGTAAATGACCCCTTATAATTAAAAGGGGGATAAAAGTTATTATTATTTAACCTTTTGGTAAAAAATACAAATAAAAACAAAAGTTATATGTAATTACCTTACAATTAAAAGAGGGGTAAAAAGAATTCTTATGTAATTATCTATGGAAAAGGTATTGAAATAATTAATCCTGAGAGAAAACAAGATAAAAGAATTAATCAAATCAATTATTTATGGGAGGGTATGATGGTTTGGAAGCCACCCCTTGGAACATTATATAAAGTATTTATGAGAGGCTTGGAAGAGGGGAAAAGAGAACTTAGGTCACCTATGGAAGATGGTGGATACGCAAGTGGTGGGCATTGAAGAACGGCACACAAAGCGTGTCCAACTCAAGTATAGAGCACACTCGGAATTGTCTTGGCCAAGGCTTTTGTTGAGCATTTGCTTTGTTGTATGAGTACATGCTATGTTTATTGAAACTAATTCCTCTTGGATTATGGCAATAGCTTTAGGGTCTATCTACTAGATTCTTCCAAAGGTGCAAATAGCTATTCCAAAGAATTGCCTTAGATAAATATTGGTTCTATTGTTGTTTGTATAAAATACAAATATAAACATATTCATGAAATTGTTATCTAGTCATAATTTAATATTTATCACAATATTATTAGATTTCATTATATATTAAGATTGTAAAATGTAAAAATGAATCCCTAAACCTTTTTGAAATATATAAAAACTTACCAAAGGGTTGTAGTTCAATTTGTTGAACACACCAATATACTGAGAGGGGGGTTGAATCGGTATCTAAACAACTTCAACTCCTTCAGAGCAAATTAAAACTTAAGTATCACCGCATTAATATAAACATGAAAGAACAACACAATACACATCAACACATGACACCAGATATACGTAGAAACCCCAAGGGAAAAACCACAATGAGGATTAGCTCACAATATATGAAGCTCAAAATTACAACTTTGTTTTAGGGCTACAACCCAAGGAAGCTACTACTCCCTGAAGACTTTGTTTTAGGGTCACTCCCAAGGAAGCTATAACTCCCTGCACACTTTGTTTTAGGGCTACAACCCAAGGAAGCAACTACTCCCTGAACTGAGAATGAACTCAGAGATGATTACAGCATGACAGTCCTTCTACTGTCTGAAAAAATGACATTGAAGCACACACCTTTGATGATTGCAATTCTGCTTCTTCTGATGATTGGATCAATTAGGCACACTCTTCACTTCCCTCCTGTCACAAAAATGTCATCAAGATGAATCAGGACAACCTCTAATACTTTCGCTCTTTCTCCTCCAGTCGCACATCACAATGCATATGATATTTATACTCTACTCTTCACTCTATCATATTTTCATCTTCGCAATCGTACTTTACCTAGACCAACTAGGTTTACAATATATACATGATAATACATTGATTTTCATTACAAGTCGGCCAATACAACAAGAATATTACATTTTACAAGTCAGCTAGATATTACAACATGCATAGGTCAAGCCCTATCATGAACAACACGTTACTCCAGAAGGAACCACACGCCTTGCGAATCCCAATACATGCTTAGTCTGGGCCTAAACATTCTTCACAGCATCATCCTTCAAAGAATAACATCCGCACGTCACACCTACTTGAAATAGGTCACCCTTAAGTAAGAACTCATGAAGCTCAACAGTCATTTCACCTTGGCGGTACACCTAGAAAATTAACCATTCCTTGCGGTACACCAAATCACTAGATACTCTACAAAGTATGCATTGAGCCTCTCTGAACATGTTCACAAATTTTTATTGACAAATCTTCACATCCGGAAGAGTGCAAAGCATTCCAACAGGTCCTCATCACCATTTTACTCTGCCAGAACATAGACCAGAACTCTGTCATTCATAACTTTCATTGCTGAGGGCATAGAGACTTTATCTCTTGGATATAACATCTTCACAGCATACTGAACTTAGATTCTAAACCGCATGATCATATCTACAAATGCGGAGGAATGCGGAGCGATTTCCCAAGCAGTCTCCCGGGCAACTTTCTATGGTAGAAGTCTTCATCACTTTCCGGAGAACAAAACCTACTTGTGTTCTTGTGACAACTCATGCAAACATAGAAACATACATTTTAGTGCTTCTAATTCCCATATTAATATATCTTCTTGATGCTTCTAATTCCCATCTTAATATGTCTTCTTGATACTTCTAATTCCCATCTTAATGTGTCTTCTCAGCGCTTTTAATTCCCATCTTAATATGACTTCATACTCAACTCTATATTGACCGGCATGACATTAAACCATGGGCTTCAGCAACACATGACATCCAACCATGAACTTCAGCAACCATGACATCCAATCATGAACTTCAGTAATCATGACATCCAACCATGAACTTCAGCAACCACATCACAACCAACATCAGCAATGTATCAGAAAGTCCAAACTGAGTGTTGACATCAATGACAACCACATCACAACCTTAGGTATCATATGTGCAACACAATTGGTTGGGCACAATTGGTGAGGGTGATAGTATGTTCCTTGATTTAGCCATCCACCAAGGTTCAAACCCCCATGAGATGCAATAAATAAGGGATGAGGCCAGGATCGTGCCTCGGGCGACTTTGGCGAAATGGATACCCCTCAGTCCTTGCCTCTCAGCTAAAGAGGTTTCAACCTAAGGCTCCTGCTCCCGTATCAGGTAGCTAAACAATTATGTGGGTTTGATATAAAATTCTCCAACAAAAAAATATATAAAACTTTATAAAAATAAATTGAGAATCAACCCATCACAATCTATACATTTGACCTGTAATTAAAAATTCTAAACTAAGTCCAAAAATCAACCCCTTTTGTGATTTTAATCATCATTTTCCATCATTGTTTCCAATGAATGCATAAGTAATTGTATGTTGTTGAAAAATTGAAACATTTAAAAATTTTAATCATCCCATTTTGGTAGTGTTGAATACATCCATTTGTTCTTCAGTTTATTTCCTTGAACATAGGATGATCTATAGCAAAGTCTTATACTTCAAAAGAAATATGTTAGGAAAAGTGTCTCAAACTTTCATCCTAATGTTTTTGATTACAACAGGCGGCAAAAACAAGGGGCCGAACCCTAAACAGAGATTACATAAGAAAAAGCACAAGCTCAGGAAACAAAAAGAGCCTGGAACCAAGACCCAGGAAACACCAGCTTACAAACGGCAGATAGTAAGCAACAGCAAAAAACCAGCAAACAGACAGCAGAAGGCACACTAGGACATAGAGTCCTCCCAGTCTTTAGCAAGAACTTCAAAAACTTTGTCCAGCTCCTGAGTTCTGTCATTGTCGGCTCCCTGGGAGAAAAGTTGAATATCTTGCAAAAGGGTTAAGTTGATCATGGAAGACCTGCACAGCATGCGGGTAATGAACTTATAAAGAATAGACAGCTTGAGTTGCAGAGCCACCATCTTGTCCTTTAACTGAGTCACTTCAGCAAAAAGAGAGTTACTGTCCCTGCCCTCATTCACATTGCCATCCTCAGCAGTAGCCCTAACATCATCATCTTGAATCTCTTCAGGGACAGACTGACTGTTCGCTTCCACCTCTTCAGCACCGACAGGATTTTGCTCATTCATGTTCCCCTCTCCTTCACCAGTATCATACTGGGCCTCCACAGGGCTCTAATGTTCAAACTCATCTTTATCACTACCAGTACCAATCACATTCTCGGGGCTGTCCCTGTAATCATTCTGCAGAGAGTCATGGCCATCAAACTGCTCCCCAGAAACAGGATTCTCCATGCAAATTTCCTTCAAATCATCCCTATCGGCCTCCTCACCGTGAGAAGAAGCCTCAGAGTTACTTTCTGAGTAGTCTATAAGTTTAACCTTGGGGGCTGGCTTCCCAGCAATTCTGGTAGAGCGTCTGACACCAGGGGTTATGCTTTTCCCTTTGCCCTTTCTTACCTTTTTAGCAGGATTCTCAGTAGACATGTTTTTACCTTTAGGGGTCTCATGACTATCTTTGAGGGAGCTAAGAATAGCCGCTTCCTCAGCCAGCTCAGAGAGGCGATGAAGCCGCTTTCTAGACTTAACAAAGTCCATCTTAGGGGTAGAGGTAGACCCAGGAGTGGGGGTATTAGTTTCCACAGAGGCCGAAGTCAGGCCATCATGACTATTTTTCACACGAGTGAGTAGGGAATCACATTTGATAGAAGCCGACGGAGTATTGGGGGAGGGTTCCACAGCCGGGTGATGGAGAGTGGCAGGGGGCATCAAGGCCAAGTGAAACTGGTAAAGTCTGTGTATGAGGCCTTGGTGTAGGGGCACAGGCTTCTCCAACGGCCTAGAGGTTAAATTCTTATGAACCATTTTAACCGAGTGATCTAAAGAAGAAAGCAGGTAGTAAGGGAAACAAATAGCCAAGTTTCTGCAAAAATGATTGAGCAGGGGAAGATGGTAGTAATAAAACCTGGCATAACGGCCTTCCAAGGTGAAGTACTTCATGATTAAAAAGCACATGTCCGCCCATGGCTGAGGAAGCTTCGCCCTTTTGAACCCTCCCTGGTAGGGTACCAGCTCTTCCCCGTCACCCAAGAAAAGCTTTTGGTTCTGCGCGTCAGAAACCCTCGTTTTTCTCGGCAACTTAATGCCTTTAAGGGATAAGCCCGTCGCCTCAGCTATACTTTTCTCCGAGATCTCAAAACTGACACTACCAATGGTGACCTGTCTGTCAACCCACGAAGAAGCACACTGGATGGATAACGACTCATCATGCCCGTTAAGGCATTCCAGGAATGGAATTATGCCCCCCTCCTTGCAGTAATGCCAGACAATGGCATTATCTTTGAATTCATTGCAGGTGTTTGGTTCAGTGCGAATTCTTTCACCACCCATAATGATAGCCCACGCCGCAATACCCAGCAGGATAAGACAAATAAATTGCAGAATACCCTTCAGAGGAATCCACCAAGTGGTATTCATGTGAACAAAAACCAACCGACGCCAATCATGATATTTTAAGTTCCAAAACGCAACCCAAATAATGAGTATTAAGTTCGCATAAAGGGAGTACAGACGCCGCTGCCAATTCGCACGGGGATCGTGCATAAGCCTAGACAGGGTGGAAAAACACGCCACCTCATCACTCGACACTTGAGTAGACATCATGTAATAATAGAATTCTTCTCCTTATGAATAAGCATTCCAATGTGACCAGGAATGCTGCTAATTTGGCGCCAAACCCGCCAGATTTGAAATTCCTGACCAAAGTTGGCAAGACCATCAGCAACCGAGTTGCCTTCCCTATAAGTATGGGAGAAAGAGACACTCGGGATGCCATGGAGAATGGTTTGTATATCAGATATAATGTCACTTAGCTTCCACCCACAAGTAGAGAGACCGGTAACCACATCCAGAATGATTTTAGAATCACCTTGTATGTGGAGATGGCTAATCCCCAAAGAGATCGCCACTTTGAGACCCCAGAGGAGGGCCATTGCCTCAGCAATGTTGTTAGAATGCTTTCCAAGTCCTCCGGCATAAGCCGCAACAAGATCACCATGTTCATCCCTTTTTATACCTCCTCCACTGGCGCATCCATCAGCTTTAGCAGCACCATCAAAATTAAGTTTCAACCACCCCGGCTCAGGCGGGGCCCAAATAGTATTAACTTTCATCCTAATGTTAAGAACACAAAAAATGCAACTTTCTAGCTATAGAATAGAAAAACTGAATTTATGGACTATAGAGGTTGTTTATTACCATTAAAATTTTTCGATTAGGTCATAACCAATTCCATGGTCACGAAGAAAAATCTCTTTGAGCTCTACAATATAAAAAAAATGGGGGGAGAGGGGCGGGAGGAGCGCGGGCTCAATCGGCTTCCCAGGTAAAAAGTTATGGCCTCTAGAAGTTGGGCCTCCCACATTGGAAATGTAAGATCATTTATGACGCATAAGAGAGATGTAAGAGGGAGTTACACTTGTTATCAACTTATGACATGTCATAAGGCATCTTTGAATGGAGACAATAGAGCCAAAATAGAACACCCAAGTTGGTGAGTGGGTTATGATGAGCTTATGGCAGCTGGAAGGAATATGCTATTTTTGCCTGTGGACTCATCTTCAGATTTGGGCATTTGATTTTTATTAGGGATTTGGGCACCACATTTTGGGTGGTTTTAGCTCACGGTTTCGTAATTACCATTTGATGGTTTGGTGCATTGTTTCTCCCATTTATTAGGTGCTTGAGATGGAGGTTTCGCTAGTGAGTTTTGTAGGTATTATTATGCTACCAGAATTACTCTAGATCTCTTATTGGCGATACCCCTATAAAGGCTTAAACTCTACAAGTGTATTGTAATCATTGATTACTAATAAATACATTGAGTTGCTTTGGAGTGGGGTTTTTTCTCCCAAAAGGGTTTTCCCCACATAAATCGCTATGTTATAGTATACTACTTTTGTGTTTATTTCCTTGTAACTATGTGATTAATTTAATTTTTGTACATACCTCCTCTCATAGATTAGTGTAGCGTACTCCCCACCCTCTACTTCCTTTCAAAGTATTCATCGAATTTCCATTGTAATTAACTATACCCATAATTTCAAAACTTTGTGAGTTATCAACAAACTCTTAGTACTTGCATAACTCGCCAATGAGTTTTGGTTGAGAAATCACCAAGAAACTTGCAAGTCCTGATGTATTGCAAAAAAAGGCCACTACCTACAAACAACGAAATCCATGTTTTTTCACATTTATGATTTGTTCTCTTGTGCCCTTGACTACTTGACTTCATTGCATTGATTTTTAGTTGATTGTGACTTGTTTTGAGTGACTCTCGACTAAGTCGGTAGATTTATTGACCAAATTTGAAGGGTAACTCTTTTTTTCTATCTTTTGATTTTAGTTTTGCTAATTTTTTATTTCGTTTTTTATGTCATCACTTCTAGGGATTTAATATTTCACTTATTTTTTCATTTTTGAATTTTTCCTTCTCTTCGTTCTTTCAAAGTTAGAGTTTACAATCTTTAAAGTTGAAGCTTTATTTCTTTTCTTTTTGCCAGAGTTTCCAACTTTGTAAATATAGATGGCATCCCCAAGTAGCCATAGTGATAGCAAGATTAAGGACCTCACTTAGAGCACGGCACATTGGATACAAAGATAGGAATGGTGATGTGCAATTATTGGAGCTTGAGGAATAGAGGCAACATCAATCGCTTTGAATATCACCTTACACAAATCCCTAGCCGAGATGTGTAGATGTGTAATTCAATGGAACTAGAGATTACACAAGAGATGAAACTAAAAACTAGAAAAGAAGAGGGTAGCTCAAGGAATTGAAGTTGTGATGAATTCTTCTCCTAACTTAAAGATTGATTCAATGGGCACTTGTCATGGCTCACTGTTACAAGGTTCACAAATTGTTCTAGTCAAACACAATCCAAATCGTTTTTTGTTCTTTGTAATACTCCCGATCCACAACCTTCACTCGAAGGCACTATGTAGAACCAAGAGGAGCATCATGAAGCAAGGATGATACACACTAGTTTTTGGTACTATTACAACATATTGTTCCTGTTGTGACCAAATCACACATCACCCCATTGCAAATAGGGACCCCTCTTTTTTGAGCTCCAATGCTTTGCTAGGTCCAGGATGACGTCCTTTTCATGATGAAGTCTGTCTTATTTGAGTCTGTAACTTCGTGTTTGATTCCTATAGTCCCTTGATGACTTGACCCTGATGATTGAGATCCTGAAAATGACTTAAGTCTGATCCTGAAAATCCTGAAAATTGGCTAAGTCTGAAATCTGGTGGGATCCTCCAAATTCTATAATCTGCATGTTAAGTCCGGTGGATCTGAGACCTATCTCAAACATCCTGAAAGGTATATTGAAAAATATTTAAAGTATAAGAAATATATTTTAATATACCTAAATATATTTTTTAATATATTTTTTAATATACCTTTTACCTAAAGGGCGTCCATTTCTAGGCGCATTTATCCACTCGTAGTGACTCCAAATGGCGCCTACCACTCAGGGCGCCTCCCATCAGTCCAACCAACTTCAAAATTGCGCCTTGACATGGGATAAACCTAGGAGCAAAAAAGGATGGTGCCTTGATTCAAGGGCCTTAAACATCAAGGAATTCAACAAAGAGGTGATTTTGGAGTTTAGGTGCATATCAAATATTGGGGACTTCCTCTTAGCGCCCTTCTTGTCCAAATAACCTCATCATGGCACCTAAGAGATAAGAATATGAAGCATTGAAATCTAGCATATGCGCCTAACAATCAAGAAAGTTTGAAATCATAGAGATGGCGCCTAAAGGCAGAGACTTAGAAGAGCGCCTAGTGTTAGATGCTTCTAAATGACTAAACTTCGACCAAGAAGAGTTTAGGCGCCTTTTATGCTTCAAATCACTTCATTCTGGCGCCCAATTTGGAGAAGGTATGAAACAAGGTTGAAAGATCTTTTGCATGCCAAATGATCATCATATGTGCGCCTAAGAGGAATGAGGACTTAAGTGTTTCCCTTTTGGCGCCAATTTTTGCTTGAATTACAACCTTTTGGCGCCTTCATATAGGACATAATCATTGGTGCCTAGACTAACAAATCTTTAGGAGCGCTCAAGTTTTAAGTCAAGTTTTATCTAATCAACCTTTGGATTGCGCCTTGAGAAAGGGTGATAAATGTTGTAAAAGGATGGCGCCCAAAGGAATGGAGTGTTTTGAAGTTTGAGGATGGATAACCTTTTAAGCGCCCTATAGTGTTTTGTGAGTAATAAGCGCCTAATGGGGTTTGGAATAAGCTAGAATGAGGAGCAAGTCTCATAAATGCGCTTTTATTGGAATCTTGTGGAGGCCATTCAAGTGGCAATAGATGAAATCGCTCGAAGTTCCTAATGGATAAACACATACTAAACGTAAAGTTGAATATCTCAAAAGGTGCGCCAAGTATCAAGGAGTTTTCTATGGATCAAACTTAGCATAAGAGTCATGGCGCCCTTCATGTCTCTTTTCAACACATTTTGGCGCCCTTACATGGAGTTTTACATTCATTGAAATCCTGTGAAGGAATTAAATCGCATCGTCATAAGGAAGGTAAGCAAAGTGTTTCCCTTTTGGCGCCTTTGTTTGAAAAATAGACAAGCTTGTGTCAAATTAAGGCTTGGGCGCATTCCTTGGGGGATCTGATAACCTTTTGGCGCCCTTATGAATTCCTTGAGGCACTTCATGATTCCGTCAACTTAATTTGGCGCCCTGAGTTTAAATGCATCAATAATGAGCGCCTTAAGTTGGAGACATTATTCTTAGCGCCTGGAGGAGTAAGGAAGTAAGGAAGTAAGTCAGTAAGTCTTTTGAGCGCCTAAGTATGACAAGACTAATCTCATAGAGCGCCTTTAAAGAGATCAATATCATTTACATCTGAATCATCTTGTTTTGGCACCGTGATATCAAAAAGTAGAAGTGGACAATAAGGCATCATAGCAAGCGCCTAGGTAAGTAGTTTTGGGTCTTTTGAAAGCAAGTTTAAATGTTTAAGAAAGTTTTGGGGTCATTATGTTTGGGTGCCCATTTTGTGCAAAATAACTCACCAATGGCGCCTTAAAGGGGATAGACTGCTTGGGACATATAGAATTTAGCATCATGTTTGGCGCCAACCTACATTTAGATTATTATTGCTATACTCTTAAGAGGAGATTTGATTTGAAGGGTTCAACGAAGTCATCATCCCTTCATATGAAATCATTGAGGAGATCTTGATCAAGGCGCAGTTCATGGCATTTTCTATCAATCTTGGCGCTCAAAGTGAGAAGTTTTAAATTTTGAAAATTGTATTAAGTATATTAGATGCCAAACAGGCCAACCTCTTCCTATGCCGACCAGCATTTAATATAGGCAAACTCACTATATAAGAGGAGCGCCCCTCTTCATTTGTCATAATTCACATTCCAATTCCAAGGAGCAACGAATTTTCTAGAAGGAGCAGCGAATTTCTAGAGAGAAGCAGATTTTTTAAGGCAAATTTGTATTTTACTTCTGATTTCTGCCGTTTTCAAGACTGATTTTTATCATTAAGTCCAGAAATCTGTTTTTTTCCTAGATCAGAAATTGATACAAGGTATGTTTGATCACTTTCTTTATTTCATAAATTACCTTTCATTTATTTTAATTTTGCAGAATTTCATGATTTTATCATCTAAAAATCAGGATTATGAGGGTAAAATTTATCATTTCTTATTCGAGTCTTGTTTGCAGATAGATGGGCATGACAGCAAAAGAGAGGCAAGTGATGATCAAGATGGATGCCAAGTCTAACATACCTGATTCCAAGATCGAAACTCATTGGAAGAATGTGGGAGACACCAACATGGGACATGTCAACCTGGAGGAGATAAAGGATTTTTTGCTCGCCATCACGAGGAATGAAGACATCAAGGCCATTGCGAAGAGTGGAATTGTACAAGCAGCATGCTTCCCACCTACCTTGCCTAGCACTGATTTAGTGTTGGAATGTGTTCAACGTTATGACAAACAGAAGAGACAGATTATAGCTAAAGACGGGACTATTCTCGCCTATTTGCAAAGAGAAGCCATCCAAGAGATCTTCAACATCCCAAGTCGAAAGGGAGTGTTCATCTGTCCTACAACTGCTCAATGTACTTTTGAAGGCAATCCTAAGCACTACATGCAGGAAGTGAGAAAGAAGTGGATGACTGATCCATCAATCAAGATATACAACTCCGAAAATCCAAAGTTTCATAAGGCGGACTTCAAACAGGAGATAAGTTACTTCATCATGTTCCTAAATCGAGTAACAAGTAGGCCTCAATCATCTACTTTCGAAGGATGGATGTATACTTATTTTGATCATGTGTTTACAGAGAATAAGATGGTTGACTAGACTAGCCTTATAAGCCATTGCCTTGATGAGCAATTTGAAAGGTTTGATGAAACAAAGTCATTCTTCATGACTTTCTATCTTGTTTACATCCTAGCAAGAAATGTGGTTTATAAAGGATTAACAGCTAAAGGAGAAGTAGGTCCAAAGCCCGGATAGATTCTTTCACATCAATGTTATCCTCAACTTCATTTAAAGAACATCAATCATTACAAGAGGTTCAATGATGCCTTTGCCATGTTCATAGTGAGAAATTTGCGAGGCGAATTGCATAGAAGACTAACAGGTGCTGCTAGGAACTTCATTGAGCAATATGGAAGGTACTACATCCAGTATGACAAGTTCACTTATATCAGGATTCAGGGTTTCACATCCTTTCCATACAGATTGCCAAGATATCCCAGCAACAGGATGGTGTTGCTGGAAGTTTCAAGACAGTTGTTAGAGTTTCATAAGATGCAAAGGGCAAGAAAGAAAGCCGGAGTTCAGTTTCCTCTCCAGCTTGGCAGATATTACTCTTGTCTGTCACTTCAAGCAGCTGAGCATTCAGAGGTTGAGCTTCAAGCATATCATCTACATCCTCATGATTCAAGGAGGGAGAACTTCGATCCACATGGAGCCATTAAGCAGTCATATTCTTCTTACAGACATGTTGAGCAGCTAGAAGATCACTGGGCTAATGCTATTGATGATGATGACGTTAGGATGCAAAAGTGCTCAAGATTGAAATGGGATCTAGTGAGGGCTACTAAGATACTAAGGATTCATGATGAACAATTGATAGAGCCTATCATCGCTATCACTGAAGAGCAGTTAAAAGAGCAAGTACAGGCATTGATAGATGAAGGAAAGAAACTTACCTACATCAAGATGGGAGAAGTAAAACAGCAGGAACAGCATAGTGCACCTGGTGGAAGTCCACAGAGTAAGGACAATGAAAGAGATTCAGGTCAAGCAAAGAAAAGAAAACAACTTGAATCTGCACAGGGAGAATCAAGTAAGAAGAAGAAAAGGATAAGTATTAAAACTGCTTCTTCCAGACAGCCAGGTGATACTCCACTGAATCAAGACATAGTGGTGTGTGTTGAGGATGTAGTTCCAGAAACTCCATTTGAAGAAGTGCCTTCAAGTCCACATGATACTGAGATCATTGATGAGGCTAACACTAAAGATAAAGATGAAGCTGAAGAAGAATCATTGCCTGCACAAGGAAATCAAATACAACAGTTCCAAGATCTTTCATCATTTCCGGAGTGCCTACAGGATAGGATCAGGGAAAATTATGAAGTTGAGAAATATCCTCCTATTCCAGTTGATGAATTACTTCTAGACATGTCTAGTGAAAAACCGAAGAAGAAAGCAACTATCCTTTCAAAAATCACTAAAGATGAAACATGTGTAAGAAAAGTTCATGTAGCGGTTCCAAGGCTTGAAAAGAATATAGAAGATATAACACCTGATGATTATGACATCAATACAATCAATTTGGGTCCATTGACTGGAATGCAAGTAAAAGAAGAACTTCAGGGTTCAATTGATAGTGCTCGAGCTATCATAAGGCAAGAAACAGAAGGTAGAATTAAAGCTGAGCAAAGATGTCAAGCCTTAGAGCATTACATGCAGCACTTGGTTCATCCTATTCGTCAACAAGAGAGTTCCTACACCGCCGTCTCTTCTTCCTCCAGAAACAGTTGTACATCTTGAGGAGTTGAAGTCTTCATCTCACAGGATGAGGGATTGGATGAAAAGATCAAAGGAAGCTACATATAAACACCTGGAAGATATCATGCAAGTGTATGATAAGATCGTTGATCTCAAAGAGAGGGTACTTGCATTGTTGGAAGTTTGTGTTGAGTTCAAGGCTATCAAGGAACAATATCTATCGCATTTGAAGAGCTTGATGGAGACATCAATTGATGCTTTGATACATGCTGAAGTGATTGAAGAAGGTATAGCATATGACTTCTCTTCTTGGTATTATGGCTTTCGCATTAAAGGACAGTTGCTAGATAAGATAGAAACAGATATGTCAAGAGTAAGGAGTGTACTTCAAAGAATTCAAGATGGAATACATGCATTCTTGATGAAGATATGTAATCCATTTGGAGAAGTGACTCTTGATAACATGAAAGAACAAGTTCAAGCTTTTTACTTCCAAGAAGATGATGTTTCTAATGAGAAACTTGATAGTATTTTCTCACTTGCTGTCCACCTTGGCACCAACAGAGCGAGGATGACTGATTGGGAGAAGACACTTGGCCTTTATGCAGATGATGTACTTGAAGTTGAAGGAACCACTAAGAATTCGCCAAGTGTACCTTTGGATGATGTCAAGCAAATAGTGTCTAGATTCATTGAATGTCAAAATTCTAGTAATGGATATTCTCATGGAGACTCCTCATAGGCTAATGATGTGTCATCCTTATCTTCTTGGAAAGTGTGCCTTCATTGCCTCTTTCATTTACTAAAGATTGTCTCTTTCATTTAATAAAGATAGGAGTTTGTTATAACTATTTGTGATGTGGCATGATCTGGTCCATTGGCTTACCCGATCGATCTTGACCCTTCATACATTTTGAGGTCTATAAAAGGGACCCTTTTGCTCTCATTTGTACAATTGAAGACTCTGGAATTGTTGCAAGAGCTCTCTAAAATAATATAAGACTCATTGTTTTGGTGACTCTATATATGTTTCTAAGTGTTGCATGGTTTGGATTTCTTCAAGCGAATAGTAAGATTAGATTAAGTTTTCTTTAAGTTGTATGTTAGTTGGTGGAAGGCTTCATTATTGTTTGTGGTGAAATCTTTATGTTCACACCATTTGTAGTTTGTGGCTTGCAAATTGCAGTGTATGGTTGGTCTGAACAAAATCGAGCTTAACTTTGATCCCTATGTTTGTTGAATCTTTCATGAGCATAAGTGATTTAAATATCTTGTATAACCTTAGAAGATTGCATCAATCTTGTGTAGTTGTCTAACTTGGCGAAACAAGATTTGGTTTGATTTCACTTGAGCAGTAATTATCCTTGCATCTAGGATTAGATTAGTATTGTTGAACCGTTTCATCTTTTGTCTTTTCTTTTGTCGATTTGGTTAGAATTAGGATCAAGTATTTCATCGCCATATCATACGTCATAAACCGTAGTACTTAGATATTCCAATTTTTACCTTCTTTATCATTGAATTAATAGCTTGTTTGAACAATTGTGTAAGTCCCTTTGTGTTTACCAGCATAATCATACTTAGTCACTGAGCTATCTCTTACAAAATCATAAGAAAGGAACCTTGGAGTCATCTTGTTTGATCACTTTGTTCAGCATTCGAGAGGCTTTGCTCAAGAGAGAGTCAGATACTCTGTATTTCACTCTATTGTTGACTTGTCGAAGAACAAACATCAACAGTTCCATGTTGTGAAAACCCCATATTGGAAGTCACTGGTCAATGCATTGACAATTGTTGGAAAAGGGTTCAACGCACCAAGTCCATATGATTTGAGTGGGGCTTTGTTGGACAAAGCATGAAAAACACTAAACTCATAGTGGAAGATGAAAAGAGAATTTGGCGAAAAAAGAGATGCACTATTTTGTCCAAAGGGTGGACAAATGGCAAGGACTACATGTTGATCAACTTCCTAGTGGCTTCAAGTGGGTAGTTAATGTTCCTGAAGTCGATTGATGTCTCCCATTAAGTGAAAAATGTTAAGACTTTGTGCAATATGTTAGATGAGTTGGCAATGGAAATGGACATGGAGAATGTCATTCAAGTTGTGACCAACAATGCAACAACATATGTAGAAATAGGGAGACTTCTTGATGAGAGGCACACTACCATTCTTAGAACTCTTGTGTTGCCCATTGCATTGATCTTCTACTGGACAATATAGGCAAACTTGGATGGGTCAAAACCCTGATTGAAGAGGTGAGAAACATCATTACGCATATCTACAATCACCCTTGGGTGCTTAACATGATAAGAAAGCTAGTGTGATCATGAGCTACAAAATTCACCACCAAATTGATCACATTGTGGAGCATTTCAAGTTCACAAATGTCAGTTAAGCAAATGTTTGTGAGCACTAGGTGAGTGGAGTCTCCGTATTAAAAAAAGATCTAAGGGAAAAAAGGTTGTGAAGGTTGTTTTTAATGATATGTTTGCAAAGAGCACAGACAAGATCCTCAAGGTAACTCTGAACTTAACATTTAAGATCTTACAAAGTAGTCAATTCCATTAATTTGTAAATTTGTAAAACTTACTAGTTTTTAATTCACTTTTTATTCATTGTCGTTTAAATTTTTATTTTAAAAATCCATATTGTTTTGTTTTAGGTGACAAAACCTTTGTTCAGGGTTTTACACTTGGTGGATGGGGAAAAAAACTTAACGAGTTATCTATATGGAAAAAAATTAAATGAGTTATCTATATGGGACCAAGGGCAAGGCCATCTACCATTACCATGGATCCAACAAAAGAAAATATGAACCCATTTGGTGCATAAATGTTCGAAGGTGGAACAAGCAACTCCGCCAACACATACATGCAACGACCTATTACTTGAATCCCATGTTTTTCTTCTTTGATTCCTTCAGGGTCAATGAGGAGGTTATGCAAGGCCTCAACACATGCATAGAGAGGATGAAACCTAACAAAGCCCTTAGAGACACAATTCTTAACAAGTTGCAGATTTACAAAGATGTGGATGGGGAGTTGTTTTCTTTGGCTTTATGCATTTAATGAAGAATGACCCAACAACAAAATATAAAAAAATAAGTCCTTCAAAAGTCAAATTGTAGCCTCCTAGATAGTAGACTTGTTTAATAAGTGCAATTAAAATTTACTAACAAAGTTATAAATGTTGTCCTTGCAAATTTTTGGTGGGAAGATTATGTGGCAAAAACACCAAACCTTCAAACCCTTGTCACCTACATTTTGTTCCAACCCTACAATGGTTATAGGTGTGAACTCAATTGGAACATTTTTTTAAGAAGTTGACACAAAGAAGCACAAGTTAACCCAAAAGTGCCTTAATGACTTCATTTTTGTGCAGTACAACCTTCATCTTTGTGTCAAAAAGGTGGAGGGAAAGGAGACTCATAATGCAATTGACTTCAATGACATTGTTCCATATTGGATTGGATTGTCGAGGTCCACAAAGAAGATTGCTGATTTGGCAACAAATGGGTAGTATAAGTAGGAGCATGAGAGCAATGGAAGGAGGAAGCATAAGGTGGGGTTTCATCGGATGATGATTATGATATGCTTGAGGATGATATTGTTCATAAGGCATAATCCTTACCATCAAGTTCGAAAGCACTGCCACTAAGAAGCTTTAGTCGAAGGAGAAATTTGTAAAATATTTATATGGATTTGCAATTTTCTATGATTATGATAGTTGATCAATCATCATCTAATATATATGACACTATGATGTGCATTGTAATCCTTTTATGTAAAACTAATAGAAATTCTACCTATGAGTTCTCTAAATTCAACATTTTGTGTGTTATTTAAGTTTATTTTACAAATTTATGTTTTTTAATATGCCAAATTTTTGCCAAGTCTGGCATCCGAGTAAAATATTGGCCTAATGAGTTTTTGCCGAGTCTGAGTTTTTGAATTATGAGTCATGACTATACCCATGTCCTACTCGCTTATGTCTGTTGCATTGCATTCTCTCTCAGTTCTTCAAGATGGTAAGCAGTGTGCTCGCAATATATTTTCAGTTTTCAGTTTTCAGCTTTAAAAACCAAATTGTTTCTAGATGAATTTGATTATTTCAACTCATCTAGATGACTTTGATTAATTTAGACTTATTGAGATGACTTTGATTAATCAAAGACAAAATGTCTAACTACCAAATATAGTCTATGCAAATTAGGAACTCATATCTTATTAGGGATCTTTTGAACATACTTTAGTCTTTTATTGTGCTCCTCATTTTCTGCAGTCTATAATGATCCATCCTTTCCCTAACTTAACAAATCAATGGAGGATCAACCTTTGTGCATCTTCTTTCACATAATTCTACAATGTTTTGTGTATCAACATTCGTATGTAGTAGCATGAAGAGCATAAGCCTATTTTCTATTATTGATTTCTTACTCACCGCTCCCAATATTGCACCTCGAACAGTTCTCTGATAATCGATAAAAGACCCTAGTGGCCTTTTCTGTTGGATGGTTACTAATAGGTTCTTGTTTCCTAAGTTGGTACGTAATACTTGTTGTGACCTAATCACACATCGCCCCATTGCAAATGGGGACCCCCTTTTTTGAGCTCCAATGCTTTGCTTAAGTCTTGGATGATGTCTTAAGTTTTGTTTCATGATGAAGTCAGTGAGAATAAAAAGGTAAGTTGTGCCTCCAACAGATTAGCCTCAAACTGAGGCGCCCTAATAGAAAGTGATGTTTTAATCTTCAAGTGCCTTAAACATTGAAAACTTTGCAAGGAAATGACCCTAGAAGCCTTAGGCACTGTTCTACTCCTGATCAACCACCAAGGTGCGCCTAAGCCTGTTGGAGGAAGACAAGACATCATCTAACACCTATGGATGAACCAAGAAATATTTAACTCAGAAGATCTTGCAAGAAAATGGCATAAGAATGCTAGGTGCCAATTTGCACTTCTACAACCCCAAATGTGCGCCTAGAGAACATGAAGTTTGAGATCATAAGGATTGGCGCCTAGTGAAGGAGAGTTTCTTGAAGGATTAAACATGAGTTTGAAACTCCACAATGCCAAAAAAGAAGCCAAGGTAGGTGAGGCGCACTTTTGCACCTGGAGAACCATCAAAATGCGCCTTGACATGAGGGTGCCTAAACCAATGATAAAATGCGCCCAGAGAAGTTTTAACATTCCTTGAGTCCTAAGAATTGATCAAGTTCACAGAATAACACCCCAAGCTAAGGCGCACTTTCCCTTCTCCACATACTCAAATGTGCGCCTAAGTAAAATATGCCTAATTTCATGTGTTTTGGAGTGTTAGGACTTTTCCTTGAGTTTGTGTAATGTTTTGAATTGATAGAATTGAAGTGAACACTCATCTGTATTAAGGCGCAAGATCTCTCCTGTACAACCCTAAATGTGCGCCTTGCAAAGAGGAAGCTAGAAACTATAAGGATGGAGACTCTCCTGAAGATGTAAGCCAGTGATTCAAACCACTAAATGTCAAAAACAAGCCCAAGGATGAAGCACAAATGTTATGACTAAGAAAATGTTGAAAAACATCAAAGGAAGGTAAGGCGCTAGTTTCCATTTGTAGAGCCCCAAACTTGTGCCTTGAGTAGGTGTTAGAAGTTGTGAAGGAAACTTGAAAATACATTCACCTAAGCTAGGCGCACTTTTACATCAAGAGTCATCTTTTGCGCCTAAGTCTAAAACAAGCTTGATTTTATGAATTTTTTGAGGGAATTTAAGTATTGGGACTTCTTCATGGGCATGTACAATGATTTGAATACATTTGAATTGAAGTGAGCACCTACTTCCAAGATGAGGT
The DNA here is from genome assembly GCA_027924645.1 of Cunninghamia lanceolata. Lineage (NCBI taxonomy): Eukaryota > Viridiplantae > Streptophyta > Pinopsida > Cupressales > Cupressaceae > Cunninghamia > Cunninghamia lanceolata. Next base: position 7,759,912 of record BSBN01000634.1, read on the forward strand.
GCACTTTCCTACCTCCAGAGACCAGTTTTGGCGCCTTGGAAACAAGAGTCTATGATCATGGGTGTTGGCGCCCAAGGATGAGGTAGTCTCTTGAAGGCTTTAAGTTTTAACAACTGTTTGAAACCATTGAAATATCAAAAATATGCCCAAGTCTAAGCGCATTTTCCTAGCTCTAGAACCCCAAAAGTGCGCCTCAATTGTAAGGGTATGAGGCGATGTAACTAAGCATCCACATGAGTTTGAAGTCAAAGAAATGCACTATCTATCCTAGGTGCACTTTCCACTTGTTCAACCTTAAAAATGTGCCTTAAGTAAAGAGGAATGAATCGATGATTTAAGGGTCCTCACCTTGTCAAACTGAGCGTCCTTAAGTATCAGAATGAGTTAAAGACATCAAATTCACTAAGTAATCTTAGGCGCACTTCTCCACTTCTAGCAACCCAAATCTGCGCCTCAAGTAAAACACATGATTTTACATCATCAAGTAAGCGCCTTGAGAGATTGAGTCATTCAAAGACATTTCTAATTCATTGAAAGCATAAAACATGACAAACATGAGGCCAATTGATGAAGGCGCATTTTCCTGTCTCTGCAAACCTCAAATTGCGCCTTAGGAAGAAATCACATCATTGAGTGAGCGCTTGAGGAATAGGAACATTCTAAGACATGTTCAATTGATTGAGATCATAAAATGACAATACAAAGCCAGTTTAGTGTGGGCGCACTTTTGCATCTCCACACACCAAAATGTGCGCCTAGACTTGGAATGGGTTAATTAATGTTTAATAATGATTATCTTGTGTTATAAGGTCAAACAATTGATGTGTTTCTTGGTGTGTATTGCAGGAGGATTGAAGGAGCGTGGACGGAACTGAGGAGTCATCTGAGGAGCCAAGCGCTTGGAGTCACCTTCATGCAAGGAGTGAAGTCTAAAGGCAGTCGCTGCAAAGGAGATATCATGCTACTGTGCCAAGATGGCACTTCAAGTTCATCATGTCGGAACACTTCATCGTCATCCGCATCGAGAGAAGACATCCATCCATACAACTTCAAGTCTCCAAGAGAAGTCTCCTACTCCGGGCTGTGAAAGAAGCATCATCATTTACACTACTCTCTACGAAGAAGCATCCAGGAAAATCAGCATACATCCTGCTAAAAGAAGAAGTATCACAGAGTTAGTCAAATGAGCAACATGTACGTTCAAGTTCAAAGCAATCATGTTCGAAGACATCACACAGATGATGCAATTTGGGAATATGCCAGAAGCAAATTGAATAAACTGTTGAAATCAATAAGAGTTGTTGAGGTGGCACCTATGTGGCAGATACATATCATCATTCAATCACAGTTCGCCACATCATTCAACAAGCAAGAAGCTAAAGAGGACGCTCATGTGGAAGATGCTCTAAAGATTCCATTTGATCCTTATCTTCTTGGGAAACGTGCCTTCATTGCCTCTCTCATGTACTAAAAATAGCAAGTTGTTGTAACTAATTGTTGAGATGGCATGATCTAGGCCCTTGGCTACTTGAATTGATCCAGGCCCTTCATTGTAATTCTGGAACTCTATAAAGGCCTTGTTGCCTCATTTGTAACAGTTAGAAAGTAGTAGAGTAGAAGAGTAGAGTAGAAAGAGACTCTCGAAATTCTCTGAGAGTACTTGGAGATTGTTGTAAATATTTCTCAAGATTAATGCAAAAACATTGGAGCTCACTTGGTGTTAAGTGTTGTCTTGTGGAATAACATGGCTTCTTGTATATTGATGAAATGGAGAGATGTTTCTAAGTAGATTAGAAGTAGAGTAGTAGCTCATTGATGTAATGCATGTATGTATTGATTATTTGATCAACTCCTAGCTCATGCTTTTGACATTCATCGTTGGTGAAGTGTTGTGTAAAGCTAGTCTGAGCTTCATCATCATTTGCTTAAGTTCGATTGTGGGTGCTTGTTTGAACTACGCCGTCTAATGGGTGCTTATATAAGTTTTCATGATTTGAAAACCATTCGCTCTCCTTAGGAGATTGCACCTACTCCATGTAGTTGTAGGCATTCTTGGCGAAGTGGAGTTAGGTTGATTAAGGAGTTTGTCTATTCATGCATCATCATTGCCTCATTGACCTTAGCTTAGCTTCTCTAAACCTTTATCTTTTTCCTTTTCTTTATTATTGAAACATAGCACATGCATCATCCACACTGAAAGGAGAAATAAGCTGAATGAAGCAAGAAGTCTGCGTAAGTCCCTTTGTGATTATCAGTAAGATCACATGTATTCACTGAGTTTATCCACTGCAATCACGAATAAGGAACCTTGAAGTTGTCTCACTGGATCACATAGCTTAGCCTTTGAGAGACTTTATTCAAGAGAGAATAGGATACTTGGTGTTTTATTCTATTGTTGTTGTTGGCACAAAAACATCATCAACAATACTCCTTGGGGCAAAGACACAAATTTTTCTTCTATATGTTTACACCATCACGTACTTCAAGGAATTTTATTTTCAACCCTGTATTTAAGTTTGCTACAATTTTAGTTACTCCTCTAGGTGCAACTCGGGCTCATTGTCCTGCTCTTCGTATTGGTTGCATTCCAGTGTTCCACGGGGACCCGTCCCCCCCCTAAAACCCCCCGTCCCCCCGTCCCGGACGTTTCCGAGACTTGGGGACGCCTGCGAGACGTCCCCCCGCCGTCCCCCCACCGCCGCCGGAATGCCAGAGTCTTCAGCGAGACGGAGGGTACTTCTCGCCGTCCCCGAGACATCTCAGGGACTTCTGGACGTCCCTCGAGCATCTCGGGGACTTCTGGCCGTCCCCCGCGCTGGGGCTGCGAAAAGTCACCTTTTTTTTTTTTTTTTTTTTGGTTTTTTTTGGGACTTAGAGCCCAGGTCCGAACCCTAAGGGGGTGTTTGACCATTTTAAAAACTAAAAACTCTCATACACTTTCATTCTTCATTTTATGACTCAATATGCCATTTCATGTTTTGCAACAGCTAGGTGAAAAAGAGGAAAACCAGTGAGAAGAGTGGGTGAAAGAGGGAGTTTGAGGTGTTGCAAGTGCAAGAGGGGTGAGAAAGAGAAAGAAGAAGAAGAGGAGGAGCATTCTACACCAAGTGTGAAGGATTTTTCAAGCACAAGGTAAGTTTTTATGACTGTTTTTTGAAGTTTTTTCTTTTTTTTTTTGTTTTTTTAAATTTTTTTCTCAGTTCTTAGTTTTAATTTTTCATGTTGAATCTTACAATGGGCATTGAAATGAAAATCAAAACATGAATATGCATTTGCAGCCATGGCTGCAAATGCATATTCATGTTTTGATTTTCATTTCAATGCCCATTGTTTTTTTAAATTTTTTTCATCTTTCCATCAAGATTTAAGTTTTAACATCAAATTTCACTTATAGAATTTATTTGTTTATTCATTATTGCAGTATCATAATGAGCTCTCATAGTGATCCTGATGGTGGAAGTGAATATGCTCCTGAGGCTGAGGGGAGTGACCATGGGGTTGAGCTTGAAGCCAATACTAGTTCCATGGCAAGTGAAGCAACTAGTTTTGAGTGCCCTTCTGCACTACTGGCACCGTATGCTAAGGGTCCTTTTGATCGCAAATCCCCTCTCAAACAATTTGCAACAAAATTAGTATTACTAAACAGGGAAGGGTTACCATCTAGTGGCACAAGGAGGTGGAAGTGCAACTTTTGTGCTCTAGAGTGGTTTGGGAGCATCACTAGAGTTAATGCACACCTTCTTTTCATTAGAGGAAAAGGTGTAGACATATGTTCTTTTTTGGCAGCACCGCAAAACATCAAATACAAAGTTGAAATTATTAAGTTATGGGGTCTTCCTGATGATACTACAGCTGCACCTGTGCATACTACTTTGCACCATAGGGCACATCTTCAGCATAGCCAGCCACAGAGTTCTAGCCATACTTTGCAGACGAGAGTAGGAGGGACACCAGTTTCTTCTTCCAGTGCCTATGTAGGAGAGGGGAGGGGGAAACGGAAATTGCAAACTCAAAGTAACCCCATAGCAGATTTGTTTAAAGTGCAGCTCAAGGATGACACAAATGATGCCATTGGCAAGTTCTTCTTTGCCAATGGCATCCCATTTCATGTTGCTCGATCTCCTTATTAAGGAGATGATATCGATGGTGGCAAGGACAGGACCATCATATGTGGCACCAAGTGAGACGAAATTGAGGACCACGATCCTGGATAAGAACTATTCCAAGATCAATTTGTTGATGGAGAAGATGAAGGAGTGTTGGGTCAAGACAGGATGCAGCATAGTCATGGATGGGTGGACGGACATTAGACAGCGACCACTCATTAATATCATGGTTACATGTACTGAGGGCCCATATATTCTTAAGGCAGTTGATTGTTCAGGGCATCGCAAAGATGCTCATTTTCAGTTTGAGGTCCTCAAGGAGGCTATTGAGGAGATTGGGCCACAAAATGTGGTCCAAGTAGTGACAGATGCAGTACATGTGTGCAAAGCTACAGGGAGACTTGTTGAGGCAGCTTATAGGCATATTTGGTGGACTCCATGTTGTGTGCATGCCATGAACAATGCACTCAAGGACATGGGGAAGATTGGTTGGATTAGAGAAGTGGTAAATGATGCGAGAGATGTGCAGATGTTTATCTGCAACCACCACACATCACATGCACTCTTCAGGACCTTCGCTAAGGAGGAGTTCGTGAAACCTACTGATACGAGATATGGTTCCTATTTCATTCTCTTGGAGAGAATGATTGAGTTGCAAGAGGCACTGCAACTCATGATTATGACAACAGAATGGAGTAGGTGGGCCGAGTCTAAGACAGAGCAGGGTTTAAGGGTGAAGGATACGGTGAAGAATGATGTGTTCTAGGCTGATGCAAAATATATTGTCGCCATCATTACACCAGTTTTCCAGGTAATCAAGTATGGGGATGCGGATGGATCTAACCTTGGAGAGGTGTATGAGTGCATCGATTCTATGCTTGATCAGATGAGGGCTGTTGTGCGACAGAGGGACCCCACATTGGCATTCTACCATGAGCACATTCAGCCAATCATTCAGAGGAGATGGGAGAAGCTCAACACTCCCTTGCACATGGCAGCTTATGCACTTAATCCTAAGTGGTACTTGACTAGGCCTGGTAGAGTGACACCAATACAGGATCCGGAGGTGAAGGCGGGGTTCTTCAGGTGCATTGAGAGGATGTATGATGATGTAGATGCCAGCACGATTCGCACTGATTGGGGCAAATTTGCCACTTTTAGGGGTTATTCAAATGCGGCCAAGATGGATATGGTAACTATGGCGCAAGATGACCCAATTTTGTGGTGGACTTGCCATGGATTGGGATCTTTGACTACCACTCTAGCCATCCGATTGTTATCTCAGGTTTCTAGTTCTTCAGCTGCCGAGAGGAACTGGTCTACATATAGCTTCATCCACTCTCTTAAGAGGAACAGACTTACCTCTAGGAGAGCAGAGAAGCTTGTGGCTGTACATAGTGCTTTGCGTCTCATTGACCGCAAAACACTTGTGTACAAAGAGAGTCCAGCAGCACGATGGGATGTAGAGCCAGAGGAGCCAGCACAGATTGATGAGGATGCTTCAATTTCGGCTTCAGATGCAAGGCTGGTTGGTATTAGTTTGGCAGAGCTTGACCGCGAGGATTCCAGTAGTTCGAGTGATGAGGAGTTTGGGGACGATTAGAGACCTCCCTTCACTACATTTTGATTTTTGCATTTTGTAGTTTGTACTTATTTTGATATCATCATATGCTACTCATTGTAACCATCTTTAAGACTTTATGATACATTGATATGATATTATGATGTGACATGTTATATTTTCCGTTTTCAATATAATAGAAACTAAGAAATCTCAAATTCGACAATTTCATTTGTCTTTTACTATTTAGTAACTGTAATAGTCTAATAGACTAATAGTATTCAAGTATTTAAAATGTTAGTATTTGCAATTTTGCTAGTTTACTAATTTGCCATTTGAAATGTTATTCTTAAACATCTTTTTATAACTAGTTATTCAAGTACCATATGTATATCAGTGCCGCCCCCCCGCCGCCATCCCCCTGCCGTCCCCAAACTTAGACCCTTTGTCCCCCCGTCCCCGAGACCCGTCCCCGTCAGGAAACTCTGTGGAACACTGTTGCATTCTCAAATTTCTTAAAATATCCAAGTTTAGACTTCTTTGGTCATAATTTCTCAAAACGAAGAAAAGCATTCAAAATGATATTCAGCCCACACCAACTTAGCTGCCCCTGGAACCATCTAATTTGAATAAATATGGATACATCTTCCAAGGAGGAATCTTTTGTTGTTATACAAAATATTCAGACCTTGCCACTAAATACAGAAGATGCTATAGAAGGAGGTCTATAGTGACACAAATAATTATTGACAAAGAAAGTATGTAGACAAGGGAAGGTAATGACAGTGGAAGATCAATCAAACAAAAGATAATATCAAATTTCTAGCCTCGAAGTTCGATCACATGCATATCATAACATGTTGTTTTTCCATAAAGTAGTCAATCAGTTGGCTCATTTAGGGCTTCTCCTTGGTAATAAATATCTTATTTACAGATGTATAAGGGAACTACTAAAATCAGGTGGCTACAAGTAGCCCCATATTCTCCCTTATCAAGAAAGATGTTAACAATCTTACGATATGTAAAAGCATGGGAGCTTTGGGCAGTTTATCTTATCCGTAGGCATAATCCTCTAGACATAGGAAGATATGAGCTATAACCCAAACAACATAATCAATTACTATATCTATAGGAATCAAAGGATAGGCACTGCCACCTTTGAATGGGTGCCTCAGTACTTGGGAGACATACGTAATACCTACCCAATCTACCACCCTTTAGATTAAAGAGGTAGTGGAAAAATTATGACATTGCCATGATGATGAAGGAGAAGCTTCTACATCCCCTACTCCCACCATACCTTTGAAGTCCCTTCCTGGTGATCAAGCCCTTCATTTAGGAAGTCCTTCCCAAAATTCCTCTCTACTTAGTCAAGCCCTTCGTCGAACAATGGGAGTGGACTCTCCTATTCGACCAATGGGGAAGGTGCTCTCAACCAACAGAAAAGGACTCCCCTGCTCAACCAACACAAGAGGACTCCTCCACTCAACCAACAAGAGAGCTATGAGTATTTGTTTTCACATTCCATTTAAGCTAATTGCTTCTGCTATAACCAATATCTCAGATTTGAAACTCAATCACTCTATCCATTGTTATTTGTTCTTGGTTTGCAAACATGCACAACCATAGCCCAACCCAAATGGTATGTAAGGTGAAGGTGGTATTGGAGATACAAGGAAAATCAAGGTGGCATGACGTCACATCACAAAGAAATTGGCAGTCAAAAAAGCAAAGAAATTTCTTCAAGCAAAACAGCAAGCATTACTGCAAGAGAATTTTTGCATTATTGGAAAGTTAGCTGGAGAAGTGCAATAACCTTTGTACTGGCAATTACTTTGAGATGGAATTCAAAATAATGAAAAATGTAGTTGGCCCATCCAACCCTCGTCACCCTATAGGAAAGAATCAGAAATAACAATATTTTGGCATCAAAGACATGTTGGGGAGTGGCAAGGCTGCACTTTAAAAAGATTGAAAACTGTCAAGTTGCTGAGGTAGTGAAATTAATAAGTGCCACACCATTGAAATGTTTGTTACATCTACCACTACAAAGTCTATCAAAGATATACGGCTCACTTTATATACAGTGGTCAGAAGGCAGTGTGAACTTCTACTCATGCTTGGCATATTATAGAGTGACACATTAAAATAGATACTCATGTTGAGACAGTGAAGATTGAGGAACTGCTATGAAACCTGTCGAGGGGCAAAATACACCTTGATGAACTACAATCTCCAACTCGAGATAATGAAGAAACAAAGGCTTGTCAATCGTTGAAGATAAATGAGACAGTTTGGAAGTTCCTCTTGAGCACTTCACAAACATTAAACATATGAGTGCACATCGCTTTATTGGTGATCCTACTGAAGATGAAACCACCAACGTTGGTTATAATTGTCTATTTCCTTTTGTTGTGTCCTTTAAAATGTCGCAATTTCAGTTGTTGCAACAATATTTTTTCTGCCTCAAGTCAATTCATTAGGGAATCAACTTTCTATTGACTGATCAACTTAGAACACTATTTGGCTGTAATCAACGAAACATTTGTAGCAGAAAGTAACTCTCAAATCTTGCAGCATTGATCTCAAATAGCAATAATGACACTGAGATCTTGCTTCATAAACACAAGGCTTTTTGACATGTAGATTTTTCCAAGTAGGACATCACAATAATCTATTGGAACTATGTCACAAGTAACGCATCTCTATATGGATTGATTGCATGTAAGAGACAACACTATTAAGTGGCATTTATCTCTCTTCCTTGCCTCAACCATCCAATAGTTTAAGGCTTAAGCTGAGGGTCGTCAACAGTTTGAGCCTCTTGACAACACTCAACGATATCAACTTCTTCTGGCTACCACTATCCACAATGAAATGAAAAGGTCATGTTTGTCCACACATTTTGGAATGAAAAAGACATTCCCTTCCTTTAGGTTTGAAATATGACAGCATTACCTGAATGGTTGCAATATCTGTCTTGGATTGCTGGCATTTATTTCTATATATGGGCCACCAATGCTTATCTACATTTGGTCTGCCAGTGCTTTTCAGGCATGACATTCCTCATCTACATGATTTCTCCTTTTGTGGATGTTGCCAGCCTTACCAAGCTTATATTGTTGCTCTCCATTAGGGTATATTTTCTTTGGCATTGTATTAGGCATCTGAGTTAGGTGTCAAGGACCTTTAACTCTGGTGCTTTATATCAGACTTAGTGACAGGTTTCCCCTTCTTGGATTGTGATTTTTGAGATTAGGATCTATCTTTTTTGGCCTTATATAATAGTTTTTCTTCAAATCTTTAGATAACTCATAACTTCTAGTGTGTCTAAAAGATGTGATTTGCACAAAATACATCTATGTTTAAAAGCAAGAATGTAGACCACTATGGTAAATGAGAACTATGTTTCTCTTAGTGCCATGTATAGCAAGCTTTGCACGCATAATGTCGAAGATGTTTGTCTACCTCTGCACCAATTGATCACATCATTGGCACAATTCACACCACATAACATACCAGCTGTCGTAGTTATGCACACGGTAATATTCTTCCACAAGAGTTGCAATGCAATTCAACCAGGAATCTAAAGGCTCATATCATGTTCATGATTTAGGCAATGTCTCCTCTCAATTCTTGAAAGATAATGGCACTTAAGGTTATCTTCTCACTACCTCAGAATGTATTGGAAGAAGAATGGAGCTAACTAACTAATTCAACCTACTGTAGAATGCATTTGCATCAATTATGCCTTCAAACAGTGAACATTAAGATTTACTTGTACCTTTAATGCAGTCTAACCTCCAAAAGTCTTCTTAGATGTGAAGGTTTGTCTTGAGGACATAGTTACCAAAATTGGAAATCTAGATTCAAAAGAGTGGGAAAAAAACCAAAATCTTGAATTCCAGAAAAAAGTTGGATGGTTGTGTGGATAAGAGAATTATATAACACAAAAATATATATAAAATAAATTATCTTGGGCTGAGCAGAGCAAGTCGGCTGGGACATGAGTTTCCAGGAAAATGAAACTTTAAGTTTTGAAAAAGAAAAAAGTGTTCAGATCAGATTGGACCAATTTGATATACATCTTTAAAATCCAGATGCAAATGGCTATGGGCCAGACCCAGCACAATTTGGTAAATGTGGCAGTGGATTGGTCCAGCATAACCTCTGTTTAACCCTGGTACTGATCCCTCATATCAGCTCTTTTCATCTTGAGCAAATCTTAGATCATCCATTGATACAAGAGAGGGCCTTGTCTTTTCTATTTTCCTTTTCTAACCTTTCGATTGATCTGAAACTGCAAGGAAGGTAATATGGAGGGTCACAGGTTTGGATACAGAGGTTCCTGTAGCCTGACCTCGTGCAAGAAGACACGTATAGATGGAAAACATGCTAAACTGTGTAAATTAGATATATTCCAGGCATTTACAGTTTGTCCTGGTACTTGTTAGTAGCAATCAGGGCGCAGGCATAGAAGACAGAATTAAAAAGGAATTCAGAAATGAGAAAAAAAAAACACACAATACATGAACAGACACGAGAAATAAAACTGTAATTTAGAGTTTATGCTTTTATATTACTTAATAGTTTTGTACAGAAACACACAAACATGGATAAGTAACTCAAGAATATGAGGTCAAGTCCTCCAAGACCTACATCATACATATTTATACAATTACCACAGAAAGATGAAGAGGAACCATTGTCGAAGACTAAACAGTTCTAAACAGTCCATCTTCTGTTGTCTATAATTATTGGCAGTGGCACCACTCTATGTATTTGACACAATTCACAGGCATTAGCACCAGAGTGTGCTGATGCAATGTATCCTGGCACTGGCATGTGCTGAAAAAAACTGCTGTTAAATAGGTAAATTAGTCTCATACCGACACCAAGTCAAAGTTATCAGCTGGATCATTTTGCCTTAAAAGGGAGAAAATAAGATTTCTCCAACACCAGGTAGCAATTTTGTGGTGCTGAAAGACACATAGTTCCACAGAGTTTTAGAACAGGGGGACAAGGGTTTTGGGGACGGAGGGATAATGGTCCAAAGGCAGGGGAATGGCAGCACAAATATAATGTAGTACATGAAAAATTAGTTATTAAAAAATGTATAATAAATTCCATCAGCAGAGCATGTCCAAAAAGTCCAAACGAGAAAGGCTGGTTTCATAAGCTAACTAGAATTAAGTTGACATATTTAACATGGGTGCTGAAATCTCATAAGGACTCTATTTGCTCTCATTATGGCAAGGGCAGTTTTGTCCATCTAGGTGGAAACTTTTTGCTAGAATTCATTAGTATTTTTTTTTAAAGTAAAGGGATTTATTTGTCTCTTATTGATGTTGTACAGCATGAACAGCTATCTGAAAGGAATGTACATCCCTTAAAGTAAAGGGATTTATTTGTCTCTTATTGATGTTGTACAGCATGAACAGCTATCATTGAACATTTTTCTGATTTCTCCTGAATTCTTTCTTCATGGTGTGGATATTCAGATTGGAGACATTCTCCTCCATAGAGCGGCTAGTGATGCATTTGGTGGGATTATGAATAAAAATGAGTCAGCTGTTCATTCTTGTATCCCAAATAATTCTGATAGAGTTGATCATCCATGTCCCTGCTAATTCTGGCTCTACTAGCAGAAAAAACACTGCTGACCCACCCTCACTGGGGTAATGATTCAATTCTAGTTAGAAACGTATAAGGGATGTGACACAACCTTAAATAATTTTCATTAAAGAAATATTAAAACATATAAAATTCCATTATGTGAGCTGTTAAATCTTGCCTACTAGAGCGGATTATGGAGCCATTATTACCTTGCACGTCTTGGCTAAAATTAGTAAACTAGAGTAGTGGTGAGAGACACTTTGTAACAACCACTATTGCTCTTTAAAAATCAAGGCTGGACAACATAGAAGACATGGTTTTTTTTTGGTTGTGGTCTTTGATTTTGGTTTACAGGGGGGAGATAACAGGGGGGTTAGGAGATCAAAAGGGTATGTTATTTGTTTTTGCTTTTGCAGGAAAAATTTTGAGTTTTCTATGAATGCAGTTATCTCCTTTTTCTGGTTCATTCGATAAATGATTATAACTTGAATTTGGTTTAATGCCTGTGCATTTGTTTGTAAGTTTTATTGATCCTTTTTCTGTGCATCCTGCAATCCTAGCATTCCATGAGATGGCTCAGGAATTTCATTCAACTCTGCAAGAATTTGGTTTTACCCCTCCATTTTAAGCTTTTGCTTTTGAAGTTTATTTAAGATTTAAATATCTAAACCTCTTTCAACCTACCTGCAATCGTGGCTCCATCAGTTCTCAGATTTCATTTAGCGTTGGCAAGAATTTATGGAATAATTATCATTTATATTCCTACACCAGATGATAATTTAAGCCGTTACATCTATCTATCCATTCCTGTAATGTTTTCTTTCTTGGTGAAATCTGCTCATGAACCATGCAAATCCATTGCATTTAATCTTGTGTTTGCCTACGTATTCCTTGGGGATGTTACCAATCTTATTCCAGCCGTTTTGCATTTGCTTATTCATGAATCATTATAAGTCGATTCTCAACAATGTTTTGAGAGTGGCCTGCAACATACATTCTTTGAGACTGTTTTGTTGAGCAATCCGTGTGCCATGTTTGCACCACCACATTTGCAATTTGTTTGAAATTTCTAAGATCTTTTCAACAAACCCATTTTTTATTATACCTGTGATCAAGGCATTTCATAAGATCATATTTCTTGTGGCTTTGCCAAGCAGTCCACGTGCCATGTCTATGCTCCTACCATTTTGCTTTATCCTTGAAGGATTTTAAGTCGATTCACTCAACGTTTTGTAAGTATCCTGCAATCATTTCATTCCTGTGTTGAATTCCAATTCTTGGCGCAATTTGCTCGCACCCTTGCAAATCTATTGCATTTTATCTTGTTATGTTTGCGCATTCATGGCGTTACCAATCTTCTATGCCGATCTGATTTTGGTTAATCTTGAATGATTAAATAAATTCGATTCACAATAAATCCCTAGCCTTTTATCATGAATTCATCTGCGCTTTCATAGGGACATTTCTCCTGCCCTTATGCTTGGAATTTCTTGATTGACTTAAAATAAGTTGATTTATATCAAATCACTTTGAATTAATCCAGAAATCATGCAATCTCTGAGGCAATATGACTAGCTGACTAAGTGCCTAGATCGGCGCCACCTCATTTTGCTCAAATTGTCTTTGCTATCGTTTTGAATGTGACAATAGACTAGTTTCTATTCCTATGATAGATTTGCATCCGTTTCAATCCTGTATAATCCAACGAAATTCATTCTACATATGGCTTCATCTTGTCATTTGGAATTTACTGAAGACCTATTTTTAAAATGAATCAAGGTTAATTGATTGTTATTTTAATTCATACTTTCTTAAATTATACAAATTCCTTATCTTGAAATTTGGAACTACCAATGTGGATTTGTCTTCTAAAATAGATTAGATACAAGATTAGAAAGTAGAAGATCCAACATAGTAAGATTGTATTACATACTTGGAAATGTTTATAGTTGACATTTGATATTCTATTTCTGTATTGCTTAAAAGATGTAATTAATATCTTATTGACCCTAATTGAGAAATAACTTTTAGAATTTGCAAGAGGATAACAATATTTATGATGGTTAAAAACTCAGTTAATCTTATAATCCTCTTTCGATGCATATTCATATGCTTATTGTTAATGTTAACATTGGTTAAAATTATAACTAAGCTACGTTAGAGATTTGTAAAGAATTCTTTTCTAAACCTAGATTAGGTGGATAAGCTAGGAAGATACATTCCTTAATAGCTTAGTGAATAGGCTTAATAATAATAGGCTAATAAGAATTTGTTATAAAGTACTTACTAGTTGAACTTCCAAATGGGAATTAGGTATTTCATCGTATGCTCTCACCTCACCTTTATGGATCTTGCTGATAAACAAACGGTGCCTAATCTCTTGTTGTTAGTCTAACTTGGTTAAGAATCCTTTTGAGGGAGTTAAAGGATTAAAATGGTCACATTTATGTTTGATTAACTTAAACCAGAACACTTACCTGTCATATGCTCTCACCTCACCCAATAGGATCTTGGTGATCAAAAAACAGTGAGTGTTCTATCCCAAAAACCAAACCCATTGCAGTGTTCAATAAAAATGGTGCCTCTGGTTCACGTTTACGAGTCATATCGTTGCATTTGAACTACTACACTTGTGGCCTAACATAGCTGCAACAACGGCATCTGTGGCATCGTCCCTTTAAATCGCTAGGGAGATATAAGGAAAATAAAACTTTTAAGTCCGAGTGAATAGGAAATCTTCCTCAAACAAAGCTTGCGTCTTCGGTAAACTTGAACATCAAATAAACTAAACTTCACGTCAAACATCCCTTTTAGGTGTTTGCATGCAGGTGCTTATTTAGGTTTTCGTCCTTGTTTCACCTGAGTGGGTGGCAGCCAATGAAGAACTATCTAGGGAGACTAGACCCTAGAAAGGGTTGCATACCCACTCGTACAGTTGCATAAACATAGATTAAACTAGAACTACATATTTCGCACATCGATTCCTTATGTACCTTGATCCCACGCATACAAGGTATGTAGGCACTCTGGAAAACGAAGGATGTTTCCAGTACTCATCCACAAAGGATATTGTGAGGTTTTGCGTCTTATCTTTTAAACATAAATTTGAATAAGATGAACCAAATAATTATAATCTAAAGATAAAATGATAGTCACTGATACTCAAAAGAATCCTCAGGGTGGATTGTTCTTGTACTTGGCCGGTAGCCGTAACCCAAGGAAAGGTACAAGGACTTAAATATATATTAACTTGCAAAAAACCTCAGTACAGTAGTATGGGCAAGCTGTGATTTTTCTATAAGTGACTCAAAACGCGATTGATTCCGATGAGTCTAAGTCTCTGGCCAGAGCATATTGATTAATTTCCTGTCCTTATAGGTCGAATGGTTGTTTTCAGTTGTCTATCCCGTACTGGATAGAGACATGGTCCAAATTGACTATGTTGTAATGATCGTCCCATATGGATGAATAAGCCCAATGGACCTAATACCCTGTATTGGCTATGATAATTCTTGGAATCTTGAGTACTTAGATTGACTTAAAACTTTTTTTTATAAGTTGCTTAAAACGTAATACTATTTGATATTATTCTTCTTTCATAGATAAAGTTTATATTTATTCTATAAGGACCTAGTTTGGGACCTTCCATGTGGTATCAAAGCGCTTGGTTCAGACACTCGGCCTAAAGGTCTACTACAATTAGCGCATATTGTGAAAGAAACTTGGATAGAAAGAAAATTTTCAACCATTTTATATCTCTTTTGTGATCTAACAAATTTGTTATGTTATGTCTCAGAAATGGGCAAATCTAAAGCATCTAAATAAAAAAGAAGAAAGAGCAAGAGAACATCTAAGACAATAAAAACCTGAAGTAAAGTCCACTACTACACCTAAAGTAAAGTCCACCACTACATCTGAACTAAAGTCCATCACTACATCTTGCCAAGAAGAAGTAATTTGGGTATCAAATTCAAAGACTCTGGCTACAGCTATGAGTCGAATTAAATTAAACAAGAAGAAAAACATCAAGGTTGAACCTGAAGCAAAACCTGAAAAGAAGAAGCCTTCTGTTGTTCGAGACTTTCCTTTCGGCTTAAGACCTAACGCTCCCTTTATAAGTAAGGAGGTGTGGATGGAATACCTCTGAGTGCATCCTATACGGGAAACGCCTGTGGTTAACTCCGATGAGGAGAAACCCGGAGAAATAGAATCTGAATGAGATTCTAATTGTTTTTGTAAATGAAATGACTTTTTGCAAATAAAAGGATGTGCAATCCTATTTTGTTGTGAACAAAAATGTTTGTATTTTCTCTTCTAAGTAAAAACAAATTGGTTAAACATTAATTAGAAAATTAATTTCTTTTGTATCAGATTTATAATGGTAAGAACTAGGAGTACTTGTGGCAGAAAACCACACACACAAAGTCAATCCCGACCTCAAACTGATAATGAGAATGCAAGCATTGAGGCAGTAATTAATCTTTTATTGGAACAACAGGACAAAATAAGCAATTTAGAGCAAACTGTGAATGACCTACAGAGTTAGACAAAGTAGCATTGAGAACATTTTGAAACCCAATGAAGAAGAACAAGTCCAAGACACCATTCCTCGGGAAAATGAACCATGTTTGAACAATCCTAACTAGGAGTTGGTCACCCTAGATTTATCTACAGATTGTAGCAAAACTAGGAAGAGCTAATCAAGGACTTGACTTCTTCTCAAGGATCGATAGAAGGGAAGATCAAGGGCCCATAGATGATGAGTTACCCAACACACACCTGTTTAGAGTGAATGTGGTACCATTAGAGTTGAAAGATATTGTAGAGTTACTATCGACGAGGGAATTCCTAGAGAGAAGCACAAAAGAGGAAAGAAATAGACTAATGCGGCAATGCCTACCTTATACATTGATTGAAGAGCATCTCCATATTATTGGCAAGGATGAGGTAATTAGGAGAATTGTACTAAAGCCTAAAAGAGGGGATATTTTGAGAGAGGCTCATGAGGGAATATCTCGTGGCCACAATTCAAGACATGGAACAAGAAGGAAAGTACTATTGGTTGGTCTGTGGTGGTTTTAAAGATGCACATCGATATGTACAGAAATGTGACGTATGCCAAAGGGTAGAAAGGCCTACCACAAGGGATGAGATGCCCTTGTCGGCAATTTTGGTGCAGATCCCATTTGAAAAATGGGCTATTGGCTTCATTGGGCCTATTGACCCCCCTACTCGTAAGTCCCATGCTTGTTCCTTAATAATTGGAATTGAATACCTTACCAGATGGGCAAAAGCAGAGACCACTAAGGATTGCACCACCAAAATTGCCGCAAAGTTTATATATGACAATATCATAACGTGGTATGGCTGCCCTTTAAGCATTACAAGTGATCAAGGCAGACACTTTGTCAACATGACAATTGTGGAACTTTCAGAGAATTTTATGATCATACATAACAGAAGTAGTCTCTATCACCCACAAGCCAAAGGACCAGTGGCATTCAATAAGATTTTGGGCAGCGCATTGACTAAGATGGGCAATGAGAACACCACAAACCGGGACGTACAATCTGCAGTATTATGGGCCTACAGAACCACTTGTAAATGACTTACCAACTATTGTTCATTACAATTGGCATATGGATTAAACGTTGCTTTGCCATTACAATATACGGTACCCAACCTTAGATTGACAAGCACATTAAGGTTAAATGATGAGGACTCAATCAGAGAAAGACTATTGGAGTTGGAAATTTTTTGATGAGAAGAGGCCTTTAGTTGTCTATAACCAAATACAAGAGAAAAAATGCCAAAATGTTTGGCATGACTAAAACATCAAGAACAAAGCCTTTCAAATTGATGATACAGCTGTCTGGAAAATTAAAAATGCATTGGCTTGGGCCTACAAGATTCATGATATCTTACCTTTAGGAGCGCTATAAAGTTGAAAAATCTGCAAAATGAATTATTGGATGGATATGTCAATATGGCAAGATTCAAAATTTATTGCACATGAGATTGAAGAATGGACTCAATCCAAATTGAGTTTGGTACAGTTAAAGGATCTTGTAACATATGTATTTTACTTGTATATTAATGTACATTACTTAAAGTTCTAACTTTCATCATATGATGGTTGCCTACCCATCAAATCAAAACCAAAAGTAATGGTAAAAATTGGAGGGAATGTGGGTAGCTAGAGCATTAAATTAAAAAAGGGTCGTTGAGAACTTATATAAGGGTGCATGAGGTTAGCAAAGGAGACACACAAACTTTCAAACCCTAAATTTGAGTTGAGCTACGAAGTGTGAAATTAGAGTTGTGAATTTGAGTTGCATGGAGTGGGAGCTGCAAATTTCAAGAAAACATATTGGTGGTGCATAAGGGCAAGAGTTGGGGTGAGTCGGAGTTGAAATCAGACAAAGAAGAATGAGGCAAATAGGGGAACAAATGGAAACAAATTTAGAAATCAAAACGGTTACACTGACACTAATTGAGGCCATGCATAACCCTTGACTTAAGTACAAGAACCATCCATGGAAGGCGATGAAAGGGGATAAGGATGGGGCCTTCTCAAACATGTTTGCTGGCATATTCTATGTAGAAGACATCTGTAAATACATCCATGTAACCCTCACTAAGATAGATCATGAGAAATTTGAGCAAGGAAGATTACCTCTCACCAAGGTGAATAACGATACAAGGTTATGAGAGTATCTATACACAAGGGTAGGAAAACTAAAGCTAGAAACACGGGAAGATTTCCCAAATTTCTAGGAAGAGCATGCCTGGGTCAAGTTGATTTTGAGCCATATTCATGCATATTTCATATACCTCAAACGACCATACCAGATTACAAAGAAGGCCATCAAAGCAGTCACATGGTTGTGGATAAAGGAGAGCTCCCTCAAAAGAAGGTGACAAACAAGCAAGTAATGGAATTGACTGGAGCAATGCTCAATGGGAGAAACTTGGCGATAAAAGACATTTCAAACCCTCCAGTGTGGTATGCCATAATGGGGATTGCCTACAAAGTTTACTATACAAACAAAGAGACTTCGACCACCAACACCACAATCCTCACTACATACGAAATGGTAGTCAACGAAAAAGAATTCAACCTATGTGAGACTCTACAGAAACAACTACTGGACAACTTACAAAGGACAAAAAAGAGCCAGTACACTTTTAGGTATGGATCCCTAATTTTGTGCCTTGCATTCTATTTTATGAGGAAGCTACCAAGCATTCTTGGTTATAGTTGGTCAAATGATAAACCAGTAGGAGCCCAAATTAATGCACACATAAGGGGTTTTCAAGAAGTGGCAAAGTATAGAGAAACCTATGAGGAGTTTTTCAAAAAAATTCAACCAAAAATGCAAGCCAAGGAAAGGATTTCATGGGATAGTGAGGAGATACCAAAATAAAATAACTTTCACAATAGATACTGATTTTGTATTCATGGAGGTGGTGGAGCCCAAAATATCTTGGGTACCTAGATTACCATATGAGGTCTCCAATGACCTAATTAATACCAATGCTAAGGCCTTGTTAGCCCTCCCTAAAGATCCTAAGGCAAAGCAATTCAAAACATACAAAGAGCTTATGGATAGGAAATATAAACAAGAAGCACAAGAAAAAGTTGAGAAGAAGGGAAAACTATTCCAACAATTGGGGATTATAAAACAATCCAAAACGCCCTACCATTACAGAAATACCTTACTCTCCTCCCACCACAAAGAAACAAGGACAAAAAGAAAAGGAAGTGAGAAGGTCGGATAGGTTAAAAATGGCTCCCTATCCTATGAAATATGAGATTCAAAGACACATCAAACTCTCAGAGAAGTGAAACTAGAGAAAAAGTCCCTACAATATGGGGTAAAGAGAAAATTGCCCACCACACCACCGCAATGAGAGAAACAAGAAGAAGAACAATCAGATTCACCCTCTAAGACTGTGACAAAAGCATTGTTACAAATGAGCACGAAGAAGAAAAAAGGAGAAGTTGGCCTCTCACAAGGGAATACCAAACAAAAGCAAAAAGCTAAACATAAATTTGTGCAAATAGATGAGGAAGAGAAAGAGGAAGAAGTCCAAGCTGAGCTTCCCAAGAAAATGAAAGTAGTCATACTGCAAATGATAACTAGAAGCCAATTGGGCAAGGGGAAAGGAGAGGAGGTACTACACTCACATGAATTGTACTGCAGGATGTTTACAATTGAGCAACCATTGGAGATAGCCAATATGTATTCAACAACATCTACGGCATACAAATAAGCCATTCTCATAGGCATCCTGGACTACCTCTCTTCAAGCCCTTACTCTACAACACAAGCAACCAAGGGTTTCCCTGCAAATTTGTTGAAGCAAATACAACAAAAAGAAGAAGAGACCTTCAACCTAGAAATACAAATAAGACACACAACAATGGAGTAAGTTGCAAAGGAACTCCAACTATCCCCAAAAACAAAAGCGCAAGTCCAATATCTCCAAGATGCAAAGATAAGATCCAAACGTGGGGTGGATACCTTGATATCCCAAGCAAAGGAAAACAAGGCTAGGTTGAAAACTAAAGCAATCATCGCTACAAGGAAAGCATACAATACCTTGGTTCAATCTAAAGAAGTACAAGCTCCCTCTAACTCTACTCTTGATACAAAGAAACCAAGCATAGAGGTGACAAAAAAAGAAAAAGGGAAAGAAAGCACAACAAAATAATTCCTTCACGAAGTTCAGAAGGAGGTAGAAATATTGGTAGACCAATTTGAAACAGGGCCCACAATGACACAAGTAGCCATAGAAAGAGTTCAAGGGGACACAAGGTGCTGCAGAACCTGAGGAAAAGGTAAAAGTTGTGGAACAAGAAGAAGTAGAAATGAGCCACACTGAAGGGATAGGTCCAATACGTGAAGAAGAGAGAACAACAAGAGTAGGAGGTAGGAAAGCAAACAGGTCAGATCCCACCACAAGATAGTGGGCTTGACAAAAGGGATGAGGAGAAGTGTAATGAGCACCCTAGTTTTTTTTTTTAAAACAACACTATTGAAATGAAATGCAATAAATCGATTCTTCCACACCTTTCTGATCACCCAGTTCCCAATAAGGGCAAGGTGAGAGCATACAAGTGCTTCAGACTTAACAATTAAATATTGTTGCAGCAAATAACAACATCCACTTATTCAATGGGCATCCACTTATTCAACGAGCATCCGCTTAATCGTGGGAATCACCACTTCTTCAGTGGGGGATTCTGAAAGACGGCATAGGCACATCCACTTATTCAACGAGAAGCCTTTACACTATAACCACTTGTTCAGTGGGGTGAGAAAACATGTAATCAAGGACAGCAAATCCTACTGGTGGTACTACCATCCAATGAGTTACAAACACAAAGTTATTGCAACTACAAAATGAAGATTACAAATAATCATTAGCTACAATAATGAACTTATTATTCTGATCCAACTGAACATCACTGCTGCAAGCAAAGATTAACTCAAAATAATGTGCTGAAGATATAAGTAATTTCAATGCTCACCAAAGTTGCTCTTTGAAACCAATTGACATCATAATGTCTATTGTTGGAGACTCTGCAGGCTGCAAACAGACCTTTGTACACTGCTGTTACACTGAAACCAGATCTGAAATCACTCTGAAACTTCACTGTCAGCACCACAGAAACACAAACTGCTGCTACAATACCCCAAGGTGTCACAACTGATCATATCATTGAAATACTTCACCAAACACACTCCAAACCACTCCCAAACTACCTCTAACTGACAGGAAATCACAACAAAAGATCAGAAATAATAATCAAGTTTGTACCTCATGCTGGTATAGCAGGATAAATACCCCCAAATGCAGTCATACCTCTTCTAACCTTCAAAACCCCCACCTCCAAATCTGTAGAGAGGCTCAGTCCTTGGCTAGGCACCCCACAAGGTAATGATAATCCTCAGAAATCTGCAGCACTTCACACCCAAAACTCCCACGTACCTCCTTAGATGGTACGACCTCCTTGGTATGATTTCTTCCTTCAACTCAGCTCCTTCAAGTGTACGGTCAGCATTGAATCTTGTCCTTTTTGGCCACAAAAGACAAACAAGTCTAAGTCAGCAAATAACCTTAAGCAATATTGTTTCTGCATTTGTATTGGTACGACTATTCCTTAGAAAGGTACGGCAGCAACAAGGATGGTACGGCATCCTTCAGCACACCCCAGACTAACGAAAATCAACTTAAATCACACCATAATAAAACTGAAAACTACACAACCATAACCTCCATCAAAAAACATCCAAATACTCTTCTCACTTCTACAGCAAAAAGACTCCATTGAAGCTCTATGTGATTCCAAAGGCAAAATCATTCAATTATCTAGCTAGGGTTGATCTTTCACAACCGAAACTAAAGAAGAAATGAGGGTTTCAAACCCACAAGACAAAGCACAGAGGCTCACTCCAGAAATTCATATCAAAAATGCATAAACTCCAAATGAGCGTTGAAAACCTCTTTTATAGACACTTTTAGGGCGCTTGGGAAATATATCTTTTTTGAAGATAAATAATTATTTTTTTGCTCTCTAATTATTCTCTTTATCCCGCGCCTAGGCATTCACTTTTATGCGCTCCATCAAATAATAAATCAAATTACCTTTCCAATGAGCTATTACACTTAAGTTATCTTTTAATATTTCCAACTCTAGATAACTTAAGTGAATTTGTTAATTAAATGGCTTAATAACACACCTAACTTATGAAAAATCCCAAAATGAAGTGAATTGCAAATTTGACCATACCACCCTAACCTTGAAGGTTTGGGATGATGATTGATGCCAACTAGGTGACTTACTATATATAGACGGCTTCTCCAAGAAGTTTGGAGAGCTTCCAACAAGCCCAAAACCATTTCTGAAAGCAACATAGGACTCCACAAGATCAACTGAGCTCATTGCCACAAACCAAATTCGCATTCGACCAAACCAGAGCTCTCCAAGAACGTTGGTGTTCTCCCCGACTAACAAATTAATCTCCGAAAGACTTGGAAACTAACTAAATGCACACAAAACGGCTATGCACCAAAAGGGGACATTACAGTCCTCCCTCCCCACAAAATGATAAAATCTGGAAAGTTGGTGCTAAAATTCTTTGTTAATACTTCTGAAACTTTTGATTTTTCACCAAAATCAAAATTATATACGCTGAGGCATTCATCTTCTTCAGCTGGAAGCATATGCCATCCTCTTCAAGCAATTACAAGTCTGAACCAAAAGTTCATCTTTGAATATCAATTTGGCTCCAAGGTCCCAAATCAATCTAGGAGGTATGTGAATCCTTTTGTTTGTCATGCTATGCTGCAATGCACCTCTTCAAGGTAGGCCTCCTTAGCTCTTCTAGTCAAAAGTATAGCAATTATCTGCATGAATTTAGCAAACTCTCCATCAAACTGTTTTATCCTTCCATGTTTCTCCTGCTCCATTTTGATAAAATCTGGAAAGTTGATGCTAAAATTCTTTGTTAATACTTCTTAAACTTCTGATTTTTCACCCAAATCAGAATTATATAGGCTGAAGCATTCATCCTCTTCAACTGGAAGCATATGCCATCCTTTTCCAATGCTTGGGTGGCATACAAAATGAATCTTTTTACAGTTGTTCAAGACTGAAATGAACAACTCACAATCTGATTTTCTGAAAATCAGCACCCTGTAAATGAAACAATTGCTGCAAAACTGAAACCTGTTAGCCAAAACAAGAAATGTATGCATTCCATTGGCTGAAATTACCTCCTCCATAGTCACAAATTGAGAGTTGCTCCAAATTTTGACTAAGATTTCTCTCCAATCCATTTGCAAGAATGCAAATGAATGCATATGGTGGCTGATTGAAAAGAAATCAGCAACATCAACTATGAAATTTCGGATTGAAGCCCTCCATGAAACATTTCTTTCACAATCATAGACTTCCAAAGAAGTAGCTCCACCATGATTATGTTGAGCTACTCTGATTTTCATGAGATCTCCTAAAGTCTCCTAGTGATGCTTATGACATCACTACTAGGAGGAACACTTTCTTCACTACCA
This sequence comes from Cunninghamia lanceolata, assembly GCA_027924645.1. Classification (NCBI taxonomy): domain Eukaryota; kingdom Viridiplantae; phylum Streptophyta; class Pinopsida; order Cupressales; family Cupressaceae; genus Cunninghamia; species Cunninghamia lanceolata. Next base: position 7,783,279 of record BSBN01000634.1, read on the forward strand.
ATCACTTTCTCATGGTAGTACTCAACTCTTCGCGGAGATTCAATTGAAACAAAGTTTATCATTAACTCATTCAGATCCATGATATCAAAATCTTTATATACCTCGTGTCCTTGTATGTAGCTTGGGTCCTCAAATACAAACTCATGCTTAGTTTTAAAATCTTGAATATCCACAAGATAATGACTCTTATCAATGTCAACCACCTAGAACCTATCCATCACCTTATAATTATCATGCAAAGATAATGGATTGTTGTTTGTAACCATAGAATCAACATTTTCTTCATACCTTTCAATGGTGTCTTCTTGCACATCTTTTTCAATTTCTGGATGCTCAACAATTTCTAACACCATCATACTAATATCCTTAGTGATTTCAGATTTTGAATCATTTACATACTTTTCATTAGGACCGTCTTGCATTGTCCTTTCTTCTTCATGACTCCATGAATAATTTGGCTCCAAATTAGAGTTCTTTTGGAGCTCATCAATACCTTCAATCAGTTGCTTGATCTCCAAAAATCTTGCATCTATTACTTGCTCCTTGGTCACGGTTGCAACTGTTGACTAACTTTTAGCTTGGTAAAGAGAGTAGTGAGCTAATCTAAGTTCAAGGCAAAGCTTATCAACCTCATTCTCCTTCTCTTGGTATGCCTTCAAGGTCTCTTATGCAAACTTAATAACATGATCCCTATCATTAAGCAATTGCAAATAATCGGATTTTATTACCTTCAAAGCTTCTTTGACAAATTGCAAATTTGCAAGGAAAACTCCATTCTTAATGCCATTATGTCTCTCTCCTACCTGAGCCTTCCAATAAAGTTCATCAAGGAGGTTGTGTGTGCAATCAAGTCTTGTTAAAGTTTGCACAACCCTTTCTTTTGTGACCAACAATTGACTCTTCAATACTTGTATGTCTTTTGGCCTTTGTTCAAGATTAGCACTACACAACAAATTTTCTGATTTGTCTTTGTCTGCATGACCTTCCGTAACGTCAGAAAATGTCCCCTTGGGGGATTTTCCCTCACAAGGTTTAGCTCCTGGGTCTTTTATGTAATGTCCCCTTCCTAGATGGCACATAGATGAGCAGTGGTTGGCCTATTACTAGGGTTCCCGTAGGTCAGCGAGTGGTTAGGGGACCTATCTAGGGGCAGTGGAGCTTTGCTGGGAGTCTTTCGAGCCTTCAGTTTGATGTTAGATGATGAATACAGGAGTTAAATGGAGAATATTTTATTGTTTTTTGAGAAGGTGGGCATCCCATTATGGAGGTGGAATATTTAATTAAGGTGGGCATCCCATTATGGAGGGAATATTTTATTAAGGTGGGCATCCCATTAAGGAGGATGGAGGCTATAAAGCAATGTATTGGGCTCTCTTTTGATATTCAATCATCATTTTCTTAAAACACAAGTGAAGGTTTGGAGCTCTGGATAGAGTTTTCAACAAGTTGCAGCTCTTCTGAGGACGAAAACCCTTAGAGGACAATGGATTGGACGACAACCCAGTTCACATTACAGGGAAATCTACACTGGGTTTCCGTTTGGGCATCATTTGGTTTCATTTAGTGTTTAGATTTATGATCTGATCTCTGCAGGCCTTAAACAAGGGTTTGGACAGCTTGCTCCAGTTATTTGGTCATTGGAATTCAACATACTTGGCTGCTACAGTTGGAGTTTGAAGCTATTGCAGGTTTGGGAGTGATTTGTGGATCATTGAATCACTTTGTATGTTTTTATAAGTCTGATTTTATAATCAGACTTGATTGTTTGTAATCAGCCATCATCTCACAATTGTAATTAGCAAGCTTCAATAATCGGGTATGTCAAATTGAGTCACCTAACTCATATCTTTAATTTGAAATAGTTTGCTTGCTGATCCAATCAATTTCAGTCGTCTTTGTAGTGTTATTCGTATGTTAATATGTTAACTTTTCATTAACATATCATGGCAAGACCCTACATGCATTGAAAACACCAAAAACACAAAGCAAACCATTCAAACAAAAATCAGAAAATTCTGAACAGCAAGGTACAAATCAAATCAGAATTGGTAGGGAATCTTTCAGTGGTATCAGAGCTTTAAAATTTCAGTCCAATATCCATTAGGGATCTTTCATTTTATCTGCATTTAGGACATATTACATCATATTTTGACATCCCGATGAAATCAGCCCTAAGTTTCATGACAAATGGGACCTAGGGGGATCCCTTGAACCTAACCCTGCCTAAAATGGGGGGGGAGGACTTGGGCGCCCACGCCCTAGTCCTGCCCTATTTTGGGTCAGTCCCAAATTTTGGCTGTCAGCGTGTGACCGTTATTTGGGTCCTATGCCGACACGGTAAGTTTGAATTACAAAATTCTTGGCCGAGTGTTTGTAGTTGCATATAAAAACATGTTTAGGCATTCATTTGTAAACTAGATGATTACTAGCTAGCAATTTGGATTCTCAAGTTTATGTGAAGGTGATTCAAGGCATTCATTGTGTAGCAGGAGCAGATTTGTGTTATCTATGTGTTTGTATTTGCAAATTTGAGCAATCATCTCCTCATGGCATGAAGAGCTTCTTCCTTCCATGAGATCTTCACTACAAGGTGATATCATTTGTGTTTGAGCATTTATCATTTGGTTTTTGCCTCTGCCTCACAAGGGCACGCACTCTCTATCTGACAACGGTGTTCGGAAAACTTGAATGTCTCTCCGGGGCTTGACTGAGGCAAGCCTCTAAACACCACAACCCCCTCCCAAAGTTTTCATGATTGCAGGTTATAGGTTGAAGCTACAGACAAAGTGAAGTTGCAGGAGGGTACAACAGAGTGTCGGAATTGCAGATCAGAGAAGAAAATAGCTCCCTAGACTAGGGCGCCCGCTCTTTAGTCTCCGACTATTCCGCTCCCGAACCCCAAAAACAGGTGCACAATTATTTGTCATTTTACATCTTTCTATAGCAGCATTTTCCGATATTCGTTCGTTTGCTGTCATATTTGCATAATTAGGGTTTTAAGGTATAATTGAGCATAAAAGAAGATAATTGTCAATCAAATCATAAAAATCCAAGTTTTCCTACATCTCATAGTGATCTAGGGTCTGATAGTGCATGGCCACTCAGCCCTAGGTCCTTGAATGTAATTGGTGAAAGGAGGATACATACACAAAACTACCAAAAACCAACTATCCAAATTCCACCCTTTACATTTTGGTGAACCCGTGTTGTTGGACTTGTTTGCACCTTGCTGAGTGTTTTGCTTTAGATTTGCAGTGATTTCATTCATTCATATAGTCATTCATCTTATTGCATTGGAAAACTACAAAAAAATTCGAAAAATTGAAAAAATTGCATTTTAGGGCTTCTATTTTGCATCAATTAATTTGAATTTCATCAAATTTCTGATTTTTGCATTAGATCTGATCTAAATTACAGAAAATTACAAAAATTCAATATTTTACATTGCATTTTCATCATAAAATTGCTAGGGTTTTGTTGAAAATTGTGAACTTTCCATATAACCTACTAAGGGTTTGAAGGTAAAATCTTGTTTCAGATTTTTCTACTAATCTAAGACACTCATTCACATTTGCATTTGGCTGTAGTATTGCATTTTAGTACAAATTTGCATTTAGATTTCAAAAATTTGCATTTTTGCATAGAAAATTTCAATAAAAACTAGCATTTTCATTGATTTTTCACTAGATTTGCACTTGCATTTTACATGTTAGGGTTTGGAAATCATTTTCAGATCTGAGAGCATTCAATTTTCATCATACATCAAGATCTCAAACCTAGGGCTTGAAAAACATTGATTTTCACTAGATTTGGCCTTATTGACTCTCTAAATTTGCACTATAGGCGTGTTGTAAAAAATATTTTTGCACTAATTGGTTGATATCAGGGGTATTATCTGTTGCCCCTCCTAAAACTCTTTACAACACCTTGTTATTGGCCTCTTGTATTGAAAATTTGATGAAAAATTGCACATTTTTGCTATTTTTGCCCTAGGGTTTGGCCTAGTTTGCACCCTAAGCGTGTTGTAACAGATTTTATGTTTCTAGGTGACTAATATTATTGTTATTATTTGCTGCACCTCATAAAATTCCTTACAACACCTCTTTCATTAGGCCTTGGGATTAAAAAACGGTGAAAAATTGCATATTTTAGGGCATTTTCACTAGGTTTTGACTAGTCATCATTATAGATTTGCATCAAAAAAGTGTTGCAAAGGATCTTATGGCTATATTGGACTGATATCAAACATATTATTTGTTGCCCCTGATCAAAATCCCTACAACACCTTTTCTTTCATATATTTGCATTGAAAAAGTACAAAAAATCAAGCATCTTAGGTTATTTTTGTATATAACTTTGCACTTGTCTTTTGCATAAATTTTGAAAGCTTTTAAAAATCTGATTTTGCATTGATTTGAGCATATAAGCATGGCCTCTAACCGCAACAACAACAATAGGTTCCCTCCTAGGCCTTACATGAAGAGAAAGGTCCCTGAACCTGAAATTGTGTTTACACCTCATGATAGAACAATTGGAGACACTGACAGACCTCTTTACATCACTGTGAAAATAATGGGAAACCCCGTGGATGGAACCCTTATTGATCCTAATTGCATGACTAATGTCGCCACAAAAGAGCTCTTTGAACATAATTTAATGCAACGATCTTATGACCCTTCGGATAAAATGATCAAAACACATAAGGGAACCTTTGTAAATCTTTTGGGTAAGATATCATTGTTGGTAACTGTATTTGAGAAACATGTAGAACAATGGTTTGATGTTATCCCTAATTCTGACCTATTTCAAATAAAACTTGGACATCCATGCTTAAAGGCTATAAAAGTTGTCCCTTCAACAATTTATAAATGTGTAAAATTTCCTTTGAACGGACAAGTGCATGCTATTCATCAAAATACATAGAAACCTTTAATTACACAACACTTTACACTGGATTACTTTTGGGATAAATCTAAAAATAAACCGGAGCCACGAACAGACTTTAACTTCTTGAGCTATAGAAATTACAAAGCAAAACTATTACATCCAATGGTCGGTGGTCGGTCCCTCTATGCAAGAAATAGCAAAAGACAAGCAACTTGCATCTGAAGCGAACCATAGACCGAAAGGACAAGGTCCCTATGCTGAGGTTCCGCCCCCGCCTTCCTTACAAGGATCGGGAGATTATTGTCGACAACAAAACATTCCACCTAGACAAATGAGATTTGATCCCGATGCTTCATCTTCCAATTTGCAAAAACCTATGAAAGAGCAAAGCCCTATCTTACAAGAGATAAGTGGTAAGAAAAAGAGAAATAGAAAAGCAAGAGAAAGACGAAGAAGACAAGCTTATGCCATAAACCTTGCATCTCAACAAGAAAACATTGATCCAAACATTGAACCAAACAAAGATGATCCTAACAATGAACAACCTTGGGCTATCGTACCTTATGTCCCACTTTCCTCTAACATTAGGGAGTGGGAGGATGACGACGATTTACTTGATGACCGCTAGCCCGGGAGATCCTACCACGTAAGTATCTCTAACCCTTTATCTCTCTCGTGATGTGCTTCCCCCGTGATGTTTTATGTGTTGTTTAGGCCTCTTAGGACGACCCTTGAATCTCTTGTAAGGTCCGGGATACCAGAAGACCGCCTCTGTTGTGACCTTCTTCTATTTGTATCATCATTCTTCTATATTTGCCTCTCTCTGATTTCATTGTTGTGTGTTGTGTCTTACGGACATAGCGTTGCAGTTGGTGACTTGGGGGCACCCTCCTACGTGACTATCCCTAAGACACTTGTTCTCCTCTCATTTATTGTTTCCCTTCCTCTAGTGTTTCTACCTAGCAGGCATATGACGAAAAACATTTATACTGATGCGGACCTAGCGTCCCTTTAGCGAGAAATCAAAAATTGGACTTAGTTCCTAATATGACGATGGGGTTGTATATCTTATACGACGCTTGGCTAGTGGAAGCACTCGTGCTTTCCGCGTAGTGATTTTGATGGTGTTCTATCTCATTTACAAATCATAACAATACTACTGCTCCATGCACTTTGTCTATCTTGAATCTTGGATGCCTCAGATTTCATATACATTATCATGATTTTGTAGACACTAACATGTTTCTTGCAGGGATGTGTTTGTGGGAACATTTGGCGATCGTAAAGTACATGTCACCTTCGGAGGGCATGGGCTTTGCGAAAGTCTGTGTTCCCTTGTGTGTTTTCTTCCTACCTTAACGTGCTTGATATCGATACCTGATATCAACCACCTTAAGGTGGGGGCATATATAAGGTAAGCTGTCTATTAGATGTTAGCAATGTGCTTGTCCTCAGGTGCAGTTTAAAGACCAGTGCGATGAGTACTTCCTGCACTCCGAGTTTGTTTGCAATCAATCATCTTAAGCCCTCTGCAGAGGCGAGGATGGTGTATCTCTTGCGGAAAGTGCCCATCCTGTCATTTTCAAAAAGTCCTCATCGGGAGGCGGGGAGCGGTTCTGTGACTAACTCAACCCTTAAGTGTGTCTTCGGCGATTGTTGTGGCGAAGCCCAATCGTCGATGTGTGCCTGTAATGTGCCTGAGATGGTGATAAGCCTAGAAATAGGAACACTCCATCGCTTGTCTGTCGTGTTTTCTCCGTGTCTTCAAAGTGTGTGTTTTTGGCGTGCTTGCTTTGTTTGCCGTGTCTGTTGCCCCATATGCAGTTTAAAGACCTGCGCAATGAGTGCATCCTGCATTATGGGAGGTTTGGTGTGTCTTGCGTGTGTGTTGCCCCATATATGCAGTTTAAAGACCTGCGCGATGAGTGCATCCTGCATTATGGAAGGTGTGTTTACTTTCCTGTACTTGCATCTGCATTTCATATATATGAGAAAAAGAAAAGAAAATAAATCATTCATGTCTTCTATGCATTAACTGTCTTCTATGCATCTGTTGTATTCTTCGTGTTTTGCGTGACTGTAACTGTCTTCTCCGTGTTTTGCGTGTCTGTCATTGTCTTCAATGTATCTGGCGTGTCTTCTCCGTGCTTGGCGTGTTTGTTGTGTTTGTTGACCGTACTTTAATGCATGTATTGGCCTCGTGTTTATACATACATTAAAGTGGGGGCTAAATGTAACGTCGAAAAATGTCCCCTTGGGGGCTTTTCCCTCATAAGGTTTAGCTCCCAGGTCTTTTATTTGCATTTAGGACATATTACATCATATTTTGACATCCTGATGAAATGAGCCCTAAGTTTCATGACAAATGGGACCTAGGGGGATCCCTTGAACCTAACCCTGCCCAAAATGGGGGGGCAGGACTTGGGCGTCCGCGCCCTAGTCCTGCCCTATTTGGGTGTCGGCTTGTGACCGTTATTTGGGTCCTATGTCGACACGGTAAGTTTGAATTACGTAATTCTTGGCGGGAGCGTTTGTAGTTGCATATAAAAGCATGTTTAGGCATTCATTTGTAAACTAGATGATTACTAGCTAGCAATTTGGATTCTCAAGTTTATGTGAAGGTGATTCAAGGCATTCATTGTGTAGCAAGTGCAGATTTGTGTTGTCTATGTGTTTGTATTTGCAAATTTGAGCAATCATCTCCTCATGGCATGAAGAGCTTCTTCCTTCCATGAGATCTTCACTACAAGGTGATATCATTTGTGTTTGAGCATTTATCATTTAGTTTTTGCCTCTGCCTCACAAGGGCACGCACTCTCTATCTGACAACGGTGTTCGGAAGACTTGAATGTCTCTCCGGGGCTTGACTGAGGCAAGCCTCTAAACACCACAACCCCCTCCCAAAGTTTTCATGATTGCAGGTTACAGGTTGAAGCTACAGACAAAGTGAAGTTGCAGGAGGGTACAACAGAGTGTCGGAATTGCAGATCAGAGAAGAAAATAGCTCCCTAGACTAGGGTGCCCACTCATTAGTCCTCGAAGTTTCGTGACGGGAAAACCTTTGGTACAGTAGGAACAGGTTGCAGATCTTGTTTGCAGATCTCGACAAAGAGCAGGGCCTTGGACTTGGGCACCCGCTCTTTAGTCCCTGACTATTCCGCTCCCGAACCCCGAAAACAGGTGCACAGTTATTTGTCATTTTACATCTTTCTGTAGTAGCATTTTCTAATATTCGTCTGTTTGTTGTCATATTTGCATAATTAGGGTTTTAAGGTATAATTGAGCATAAGAGAAGATAACTGTCAATCAAATCATAAAAATCCAAGTTTCCTTAGATCTCATAGTGATCTAGGGTCTGATAGTGCATAGCCACTCGACCCTAGGTCCTTGAATGTAATTGGTGAAAGGAGGATACATACACAAAACTACCAAAAACCAACTATCCAAATTCCACCCTTTACACCTTCAAATTCAGCTTTCTCTCTAAATATTGCTTGGTAAATTTCTTGGTCAAATGATATGTTAGCACCTTGGTCAAGCAATGAATCTTCAAATGACTCCATTGCTTCCTTCTCAATGAAATATGGTGTCAAAACACCCAAATCCCATGGTCTTATGAATTGATGATTTTGATCTGGAATTGAAGGCTCATTATATTCTCCATGAATGGTTGATTTCTTCATCAATTCATTATCAAACTTATCCGAATCAAACTAGGAACCATTTTCTCCATGGGTTATGTTTCGAAGTCAATCTAGTACACCTCTGGCATTGGAAGTTCCTTGTCAACAACTAAACTATCATCACCGAAGTGATGTATGTACTCATCACTATATGCTGATCTGAAAACTTCAACATCCTCAAATTTATCATTAGTGAATTCAAAATTATTATCATTTGAATACCCTTCATCTGGATCATTCTTCACATTGAATTCTGTTTGGGAATCAAGCTGGAACATTTCCGACATGGGAAATTCCCACTCACCTATGAACTATCATCACTAGAGTGATGTATGTGCTCATCACAAGTTGTTTTCAACATTTCAACATTCTCAAAATCAGCATGCTCTTCCATTGATAACTTTGGATATGCAATCTGCCAATCTTTTTGTTTAGGAACATTTTCCTCATCAATGGAGAGGTTCATGCTTTCATCTGTCTTTGTCTCAACACCTTCAAGGCAACTCTCGTATTCTTGTTCCCTTGTCATTTTCACTTCTTTGTTTCCGCAATGGTAGTTGGGCTCCCAAAACTCCTTGCATGTGAAGCAAAGATTATTTCTTCTAAGCTCATTTCCACTACTATCTTATTTTTTCGCTGCTTCAGGATTCTTCTTTACACTTGCATCATAGTGAGCTAGGGTAACTTTACTTAATGCTTGTTGGAAATCTCTCTGACCTCCTTGGCCTCTATTTTCTTGTCTTTTACCTCCCCTCTTCTTCTTCTGTTTGATGAACTAATCAAGAGTTAGGATCCCGCGGACCTCATCAGGAAGAGTGCTATGCTCATCATAATTCAACATAACTTCCTCTGTGAAAGCAACTTGATAATTCTGCATAGGTGGTGCCTCCTCCCTCTGAGTAAAGACAGGTTGAAGGGGCCTAGCAACCGATCCCACCAATGTTCTGGCAGCCCCAACATTGTTACTTTGGGAGCTACTAGCATCAACATTTGGCCTCTGCATATTATTCAAGTTTTGATCCATTTTGTTAATGAGTTGTGCCATCATATCAAACATTGTGTCAAATCTCCTTTCAATTCTTTCTCTAGGGCTATTTGGTGGACAAACATCCTTGTCCCTTTCCACCATGATTGGAGTTTCTTCCACAAAACCCTCTGAACCCAATGTTGCTCTCAATTTTATTTCCTCTCTCTACCGATATCTCTTTTCTCTATCACTTTTATGTTGCATGCAGGGTTAGCAAAACACACAGGCTGGCAAGAAAACCAGCTCTGATACCACTGTAATGAGCACCCTAGTTTTTTTTTTTGAAAACAACACTACTGAAATGAAATGCAACAAATAGATTCTTCCACACCTTTCTAATCACCTAGTTCCCAATAAGGGCAAGGTGAGAGCATACAAGGGCTTCAAACTTAACAATTAAATATTGTTGCAACAAATAACAACATCCACTTATTCAGGGGGCATCCACTTATTCAACAGGCATCCACTTAATCGTGGGAATCACCACTTGTTTAGTGGGGTATTCTGAAAGACAGCATAGGCACATCCACTTATTCAACGGAAAGCCTTTACAATATAACCACTTGTTCAGTGGGGTGAGAAAACATGTGATCAAGGACAAACAATCCCACTAGCGGTACTACCATCCAATAAGAGTTATTGCAACTACAAAATGAAGATTACCAATAATCATTAGCTGCAATAATAAATTTATTATTCTGATCCAACTGAACATCACTGCTGCAAGCAAAGATTAACTCAAAATAATGTGCTGAAGATATAATTAATTTCACTGCTCACCAAAGTTGCTCTTTGAAACCAACTGACATCATAATGTTTGTTGTTGGAGACTCTGCAAGCTGCAAACAGACCTTTGTATTCTGCTGTTAAACTGAAACCAGATCTGAAATCACTCTGAAACTTCACTATCAACACCACAGAAACACATAAACTGCTGCTACAATACCCCAAGGTGTCACAACTGATCATATCATTGAAATACTTCACCAAACACACTCCAAAACACTCCCAAACTACCACTAACTGACAGGAAATCAACACAAAAGATCAGAAATAATAATCAGGTTTGTACCTCATACTGGTACAGCAGGATAAATACCCCAAATGCAGTCATACCTCTTCTAACCTTCAAAACCCCCACCTCCAAATCTGTAGAGAGGCTCAGCCCTTGGCTATGCGGCCCACAAGGTGATGATAATACTCAGAAATCTGCAACGCTTCACACTCAAAACTCCCACGTACCTCCTTAGATGGTACGGCCTCCTTGGTACAATTTCTTCCTTCAGCTCAGCTCCTTCAAGTGTACGGTCAGCATTGAATCTTGTCTTTTTTGGCCACAAAAGACAAACAAATCTGAGTCAACAAATAACCTTAAGCAATATTGTTTCTGCATTTGTATTGGTATGGCTATTCCATAGAAAGGTACGACAGCAACAAGGATGGTACGGCATCCTTCAGCACACCCCAGACTAACCAAAATCAACTTAAATCACACCATAATAAAACTGAAAGCTGCACAACCATAACCTCCATCAAAAAACATTCAAATACTCTTCTCAGTTCCACAACAAAAAGACTCCATTGAACAAAGGCAAAATCACTCAACGATCTAGCTAGGGTTGATCTTTCACAACCAAAACTAGAGAAGAAATGAGGGTTTCAAACCCACAAGACAAAGCACAAAGGCTCACTCCAGAAATTCGTATCAAAAATGCATAAACTCCAAATGAGTGTTGAAAACCTCTTTTATAGACACTTTTAGGGCGCTTGGGAAATATATCTTTTTTGAAGACAAATAATTCTTTTTTTGCTCACTTTAATTATTCCCTTTATCCCATGCCTAGGCATTCACTTTTATGTGCCCCATCAAATAATAAATCAAATTACCTTTCCAATGAGCTATTACACTTAAGTTATCTTTTAATATTTCCAACTCTAGATAACTTAGGGAATTTATTAATTAAATGGCTTAATAACTCACCCAACTTACGAAAAATCCCAAAATGAAGCAAATTGCAAATTTGACTATACCAACCTGACCTTGAAGGTTTGGGATGATGATTGATGCCAACTGGGTGACTTACTATAAATAGACGGCTTCTCCAAGAAGTTTGGAGAGCTTCCAACAACCCTGAAACCATTTCTGAAAGCATCATAGGACTCCACAAGATCAACTAAGCTCATTGCCACAAACCAAACTCGCATTCGACCAAACCAAAGCTCTCCAAGAACAGTGGAGTTCTCCCCAACTAACCAATTAGCCTCTAGAAGACTTGGAAACCGGCTAAATGCGCACAAAACGGCTATGCGCCAAAAGGGGATATTACAAAGAAGCTCCAAACAGATAAAGGAAAAGACATCATTGGAGAAAAAACTAGAGAACAAACCCCTAAGGGTCAAGTAGTCATCACCCCACTATCATCTCAAGTATTTGATCCAATGGATAAGATCAAAGAGTTCATTGCCCGATAGAAGCAACTACAACCAGTGGTCACCTGGGCACGAACTTTTCTTACATCCACAACATTAGGGCCACAAGTGGACTTATCACAAATCTCTCAATCCAATATTTTGAGGTGGGAAAGCAATGCTAGGGAGCACCTGTTAACACAATCTATGGCTACCAATGAGATAATAAATACAATGGCAGAAATTCAAACACAACTATTGCAATCACATTCGATGCTTCTTTGCCTTCGAAGCAACAATTGGGAACAATAATCAATGGGCTACTTGTCGAGATGAAGAGTTGGGAGACACAAAAGGCTAAATTGAAGGAGGAGATTTTGGCAAAGTATGAGAACAAGCAACTGAAAACCATCAAAATGAAATATGTAGCAGGTTATACAAAGCTAAACAAAGAAATTAAGAAAATGGGAGACAAATACACTACATCGGTATTGCTTGGGTTGGCCCACCTCCACCAAAGCCTTGAAGATTTAGATAGATACCTTGGAGAACCAAATAATACAAGCTTACAACTCATATGATGCCATGAATGACTTAGATGGAGCTATTAGGATACAAACTGAGAATCTTCACACTCAATTCCACCACCTACAAGAGCAAAGAAACAACATTATATCTTACATGAAACAGTTAAGGGAAGTGGTGAGTTTGCGGTTAGCTCCAATGGCATGCTTTCTGGTAGATGCACGGCTATTGGCAAATTCCATTAGGAATCCTTCTTCTATTAATGATGGTGAGGTTTTGTTGATCAACATTAATGGACAAGTCCACCACCTGCAACAGGCTATATTTCAGTAGATGAATACTTATAACCACTTACGAACAATTTATAAGAATATCCTACCATAAGAGGGCTTTTTGGTACAGTTTTGGGCAGAATTCTCACAACAACAATTTTGGGCAATTTTTGGTAGAAACAACTTAAGATTTTTTGGGAGGGTAATGGTGGATGGAGCCAGCATGTCTTGAGGACAAGACATGGTTTAAGCCAGGGGATGATGTTAGCAGGACAAAGCCAAACCAATCCCATTAGATTGAAAACCTAAAGGGTGGCTTAATGGAGGCCAATGGTGACAACCCACAAGGGTGCCAAAGGCTAGCATCAAGATAACACATCCCTGTACAAAATAGGATCAGTCAAAGTTACCACAGATCACTAGAACAGCAATGCGACACAAAGACTACTTGCGGCAACTCTAGAAAGGCGCAACTATGAAGGAATGTGGAAAGGGACACATCCCTATATGTGATGAAGAACATATATGTACCGCATCTAGATATGAATAGGTAGATAGATGAATGAGACATGTTGTGACAGATAGAAGAGATATAGGAGACATAGGAAGACATCAAAATGGAATATAATATGTAATATAGGATATGTAAGGGATACATGATAATGTATTGTACAATGATGTATTGAATATATGAGAATTTATGCAGATTATATATGTATGAATGGTGTATAAGTGCATATATATTTTGCTTTGTGTTATTCTGTGATCCACCGCATATGTTCTGATTCTCTTCCTTATCCATCACACTAGGGTAAAACACAACACTAACATAGAAATAACACAGATCCTTGGTCTGCAATTTCTTGTCAACCCGACCTCCATGAATGATTGGGTGTTTAGAGTTCAACGGCTTTTATTCCTTCTTTTATTTGTTGGTGTACAAGAAGGAAGGGATGCCATTTATTAAGTCGATGGTCCATGTTAAATGGATCCTTTTGATTATTTCTTTGATAACCGTTAATTATTTCTTTGATGGCGAATGCCTCAATACAGGTTGGCCTCCTAAGTGGGATTTGTTGTCTTTGCCAGTTTGCTTCATTCATTCCTAGCTCCTGTGCCTTTCTATATTTGTAGGGAATCAATGATCGAATGGGTTGTTGCATTGTGTTTGTTTTTATGTGTTATGGTGTTGGCTTCTATGGTCTGTTGGAATCTCCTTCCATTTTCTGTTGGGTGGAGCATTTGGTTTAGGGTTTTGTTTCAAGGCTACTAAATGGGTAGGCTCTCCTCAGGATCCCCTTCGTCAAGGGGGTGTGTCTGACCACCAGTTGAGGAAAATCTTCAACTATGCCAGCCATGTGATGATGAATGTGGTAAAGAGCATGTTGGGTTTGGATGAGCTTGAAGACAGCGGTCCTCTTTGCAACAGGGCAACCATTCTTGTGGATTTTACAAGGAAATTAGCAGGTGCAATGTGGGTGGTAGCAATTCACAACTTGTTGGCTGCTTACTTTTTACAACTAGATGGTGACATGATGGAAGTGCTGGACCCAACAAAGATTGAATCTAGGAATCCGCCAATTAACAATGACTTTCAAGGATTTCATGCTATGCATTTGGAACTGCAGGTTGTTATTTTGGTAATTAATAACCTCGCAGATTTTGTCAAGACCTGTGGTTGGTCCTGAAACATTTGCCTGTATCCCACCACCATGGCCTGCTGGAGGTTTCGAGTGACTACACACTCCCAAGTTTGGAGGAGGGGGTACTCTGGTTCGCTCTGCAAAGAGGAGCAAAATCATCAAAGAGATAAAGTTTGAAGGGCTGGACACCACTGCTGATCTGGAATTTGTGAAGGCAAAATTGGTAGTTGTTTCTGGCTCGGAAGTTTACAATCAGGCTTTTGATCATTGGAAGTCTGTGCCTAGCAGTTCAAGAGTAGCCCATTAGGAATCTCTCTAACTTCCATGATGTTATGTTTTGTTATGGTTGTATTGTTCGAGTTTTTTTGTTTTGTTTTGTTTTTGTTATGGTTGGTGGTTTTGATGGCCTGCATCTCTCCTCCCGGAATTGTTGCTGCAGTATTTTGATATCTATATCGTATTCCTTATGTTTTTGCTTACGGGTTGGGGGGGCTGTAATAGTACCCCAGACATTTATCTTAAAAAAAACATAAGGAAAAATAACAGGAAACTGACAAAAAAATACTATTTAACTAAACCAACCTGTTTTTCATCAAGATCGAAATCTTCTCCTTTGGGGAAAACCGGAAAAAAACTGGAAAGTGATACTTTTGAAAACATATATTCAACAATTACATAGAAAAATGGCATGAGAGTAACAGAAGAAAAAATAATGGGAAACTACAAAAAAATACTATTTGACTAAACCAACATATTTTTTATCAAGTTCTAAATACTTTCCTTTGGGGGAAATGAGACTTAAAAGTGACACTTTTGGCTAAGATTTTCACTAGCAAAAATGGTTTATTGTTTGGGATTTTAACCTACAAAATTCCTTATTTGAAGATTTTCACTAGCAATAATAGTTTATTGTTTGGGATTTAATCCTACAAAATTCTATATTTGAAGATTTACTAACACTAACAAGAATGCCCTTTTTCATCATCTTAATGAAGGACTTACTAAAGGGATGGCAAGTACTTTCTGTGCAGGTTTAAATATTTATCATCGTCAAGCTCATACCTTATGTGATACAGCAAAAGCAGCTTGTACTGGGGTCATCTCTTGGAAGGGAGTGAGTGCCGTCAAGATCTCCCAAAGAACAATTCCAAAGCTGTACACATCAACTTTTCTTGTATATGGCTTTCCTTTGATCATTTCTGGTGCCATCCAGCGGTAAGTACCCATAAAGTTATCCATGGTATGACATTGAGATTCCAGACATGATACACCAAAATCTGCCACCTTGACACACATGCCGTCCCCTAAAAGAAGATTCTCTGACTTCAGATCCCTGTGGATTATGCCTTGGGAGTGAAGATATTGCATTCCCCGAGCAATATCAAGGGCCATCCTCAAAATAAGTTTCAGTGGAAGTGAGTGTGGCTCCTGCTTATGAAGGTATGCTCTCAGGGAACCTCCAGGCAAATATTCAGTGATGATGCAAAACACAGGTGCCCTTTTGCATGCTGCAATAAGCTGTAAAATTCAATTATATCACAAGGTCAGTTAAAATCCTACAGCCAGAAGACTTCTGATATAGAATCTTAAATATCTTTAGGGCACATTTTGTTAATATGGTCAAGTTCCTTCTAATGGTAGAACCAAAATTTGCACAAATACAAAATACCTGAAAATACCTTGTGTAGAACATATTATTCATGTTTGTGAACTACTTCTACAGTTGAAGCCAAAAAAATTAATTTAAAAATGCAAAATGGAGAAAATAAAATTCAACAGGAAATAGACTCTATGGCGTATATTTTAAACATACTTCAAACATTTTTCACAATAAAATCCAACAAGTGACTAAAGAAATAAGGCTTTAAAACACTTATGGTGGATTTCATTGGCTATAAGCCTATATTATATGGTTTTCATCAAGATGACCAAAAGAAAAATTGAGATGAACTATCAAGGACTGTCTCAGTATTTCTTACTTTAAGAGCAAATCCAAAATTACATGGTCAGGAATTTCTAGTTCTTAAGTTTAAATGGTTAAAAATTAAACCAAACAAACCGTAGTTTCAATCACATTAAGACCATGCTTGGTCTGCCACAGTTTAATTGGTCCTGTGAGACCCTACTCGCCCCTTTCCTGCTTAGCAGTGACCCTTATGCAATCTCCTCCCTTTAGAGCTGGGGTAAATGTATTTTGGATGCAAATTGTTGAATTCTTCGTTCATGTTTTCAGCTTACTGTAACTAGCTCTTTCTATATGATGAGAATAAAAAAACTTAATCAAATCTCCATCCATCCTCTTTGGAAAAGGAAATAAAAATAAAAGAAACCCATGTTTGAGCCAAAAACTCAAAAGAATACAGAATTGCATAGGTGAAACCGGCCATTATAAACAAGACAAACTCAAGGAGCACAGTGCTGATACCATGATCAAATCAGTAAGTTCACAATGGCAGAAAACTCATATACGATAAATAACCACATCTGCCTTGAGGACACAAAATTGTTGTAAAAAATTTAACACAAATAAAAAAAAGTCGCATAAATTGAGAAATGCCCAAACACTTTAGAGATTGAAAATAAGCAATACTGGAAATCCAGCATCTTACAAAAAAGGAAAAGTGGGGCCAATATTTAAAAAGAGGAATTCCTTCACAAGTAACAAGTTTGGCTACCGTTCTATCCAGTTACACATCGGCTCAATGTTGTGATGAATGGACATTCATTGTTAATATGAGAATTTAAATAACTGCAATCCAATCCCCAATTTCCTAGCAATCAGTCAGGACAAAATTAGGACCCAAAACGCAACACAACAGTCAATCAGAAGTTTCAAAAAGAAAAGAAACTGCAGAAACCTGAGAAATTTTAGACTTACCTCTATGATGTTACGATGGTGTAACTGAAACAGCAGAGAGACCTCAGCTGTGAATTGTTTCTCAAGAGAAGTCGCAACAGCATCATCCTCATCTGGCTGCCACATCATCTTAACAGCAACAGGCCTCTGCTTATAAATTCCATGATACAACCGGCTGTGAGTCCCCGAAGCAAACTTATTACCTATGAACAACTGAGACATATCAATACTCCATTCCGATCTGCCTCCGAAAGGTTCTTCACCACCATAGGATTCCAAATAATGTGACCAAGAAGCCACTCTTCTAAGTTCTTTTTTCACACACTCTATAGTTTCCACGGTTTGGCTGTCCACAGGAAGAGACCGAGTGCCATTCAATCTGCTCCTGGAATAAGCAGCTGGAACCGAAGAGATTTTACTCTTATTATCAGATTTAGCTTGCTTCGAATTTGATTTAGAATTATGGTGCTTGCCTGCATTGTTCATTGAATAGGACCTCATAGACCTAGGCATCAGGACCGTCACAGATTTTGGCCAAAATGAATCAAATAAGCCTGGAAAATGCCAAAATCGTCAAGAATTTCCACAAATTAAGAGACTTGACGGTAGAACAGTGGTATGATAGAGAATCCCCGGCCAAGCACGTCACAGACTATTCCACATAACCCAATACCTTTAAGTTTTCTCTTTTTTCTTGCATGTTTAGTGCTTCTCAACGATTTATGCACGGAATGAATAGAATATGACCGTACGTCTGGATTTCTGAAGATTTTCGAAGAATTCAAATTCAATCTTTAACAGAAAAAGCAGTGCCGTAGACACCGGACCCAGTTTAGCAGGCTATTTCGCATACCCTAATACTTTAGGTTTTCTCTTTCTGCTTGCATGCTTAGCTGTTTGCAACATTTTATGCTCTGAATAAATAGTATGCGGCTATAGTTTCAAATCTTTAGAGATCTTCACAAAACTACTCGGATCAGGAATCGCCTCACATTCGCTGTAAAAGTTTCACAATCTCTTTAGCCTTTTTTTTTTAATCTAGCCGCACTGATCTCACAAATACCCTGCTGAGCTTACCCTGTACTCAAATCATATCGAAAGTGTCAAAGACAACAGAGAATCTCCAATTACTGGCATCCAACCATTATGTAGCTTAATATTCCACAAAAATTGCCTAAGAACCCTCACAATAAATCCCAACCGCTGCAAACTCTTTCAAAAAGTAACAAAAAATCTCAAAATCTTTCCTGTCGCACAGAACGGCTAAAACTCTTGATCCTTACAAGGTCTCTACCCAGACATTCACGCAAATTTCAAAATAACAGCAACTGGTTCAACACAGTAAACCACGATCACTTGAAATTCACTCAAAACAGACACAGAGTCGCGAAATTCACTGCATTTTTCAAAAACGCCGCAAAAACTCTATATCTTCAATGCCACACCAAAAAGCTTACAATCTTTATCCTGGGAAGGCCTTTACCAAATCTTCACACAAAATTCGAAGACAACAGCATCTGGTTTTAAAATCCACACAACGAACCCTGATCGCCACAAATTTTCTCGAAAAGGGCGACAAAGTTTCACAAAATTCAGAGCATTTTTCTAAAACGCCGCCAAAAACTCAAAATCTTCAATCGCACGCATAACAGCTCAAAACTTCAGCCTCAGAAACTCTCAACTCAAAAACCTTCTAAATTAACTGCAAGTCGCACGAAGCTTCCAAATCTACACTGAAAACCACGAAAATTTTCGTCGCTATCTTCAAAACCATTAACAAGAATCCTTACGCCTAAAAAAATGCAAAAACGAACTCAAACTTCAGGCTCTTCAAGAACTCGAATCAAACCCAGTAACCCAACAACCCACACCGAGAAATGAAAAAACTCGGCACAACTCTACAATCTCTCAAATTGCCTTGTTCTGCATTGCCAATGTCACACAAGCCTAAACTTCCCATTCCAGAGCTTCTTTGAACCGGACGCTAAATTTAGCCCACGTAACCAAATCAGCACCAAATTTATCCAGATTTTTGCCCCAGTAAAATCTGAAAAATTGACGCCCGCTGTAATCAAAGAGGCCCCGCCATTATCAACGAATTTGAAGCAGATTTCGGCTTCTGCGAATATCTCTTTCGGCCATTTTCCACGATTTGTTCCAGATCTTTTCTGTTTCACCCTCTGCCACTACTGAAAAGTCAGTTGCTTTCTAGCGGTGGTTCTACCGCTCATGTGACCGCGCGCTTACACATTCCGACCTAAATACTCTTGTCTTTTAGCTCCCCACTATCCCCACAACCCAACATTACGATACATCATCATGTCCTAACAAAATATTCGCCTGTAATTTAAATCATTTCTAATTTTGAATACCACGTGCATTCGCCGTAAATCAGCACAGCCGTACACCGTAACGGACGGTAGAGATTTTTCAGTCCAAACACTTTCGTACATTGTACGGTTTGGTAACTCTCCCCCGCGCTCAATTTTAGGTGATTTTAAAACCCCGTCGTGTCTCCGAGTAAAACTAAAACTTGACCCAAACGTGCAAACGTAACGGCGGCGAGCCGGCGACGGGTTTGTAAAGAGGGCCCGTCAAGAAAGAATGTAGGAAAAGGAAATTTATATCCGAAAAAAGGATAATTTATATACAATGAAGGAAATGCTCGAGTGTAGCTTAGTGCAAAATATAATATCTATATTATTTTTTATTTAGTTTTGTGTTTATTTTAAGGAATAATATATGTTTATAGTGACGGTTTTATTTTATATAGAGTTGGGTTTATCCTTCTAGTTTTTTAATGCTTCCATACACATACATATCTTACCTAATACATTTAGCTTTATTATGCTTTTATACACACTTTATTCACTTCATTCATCCTAGAGCATTGAAAGAGCAATAAATAGTGACACATTACAATTTGATGTATTAAAAGGAATAACAAATATGTATACTAGGACCCTTGTTGTTTTTTATCCTTGTTCACTTTATGAGGGTTGATCTAGGAGAACTTGTCTCCTTGCAATGAATAGATAACCCTTTAAGGTATTTCTAAATACCATCAATCCCCAAATCTTTAGAAGTGCAAAGCAAATACTTATCCACCAAGCAAGGAAAAGAGAAAAACTTCATTTTAAGCAACAAAAAGTCTAAACTCAATGTACAGATCCACAATTACAATTTCATCCTAGATCCCCAAACTTGACATTTGTCAAAGTACAAATCCAATGCAAAGTCTAAGACATGTAACTAACATATAGACATCATTTTCTAAGCATACATTAGGCAAATTCCAAAATCTTCTTCATTTGGCAATCATTCTTTGGTCATCAAGTTAAGTATCACCTATCTTCTTATTTACTTTCCTAAAATAGCAAGTATATTTATGAGATTATCACTTTTCATTGTATTTAGTAAACTAAGGTTGATTTTGCTTAAATGATTACATCTATTTTAATTAGCCTAAATTAATCCCCTAGGAAAAGTTTATTTTCTTTTACAATTTTGTGAACTCATCCAATCTTACACAACTCAACCTTTTTTAGGGTTATAAATTGCATTGGAGCTTTCAAATATATTATTTTATGCATTTACATTCTATTGTCATAGCTGAACTTCTTTTTACATCTATGTACTTCATTGTTATGTATCTATTTCCATTAAGGCTTGTGTGCTTTGTTATGATATCTTTTTCACTCACTAGGTACCCACCCTTGCTATCACATTAGGGTTTTACTTTCATATCTAATACACTACTAATATTTTTTATTTTCAATATGAAAGTGTGCATTTGAGCTTTATTTTTTTAATCTTTTGTTTATGTCACCTAGAATGAGTGCTCATCTAAACCATAGTATGACCCAAAGCAATGAGAATGAAGTTGATTCCAATGCTCATAATGAGAATAATAAGGAGTATAATCATGATTTTTATGTAGATAATCAAAATTTTGCAAATGAGTTGGCTAGTTTAGCTAATGCGGATAATCCTACACAATTAGTAGATATGTTCTCTAACAAACCATATGGACCAAAGACTTTGCAAGTAGTTTATGCTAAACTTACTTCTTTTATAGTGCATCTACTCCCTCTCCTACTCTACCATAGATCCATCCTCTACCATTACTCCTACTACTACTACTCATCCCATGGTGTCATGCCACTAGTTTCCCACCATTTAGTACTTACCTTTTTTCCACTTACCCTCCATCTTATGACCTAGCTCCCAAATATATTGCTCCTATTATACCTACTACTCATATGATATACCAGACTTCCACACCTCTTTCATCCACCATCATTGTACCTATTGTTACCTCACCTAGCCAATCCACTTCAATACCCCATACTACATTCCATACCCTTAATACCCAAGTACCTTTCCTCTTCCATGCCCTTATCCCAAGACATTACTTTATCCACTCCTTTTAACTCTCATACATGCATTCATATCCCTCATAGTGGTTCTAAATCCTCATTAATTATCACCCCTTTCTATACCCTAGATGCACTATTTCACAAAATAGATCAAGTTCATAAAAGAGACTAGATGCAATACCAAATGATAGTGATAAATTTAGGGATCCTGGACATGCACCTCCCTCTTTTGATATTATGACATATCCATTCCTTGGGGGTTTTGTGACACCTTAATTTTCAATGTATGATGGAAAAGATGAGCCTAGTATGTACTCTTAGATCTTATATAGTGCATGTGTAGATTTTATTTACAAGGATAAGTTGTTAACAAAGTTATTTCCACATGCTTCGAAAGATTATGTTGTTAAGTGATTGTTTTTACTTCCTTGAAGGTTTATTCGTTCATTTGATAATTTTACTAAAGTGTTCCTAAGATAATTCAAAGTTAATATGGACCTTAGAGTAGCAATTGCCAATTTTATTTGAGTGTGCCCAGGGATCTAATGATCATGTTAGTGATTAATATGGGCCTTAGGGTAGCAATTGCCAATTTTATTTGAGTGTCCCCAAGAATCTAACAATCACATCTCTATGCTCTAAGTTAATTACCCCATTACATGAAATATCTTTATTAAGGGGCTAACTAAACCAATTCAAGGCAATATGTATTTGAACATTTTTGCTTCTTTCATGGATTTATGTGTACATTGTAAAATAGTAGAATCCAAGTTGCTTGCACGTAACACCTTTAGATATGGATCTTCAAGTCAAAATGCTTCCTACCCTTCTAAGTATCAAAATACAAACAACTTTTTAGAGGATGGTGATGTGAAGGAAAATGTGAATCGAGTTACTAATACTTCTTATATTTCTTCTTTCAAATCAAATGCTCCTAGGAAATTCACTAAACTCCAAGAATCCATGGATGATATGCTTCAAAGTTTGTTGAGTGCTAATTTAATTACACTCCCTCTCAACTATCTATTGGATCCCAACAAAACACTCTCCAAGTCATATCAAGCATTTTGCAACTAGCATAGAGTTAAAGGGAATTTCACATAATCTTGCTTTAGTCTTGTGAGTAAGGTACAAGATCTTATCAATAAAAACACAATCAAACTTGAAGGGGTTAATGGTAATTGAAATCCATATCAGTTGCACCATCTAATAATAAATTACAAATTGATCCAAATCATTCACACGATGTTGAAGCCCATGATATGAAAACTAATGTAGAACATGAGGATAACAAAGTTTTTGTGGGAAATGTTGACTCTAATGCTACATCTTCCTTACCTCCTCTGGATCCACCAATTCTATTCTATTATGAGGAGATCCCACACAACAATTATTATCAACCATTGTACAATAGGTCATACATGAAGGAATCAGAAATTTTAGATGTCCCAAATTGATCCAACTAATTAATACAACATATGTACAAAAGATTTATTAGCTTGTAAAAACAAAAAAGCAACATCATATGCACATTTTGGGGTTTCTTTAAAGATGACAAATGGAATGTTACTTAAGACTTTGGGTTATGTCTCTATTTTACTTAAAAGACCATGGCTAGAACATTTAGAAGTCGTTAACTTGATGGCACATCAATACTATTAATTTTCATGAAGGAAAATTAAAGATTAAAATAGATAGGTTCAAACCAATTATGGAGTTGCATCATTTCACTTTAGACACATACATCCCAACTCCAAAAGTTTAGATGAAGAAGGTATTTGGAAATAATTTCAAGATATGTTTCAAGAACAAAAGAGAGAGAGAAACAATAAACAAAACAAAAAGAGAATAAGTTGAACATCATGTACTAAAATAGCTGGAGCTAAAGAAAAAGAAAGCAAGCATCAAACAAGAACAAAAGATGGAAGAGAAAGTAACACCAATAATTGAGTTTCATGCACAAAAAACTATATGGAAGCCAAAGCAGGAAGTTATGGTGCATCAATTCCTATCATTCCACCACAACCACAAGTTCAAAGGAAAGAGTTCTATATTTTCACCAAGCACAAAGGAATAACAAGATGAAACACATGCAGTTGAAAATACAAGCACAAAAGAGCAAGAACAAAAACAACACAAGGATAAATTGGATGATGACTTCTGAAATAATGATGATCTAATGGATGAGACAAAGATAGAGGCTCCAAAGGTGGTACCTAAGAAGAATTTTGTTCAATGAATTATGAGCATCATTTAGTATATACCTATTATCTTGAATTTTATTTTCATTGTTTTTAATTTACATATTTACCTTCTCATTTTGACCTTTTAGTTTATGCTTTGATTGTTATGCCTTTCATACTCACTTCACTTTTTATATCTCTTTTGCATGATTGTCCTCCCCCACTTGGGAAGCATTTTGGTTTCTCTTTGTCTTTCACTATTTGTCTATACCTTACTTTTCCTTCACCTTTGTTTTCATTCCCACTTGGGATTGCACACTTACTTTTTCTTATCCTTTATCCTTTATTCATGCTTTCATTACCTTTGTTTCATTATGTTGTTATACATGTTATACTTGTGCCCGTGACCTATTGATCTCATATTGTAAGTATCATGCTTCTTAGAGCTTATCATTGATCTTATATTATGATATCATGCTTCTTATAGCTTACTTATTGATCACATATTGCTACATCAATCTTGCTAGAGTTTATACATTGATCCTACTTTCACACATCATGTTATACATTGATCCTACATCAACATATATCATGCCTATTAGAACCCATACTTTGAGCCTATATTGACACATCCTACTTCCTAGAGTTACTCGTTGCATTTCCTTTTGCTATATCATGTTTATAGAGATTTACACCTTGGTCCTACATTGCCATATCACATGCCTAGGGTTACCTTTATTTTGGGGGCATGTCTTCCCCATTACATATAGATCTTACTTTGCCACATCTTTACACTAGGAGGAAACATTATTCCCCCTTACATATTATGCTTTCATTACCATACCTTTACACCGAGGGACAACATGTCTTCCTCTCACACCTTATGTATTCCTATTGCCATATTTTTAGTACTTACATCCATACATTAGGGGCATCATGCCTTCCCCTTTTCTATATGTCATACCTTCACAATTACACCTTTACATTTGGAGGCACCATGCTCTGGACCTCTTTATATGTTGCACCTTCATGGTTACATATTTACATTAGTAGCATCACACTTCCCTTTACACATTGTGCCTACGATTTCTATACCTTGGGGACTTGCCTCACTATTTTAGCTTCATGCCTTTTGTTACAACTTCATGCCTTTCATTATGGCTTTATGCCTTGTCATTGCTTCGTACCTCTACTCCTTATGCACTATCATGGGTGTTTTGTCCATTGAGGGGTGCATCACCATGGTTCCTATCTTGCCCATGTCGGGGGCGGGGGGGGGGGGACATTACTATTCCTTAATTCTATCTCGATCCCATATAAGCTTACCATGCTCTATCATTCTATGTATTACACATGAATATCACACAATGTATTCATTGGTGCTTTACATTATTCATATGCTTACATGATTATCCCTAGATTACATTTATTTTCATGTCCATTTTTTTCCTCTCCTTCAATTCCTTGCATGTTCTAGGTGCAACCAATTGGAGGGGGCATATGTTGTCACTAACATTCCTATGATCAAGTTTTGAAGTAGTGGTAGGTGATACAAAGACTTGTTGCCTCATATAAATTTTAATCATAGTACTAAAATCAAGTAGATCACTTTTTTCCACAATTGAGTGGAGTCACATTGTCACAATCATGTGGAGAACATTTGTATCACTTTTTGAGTAGACATAATCTTGTTAAATTTACTCATCTCCATTATTTTTATTTTGTAGGTCTAGTTGGAAAGGTTCCTATTTTCTACCAAATTTTCATTTATGAGATAGAAGCTACTCATTGTACATTTTTTCTTTTTTTATAGGATTCATGGAGAGTGCATACCAAAGGACATACTTACATAATTACACTTCACGTGTTCCATTACTTTATATAGACCGTGGGTGATATCCTTTGACTGTCTAAATATGTATTTTGAATGCATGTTTGTGAGTGCTACATACTTTGAAATACATGATCAAAGATTTGCATGCACCTCAAAGTGGGGGGAAATGTAATTGAAATTTGCATACCCATGCCATTTCCCATTTAGTTCTACACCTATTTTGAAGAAATTTCTTGATACATATACATAGTGACAAATGACACAAACTTATGGGAAGGGCTCAATCCCATGGCCTTTTGTCCATCCACACACACACACATTCCTATACATTTAGCCAACTAGCCCTATTTAGTCTCCCACCTTGAGCCAATTAAATGCACCTTTGGTGTAATGCAACAAATTGAACAATAGAAGAATATAATAGGAAATATGTTGCAAATACTTGATAATAATATGCCACTTTGAGGGGGCAACCTCCTAATCCACTTCGAGGGGGATACCTCAATAATCTTTAATAAGAACACAATACTCAATATGATGATAATAACTAACCACTACCTCTTATATATACCATACTTATGCAATGGATTCCACCCAGGCCAACCTAACTACCTATATAAGACTATATTAATGATTATATAACTTAAATAAGAGTTAAGGTAGACACAAGATGACTACTCATAACCATATACACACTATAGGATTAGGGGTGTAGCATGCTGGGATAAGGTGCCATTAACCTTGTAAATCCCAATATTGTATTTATTCCATTTATTATATGTAATTTGTAATTATCCATGAGGAGATGTACTAGTTTCACTGGCAGGGGTAATTTCGGAGTCACCGGAAGTTATTACGAAGTGACTTTTGCTATTGGAAAATGTAAAAACTCATGGTAAATGAGGATAGGCATGCTCCCTTGAGGAATATACTATTTTTGGCATGTATGACAACTGTCATAATGTTTGGTGAGTGAATCTATGATAGCTGCAAGTTGTCATAAGATTCTAAGATTCTATGACGCATATGACGAATATGTTAGTTGTATATTTGCTATATTTAGCCCAAGGTTCCTATCTTGGAAAGATACTCTTTTGTGGAATCTATGACAGTTATGACGCATCATAAGATGTTGTAAGAGGCCAGATTTAGTCTTGGGAACCCAACCTTTGCATGGCTATTTTTGGACAAGTGTAAGATGGTAATTAATGTTTATGAGTTGGAGAATCTTAGGAGAGAGAAGGTGAACGCCTAGGAGGAGTTGGAAAATGTTTCTATAAGTATTTTCCATGTATTTGCTACTGCAATACAGATTTTAGGTACTCGGGTGCTACCGGAATGCTGTCAGATTGAAGACTGGTGGAGAGAGTTGAAGTGTTGTTGTATTGTAAATCATTTTCAGGTTAATACAAACATTGGTCCTCTTTCCTGTGTGGAGTTTTTTACCCAAAAGGGTTTTCTCCACGTTAAACATTGTGTTATGTGTTCATATTTTTGATTTTACATTTCTGTGAAGCATAGTTTTGTTTCTGTGTTACAATCTCCATTAATAACACATAGTTAAAGATTGTAGAAATTTATATTGAATCAGATTTCCATTGAAGTAGTGTTGCTTTCATTTCTAACATTTGGTATTAGAGTCTGGCCAGCTTTGACTCTTGGGTGGTGTGGAAGCTGTAGCTGCAGTGAGAGATTTGGTTGTGTTTGTTTTGCAGATCTTGTGTTGTTATTATGGTTGCATCCACTGTTGCATCAACCTCTCAAATGGACATTGAGAAGTTCAACGGAACAAGGTATGAGTTGTGGAAGCTGAAAATGGAAGATTTGTTGGAAGACTGAAACCAATGGTTGGATGTTAAAAAAGAGAAGAAACCTGATGATGTCTCTCAAGATGAGTGGGATAGACTGGATAAGAAGGCACGGGGAACCATCCGGTTGTGTCTTTCAGACTCTATCCTATTGAATGTGCAAAGGAGGAGACCGCACACAAGTTGTGGAATCAGTTGGGTGAGATCTACCAAGCCAAGAGTATGGTAAATAAACTTTATTTAAAAAGGAAGTTGTTTTCTTTGAAAATGAAAGAGGGTGACTTGGTTGCAGAGCATTTAAATTCTTTTAATTTGTTGGTGAGTCAGCTTGATTCAATAGATGTTGAAGTTAATGAGGAAGATAAATGTATCTTACTTCTTTGTTCTTTACATGAGTCTTGGGAGAATGTTATCCTTGCTATCACTGCTAACCTTGCAGATCCAAAGTTGGATGCTCTTGTTTCAGTGCTACTGTCACAGGAATTGAGGAAGAAGAGTTCGGATAGTTCAGGGGATGCTCTCAGTGTCAGGGGAAGGTCTAAGGAAAGAGGACCTAAAGGAGATCAGAAAGGGGCTAAGGACAAGTCCAAGGGCCGGTCTAAGACTCCTGGTAAAAAGAACAGAGTTAAGTGTTGGAACTGCAGTAATAGGGGACATGTGAAGAAGGAGTGCAGAAACCCCAAGAAACAGTGGGAGAGTACTTCAGATAAGTCCTCAAATGCAGGTGAAGAAATTTTACTTTATGCATGTAATGTTGTTTCTGATGAAAATTGGTTGGTTGACTTAGGATGCTCATTTCATATGACCCCGCATAAGGAATGGTTCTCCACATATGAAGAATATGATGGAGGTAATATTTATCTTGGTGACAACTCTACATATCCAATTGTCGAGAAAGGAAAGGTATTGTTGTGTTTCAGTGATGGGAGGATTAAAACCCTCCCTGATGGTTTGCATGTTCTTGGATTAGCTAGAAATCTAATTTTAGTTTCGAAGTTGAATGATTTGGGAATGCATGTGACATTTGACAAGCATGGCTGCAGATTGGTGAGAGGGAACTTGGTGGTAGCGAAAGGGAAGAGATTCGGGAACTTGTTTAAGCTTGAAGCCACTACAGTTTGTAATGCCTCCTATGTATCTGAAGCCACTACTGAAAATACATGTATGTTGTGGCACCGTAGATTGGGCCACACAAGTAATAATGTATTGAAAACTATTAAGAATAAAAATTTGTTGGACGGTTTCTCTTATTTTGATGAGCACTTTGATTTCTGTGAGCATTGTGTGTTTGGTAAACAAAACAAAAAATCATTTCCTTCAGAAAGCAATAGAGCAAAAGAGAAATTAGAAATTATTCATACGGATGTGTTTAGACCTGTGGATAATGAATCTATTGGAAAATCTTGTTATTTTGTCACCTTCATTGATGATGTATCCAGATTTACATGGATTTATTTTATGAAGTATAAATCTGAAGTTTTCACTAAGTTTAAGGAATTCAAAGTCTTAGTAGAGAACCAATCAGGTTTAAAGATAAAAATATTAAGATCTGACAATGGAGGGGAATATTGCTCTAAGGAATTTGATGAGTTTTGTAAGCATGCAAGTATAATCAGACAAAAGACAACTCCGTATACACCACAACAAAATGGTGTTGCAAAAAGGATGAACGGAACAATTATGGAAAGGGCTAGAAGTATGCTTAGTGATGCACAGTTGGATAAATAATTTTGGGCAGAGGCTATGTGTACTACTTGCTACTTGATAAATAGATATCCTTGTAAGGCTCTTGATTCGACACCTTATGAAGTGTGGACAGGTAAGAAACCTTCTGTTTCACATTTAAGGGTTTTTGGTTGTGAGGCTTTTGTTCATGTGCCTAAGGAAAAATGATCTAACTTGGATCCAAAGGCTGAAAAGTGTACATTCATTGGATATGGTGATAATGTGAAAGGTTATAAGCTTTGGAATCCACTAACCTGCAGGATTATCTTTTCTAGAGATGTTATTTTCAGGGAACTTAGAGCTATTTCTGAACCTAAGCAGCCAAAAGAAAAAGATGAAAAGGTAAAGAAGGTGCACTTTGATTTAGAGTAGCAAGATGCACCTCAGGAAGAACAGAATGATGGATTAGGGGGTGAAGAAGAAGAAGAAGATTCGAGTAGTTCTGATGAAGATGAGTCTGTTATTACAGAAGAAGTTGTTGCAAATGATCATGCAGAAGAACGAGTAGAGTCTCTTACTCCACCCTTGAGGAGATCCACAAGACAACAGAATCTAGTTGACAGGTATAGCCCGCCAGATTTCCATTGTGTATATGCTTTATTGAGTACTAACGATGAACCTAAATCCTACAGGGAAGCTATTTCTGCAGATGATAGTGAGTCTTGGCAGTTAGCCATGCAGGAGGAGATGATGGCTTTAGACTCTTGTAACACCTAGGATCTTGTTCGTTTGCCCAAAGGAAGAAAGGCCACAGTATGTAAGTGGGTCTTTCAAGAAGAAGTTTGGAGCAGACGAGTCATTAGAGAAGTACAAGGCTAGACTGGTAGCCAATGGCTACTCCCAGAGAGAGGGAGTTGATTTTTGTAAGATATTCTCTCCTGTTGCTAAATTGACTTCTATTAGATTTCTCTTATCCATTGTTGCAACTTATGATTGGAAGATTAAGCAAATGGATGTTAAGATTGCGTTCTTGCATGGAGATCTTGCAGAAGAAATTTATATGCAACAGCCTACAGGTTTTGAGGTAAAAGGAAAAGAACATTGGGTTTGCAGGTTGAAGAGGTCTCTCTATGGTTTAAAACAATCCCCCAGAATGTGGTATCAAAAGTTTGATTCATTTGTTTTGAAATTGGGTTTTGTTAAAAGCGAGGAGGATCATTGTGTTTACATTCATTATGTTGATGATTCTATACTGGTTATTGCTTTGTATGTTGATGACATGTTTTTCAGCAATACTAAGGGTATGGTCAGTGAGCTTAAAGCCCAACTTTCAGGTGCATTTGAGATGAAGGATCTTGGTGCTACAAGGTATATTCTAGGAATGGAGATCAGGAGGGACAGAGTTAACAAAAAGCTTTGGTTGTCACAAAGTAAGTATGTGAATACTATTGTGTAGAGGTTTAGTTTGCAGGACTGTAACCCAGTTAGAGTTCCTTTACCCATTGGTACTAAGATTTCATTAGATATGTGTCCAAAAACTGAGGATGATCTTGAGGATATGTCTAATGTGCCATATGCTAGTGCTGTAGGGAGTTTGATGTATGCAATGGTTTGCACTAGGCCAGATATTGCCCAAGTAGTGGGAGTTTTGAGCATATTTATGTCTAACCCTGGTAGACAACATTGGAACTATGCGAAGAGGGTGTTTAAATATCTTGCAAGTACTCCTGATCATTGTTTGGTTTATTCTGGTACTGATAGTGCTGATAAATATTTGGACATACAGGGTTTTGTTGATACAGATTGGGTAGGTTACTTGGATAGTCGAAGGTCCACTAGTGGCTATGTGTTTACTCTGTTTGGAGGTGCAGTGAGTTGGATGAGTAAGAGGCAGCCCACAGTTGCTTTTTCCACTACAGAAGCAGAGTATATGGCTGCTACTCATGTCTCTAAGGAGGTAGTTTGGTTGAGGAGACTGTGTACAGGTATTGGTTTTGATTGCAGGATCATTCAGATTGGTTGTGATAGTCAGAGTGCTATCTATTTGGCCAAGAATCCCATGTATCATGCTCGGACTAAGCATGTTGATGTTTAGTATCACTTTGTTCGAGAATTGGTTACAAATGGAGAGATTGACCTAAAGAAGATAGACACTCAGGAGAATGTTGCAGATTCATTGACCAAGCCTATGAGCACAAAGAAGTTTGTATGGTGCAGAGAGGCTACGAGCCTTGTTTCTAGTGCCTGATTATTTTTCATTTATTTTCTTATGGGTTGATTTACAATGTATAATGTCAAGTGGGAGAATGTTGGGATAAGGTGCCATTAACCTTGTAAATCCCAATATTGTATTGTTCCATTTATTATATGTAATTTGTAATTATCCATGAGGAGATGTACTATTTTCACTAGCAGGGGTAATTTCAGAGTCATCAGAAGTTATTACGGAGTGACTTTTACTATTGGCAAATGTAAAAACTCATAGTAAATGAGGATAGGTGTGCTCCCTTGAGGAATATACTATTTTTGGCATGTATGACAATTGTCATAATGTTTGGTGAGTGAATCTACGACAACTGCAAGTTGTCATAAGATTCTGAGATTCTACGACGCATATGACGAATATGTTAGTTATATATTTGTTATATTTAGCCCAAGGTTCCTATCTTGGAAAGATACTCTTTTGTGAAATCTATGACGGTTATGACGTGTCATAAGATGCTGTAAGAGGCCAGATTTAGTCTTAGGAGCCCAACCTTTGCATGGTTGTTTTTGGACAAGTGTAAGATGCTTGTAAGATGGTAATTAATGTTTACGGGTTAGAGAATCTTAGGAGAGAGAAGGTGAATGCCTAGGAAGAGTTGGAAAACATTTCTATAAGTATTTTCCATGTATTTGTTACTGCAATACAGATTTTAGGTACTCAGGTGCTGCCGGAATGCTATCAGATTGAAGACTGGTGGAGAGAGTTGAAGTGTTGTTGTATTGTAAATCATTTATAGATTAATACAAACATTGGGTCTCTTTCCTGTGTGAAGTTTTTTACCCAAAATGGTTTTCTCCATGTTAAACATTGTGTTTTGTGTTCATATTTTTGATTTTGCATTTTTGTGAAGCATAGTTTTGTTTCTGTGTTACAATCTCCATTAATAACACACAGTTAAAGATTGCAGAAATTTATATTGAATCAGATTTCCATTGAAGTAGTGTTGCTTTCATTTCTAACATAGCATTTGGCATAATTTGATGCTATGTCCTAGTATTTAAATACATTCAAGGAATTCATTCTAATCACCAAGAAATCATCAAAAAGTCAAGCATTCATTTATTCTAGAACACTGAAGGAGCAATTAATAGCAACACATTTTGATTGATGGATTAAAAGGAATAACAAATATGCATACTAGGTCCCTTGCCTATTATTTTTATCCTTGTTCACTTTTTGTGGTTGATATAGGAGAACTTGCCTCCTTGTAATGAATTTATGGCCCTTTAAGGTATTTCTATATACCACCAATCCCCAAATCTTTAGGAAGAGAAGAGCAAATACTTATCCATCAAGTGAGAAAAAGAGTAGAACTTCATTATGAGTAAGGATGAGTCTAAACTTAGGTACAAATCCACAACCTTGATTATGTCCTAGATCTATGAACTTTTCCTCTATTAGAGTATAGATCCAATGCAAAGTCCAAGACATTTTTCACTAATAGATTGGCACTATTTTCTAAGCATATATCATACAAATTCCCAAATATGATTCATTTGGAAATCATTCTTTGGTCATCAAGATAAATACTTCCTATCTTCTTATTTACTTTCTTAAAATAGCAAGTATGCTTATCAAATTATCAATCCCATCTATATTTAGTTAATTTAGGTTGATTATGCTTAACTAGTTACATTTATTTAATTAGCCTAGGTTACCCTAAGGAAAGTTTTTTTTTTTTACAAATGTACATATGACTAGTATATATATCTTAAATAAATTTATCTCAAATATGTCCAAGATAAATTTTTTGAGGTGCCTATCTAACTTATGTCACAAATTTAATATAGGTGCTTAGATATTGATATTTTTAGCATCTTTTAGATAGATGCATTTAATATATTTATGCTTGTTCATTAGATTTCTAGTTTATTATGATATTGTAATGATGAAATTTGCACACCAATGCCAATTCTCATTTAGTTTTGGGCCTATTTTAATGGAATACCTTAATACAATTACATATTGACAAATGGCACAATCTTGTGAAAAGTTGGGCTCATTCCCCTACCCATATATGTTTCTACATAATTTTCCATACATTTGTCATTTATTTCACATCCATGTTCATACATTCATTCCTTGCATTAGAATTACCATTTTGATGCCCTATCAATCTAATAGTGTAGGATTGATCTTGTACTGTGCAATACCAACCCCAAAAATTAAAAAAATTGGATTCAAATTTTGTCAACCCACCCATTTTATTCTTACCATGAGCCAACATGGTACATCTTTCATATGAGTTATTATTAGTATTTAATTGTGTTTAAAGGCATTTAATGTGCATAATTTTATCATCAAACATTCATTGAAAATCCTACATATTACTAGAAGCGTCATTTTAGGAATCTTTTGATTTGAATGTCTAAAAGGAATCTAAATTTTGCATCAGCATCCTAGGACATTTGCATGACTAAAGAATGTTGTATTCAATCATTTCCATGACCATAAAGTTGGTCTAATGAAGGGGGTTGACAATCAACATTTTTAAATGCATTTTTAAATACCCCCAATACTTCACAATCAACATAGAGTAGGAAATGTGGTGAATCAAAAAGTAAAAGTACATAGTTGCTTGGATGAGATCCAATAATCCTAAGACAAATCTGTGCTCAAATAAATGAACATGATCTACAAGGTGAACCCACGGTAGAGTTTACTAACTATTCTAATTCTAAGATGAAGTATAGTTAGAGAATATTCTTTTCTAGTCTTAAGATAGATAAAATTTCAATGTGACATTAGACTTATTCATCCACATTGCTCCTAGAGCTAAATATATTAATCTCCTTTACATTTAGTTGCCTAAAATAGCATTAGTTGTTCAATTGTCTACTCCCAACTATGACATTAATTTATCTAAGCTAATTTGTGTTGAGTCAAGTATCCATTTTGTTTGATTAGCCTAGATTAAACTTTAGGGAAAGATTATTTTCCTTTATATTTTTTTATGAACCTATCCAATCTTACACCACCCTAGGGTTTTACTTTAGGGTTTATACCTTCATTATTTTAGGATTTCAAATTTATACTTTTTGATTGCATCATCATTTCTTATATCTTCCAAGAGTTTTATTCTTATTCATTGATACATATTTTCTCCTAGGGTCTTGTAACCCTACCCACCCTTGGCTACCTTTTAGGGTTTTGTCTCAGATCTATTATTTGATTGATTTTTATTTGTAATAGATTGTACATCATTCATATATCATATATGTCTTATTTTGTTAGGATTTTAGGCTTTTCTTACAAACTTTTATAAACCTTATACCTTGAAAGCAAATATACAAAACTTCCACAATTAAACCTACGATAAGAGTGTCACAAGGTATATGATCTACACAATTTTCAGGGCCATTCCAAAATATTAACAGAAAGAAATAGTAAGAATTAAAGACTAATTAAGCAACCACATAAGAAAATGAGACACCAAAATACCCTAGAATTGATTACTCTGAGACCTTTGCACTAGTTGCAAAGATTAAATCTATTCAACTCACACTTGTTATCACTATAACTCATCAATAGGATGTTCACCAGATGGATGTGAAGAGTGTCTTTCCTCATGGAGACCTTGAGGAAGAGATATACATGGAGTAACCACAGGGTTTTCTATAGGATTTTTCCATGGTTTGCAGAGTTCAAAAATCCATCTATGGCCTAAAATAGGTCCCTCGGGCTTAGTATGCCAAGATGGATTCCTTCCTTCTCACGGTCGGGTTCTCTTGGTGCAATTTTAATTTTAATGTCTACATTTTTTAGTTGGATGATTCTCTCCTATTTTTTATTTTATATATTGATGACCTACTGATCATGGGGAGTTCTTCTTCATCCATTGCAGCAATCTACTTTCAAGATTACCATTGCACAATCCAAGTAGGCTCTTGATTTGTTCTCACTGTTTCACATGGATGATTGCAAGCCTACTTTGACTTCTTTTCTTTTTAGAGTCAAATTTGAGGTTCATTTCTCTTCAATGATGGCTGATGATACTTGTATTAACAACTTGTGGGAGCTTCATTTATCTGACTCACACAAGGCCTAATATTTCACATGTTGTGGGAATGGTCTCTCAATTTATGCAGAAGCCCCATGAGCTACATTAGAAAGAAACCAAGTAGATTCTCCATCACATTCAGAGTACTCACAATTATGAGATTCACTATGTAGCTAAATATTCATATTGATTTGGTGGGGTATACAAATTCAAATTAGGTAGGTAATTCTCAAGGTCACAAGTCCACTTTAGGTTACAACTTCTTGCTTGTTTTAAGTCCTATATGTTGGTCAAACAAGATACAATCTACTATTGCTCTATCTTCCACTGAGGCTGAGTATCAAGGGGTTGTGGATGCCGCCACTAAGTCCATTTGGCTTTAGCATATTTTCATTGAGTTAGGTATCTAATCTAGATGGGAATTTCTCACATTTTGTGACAACTAGAGTGCCATACAAATTTCATAAAACTTGGTCCACCGTCAGCAAGCCCAAGAGGTTCACATGCACTACATCCAAGAGCTTATACATGGATAGGTCATTGATCTCTAATACTATCCAACTTCTAATAAGATTTTTGACATCTTCACTAAACCCTTATAGAAAGCAAATTTCTTCATTTATGATGTTTATTGGGAGTGTAGGAGGCTACTTCTTTGAGGGGGGGCTACTTAGTCCTTCCCTTCTCTCTCTAATTTGGGGGGTGGGGGGTTCTCTTTGTATTTGGGGGGATTTTGTCTCTCTTTTTGGGGAGATTATTCTATTTGGGGGGATTTATTTGTACATGGGTACCTCATCAGGTTTCATTTTTCAAGATCCATCTTTCCACCCACCTACGCTACACTCAAGAGGGATGTTATTATAGGTTTATTATTTTCCTTAGTATTATTATATTTTCCTAGACATTTATTTAGACAACTTAGTTGTAGTGAGTAGGTCATTATAAGGGTAGATGTAATATTGCATGAGTGTAACTCCCACCAATTTTTGGGTAGGTGGAGATACTTTTCTCATTGGTTGGTTTTGCCTCCTCTCTTTTCTATATATGTATCCACTCATCTAGGTTGTTATTCATTCATGTTCTTGTGATCTTTCTTAATATTATTTTACTTCTTGAGCATTTGCATATCTCTTTATGGAAACTAACTATGTTTAGATATTTTGATTTCAATATCATATGCTAGAGTGGTTTCATTGTTTTTATTTCATGCACTAGGTTTTACATAGCTTTGGTTTATTCATGAATCTAACACCATATAATATTTGTATGTAGCCAAAAGAAAAACCATAATGTTATGTTTTCTCATCCAACTAACGACACCACCGAATAGGGTAAACACATATCCAATAGTAGACCTCTTGCTATCAATATCACCTGCCTAATCATAATCAACAAATGTCTAAATATCTAAAGTCTTCCCTGAGATTTGTCCCTTGTGGTAATAAATTAAAGAATTTGATGTGTCTCTAAGATATATGAAGATTGTCTTAATTGAATTCCAATGCTCCTTCCTTGGATTAGCCATAAACCAACTCAAGTCTCCCACTACTTGGGAAATATCTGGCATGGTGCAAACTAGAACATACATAAGGCTACTAGTCACACTAGCATAGTAGATGCGACTCATGTCATCTATATCATCTAGTTTCAAAGGGCACTAATAGATAAAGAGATTTGTTCCCACAAGAATGGGAACACTAATTGGTTTATAATTAGATTGCATCATAAACTATTGCAACACAAAGTTAACATACTTCATCTAGCTAACCCAAAGTTTTCTATTCACTCTATCTCTATAGATATCCATCCCTAATATGAACTTTGTTGCACCCAAGTGCTTCATATCAAACTTAACCAAAAGCTAATATTTTATAGCCTTGATCATATCCTTGTTATTATTAAAGAACAACATCACCAACATATAAATAGATAATAGTAAAATGATCACCATCTTGTTTGAAGTAAACACAATAATATGACGGGTTTAACAAACCCCAACTCTATGACATTAATGTCAAACTTATAATACCACATTATAGGGGATTGTTTTAGACCACAAAGAGACTTTTTCAACTTACAAACCAATTTTTGCTTACCCTTCACCTATGACAGTGTTCAAGTTATGTCATGTAGTTCTCTTTCTCTAAATCTCCATGCAAAAAATCTATTTTCACACCTGTTTGTTCTACCTCGAGATCATATGCAACAATAATAGATAACAAGAACATGATGGATATCATCTTTGCAATTAGGTAAAAGATCTCACCAAAATTAATTCCCTCTACCTAGGAATAACCCTTAGCCACTAACCTTTCTTTCAACTTCTCAACTCTCCCCTCTAAACTATACTTCCTAAAAACCATTTGTAGCCAATAGTTTTTCAATCCTTAAGAAGCTCTACCAAGTCCCATGCGTTGTTCTTCTCAAGTGCCACCATCTCCTCATCCATGGCCAATTTGCAAGACTTATCTTCTTTAAACTCTAATGTCTCATCATTCTAGGCCCTTGTCCTTATTATAGTCAAAGCAAAAATGCATTTAAAATTAGATGGGCTATACCAATCAAGTTGCATTTAATGTCAAGTGGACTTCCTCAAGAGTTGGGTTTGATTTTTTTCTTCCTCCTTTAAACTATTGAAATTATTTGAACTAACCTCCTCATCTAGTCCATGTTGAATATGTTGCCTCCTCAATCTTTGGCTTTACCTACACTACTTCCTTCTCAACTTTAGGTCGTGAAGGCACAAGAAGATTTGACTTCCTTAAAGGCCACATTCTAGTTGTATAAAGTATTTTTCAGTTTCTATATTCCAAAGCTTGTACCCTTTCACACCATTGCCATTGTTAATGAAGATACACCTCCACTTTGTATTCTAGCATTGACCTCTTCTCCTAATGCACTATACATATGCCTCATAACCAAAAACTTTGTTATGCTACAAGAAAGGCTTCTTTCTCAACCAAACCTCCTCAAGGCTCATATTCACAAGTTTTGTAGCTATACTCATAAATTTTTCCTAGAATCTCTAATTTAGTCCAACACCACTGAACATGCTCCTAGCACTCTCCATCAACATCATGTTTAATCTCTCCACAACTTCATTTTTTGATGGGTGTATGGAGTTGTCTTGTGCCTTGCAACAGGTCAAGTTCTCTATAAAAACAATCAAACTTTAACAAATAGAATTCTCTTCCATTGTCTATCCTCAAAATCTTGAACTTTCTTTCTCTGATTCCCTAAAAGAGCCTTGATCTCTTTGAACTTATTAAATACTTCTAATTTATTCCCAAGGAAAAACACCCATTTCCTAGAGAAGTCATCAATAAAAATACATAGTACAAGCATTTTCCAAGAGATAGTATATCTGTAGGACCAAACATGTCACTATGAATCAAATAAGAAATCCCTCTACATTTAGTAGTGCTCATAGAGAATTGGTATGAGCACTTAAACCAATTTTGTTTCCCATAAATGAAATGTTCATAGAAGTTAAAATCTATAGAATAATTAGTTATCCCCTCTTCTAAATTCCTACTCTTCAAGGTCCTTAGGCTTTTCTCACCAATATGGCCCATCTGCCTGTGCCATAACATGATATTATCTACAAGAAAGCTTATCGTCCCTCAAATTAGAAACCTTTGTAAAGTTACATTATGTGGTGCTATCATCCAACTCAAATAGAGTCCTAAACCAAACTACCTTGGCCAAGACTATGGTCCCATACACCACCTTGTATCCTTCTTTATTCAAGATCACTTGTCCACTGACATCATTCAATTTGCTCACCAAAAGAAGGTTTTGTGCCAAACCTAGAATGTGCAAAATATTGGAGAAATTCTTGCTCTTTTCATCTCCAAATATGAGTCTAATTCTACCTCATGACGATCTTATAAATTGAGAACCACTTCTTATTGGGAGTCATATGAAAAGAGGGTCCAAATTCAACAAGCCATGCATGCTCATGTGAATTCATAGAAAGAGATGCAATAAAATCATCACCACCACCATCATTGGAGGTCCTTGAGTTTGTATCATCATCTAACTCCTTTTCCTCATTCTCCTTGCAATCCATTTTGAAATGCCCCATCTTACCATAGTTCCAATATCCCTCCATGGATTTCCTAGGAGATTTAGATCTCCCCCTTGATTTGAAGCACCTATATTTTTTATTGTTCTTCCCTTTGTCCTTGGAATG
The DNA here is from genome assembly GCA_027924645.1 of Cunninghamia lanceolata. Classification (NCBI taxonomy): domain Eukaryota; kingdom Viridiplantae; phylum Streptophyta; class Pinopsida; order Cupressales; family Cupressaceae; genus Cunninghamia; species Cunninghamia lanceolata. The sequence continues at coordinate 7,822,912 of BSBN01000634.1, forward strand.
ACCTCTCACTATTAATTCATCTTTGACAAAACTTAAAGTCTTCTGCCTGATTTCCTTAGAAAGCAAAAAACCCACCACCTCATCAATCTTCAACTTGGTGTAAGTACTACTAATTTTAATCATGAGATTAGACCAACTATCAAGCAAAACACATAGGAGGGTAATGCACTATTCCTCATCATCCATCTTTACATACATGAATGCCAATTGGCTCACCAAAGTTTTGAATGCATTCAACTTCTCTCCTATGAGTCACCATCACCCATCTTTAGTGAATACAACCTATTTTGTAGAAAGAGCTTATTCACAAGGAACTTTATCTAATATAAATTTTCCATTTTATACCAAAGATTCTTAGTGGTGTGTTTTGTTGCAACATTCAAGGGCATTATATTTGCAAGACAAAGCCCAACCAAACTCCTTGCCTTCTGATCAACAACCTTCTGATCTTTATCTTCCATGCCATATGGTTTTTGATCTACCATTACTACGCATAGATCTCTATCCATGAACAAATCTTCCATATTGAGGTTCCATAGCTCAAAATTACCTCCTGTAATGCCCCGCCATGCAACCCTAGGGATAAGTCAACCACAACAGAAAAAAAAAAAGCAGAATATTTATTTATTTTATTTATTTATTTATAGAAGTAATGGTAACAAAATATAACATAATCTGTTTCAACAAGTTAACTAACATCTCTAGGGATAACATGACTGCATTATTGAAATTAAGCAACATTCAACCATATACAAAACTCATTACTACACACGAACATGATCTAAATAACCATGGTTTGTTCTAAGTCTAAATGCATCAATTGAACACATACACACACACACACCTTTTTGTAATGCTTATCTCTGAAAATATTGATAGATAACAATAATGAAATTAATTGCGTGATAGAAACAATTTACAAATCTTAACTTAGTAAAGCTCAGATTACATAACAGAGTCTCACATTCATTGTAATTGAAATGTTAGATACAAAGATTTCAAATTTAAATTATACATATGTATACCCATTTACCATGGTGCCAGATGATCATCCATATGCCAATTGGAAAGGTGCTTTCTTAGCTTCTGAGTCCTGCATGGCTAAAGGTCTCATACTGCATATCTAAAGAAACATTAGTCCTGCATGATTATTAGATACACAAAAATCAATGTCTTGGGGGCTCATTCATGATGGCTGGTGGTGTTCACCTAGGGTTAGGGTTTGGACGTTGGTTTGCTCGCCTCTGTTGTTGTTCACTCAAACCCTTAATGCCTTAAAGAAATGTTCCTTGGCCTGTTACATTGTTTTTCTATTTCATGATTGGCCTCCTGTAGCAAGTTCCTTGCTACTAGGTTTCATCTCCATGCTTTAATGCTCATAGGTTGACCGGCCCAATGCAATGTGGAATCCGCCTTCTCCTATCGTGTGTAAGAAAATTGTCAAATGTCTATGTATGCAAGTGTAAATGTATGTTGGCGAGCTTGAGAAATCTCTATCGGCTTCCAGAAATGGTAAAAAAATTGAGTTATATGCATTTTTAAATGTATATTGGGTTGCATATACATTGGGGGAATCTTCTAAAAGATTCTAGGAATATTCGCCATTTGTATATTGGCCTTGCTTGTATATCGGGCTTGTATATGGAACATGCAGGCGAAGCATACAAAGGAAACATGCATTGCAGGTATATGCTGTGGAAGATTCCCGCTTGTATATGGGGGTTGTATGTTTGCGCTTGTATATTCGACATACAAGGGAAATGTACATCGAAAAACATACAAAGGCTCGCGCACATACATTTGCTACAGTGCAACGGAGGTGATACATATGGTAGAGCCCACGGGCATATACAAACAAGTTTGTATATTCGGCATACAGGAGAAAGCATACATTCCGGACCTGAAGGGTAAATCAAATGAAGTTAATAATATTTCGGGTTTGCAGCATGTATATTGGGCACTTGTATGTGCCGATATACATTGCGTAGATACAAAGGCTAGGTACAAGCTGGATTTCAAAACAACTTCAAGTGCCTCATTAAATTTTGAAATCTGCCTTGTATGTATGAGGCGAATGTATATGCAGTTATACATTCGAAAATGTGCAATGAGAGATGTACAAGCCGAACTTCAAAAGGGGATACGTTCTGATGCATAGTGGTTTGAAGTCCACGGCCTGTATGTATATATGTGTTGTATATCGTAGATATACAAGGATGGAGATACAAGCCGGACTCGATTTGATTTCTGATTTGTTTTATGATGGTTTGGTGTCCGCCTTGTGTAATGAGCAGTTGTATATGCATTTCAGCATGCATATACAAGGGCGAAAAGGTAAAATGAAGGAAGAAAGAGTCAGCGATAGAGGATTAAGGTGCCCACGTGGCACGATATCATTGGCTGGCGACTCTTCATCCATTTTTTTTGGCACCGTTGATCTCAGAGATGGGTTTTCAGATCGACGATCAGGTTTTGAACTTTCAGCGATGGTTTTTTCCTTGCGTCTGCAGTCATTTTTTAGGCGGGAATTTTCCATGGGTGTGTTGTTACTCTTTTCGGGAGGAGCTGCTGGTGGTTGAGCCATTAATGGCAGGATTGTAGATAGGCATGGGCCGATGGTTGAATGACCAAGTACCAAGTTCATGACGAAGGTCTTCTAGCAGCGGCACAAGGCTCGAACTCAACTGCTCCTCATCCTTCTCTTGCTTCTCCACGTTTTGTCCCTTGCTGCATTTATTATTTTGAGCACCATTTCTGGTGTTGTGTATTTGGCAAAATTCTGACCTTGTCATGTAATTAATTTTTCTAAGTACATAGTCATGGTATAAAAGCCATGCTATCTCACTCATTTTTGGTTGTTGAAAACTGGACAAATCTTGGTGCTGCAATAGGAATACAACTTTCTGCTGACTCTATTTCAGGTGTCTTTGCAAGTTTATGAGTTGTATGTTATATGTATTATGCACAGAATTATCAATTTCATGTTGATTTAAATGAGTAATGCTTCATTGCATGTGTTTTGTTATTTGTCTCCAGACTGAATGTGTTTTTCTTCTGACTCTGAACATCTAAGGGGTGTTATAGATTCTAGAATATAGGTTTTCTATATTGAGTACTTAGTCTCTTACTTCTGCTTGAGGAGTAGATTGAATGTTTTGGATTAAGTGTTAAGAAGAATACATTGCAGTAAGGATGTTGGTAAGCAGAAATAACTAAATACTCTCTCTTGGGTATTGTCTGTAAGGCAGACATTTCAGAAGCCCCTTGAAATCTGATTACTGTCTCAAGTCTGTGGTAGATATTCACATATATATGTCTATTGACTCCGAGCCCTGGATAGGCACCAATCTGGTCTGGTATCTCTGTTGTAACCCAAAGTCTTAGTTTTGCATCCAGATATAAATCAAACTCAAACTTCATATACCAACCTTTAGGATTTTAGAAGTAGTTTTAGGACCAAAATCCTCTGTCTACAACTGAATATAGGCCCAAAGCTAGCCCCTTTACACTTATCTCATAGTTTTGGTCTGCTTAATAGAGGATTTATCTACTTTGTGTCAACATCCTAGTCTTTTTACAGTCTTATTTCATGGATGTTGAATAGGGAATACCCCCCTTGGTTCTGCAGAGCTTAAAGAAGAAGAGGAGATATTTATAGAGTCTATCTCCTACACTGTTGGCCCCTGGTCTGAGAATCCTGTTGATCAATAATGGCTACCTTGTAGGGATAACTGGGAATAAGCATCCAGTCTGGGAAAATAACCAACAGAAATTGGCGACTCCGCTGGGGAAGGTGAAGTAAACAGAAATCTTTTCATCCCTAGTAAATTATTACCCATCTAAGCCGCAACAGAAATTGGCGACTCCGCTAGGGAAAACTTTGTAAAGGAACCTAGATTTTTTAAAAGAAAACAATTCCTAGTAATAGATGGCGACTTCAAACCAATCTCCCAACCGGTAAAGTAAAAATTTGTATGCAAGGGAGAAGATCCTAGCATAATACTCTGTTTGAAGAGTTACCCATAAAAATGATGTATAGGAAGAAAGGGACTATTCAAGCCAGTCAAGATGGTTCTCCTAGCCCAAGAAAAATGATTTTATTCAGGACAATCCAGGATCTTCAGAGAAGACAGTACCTTATTTTTCAAACACTGAGGCTGAAATCCAGAACGCATATGAAAGACAGCAAGGTGATGGTTTGAGAATAAGGTTAAAGGTATTTTAGGAGCATCCTTTTCATGATTCCCCTGACAGATTTGAAGAAGCTGAATCCCTAAGGGATGATGATAATGATGATCAGAATGTGATAAAACCATCCTCTTCTATGCCCAGAGAGGAGGAACTAGCCGATGAAATTAAGAGCTTAAGGGCAGAATTAGAATATCTACAAGCAGTAAAGATCAGAGATGACATGAGAAAGAAAGTGCAAGCTCTGAGAGTTGCTTAGAATGATTCAGTTCCTACCCTTGGCAATGCGAATATGTAGAGAAATCGGCTTAGAAATGAAGTCCAAGATCAATACAATGATCAAAGATAGAATGCAAATAATGCTAGAATACCATTAAATAATGTAAGAAATCAAAATGCAAATAGAAATGCCAATGTTATTCAGCCTGGTAGACAACCTATGCAGCTAGATAGATTCAAACAACTGGTTTTTGATGGCATTCCTGGTTACCCCAATCCTATTGACAAACATGTGAGGCTGCAAGTGCCTAAATTTTTAGGAAATAATATTGTATCAGGTGAAGACCATTTAAAATCTTTTTAGAATATCATGGACAACTTTGAGGTTGGGCATGAGGATGTTTTCATGAAATCGTTTATGCAATCCTTAGTTGATGAAGCCAAGGAATGGTATAAAGGCCTACCTGATAGAAGCATTTCATCATGGGATGAATTTAGGAGAATATTCAAAGAACAATATGGTGACAAAACTGATCCTAGTTTCTTCATTAATAAATTTACTAGCATTACCAAAGGATCAAATGAACAGGTTGCTAATTTTAATGCTAGATTCACCAGAGTATTGAACAAATTGCCACATGACTTGAGGCCTAATGAACCTATGTGCATAGTATTGTACATAAATGCTTTTGATACCAAGACAACTTATGGATTGAGAGACAAGAGTCCTGCTAGCCTCAGGGATGCCTTCAAAATTGCAACTAATATTGAGAATAATAGAAAGGCGTATGGTAAAACAAACAAAAGAGATGATGTGAAAATTTTGCAAAATCCAAATACCAAATCCCAAAATGTTTAGGGTAGTGCATCTACTTCTGAGGATAAAATAGACAAGTTGACAACCATTGTCAAGGACTTAGGTTATAGAATGGCTAAAAATGAAAAAGGAATAGGTCCTGACAGACCAGTTGACCAAAGGCAAGAAAGAAGAACATCATTACATGATATGCCATATCATACTAATTGGCATAATGGTAAACCCGTCCTCCCACACAGCAACACAAATCAAAGAACTCAGAATGCAAAGGAAACACCTGATCCTTTGAAGAAGGCTGTTAATATGGTTGATAACACCCCATGGTGTATAATATGCCAAATGCCCCACTCACAGTCACAATGTATGATTGCTCAGTCCTTATACAATAATGTCATGGCCTGTGATGAATGCAATGAGCCGCATTGTATGGAAGATGATAATGTCAATATGTTGTCCACAAACAGAGAATACTCTTCTCATGATGCTGATGCAAATGCAAATGATGAGATTCAGGTCTGCCAGCAGTTCCTATATGATGAGGATGAAGAGGACAACTATGCTTATGCTCAGGATTCATACAATTATTTGAACAACTTGAGGAGACCTTCTGATGAGGATATTAGAGCCCTCACAGCTGCCGCAGTGGCTCAAGTCAAAAGCAATTATAACCTAAGAGGTAAAGCTCAGGTGAGCAATTCGCACCAACCAGAAAATACTTTTGCAAGCCAGCTAGTGCATAGCCATAATGGGATTGAATCGCAAAAGAAACTATGGAGCAATAATAAGCAAAAATTTAAGCAAAAAAATAGGTCATGATTCTCAAGGACTAGAAAACAAAGTTCCCCAGGCTGAGGATCAAAATAAGAATTTTCAGAACAAGAATGACAGTCCAGGAGCCATGAAAACTAAAGCTGGATCATCTCAGGATGGAAATAAAACCGTGGAGCAAGCTACAACTATTATTCAAAATTATGCTCCATTTGACATGACTCAAGTCTTGTCATAGATAAAAGTCTCTGTTCCACTGATGGAACTGATGAAAGTAGAAGAATTCAAAAATAAAGCAGTATCCTTGATTCCAGGAATACCATGTCAAGCTAAGTCGAATGATGAACCTTAGGGTAAGAAACAAGCCCTGTACATTGATGAAGATGAAGTTCCTGAAGTATATCTGGGGATGACCATGACAAAATGCCCTTCACAAGTTGAACCGTTTTATGTCTCCCTTGTCATAAATGGAAAAATAATCAAGAACTATATGCTTGACTCAGGAGCATCCACAAACATCATGCCTCTGGCTATCATGCAGCAAACTGGGTTAAAAATAGATAAGGCGTGTGGGAAGTGCTATGCAATGGATGCTAGAGAGGTACCTGTCATTGGAATTATGAAAGATGTTGATTTCAGACTAGCAGCATATCCTGAAAAGACCTATAAAATGAACATAACAGTTGTTGATATCAAGCCACAATATGGCATGTTGCTGTCAAGAAGATGGGCAGCATTGATTGGTGGGAGTATCCAATTAGATTTGTCATATGCTGTGATCCCTATGAATGGCAGGGATGTCAAACGGATCAGAGAAGAAAGATCATCAGAGACAGTCGAGGACCAAGAGTCAGAGGAACATATATGTTTTGTGAACATTGACTGTGATAATTTTAGAGTTGTCTCAGATGATAAGGGAGATAAAGGAAAAAAAATTTGCATCCAAGAATTGGATCAACAGGGTCTATGGACCATGTATTTTGATGGAGCTTGTTCGAAGGAAGGTTCTGGTGCTGGAATTATATTTCTGTCTCCCATTGATAAGCTCCTAAAGTTCTCTTTCTTACTGAAGTTTTCTTGTACAAACAATATTGCAGAGTATGACGCTCTGTTGTTAGGATTGAATGTAGCTCTGAAGCATGGAATTAAGATGCTCAAAGTATTTGGTGATTCAGAGTTAGTTGTTTCCCAAGTCAGAGATAAGTATGCATCAAAAAATAAGAGATTAAAATAGTATAAGCATGTTGTTTGGGATACAATTGAATTGTTTGATGCATTTTCAATAAATTGGATAGAGAGATCAAAAAATGTCAGGGCAGATTTTCTAGCTAATGTAGCTGTAAGGCCAGATGATATAACTCTATTAGATGTTACAAATGTTGAGGTCAAACTCAGACCTGAAGTGCTAGATAATGTATATAGCTGGCAAGTATTTGATGATGATAAGGATCTACTGAGATTTCTACACTGTATTGGTGAATATGAGAACCATGAAATGGATTTCCAAAACTTTGTAGAGGTTGTAGATGGAAAAGAAACTCTCCTAGGGAAGGAGGTAATTCAACTCAAGACAAATAAGATCCCTAGAATGCTGGTCGCTTTAGAGAGAGCTTTTGACAATAGGGACCAATTTGTTACAAAGTCATCTCCAACAAACAAGAATGATTTAGAGGAGATAAAATTGGGGACGTCTCACGCCCCCAAAAAGGTATACATTGGCAAACAGCTCAAGCCACATATCAGAACTATGTTGATTGCATTACTAAGAAAGTATAAGCATGTCTTTGCCTGGTCATATGAGGACTTGAAAGCTTATAGAGAGGATTTATTTCAGCATGAAATCCCTTTGAAGCCTCGAGCTAAACCATTTAGACAAAAACAGAGACCTATAAACCCAACTTTAGCTCCTAAAATGCAAGAAGAACTTATGAAGCTTAGGGAGGCTAGAATAATCATGCCTATCAGACACTCAACTTGGGTGTCTAACCTTGTCCCAGTCAGAAAAAAGAACGGTGACATAAGGCTTTGTGTAGATTTTAGAGATCTAAATATATCTTCTTTGAAGGACAACTACCCATTGCCAAACATGGAGGCCATGTTACAGAAGGTGACTGGCTGTGAACTCTTATCCATGATGGATGGATTTTCAAGGTACAATCAAGTGAAGGTAAAAGAATTAGAATAGTTTAAGACTACCTTCACCACTCCATGGGGAACATATGTATATGTGAGAATGTCATTCGGACTGACAAATGTAGGTGCCACATTTTAGAGGGCCATGGACATTGCCTTTGCAGGATTAATTGACTCAATCTTGGCTGTGTATCAGGATGATTTGATAGCTTATTCAAAAAAGGAAGAGCAGCACTATATGCACCTGGAGCAGATTTTTATTAGAGCATTAGAGTATGGCATCTCGCTCAACCCAAAGAAATGTGCTTTTGGGGTTGGGGAAGGAAAATTGCTTGGACACATTGTTTCGAAGGATGGAGTCAGGATTGATCCTGAAAGGGTGGCTGCGATTGATAAAATTTAGATCCCTAAAATAGTGAAAGGTGTTCAGTCCTTCTTTGGACAAATCAATTTTGTTAGAAGATTTGTGCCTAACTTTGCAGAGACCACCAAGGATATCTCCAAGATGTTGAAGAAAGGTGCAATTGTCAAATGGGAAGAGGAAGCGACTAAATCATTTTAGAGCATTAAAGAGGCAATAAAGATGGCTCCTGTGCTAAAATCCCCTAATTTTTCTAAGCCATTTCAATTGTTTTCATTCGCTTCTTTCCACACTATTGCTGCATGCCTATTGCAAAAAAATGAAGAGGGGTTTGAACAACCTATTGCTTTCTTTAGCAAGTCATTGCAGGCTGCTGAATTGAAGTATGATATAATGGAGAAACAAGCATATGCACTGGTTAGAGAAGTCAAGAGCTTCAGGCCATATTTAGTGGGCTCTTAGATAATTGCATATGTGCCTCATGCAGCAATCAAAGATATCTTCACTCAGCAGGAGGTAACTGGAAGGAGATGCAGATGGACAAACAAGTTGCAGGAGTTCAACATAGAGATACAGATCACAAAATTGGTAAGAGGACAAGGTTTAGCAAAACTCATGACAGTCAAATCTAGAGGCATGCTAAGTGAATGAAGTGCATAATGAAGTTATAAATATGTTAGAATCTGAGTGGTATAAGGACAGTATATTATTTGCAAAATTTGAACTGTCCTTCCCACCTCAGTGATATCCAGAAGAGAACTTTGAAGCTGCAAGCTATTAAATACATCATTGTTCAAGGAGAGTTGTATATGAGAAATCGTGATGGTGTATTACTCAGATGTGTGGACGAGAATCAGGCCAGGGACATTCTAAATGACATGCACAATGGAGTGTGTGGTGGACACTATGCTGCCCATACGATAGCCCATAAAATCCTCAGAGCTAGCTACTGGTGGCCAACTCTTTTCTCAGATGCACATAGAATGATAAGGAAATGTGATCCCTGCCAAAGGTTCTCTAATTGAGGCCATCCCAACCAAAAGAGCTACCAGCAAAGTGGTGATGGATTTTATTCTAGAAAATATTATTATCAGATTTGGAGTACCGGTAAAATTGGTCACAGACAATGCTATGTGCTTCAGGTTTGGTGAATTTACTGACTTTTGCAACAATTATGGAATTAATTTGTTACACGCATCACCATATCACCCACATGGAAATGGTCAAGCTGAGTTGAGCAACAAAAGTTTCATGAAAATTGTAAAAAGGATGGTAGGTAAAAATAAGAAGGCTTGGGATTCAAAGCTGAAAATGGCAATGTGGGCTGACAGAGTAACAATCAAGAAAGCAACTGGAGGATCTCCTTTTGCATTGGTATATGGTGTAGCGGCTAAGTTACCTATAAACAACTTTTTTCCAGTTTACAAATTCATACAAGAAAACATGGAGGAGATCAAAGATCCAATGACTGAAAGAATCAATCAGCTAGTCGCACTAGATGAAATGAGAAGGGAGGCATAGAAAACAAACATTAAGAGATAACAACGGGTAAAATATTTGTTTGATAAGAGAACTACAGAAAGAAAGTTTCAGAGAGGTGATTTGGTCCTCGTATGGAATGCAAGGAACCAGGATAAGGGCAAACACGGTAAATTTGAACCCTTATGGATGGGCCCGTACCAAATTAGTGACACTCATGGAGGAGATTCTTACTTTCTCCAGGCCCTAAATGGTGAATTATTGGAATTGCCAGTGCACGGTCAATTCTTGAAGCTTTACTTCTTATAATGGTTGCCTTCTATGCACACTGTAAATCAGGTGTAAATATTTTGTACATGCCCTGTGTATCGGTTGTGTTTTGAGTTTTGTGTTTTGTCTGGTCTGGCCTGGAGTAGTCTGGTCCTTGCTACAGTCTTGCATCTGCACGTCCCCAGTCAGAGCCTCTGGTGGTGTTCACCTAGGGTTAGGGTTTGGACGTTGGTTTGCTCGCCTCTGTTGTTGTTCACTCAAACCCTTAATGCCTTAAAGAAATGTTCCTTGGCCTGTTACATTATTTTTCTATTTCATGATTGGCCTCCTGTAGCAAGTTCCCTGCTACTAGGTTTCATCTCCATGCTTTAATGCTCATAGGTTGACCGGCCCAATGCAATGTGGAATCCGCCTTCTCTTGTCGCGTGTAAGAAAATTGTCAAATGTATGTGTATGCAAGTGTAAATGTATATTGGCGAGCTGGAGAAATCTCTATCGGCTTCCAGAAATGGTAAAAAATTTGAGTTATATGCATTTTTAAATGTATATCGGGTTGCATATACATTGGGGGAATCTTCTAAAAGATTTTGGGAATATTTGCCATTTGTATATTGGCCTTGCTTGTATATCGGGCTTGTATATGGAACATGCAGGCGAAGCATACAAAGGAAACATGCATTGCAGGTATATTCCGTGGAAGATTCTCGCTTGTATATGGGGGTTGTATGTTTGCGCTTGTATATTCGACATACAAGGGAAATGTACATCAAAAAACATACAAAGGCTCGCGCACATACATTTGCTATAGTGCAGCGGAGGTGATACATATGGTAGGGCCCACGGGCATATACAAACAAGTTTATATATTCAGCATACAGGAGAAAGCATACATTCCGGACCTGAAGGATAAATCAAATGAAGTTAATAATATTTCGGGTCTGCAGCATGTATATTGGGCACTTGTATGTGCCGATATACATTGCGTAGATACAAAGGCTAGGTACAAGCTAGATTTCAAAACAACTTTAAGTGCCTCATTAAAATTTGAAATCTGCCTTGTATGTATGAGGCGAATGTATATGTAGTTATACATTCGAAAATGTGCAATGAGAGATGTACAAGCCAGACTTCAAAAGGGGATACATTTTGATGCATAGTGGTTTGAAGTCCACGGCCTGTATGTATATATGTGTTGTATATCATGGATATACAAGGATGGAGATACAAGCCGGACCCGATTTGATTTTTGATTTGTTTTATGATGATTTGGTTCCGCCTTGTGTAATGAGCAGTTGTATATGCATTTCAGCATGCATATACAAGGGCGAAAAGGTAAAATGAAGGAAGAAAGAGTCAGCGATAGAGGATTAAGGTGCCCACGTGGCATGATATCATTGGCTAGCAACTCTTCATCCTTTTCTTGGCGCCGTTGATCTCGGAGATGGGTTTTTAGATCGACGGTCGGGTTTTGAACTTTTAGCGATGGTTTTTTCCTTGTGTCTGCAGTCATTTTTTAGGCGGGAATTTTCCATGGGTGCGCTGTTACTGTTTCTACGAGGAGCTGCTGGTGGTTGAGCCATTAATGGTAGGATTGCAGACAGGCATGGCCCGATGGTTGAATGACCAAGTACCAAGTTCATGACGAACGTCTTCTAGCAGCGGCACAGGGCTCGATCTCAACTGCACCTCATCCTTCTCTTGCTTCTCCATGTTTTGTACCTTGCTGCATTTATTATTTTGAGCACCATTTCTGGTGCTGTGTATCTGGCAAAATTCTGACCTTGTCATGTAATTAATTTTGCTGAGTACACAGTCATGGTATAAAAGCCATGCTATCTCACTCATTTTTGGTTGTTGAAAACTGGATAAATCTTGGTGCTGCAATAGGAATACAACTTTCTGCTGACTCTATTTCAGGTGTCTTTGTGAGTTTATGAGTTGTATGTTATATGTATTATGCACAGAATTATCAATTTCATGTTGATTTAAATGAGTAATGCTTCATTGCATGTGTTTTGTTATTTGTCTCCAGACTGAATGTGTTTTTCTTCTGACTCTGAACATCTAAGGGGTGTTATAGATTCTAGAATATAGGTTTTCTATATTGAGTACTTAGTCTCTTACTTCTGCTCAAGGAGTAGATTGAATGTTTTGGATTAAGTGTTAAGAAGAATACATTGCAGTAAGGATGTTGGTAAGCAGAAATAACTAAATACTCTCTCTTGGGTATTGTCTATAAGGCAGACATTTCAGAAGCCCCTTGAAATCTGATTACTGTCTCAAGTTTGTGGTAGATATTCACATATATATGTCTATTGACTCCGAGCCCTGGATAGGCACCAATCTGGTCTAGTATCTCTGTTGTAACCCAAAGTCCTAGTTTTGCATCCAGATATAAATCAAACTCAAACTTCATATACCAACCTTTAGGATTTTAGAAGTAGTTTTAGGACCAAAATCCTCTGTCTACAACTGAATATAAGCCCAAAGCTAGCCCCTTTGCACTTATCTCATAGTTTTGGTCTGCTTAATAGAGGATTTATCTGCTTTGTGTCAACATCCCAGTCTTTGCACAATCTTATTTCATGGATGTTGAATAGGGAATACCCCCTTGGTTCTGCAGAGTCTAAAGAAGAAGAGGAGATATTTATAGAGTCTATCTCCTACACTGTTGGCCCTTGGCCGAGAAGCCTGTTAATCAATGATGGCTACCTTGTAGGGATAACTGGGAATAAGCATCCAGTCTAGGAAAATAACCAACAATGGCCTTGCCTACGTACGCATAGCACAAAGACTTCGTAGTCCGAGACTTGAAATTATAACCATATGATAGTATTATACAATTCAAAACTTCTAGAGTATTATTCATATGACATCGACACCTTCTCAAACTTAGATACACATTCGCATTTTGAACCATACATGCGGACATAAGAAGATTGTGGTTTACCTATCTAATAATAATCTCATAAAAATTTTCTACACATAAATGATCTTCTTCAAGCTAGTAAACAAGTTACCACTATACTAATCATGCAAGGTTAACAATAGATCTTCGTTTCAATGTAAACAATACTATTTTTTTTCCAAACTAATTTAGTAATCAAACATAGTATAAGTCTTAATGTACAAGTAAGAAAATATTAGAAAGTTATATTTCATTCTTTACAACTACCATATAAGAAAAGAAAATTATTAATCTAAGAAAACTTATTCTTCCTAACAATCCATTTACTTAAATATTACTTAACCAATTAATTTACTTTCATTCAATCATCAACATGACAATCATATCAAAAATACCTAATTCACTCAAAGATATTTCATCTTCTAAATGGAATGATATATTTTGTGTTGCCCATAAGGACATAAATCAATTAATGATTTAAGTAAGATACCTATATGATCCTTATCAAAAGACTTGAAATTATTAGTCCAATCACAAATATAATGTGGAAACACCAAGATGACATGCAATAAACCATAGTTAGTTTACTAAAAAGAACACTAAGAAAGTACTCTAACCAAGGCATACTTGTCAAACTAAATATCTTTATTAAATTTAAATTTAAATAAGAACATAATTATATCAATATCAAAATTAAATACCAAATCAAATAAACATGATAATATATGAGATAAATTCTTTTTATGTAAATTGGATAAACTCATATTTAACTACATCATCTCAAAATCTTTCTAATGAAGGAAAATAGAATCTTCTATTTATATAAGAGAATTTCTATCTAAAACAAAATAACTTTCTTTAATTTCTTTTAAATAGCCAAGACAATTTCATATATGTAAAACTCAAGATAATATTCCTTTTATATTTAATACAAAATAATCTCTCTTTTATAAATAAACCAATTTATAGTGCCACTCCCTCAAAATAAATATAGACACAATTTATGAAATTATAATACATTCAAAAGGAAGTATAATCATACAATTTAGTTGTGGCATATTTAATTTCAATTTTAATTTAATGAATTAAATTATCAAAAGAAATAAGAACAAAATAAAATAATAAAATAAATAAATAAGTTGTCCTGCCACAAAAAACTAGACAGTAGTAAATCTACGATAACTTTCTTGATTCTAAACAAAATTTAAAAATTCAAAATGTCTCGAAAAGATAACAAATGAGGCAACAAAACCCAGAAAGCAATTAAGAAAATAGTATGAGGTATGAGCATTTTTTTTTTGCAATCTACCCATTTTTATCAATCCAGATTTAACCCACAAACAAAATATAAATTCTACTTCTCTGCAAAACTTAAGTATAATAATCAACTCAAACATAATATTCAATTACACCAATGAATTAATAAAGAGATTTAATAAACATGGTGCAATGATAAAATGATTCAAGCTGCAGGATAGAAATAAAATAAATGCCTTTGAGAGACCTCAGCTCAAGAAATGTAATGATTGCAGGATATGCACATAATGGACTTGACTAAAGAAATAAAAGAAACTCATATAATTTTTAATGAAGTCAGATGCAAATTAAATCAAATATAAAACTTTAAAGAAACCAGATGTCTCTGGATTAATACAGCATCATTTAAATCAGATCCTTTAATAATTTTGATGCCTAGGGAATTGGAAAGTTTAAGCAGATACAAACATATATACTCTATCTACTGATCAATTGAAACCATCAAATGTGCAGATTAAATCATTCATATGACTCAGGAGCACCCAGATGAATGAATAACAACCAATTACATAATGCAATTTCCACACAGCAACAATGCAAAAGAATTAAACAGAGGGTTTCAACACAATGGTTCTTCCCGAGATCATCCAATTCCTCAATTAATAATTTAAAGACAAGGGATAAATTAATAGATTTCAAAATAAGACAAAGGAACAATTTTTACAGAGGAAATACAATGAAATCCAATTTTAGTGTGGAAATCAATCATTCAAGAATTATACTAAAATTTAGTATAGTGATTACAAGACTAATTCCTCAATCATGCAGCAATGATCAATTTATTAATTGTACAACTTTAAGGCATTCATCATTTATCAAGAAAAAGACATTCTATGAAATCCAGTAAAACATACCTGTGATAAATTTGCCTGGAGATAATTAATTCTTAGCAGCCCCAAATCTATAATTCCTTCAAACTTGTATCATAAATTAATTCTCCAAACCCAGAACAAAAATCTCCTCCCATCAAGCTTCCCCATCCACAATTCTTCTAGATCTAAATGAATATCCTCCAAGAATAATGCTGGAACAAGTAAAAACAATATCTTCTATTTTTTTTCCTTTTGCATTTGACAATCCCCTAATTATATCTCCCAAGCCTCTTCTCAAAGAAATAAATTAGTGAAGGTATTTAATTCCCATAACCTCACCTCACTCAAAATCCCCTCCTCCCTTCCAAGATGGAAGAATAATAAATAAAATCTACAAATTCTCCAATAACTCCCACTAACTTAATTTATTTTAGTATTTGCTAAAAATAGATTTTATGACAACACATAAATGCTACCTATTTTACTTGCCATTCAACACAACATTTAATAATAATAATATATTTATTTATTAACTTAACTACTAATATAATATATATACATATTCAATAAATTAAATTTACATAAAGGCATTTATATTTATTTAATTATAAAAAATGTCTTTATGACTAATAATATTATTTAACGCCATGATTAACCAAAGCATCAAATAAACAATCCAAACCAAATAACCAAATGCCAAACATACTTGACACATCCAAAATGAAAACGGAGGGGCACTACACCTCCATTAAATTTCTCCACTTCTATTCTAGAAGTGCTTGCCATGGTTGTATCCTAAAAATAAGAACATTACAACAAAACTCTCACTTGAGTAAGGATTATTAAAAAAAACCCTACTTCTCCTTAGAGATCTAATAAGTTGGCCTAGCTTTAATACCAAATGAAAGGAAATGTGTAAAACTTCAACAACTAAACCTACAAGAAGAGTCTCACAAGGTATCTAATCTAGACAAATTTTGGTAGAATTGTATAATAATAATAGTAAAAAGAATGATGCTAACCTTGATAGAAGAATGGATGGTAACATGGTACACCAAGATGAAGGTGAATATGAGAAAGTGGATGTTGAGCAAGAAAACACTCTAAAATCTAATAAATTATTTGAAGCGTAGGCTAAAATTGATGTTCAACCATAAGATGGAGAAATCAATGCAGAGAAATTAGACCAATGGTTGTCCTAGATTGAAGTGTATTTTAGTCTTCATCAGCAATCTACATAACGATAAATCTCTTTTGCCAAGCTGAAACTTATCGAGCATGCTCTTGCTTGGTATGAGAGTTATGCACCTTCCTTGGAGATTTAAAAATTTACGCCAGTGTTGAAGTAGAAGGAATTCAAACACTATTATGGAAGCAATTTTACCCCATCTTCCATGAAGAAGAGTGAGTGATGCAATGACATAATTTGAAGAAAGAACAATGGTAGAGCACACAATCTTACATGAGTGAATATAGAAAAAGAGGGGCACAACTTGGGAAGGACATAATGGAATGTGAGGTGCTGATTAAGTGTGTAGGATGCTTTCTTGACTGTCTAGAAAGGGCAATCCTCATGGCCAAGCATTAGAATATCAATGAGGTGTGTTCCAAGAACATTACATTAAGTTGGATAAAAGGGGGTTCATTCCACTTGAAATAAGAGTTATGAACATCAACATGATGGAAAGAAGAATCAAAAGAGCAAAGGCAAAAAGATTTGTAATTTTGTGTCAAATATGAAAGGAAAAGGTAAGAACAAAACTCACTACATTCATTGTGATAAAGATGGGAATGATAAGGAAGGTTGTTGGTGTTTTCATCCTAAGTTAATGACTTCTTGGAGGAGGAAGAAGAAAGGAAAGAACTTCATCTACATGGAGAAAGGAAAAGAGATATGTGGAGAATTTGATATTGATGAGAATTTTTTTTGTCCTACCTTGAACAAGGTTGTCATTTTGGTAATGGAAGTACTTTGAGTGAAGAGTACCTAACCAAGTCATTCCACATTAAGGTAAAATCCAAAGGTAAAAAAAATGATTCTTTATTTAATATGTGCTCTCAAGCTAATCTAATTTCTTGTAAATTGGTCAAAGGGCTTGGTACAAAAGTGACAAAACACCCATGTCCTTATTCCTTAGGTTGGTAGAAGGAGGATGTGAAGGTAAAAGTCACAAAACAATTCAATTTGTGGTTTGGATTTTGTCTAGATGTATCATTGATGAAGTTCTTTTGACGTGGTTTCCTTTAGAAATTTGTGGCATGATCCTTAAAAACCCATATCTACATGAAAGATATGTTTATATCCAAAAGAAGAATCGATATAGGTTGGTATTCAAGGGAAGGAGTATTTCTTGAACCCTCATTTATGCCACTTTCCCATTCCTAGGCGCTAGGTGGGGAAGTGAAGCATCTTCTTCATTATCATGTGGGTCCCACATGTGTAGTGGTCTCATATTGGAGTGCTATTTTAGGGGGATTGTTCCCATGAAGTAGAGTGGTCAACGATGTTAAGAATTACATTTACTACTCATGGATGCATTGATTTGTCACATGGGGGTGTTGGGTTTTTTCCATAGCATGGTTTTAGGTGGCCTTGGTTTTAGGAATTCACTTGTGGTTTCTTTTAAACTATTGTCTATAAATTATATGCATTGGATAGAGGTTTCATGGTTAGTTTATAGATACACAGGTGTTGTCAAAATGATGTTAGATTGAAGGGAGAAGTTTGTTGATTATGTACTCTTAGTTTAAAGATTAACATAGACTTGTGCTCTCTTTAGTGGTGGGTTTTTTTTCTTAAAAGGGTTTATCCACATACATCCAGTGCCATGTGTTTAATTCTTATGGTTTTTTAATTTCTTATTTGTTGAATTACACTTCCAAACATTTAATTTATGGTTTAATCAAATTTTAGATTTGCATAATCTATTAACAAGCTTTCATTTGTAGTAGTTTACCTTCTTTTACAACATCTAGTATTAGAGCTTTGGTTTTGTTAAGAAGGGGATGCTTTTCTTGAAGTGTTGTGGGTTTTTTTACTGTAGTTGGAGATTTTGAATTGAGTGGTTTTACATATTTTTAAGTGATTGAAACCATGACCTCTACCCCTCATTCAAAGATCGACAAGTTCAATGGCATTGGGTACAAGTTATGGAAGCTAAAGATGGAGGATCTCTTGGAAGAGAGGGATTGGTGAAATTTGTAGCAAAGGAAGGAAATCCCAAAGGATTGTCTAATGAAGATTGGAAAAGGTTAGACAAAAAGGCACAAGGAGCCATTCAATCGTGTCTTGCAGATTTCATCCTATTGAATGTCTCAGATGAGACCACCACATTTGCATTGTGGAAGAGGGTAGGTAATATTTACCAAACCAAAATTCTAACAAATAAATTATATCTCAAAATACATTTATATTCACGAAAATGAAGGATGGTGATTATTTTATATAAGATCTAAATGCCTATAACTTGATTTTGAGTTAGCTAACTTCAATAGATGTTAAGCTTGAGGAATAAGATAATTGTATCTTGTTTCTTTGTTCTTTGCCCAAATCTTGGGAAAACATAATTATTGGAATCAGTGGTAGTGCTACAGAGCTAAAGATGGACTCCCTTATTTCTACCTTGCTTTAAGAGGAAATGAGGAGAAAATCCATGGACAAGGGCTCGAAGGATGCCTTGCATGGTTGGGGAAGGCCTAAGGACAAAGGTGGGTCTAAAGGGGACTAGAAGAAATTGAAAGATAGGTCCAAGTCAAAAGGATGATCCAAAACCCTTGGGAAGAGTAGAGCAAAGTGTTGGAATTGTGAGAAGAGAGGACATTCAAGGAATATAGAAACAAAAAGAAATCCTATGATGATTCCTTCATAGAGAAATCTTTTGATGTTAGTGATAATGATGCATTGTTTATTTTTTCAAACACTATTAGTGATGATGCTTGGTTCATTAACTTAGGTTTTTCTACCATATGACTCCCCAAAAGGATTGGTTCTCATCATATAGATCTTACGATGGAGAAGTTTTTCTTGGTGATAATATACACATTAGATTGTTTTTAATAAGATAAGCGACATAAAAGAGTGCCAATCCCAGTACAGAACAACCAAAAAAGGCACACAAAAAACTATAATAGTTTAAACAAAACCATCAAAGTTCAAGCATGAAACATAAAGACAAAAATAACAGGAAACCACAGACACAGTAGAAAGACAGCAGACCAAGCCTCCAAAGGCTAACCGAACATCTTATCCCATTCATCCACTAGGAACTGGAAAACATCCTGGTACTCTTTCAATTTTTTTGACTTTCTTCCCTTGGCCCGCCAGTTCCTCACCTTGAAGTATTGCCAAAGTGGTGGCAGACCTGTGCACCACCTTAGCCGAGAACTTAGCCAGTGTGTTGAACTTCTGCTCCTAATCACTTAGTCTAGTCGAAAGGGTTTCAATTTCTTTGTCTTTACTAGTCTTCTTTCCACCTTTTTTCTTTTTACCTGTTCCTTTCTTCCCCTTTTCAGAGCTGACAAAGTCTGAACCTTGAACGTTGAACTCAGGGAAATTGCTGGGACCCTCATATACTACAACAAATCCCTGTGATTAGCTCTATTTTTTGCTCCATTTTTTGCTTCCACCCATTGTTTTAATGTATTTTTCTCTATTTTTTTGAAAAAGTCAGTGCTATTATCGGGATGGCGCTATTTTGGACTTTTTTGTGCCAATCAAAACAAGTAGGTGCTAAATTCGGTGCTAATTTGCATTGACTTTAGCGCCTACTTTAGCACCGAATTGAGCGCCTAATTTAGTACCTAAAACAAACACTTAGGCATTGTGTTGGGTTGATAACAAAATATCGAAGGAACAAATGAGATCAGAGTATCGAAGTGAGTCTCTCTACAGTCTCTTCAATTTTCTGAGAAAACATAAGTGACATATAATTTGAAGATTCAGAATATCGGAATGACTTAAGTTCTAGTCCTGCCGAAAAGCCGTCAGTAAGATGCCAAATAAAGAAATACAAAGGAAGAGGATTCGGGATGTCGAAGGGAGGTGATAACTCGTCCCTTCGAAAAAGTGAATATCAAAGGGATAAATAGATATCGATGAGACTTAACAATACAAGATTTCAGCGTGACACCCATTTGGTCATAACGAAATCCCAACAATAATAAAAAATGATAAAACTCCTTAAGTATAATTTATTGATTCGAGGAGGTGACAAGACATTCCTGTTATGAGAATTTAATGTCTTCCTGACAATGTGAAAGCCGCCATTAATAAATTTTCACTTCATTCCTATCGTAAAGCTAAAAGAGTAAACCCTAATCCCTTCCCTGATTAGTCGCTGTCATTTAAAAATCAAAAAAGCCACATTTAATACCATGTCATGCAAAAGGCTCACGACATATCGAAGTGACCAGCTTAGAGGTCTCATCGACACCCTGAAAAGGTTAAAGATATATTGGGAGATCGGGGTGACACCCCGAAAAGATGTTAAAAAGCGATCGGGAGATCGGTGTGACACCTAAATGTGTCACATCGATAAAACAATAAAATTAAAAAGAAAACCGTTTGGCATGTATTTTGAACTAACATTTCAAGTTTGAGAAGACAGAGATATCAGAGAGTCAGGATAAATCCTTCAAGGGTCTCTTCGACATTCTGACCCATTAGGAGCATATCGAAGAGACTGCAAAATATCAGCATAACATATCATTTCGACATGACGACGTGTCTTAGAATACTATCTTACCGAAAAGCTGATTGAAATTTCAGAGTGTTGAAGAGAATGCATATTTAGTCTTCCTGAAAAAATAAGCATGCCAATCATCAAGAAGGAATCGAAGGGGAGCACATATATTGAAAAGAGGGGATTTCAGCAAGACCACCATTTGAGCCACAATGAAATCCCAATGAAATAAAGAAATAATAAAAACCCTTAAGTGAAATGATTATTTCGGCGAGGTGACAGAAGGTGCTCTATTGTGAGAAATAAATGTTTTCCTGATTTGAAAGCCGCCATTAATGCTCAGAGTAGAATAATTAAAGGAAATCTTGAAACATTTGGTTCAGTATGCAAGCACAAGAGCTGGGGTAAGCATCTACAACAAATACTATTCGGCTTTCCAAGTAAGTGTTATGAGCTTAAAATCTAAGCTTTCTGAATTGCATTTGAAAATTCTCTCGCATTACATTATGGAAGAAACACATGAGGACCCTAAGGCTAAAAGGTAGAAGTTGAACGAGAGACACCTAAACAAGGATCTAATAGACCAGTGTCTGAAGTCAGGACAAAAATCCTAGAGGAATGCCCAGCTAAACCCAAATGCAGAAAAATTGGAAGATGAATATAGACAAGTGGGAGATGTATGGACTCCCATAAGGGGATACGACATCTTCATCTACCATTATAAGAAAATGCATAGGCGTTCCCCTGTTTCAAACCCATGGAATTTGAATTTAGGGAAATTGATAGTACCAAACATCTTTGTGAATGTTGAACTTCTGAAACTGCTAGCTGGAAGTTATAACCCACAGAGTCATATGATTGAATTAAAGGATGGAACAGGGTTTATCCCTGTCACCCAAGATTACATAGCGATGGTTTTCCAATTAGACACTAGCTTTGATGTACAACTCAAGATTAGGAATTTGATTAGTGAATATTATAATTTGAGCAACAACTACAAGAGATGGACTTTGCCTATGCATAGATCCCGTGACGAGAACAACAAGATAAGGGTTTTCACAGTCACAAAGGATCCCCCATATTTTGTTGAATTGTTTGAAGAATATTTCCAGTATACTTATTATTCTGTGTGCCAATTGTTAGGGGTTGAGGCTTCTATGTTTATGGAAGTTGCTCCTATGATCCTAGCTGCCGATATTCAACGCCAACAAGCCCTACATTTTGATTATGCTGAGTTCCTAGCAAGCACCCTTCATAATGAACTGGTCTCCATCAAGGGAGGAGGTAGTAAATTTATGCATTACTCTATATTAAGGCATCTTGTCTTATATGAAGGCCAAAACTTGGGCTTGTGGAATAGATGCTTGGGAGTCAGGGAATTGGATAGGAATGGAGATGTAAAACCCATCCAGAGATGGACTACTATATGGGACAATAGGTGTGATAAGTCCCATTACATCTATTTTGAAGAATATTTTGTGAAACCAGTATATAAGCACCTAAGGTATCCTTGTAATTACAATTTGTCACCAGAAATTCAAAAAATTTTAAGCCAAAAGATAAGCATGAACCAGGGAAATTCACTCATAATTGGGGATATTGGTATTCCTACACTGATTGTACAAAAATAAGGGTGTTTGGATTTGAAGGATCTCCTCTGCTATTACCAAAGACTTGTCCTGACAGAGTTGCCTATCTAGAGATTGTAAGACAACTTGCTCTCTCTGATTTTATGAATCTAAAAAGACATAATAAGCAGTCGTTTATGCCAGGCACTTTGTGTTTTAGGGATTTTATAGTTATGTCAAACAAAGGATACCAATTAATTAACAAGAAACTAGAGCATTTCAGGCTACCATCAAGGAATTGTAGAGAAAGTTTTGATCTAGAAAACTTTATAAGTAGTGTCAAAATAAAACAAAAGCTTAAGAAATATGATCATGTCGTATTTGTTGATGATGACTTGGTTAGAAATTGTGATGAGCAAGTTGCAATTGAGAGGCAAGATTTATATTACAATATATCATTGGCTAAGGCTTGGAGGGTAGCCAAAAACCCCACTTATAACGGTGCCTTCATGGATATTAATGATCCCATTGAAAGGTTGAATACATTGATAACAAATGCTGCATATTTGATTCAAAATGTCCCTTCTTATGTGTTTGAAAGAGAAGGAAGAGTTGTTAGAAGAACTCAAGCAGAAGATGAGGTTCCTATTTCCCAGTTACCTCCTCAACAAACTCCTGAAATCTCTTTTGAAGAAGAAAGTGAAGAAGAGAAGAATAAAGACTTGCAAGCATCCTCTTCTCTTATTGAGGAATATCAGCCTCCAGTAGATAGAGAGGAAGTCATAATAGAGACTTCTGATGAATTGACAGATGATGTGAGATACCTGGCTAGTAAGAATTTCATTGCAGATGCTGACTTTATCAAAACTTTAGAGTTCAAAGCATTCTTATATGAATATAAAGGAAAACAAGCCAGAGAAAAGATGAAGGATATCACTCCTGAGGTCCAAGAGGAAGTTCTGTAAGAACTTCAATCAGAAATAGATAATGCCATGGGGGAAATGACACCAGAAAAGGGTAGAGAATTGCTCAAGGAAGCAGGAGTGGTGTTGGTTCTGTTGACTTTTTCCCAGACTGGATGCTTATTCCCAGATTTCCCTACAAGGTAGCCATCAGTGATCAACAGGATCTCTGGGCCAGGGGGTCAACAGTGTAGGAGATAGACTCTATATTTTATCTCCTCTTCTTCTTCAGGCTCTGCAAGACCTAGGGGGGTATTCCCTATTCAACATCCATGAGGATATGCATACAAGGCTGGGATGCTGACAGAAAGCAGATAGTCCTCTTGTGAGTAGACCAAAACTGAAAAATAAGGGCAAAGGGGCTAGCTTTGGGCCTATTTGCAGTTGTAGACAGAGGACTGAGGTTCCTAAAACTAACTCTAATGTCCTAATATTGGTTTTAGATTTTGCTTTGGAGTTTAAGTGTGGATGCAAAGCTGGATATGGTTATAACACAAAACAAAGCATGATTGGTGCCTATCCAGGGCCTGGAGTCAGTAGACATACACCTGTGAATGATCAGCATGAACAACTAAAACTGGATTTCAAGGGGATATGTGTGATACCTGCCTTACAGGCATCTCCCAATACAGAGTGTTAGGTTATCTCTACTTATGGTATCCCTACTGCAGTATACTCTTCCCAATGTTCAACCTGAAAACAGTTTAATCTACCCCTTGTGTAGAAGTTAAAAGATCAGACAGTCAACATAGGAATTCTATGCTCTAGAATCTAAACATTACCAAACATCCAGATTCAGAAGAAGAATACATGCAATACTGGAGACAGAATTAACACAACACATGCCAAACAGCATTTCTCATATAAGTTAAATCATGAAATCAGTGGGTTCATACCAAAAACAAACAACAAGAGATACATAAACTCACAGGTAAGCTGTACAGAGCAACCAGATCAGCTTGTTATGCATTACAGAGCCAAAATCCTCAACTTTCAACAACCTTTCAAATCAGCAAGACCACCTGCTTATAACAGCCAGGTAGGTGCTCAGCAATTAATTACAATGTTGACCAAAATTTCGCCAGATACACAGTATCATGGAAATGGCGCTCAAACACAACCAGATTGGCGCCCAAACTTGAATGCAGCAGGTAGGGGAGGAGACAGGAAGATTTCTCGAGCCTTGCGCCACTGTCCGCTGATGTACACCCTCAGTCGGGTACAAGATCGACCCACGCCATCGCCCATACCTCTGCAACAATCGCCATTAATGGCGCACCAACCCGCGGCCTTGGGAAGAACATCATACAGACTATCGCAAGCATTTCCCTCCGAGATTCATCATCATGATGTTTTGAATATGCAGGATAACAATATCCCACATGCACCCCGCGATGACCTCAATAACACTTTATATACTAGGTCATGAGCATATATCATGTCGGTGCTTTTGCTCCTGACGACACTAGTATATAACCTCATCATCATCATCCTCCAGCAGCATGATATCCTGTTGTTCGAAATATCACCCTGACGTCATCATGATATTTGAAATATACCCTTCATGGTAATCGGCACAACCTGATCCATCGGAGGAACATCCTCCTGCTGAGCTTAAACAAAAAGTCTGGCCGATGAACATCCTGATGACGTCATCATCATATACTGCTGACGTCATCATCATATCTGCCTACTGCGCACCTCCTCATATCCGGATGACGTCATCATCATGTTTGCAAATATCAGGAGGTCTCTTCAAGATGATCAGTTGTTAGAAATATGACCCCCGCGGACCTTGATGACGTCATCATCATATTAACATCATCATGATGTTCGGAAGACAACCGGATATTTGGAAATATCCTCCTGACGTTCAAACATCAGGTTGCACTGTAGCTCCTCTATAAGATCGGGGCGATAACTGAATATGCTGATGCTGCTTGAAAAGATCACCCCCAGTAGATAATGCGCGAAGCCGGCAGGCGGATATCTCCTTGATATCAACATCATCATGATGTTCGAACAAGCATATATCCGGGTGATATGAAAATATCACCCCTTCCTTCGAGAATATCATGATGCAGATAGGCAGAAAGAAAAATATCACCCTGATATATAAGGATGACGTCAGCATCATCAGGATGTCAAAACAACGAACAAGAAGTGATACAACATCATCAGGATGATATTGACCAAGATCATCCTGACGTTCAAAATATGATGACCCTAGTGAATATCGGGTCGCACTTAGAACTCTTGAACAACATCATCAGGATGATCATAACCAAGATCACCCGATGATAAAAATATCACCCCGGCGAAATATCATGAAGGCAGAAAATATGATGACCTCCGCAAGCAGCAGGATGATAACTGGAAATATCATGATGATGACGACCCTTAGGAAAAAACAAGTCAGGTCGACAACTTAGAGAATAACCCCTTCAAGATAACGGGGCAACATCGTCATCATGTTTGAGCAAAGTGATATTCGGAAGATCACCGGATACTTGAAAAGATCACCCCCGCAAGCAACTGAGGGCGCACTGTAGCTCACCAGTATCATCAGGATAATAAGCAAACATCACCCGACAGTTGAAATATGATGATGACGATGAGAAAAACAAGTCGACGAAGAACATGCTGATGAAGATCATCATCGAAGACAAGATGATGATGACGACCTCCTCCTCAGAAAAATATGATGCTGTAGTTGAAAAATGCTGAGGAGGTCCAACACTTAGAAAAAATGGGCAAGAAGATGAAGGCTTCAGATGAAGAAACCTCCTGATCATGACAAATCAACCCCAGGTCAAAATAAGTGCTAACAGTGGCTCCGAATGGGGACGTGCAGGTGAAAACCTGCAGCGAGAACCAGATCTCCGGGCAGACCTGACAAAAAGCCAAAAAACGCGAGCTGTACAAGGCATTTACACTACATACATATTTTACAAATGTGCACAGCAACCAGATATTCATGTAAAATAGAACTTAAGGAATTGGCCATGCACAAGCAATTCCAGAATTTCACCATCTAGGGCCTGGAGGAAATAAGAATCCTCCCCATGAGTATTGCAAACCTGATATGGGCCCATCCATAAGGGCTGAAATTTACCATGTTTACCCTTTTCCTGATCTTTAGCATTCCAAATAAGCACCAGATCATTAACTTGAAACTTCCTTTTTGTAGTTCTCCTGTCAAACTGATATTTCATATCTTGTTGTCTTTTGAGGTTGATCTGGTGGGCTCTCCTTCTGTCTTCATCCAATGCAACCAGCTGATTCACTCTTTCTGTCATGGGATCTTCAATGTCCTCATCATTTTCCTGAATGAATCTGTAAACTGGTAGGAGATTGTTTATGGGCAGTCTAGCTGATGTACCATACACTAGCTCAAAAGGTGACCTCCCAATAGCCCTTTTCACAGTCACTCTGTCAGCCCATACTGCTAAGTTCAACTTTGAGTCCCAAGCTCTCTTGTTCTTGTCCAGTATCCTCTTGACAATTTTCATGATGCTCTTATTGCTTGATTCTGCTTGACCATTTCCTTGTGGGTGATATGGTGATGTATATGACAGATTTATCCCATATTTGTTGCAAAAATCAACAAATTCACCTGATCTGAAGCACATAGCATTATCAGTGATTATCTTAAATGGTACTCCAAACCTGATGATGATGTTCTCTAGTATGAAATCTGTCACCACCTTACTTGTAGCTCTCTTAGTTGGAATGGCCTCAATCCATTTGGTAAAGTAGTCAGTTGCCACCAAAATCCAACTGTGTCCCCCACTTGATTTGTCTGCAATCTCCCCTATGAAGTCAATTCCCCATTGCTGGAATGGAGCATCCACAGGTACAGTTCTGAGGGGCAAAGCACCATTATATTTCAGCTTTCCTGAGAATCTCTGGCAAGGGTCACACTTCCTTACTAACTTTTGTGCATCTGAAAAGAGAGTGGGCCACCAATATCCTGCCCTGAGAATTTTATGAGCTGTTGTTTGGGCAGTATAATGGCCACCACACAATCCTTTATGCATGTCAATCAAAATATTGTTAGCCATGTTCTTATCCACACATCTCAGCAGCACACCATCAGGATTTTTCCAGTACAGCTCATCTTGAACAACAACATACCTGATTGCATGTAGCTTCAGAGTCCTCTTTTGATTGTCACTGAAATGGGAAGGACAATTCAGATTTTGCAAATAATAGACAATATCCTTGTACCATTCAGATCCTGATACACTTACATTCTCATCTTGGACTGCATTAACTTGGCATGCTTCCAAGTTTGATTGTGCCATCATCTTGGCTAGTCCTTGTCCTCTTATCAACTTAGTAACTTGTATGTCTATGTTGAATTCCTGCAGTTTGTTTATCCATCTGCACCTTCTTCCAGTCACCTCCTACTGAGTGAATATGTCTTTGACTGTAGCATGAGGCACATATGCAATTATATATGACCCTACCAAGTAAGGTCTGAAACTTTTGATGGCTCTAACAAGTGCATATGCCTGCTTTTCCATAATGTCATACTTCAACTCAGAGGCCTGCAGGGACATACTGAAGAAGGCGATGGGCTGTTCAAAACCATCTTCATTTTTCTGTAACAAACATGCAGCTACAGTATGAAAGGAAGCAAAAGAAAACACTTGGAATGGCCTAGAAAAATTAGGAGATTTAAGAACAGGGGCCATCTTAATTGCCTCTTTGATATTCTGAAATGATTCTGCTGCTTCCCTTTCCCAGTTGACAATTGCATCCTTCTTCATCATCTTGGAGATGTTCCTTGTGATCTCTGCAAAGTTGGGAACAAATCTTCTAACAAAGTTTATCTGTCCAAAGAAGGACTGAACTCCTTTCACAGTTTTTGGCATTTGGATCCTGTCAATGGCTGCCACTCTCTCTGGATCTATCCTGACTCCATCCTTGGAAACAATGTGTCCCAGAAGTTTTCCTTCAACTACTCCAAAGGCACACTTCTTTGGGTTTAAAGAAATACCATATTCTAGTGCTCTTATGAAAATCTGCTCCAGATGCATACAATGCTGCTCCTCTTTCTTTGAGTAGGCAGTCAAGTCATCCTGATATACTGCCAGGATGGAATCAATCAGCCCTGCAAAAGCAACATCCATTGCTCTTTGAAATGTAGCACCTGCATTTGTTAGTCCAAATGGCATTCTAACATACACATACGTTCCCCATGGAGTGGTAAAGGCAGTCTTATACTGTTCTGATTCTTTTACCTTCACCTGGTTATATCCTGAAAATCCATCCATCATGGATAGGAGTTCACAACCAGTCACTCTCTGCAACATAGCTTCCATATTAGGCAGTGGATAGTTATCCTTCAAAGAGGATACATTCAAGTTCCTGAAATCAACACAAAGCCTAATATCACCATTCTTTTTCCTGACTGGGACAAGGTTAGACACCCAAGTTGAATGTCTGATAGGCACAATTATTCCAGCATCCCTGAGCCTTTTGAGTTCTTCCTGCATCTTGGGAGCTAAGGTAGGATTTATAGGCCTTTGCCTCTGTCTAAATGGCTTAGCTTCAGGCTTCAATGGGATCTCATGCTGGAATAAGTCTTCTCTATAAGCTTTTAGGTCCTCATATGACCAAGCAAAAACATGTTTATACTTTTTTAGCAATGCAATCAGCATACTTCTTATGTGTGGTTTGAGCTGCTTGCCAATATATACCTTCTGAGGGGCCTGAGATGTCCCCAAATTTATTTCTTCTAAATCCTCCTTATTTGTGGGGGATGTCTTTGTGACCATTTTGTCTCTACTGTCAAAGGCTCTTTCCAAAGCCACTAACCCTCTAGGGATCTTGTTAGTCTTCAACTGAATGATCTCTTTTCCCACAAGAGTCTCTTTTCCATCTACAGTTTCTACAAAAGCTTGGAAATCAATCTGTTGGTTCTCATATTCATCTATGCAGTGCAAAAATTTCAGCAGATCCCTATCATCATTAAAAACTTGCCAACTGCATATGTTTTCTGGTATGGCAGGCCTAATTTTAACTTCTACATCTGTGACACCTGACAGAGTGATGTCATCTGGCCTTATTGCAACATTGGCTAAGAAATCAGCCATAACATTTTTTGACCTTTCTACCCAGCCAATTGAAAATGCATCAAAAAGTTCAATGGTATCCCAAACAGCATGCTTGTATTGTTTCAATCTTTTATTTTTTGCAGCATACTTATTTCTGATTTGGGATACAATCAGCTCAGAATCCCCAAATACTCTTAACATCTTAATTCCATGTTTGAGAGCAATATTCAGGCCTAAGAGTAAAGCCTCATATTCTGCAATATTATTTGTGCAATCAAACCTCAGCAAGAAAGAGAATTTGAGGAGCTTACCAGTTGGAGACAGGAAAACAACTCCAGCTCCAGAGCCTTCTTTTGCACAAGCTCCATCAAAAAACATGGTCCATAAGCCTTGCTGATCCAGCTCATCAATACAGGCATTTTTCTTTTTGTCTTCTGCATCATCTGAGACAACCTTGAAGTTATCACAGTCAGTGTCTACAAAGCATATCTGTTCATTTGCTTCTTGGTCTTCCACTGTCTCTGATGATCTTTGCTCTCTACTTAGCTTGACATCCCTGCCATTCATTGGAATCATGGCGTATGATAGGTCCAGCTGCATACTTCCACCTATTAGTGCTGCCCATCTTCTTGACAGCAGCATACCATACTGTGGCTTGATGTCAACCACTGTTATATTCATTGTGTATCTTTTTTCAGGAAATGCTGCCAGTTTGAAATCTACATCCTTCATGATTCCAATAACTGGTACCTCTCTGGCATCCATAGCATAACACTTCCCACATGCCTTGTCAATTTTTAATCCAGTTTGTTGCATGATAGCCAAACGCATGACATTTGTAGATGCTCCAGAGTCAAGCATACAATTTCTAATTATTTTACCATTTATAACCAGGGAAACATAAAATGGTTCCACCTGTGAAGGACACTTTGTCATGGTCATTCCTAAATAGACTTCAGGAGTCTCATCCTCTTCATTACACATGACCTGTTTCTCACCCTGGGTCTGATCATTTTGCTTAGCTTGAAAAGGTACCCCTGAGATTAGGGATATTGTCCTATTCTTGATCTCTTCCACTTTCATGAGTTCCATAAGTGGAACAGAGACCTTTACCTGAGAGAGGATCTGGGCTATATCAAATGGAGCACAGTTTTGTACAACAGTTGTAGCTTGCTCCACAACCTTGCTTTTATCCTGAGCTGATTTAGTTTTCATTTTCATAGTTCCCTGATCATCATTCTTGTCTTGGGAACCTCTACTTTGATCTTCAGCCTGAGGGATTTTGTTTTCTGGTCCTTGAGATTCAGGACCTGCTCTGTATCTAAAGTTCTGTTTATTATTTACCCACTGCCTCTTTTGTGGTTCAGTTCCTCTATGGCCATGCATCAGCTGACCTGCAGAAATATCCTCTGGCTGATGTGGGCTGCCAACCTGATTTCTACCTCTGAGGTTGTAGTTGCTCTTGACCTGAGCAACTGCTGCAGCTGTGAAGGCTCTAATTTCCTCATCAGAAGGTCGCTGTAGGTTACTCAGAAAATTGTGTGAGTTCTGAGCATACACATAATTATCTTCATTATCTTCATCATATGGGGACTGTTGGCAGGCCTGAACCTGATGATCTGTATTGTCATCAGCATCATAAAGAGTATATCCATTACCTATGGACATCATGTTAACATCATCATCCTGCACATGATGTGGCTCATTGCATTCATTACAGGATGTAGCATTATCATACAAAGATTGAGCAATCATGCACTGTGACTGTGAATGTGGCATCTGACAAATTATACACCACGGAGCATCATCAGCAATATTTATAGTTTTCTTTAGGGGATCAGGAGTTTCCTTGACATGTTGAGCCCTCTGATTTGTGTTGTTACGTGGAAATACAGGCTTACCATCATGCCAATTGGTGTTATAAGGCATATCATGTAGTGATGGCCTCTTTTCCTGCCTTTGATAGACTTGCCTATCAGGACCCATCCCTTTTTCATTTCTAGCTAATCTATAGCTCAGGTCCTTAACAACATTTGCCAGTTTGTCTATCTTATCTTCAGGAGCAGATGTACTACCTTGAGTGTTCTGAAGCTTGTTTGGATTCTGCAGAATTTTTACATCATCCCTTCTATTTGTCTTGCCTGATGCTTTCCTATTGTTTTCAATATTTACTGCAATTCTGAAAGCATCCCTGAGAGTGGCAGGACCTTTATCTCTCAGTCCATATGCAGTCTTTGCATCAAAGGCATTGATGTACAAAATTATGCACATTGGTTCATTTGGCCTCATATGATGTGGCAATTTGTTCAACACTTTAGTAAATCTTGCATTAAAGTCTGCAACCTGCTCATTTGACCCTTTTGTGATACTGGTGAACTCATTTACAAAGAAGCTAGGGTCAGTTTTATCACCATATTGCTCCTTGAACATCCTCTTAAAATCATCCCATGATGATATGCTCCGGTCAGGCAGATTCCTGTACCATTCTCTTGCCTCATCTATTAAGGATTGCATGAATGACTTCATGAAAACATCCTCATGCTCAACCTCAAAATTATCCATGACATTTTGGAAGGCCTTTAGATGATCTTCTCCTGACACTGTATTGTTTCCTGAAAACTTAGGCACTTGCAGCCTCAGATGCTTGTCAATGGGGTTAGGATACCCAGGAATACCATCAAACACCAGCTGCCTGAATCTATCTAGCTGCATAGGCTGTCTGTTTGGCTGATTAACATTAACATTTCTGTTTGCATTTTGGTTTCCTGCATGGTTCAGTGGTATCCTAGCATCATTCACATTTTGTCTGTCATCATGATGCTGATGTTGCATTTCATATCTTTGTTGATGTCTTTGCATATTTGCATTCTCTAGAGTAGGAACTGAATTATTTTGGGCAGTTCTCAAGGCTTGCACTTTCTGCTGTATATCATCTCTGATTTTCATGGCTTGTAGGTATTCTAGTTCTGCTCTTAGGCTTTTGATCTCTTCAGCCAATTGTTCATCCTTAGGTCTGGAGGTAGATGGTCTCATACCATTTGGGTCATCATCTTCATCATCCCTCAGAGACTCTGCCTCTTCAAACCTTTCACTTGGGTCTAGAAAAGGGCGTTCTTGGAACACCTCTGACCTCATTCTCATACTACCACCCTGTTGCCTCTCATATGCACCTTGAATATCAGCTTCTGCAGTTGAAAAATAAGGAGCATGCTGTCCTGATGGCCTAGGGTTATCTTGTACCTCATCACTTTTTCTGGGGGAGCTCTCATGACTAGCTGAGACAGTTCCCTTTCTTCTATACATCATTCTTTTTGTTAATGGTAACTCTTCAAATAGAGGATTTTGTTGGGATCTTCTCCCCTGCATATAAATTTTACTTTGACCGGTTGGGAGATTACTTCGGAGTCGCCACCTATTTCTAGGAACTGTTTTCTTCTGAAAACCAGGGTTCTTTCACAAGGTTCCCCAGCGGAGTAGATTACTGTTGCTGACTCAGATGGGTCACATATATATTACTGGAGATGATTAGATAGTACTTTTACTTCTCAATCCCCAGCGGAGTCACCAATTTCTGTTGACTTTTTCCCAGACTGGATGCTTATTCCCAGATTTCCCTACAAGGTAGCCATCAGTGATCAACAGGATCTCTGGGCCAGGGGGTCAACAGTGTAGGAGATAGACTCTATATTTTATCTCCTCTTCTTCTTTAGGCTCTGCAAGACCTAGGGGGGTATTCCCTATTCAACATCCATGAGGATATGCATACAAGGCTGGGATGCTGACAGAAAGCAGATAGTCCTCTTGTGAGTAGACCAAAACTGAAAAATAAGGGCAAAGGGGCTAGCTTTGGGCCTATTTGCAGTTGTAGACAGAGGACTGAGGTTCCTAAAACTAACTCTAATGTCCTAATATTGGTTTTAGATTTTGCTTTAGAGTTTAAGTGTGGATGCAAAGCTGGATATGGTTATAACACAAAACAAAGCATGATTGGTGCCTATCCAGGGCCTGGAGTCAGTAGACATACACCTATGAATGATCAGCATGAACAACTAAAACTGGATTTCAAGGGGATATGTGTGATACCTGCCTTACAGGCATCTCCCAATACAGAGTGTTAGGTTATCTCTACTTATGGTATCCCTACTGCAGTATACTCTTCCCAATGTTCAACCTGAAAACAGTTTAATCTACCCCTTGAGTAGAAGTTAAAAGATCAGACAGTCAACATAGGAATTCTATGCTCTAGAATCTAAACATTACCAAACATCCAGATTCAGAAGAAGAATACATGCAATACTGGAGACAGAATTAACACAACACATGCCAAACAGCATTTCTCATATAAGTTAAATCATGAAATCAGTGGGTTCATACCAAAAACAAACAACAAGAGATACATAAACTCACAGGTAAGCTGTACAGAGCAACCAGATCAGCTTGTTATGCATTACAGAGCCAAAATCCTCAACTTTCAACAACCTTTCAAATCAGCAAGACCACCTGCTTATAACAGCCAGGTAGGTGCTCAGCAATTAATTACAATGTTGACCAAAATTTCGCCAGATACACAGTATCATGGAAATGGCGCTCAAACACAACCAGATTGGCGCCCAAACTTGAATGCAGCAGGTAGGGGAGGAGACAGGAAGATTTCTCGAGCCTTGCGCCACTGTCCGCTGATGTACACCCTCAGTCGGGTACAAGATCGACCCACGCCATCGCCCATACCTCTGCAACAATCGCCATTAATGGCGCACCAACCCACGGCCTTGGGAAGAACATCATACAGACTATCGCAAGCATTTCCCGCCGAGATTCATCATCATGATGTTTTGAATATGCAGGATAACAATATCCCACATGCACCCCGCGATGACCTCAATAACACTTTATATACTAGGTCATGAGCATATATCATGTCGGTGCTTTTGCTCCTGACGACACTAGTATATAACCTCATCATCATCATCCTCCAGCAGCATGATATCCTGTTGTTCGAAATATCACCCTGACGTCATCATGATATTTGAAATATACCCTTCATGGTAATCGGCACAACCTGATCCATCGGAGGAACATCCTCCTGCTGAGCTTAAACAAAAAGTCTGGCCGATGAACATCCTGATGACGTCATCATCATATACTGCTGACGTCATCATCATATCTGCCTACTGCGCACCTCCTCATATCCGGATGACGTCATCATCATGTTTGCAAATATCAGGAGGTCTCTTCAAGATGATCAGTTGTTAGAAATATGACCCCCACGGACCTTGATGACGTCATCATCATATTAACATCATCATGATGTTCGGAAGACAACCGGATATTTGGAAATATCCTCCTAACGTTCAAACATCAGGTTGCACTGTAGCTCCTCTATAAGATCGGGGCGATAATTGAATATGCTGATGCTGCTTGAAAAGATCACCCCCAGTAGATAATGCGCGAAGCCGGCAGGCGGATATCTCCTTGATATCAACATCATCATGATGTTCGAACAAGCATATATCCGGGTGATATGAAAATATCACCCCTTCCTTCGAGAATATCATGATGCAGATAGGCAGAAAGAAAAATATCACCCTGATATATAAGGATGACGTCAGCATCATCAGGATGTCAAAACAACGAACAAGAAGTGATACAACATCATCAGGATGATATTGACCAAGATCATCCTGACGTTCAAAATATGATGACCCTAGTGAATATCGGGTCGCACTTAGAACTCTTGAACAACATCATCAGGATGATCATAACCAAGATCACCCGATGATAAAAATATCACCCCGGCGAAATATCATGAAGGCAGAAAATATGATGACCTCCGCAAGCAGCAGGATGATAACTGGAAATATCATGATGATGACGACCCTTAGGAAAAAACAAGTCAGGTCGACAACTTAGAGAATAACCCCTTCAAGATAACGGGGCAACATCGTCATCATGTTTGAGCAAAGTGATATTCGGAAGATCACCGGATACTTGAAAAGATCACCCCGCAAGCAACTGAGGGCGCACTGTAGCTCACCAGTATCATCAGGATAATAAGCAAACATCACCCGACAGTTGAAATATGATGATGACGATGAGAAAAACAAGTCGACGAAGAACATGCTGATGAAGATCATCATCGAAGACAAGATGATGATGACGACCTCCTCCTCAGAAAAATATGATGCTGTAGTTGAAAAATGCTGAGGAGGTCCAACACTTAGAAAAAATGGGCAAGAAGATGAAGGCTTCAGATGAAGAAACCTCCTGATCATGACAAATCAACCCCAGGTCAAAATAAGTGCTAACAGGTTCCTGGGTGGGACATGACTTCAGCTATTGTTTTTGATACTTTCAGAAAGAATCAAGAGAAAAGGATGCAGCTTAGTGTCGAGGCACTTGATAAGATTAAAAGTGGATCTGGCTATGACCCTAATAAAAGGATATTGCTGATATGGTCACTCTATCCTCCACACAAAAAGCCTCAGGTCATAAATAATCCTGATGAAACATTTGGCCATCTGATGATTCAACGAGTAGAGGACACAGATCCTATTAAGACTGCTAACCTAAATATTAATGTTGCAAGATTTACTAAAGCACATATTGAATAGTTGATGAAGAAAAATAATGCTTATATGGCTGAAAATGCAAAATTAAGACAGGAAGTGGCCACTTATAAAGATAAACTACCTGCACCAAGTTCTTATTCACCTTACCTGGAAAAAGATCAAAAGATCATGGAGGTGAAAGCATAGTCAAATTATTGGAAATACAAGGCAGAAAAGTTTCAGAAGAAAAGTGAACAACTTGAGGTTGAAATAAAATTAGTCAAGTACCACATGGCCTCAACATTGATCCAAAGGAGGTTTGATAATATAATGAAGTTTAGTGACCAAATTTGGAGCATGCATAAAAGAACATATCTTGCACATCAAGAGCACAAAAGGCTTCACTTGAGGATGTTAGAAAAGAAAGAAGAATTAGTGCTAAGTTGGATGTTCAAGAACAAATACTTGAAGAATATAATAATTTGATTGCTGAACATGAGAAATATAACAAATTATTGATAGATGATTTAAATGATTTTGATCAACACCATGAGCTGACATTTCCAAACTTCTTCTCTGGGAATGACCTCTGAGATAAGGATGATTGGGTGAATGAAATGAGCCAGATGCTGCCACCGCTCCTAGATAAGGTAAATGATGAAGAGAAAGTGATAGACAATACCTACCAGTGCCTTGAGAAGCTGTTCACCCTAGAATTTGTCATGAGTGATATAATTGCCTTTGATACATGTGTCAACCAGAAATATATTGATCATCTTGCTAGAGTGAACATTTTTATATCCAGGGCATAGTAGAAATACATGGGTGCAGAGAAATTTTTGAGCAGGTACCATGGACATGTCAAAACTGATCATGAAGAGGATGACTTTGCCAGACCTATGGTCATGAGTCTACCTCTGATGAATAACCAAGCATAGTGTTGATTGCCTTGTGTATCTGCAAACTACTTTCTTATTTTCTTAATTATCGCATTAGTTAGGAATATACTTATGAAAAGATATGTCTTTTCAGCCCGAAGCTTGTTTCGCATCCCATAAATAAGGGATACCAAGGCCTTTTTCAATTCATCGAATGAATTAGAAAACTCTTATCTTATATATGAAAGCAAATCCTGGACTATTTATGTTATTTTACATTTCCATGTGCTTTAAACTTATAAATTAATGCAAAGGACTGGAAGTTATTTGGTGGGTTAAATATTGTGTTCAATTATTGTGTGGAATTTTATGCTTTCAAATTACATTGTTGTCTCCAGAATGGTCTCTTGAATTTGTTTAAATTGATACATCAAGGGCGTTTTCAATTTATCAGTGCACAATTGTTGTTACTGTGTGACTCAGTTGATTGGTTTTAGAAAGAAGTTGATTTAATTCCTGCTAAATTGGTCTGTGTCCATTGGTTTCTACCTAAAGAATTAAAAATTCTTTGAACAAGTCTATTTTAGTTGGTTTCCTTCCCATCTGAACTAAATCCTTGCTTCTGACCATAACAATTTAGGAGAATATCATTGGGATTTCATAAGAATAACCCTGTAGTCTAACATCCCTGCCTAATCTGTATAAGATATAGATTTACATAAGTTCCCAACAATTTGAGTTCAAGCCAATCTAAAAACCTATACACCATTAACTTTTGACTCCTCTTGCCCAATAGATAAAGCACTGGTCATACTCATTTCTAAAACTCATTCACATTTTCAAACCGTAAATATCACATTGGGAACAACTCACAACCTTATATCTACTTCACACCCATTTGCCATCATGAAGGTTACATAAAAATCTGCTTTAGCCATTTGGGTATGCCCACCTAGGTTTGGCAGAGCCTAAAGTGAAGGGGGTTTAGCCATTTCTACCCCGTGTCAGTTAGCCAAAAACGTGAAGAGAGCTTGGCAACCTCTTAGGGTTTAAGACCTACATTTTTTAGACCTAACAGGATGAACATTAGGAGTTATGATTAAAATGGGAGTGGAAGTGGCAACATGAGATAATACATGGAGTGTAGGTTGATCGGGGGACAAAGAATGAAGTTGGAATGACAACACTAGAAGTGGGAACATGAGTAGTGGGTGAGAAGTAAACACAATCAGGGGATGAGTGGAAGGTACAATATGAGAAGTAGGTACAATGAAAGGCTCAATGATAGGAGCTATGAAAATTGATAAGCAATACAGAGAAGAGAAGAAATATGTGGCTTGGCTAATGCAGGAGAAGATGTGGAAGGAGGCACACTAGATGAAGAGGCTTGTGAAGGAAAGGGGGGAGACACAGTATTTAAGGAACTTGATGAGCTTATCCTTTGACCTATATCACTTAATACTTCCATCACATAAGGATTATCCATTAACAAGTTATGAAGAACATCAATCAAATTTGAATAATTAACATTATTGCTCAAATTTGTAAAAATCTGATATACGTATTTGTGTAGTAAGATTCATGTCTTGCCTATCCATATGTGCAACATGTGCATCATGATGAAAAACATCTTCCCCATTAAAATATGTAGTAGTCATCAAATCTTCAATCATAACTTCCTCGCAATGAATCGAAGCCATTGTAGAGTTAAGCCTAAGGTTTCTTCTTAGTGCAAAATGAGGATTAGGTTGAGACCTTGACATTCAAGCAAAATATAAATCAATGAAAAGAAAATTGCATCCAAGTAATCCTAATTTTTTCTGCCAATAATTCATACCAAATATTGAACAATTTAAGGATATTGCAATAGGTAATTTGTATTGACACAAATAATATTACTGAAGCATTTCAAAGTTTAGGCCATAAGAATCATCCTTTTTTAAACATGGATTACAAATAATTCTAAAAATTTAGAAGTCTTGGTCATTAACATTAATGTCTGCTACAATGTCATCCAGTGTATCATTGTCAATGTTCATATGTTCTTTCAAGTATTTAATATTATCATCATCCTCATCTTGACTTGCATCATCTTCATCATCATTGAAATTTGACTGTAAACCATCTATATTGTTACCAGATGTATTTGGATCATCATTTTCTATACCATCCATATTGTTGTCTTCCATAACATCATCTAACTCTGGATTGTTGTCTTCTTGTGCCTAAACATAACCATCTTCAACATCATCATGGATGTCAATTTCTTCGATGTTCTCTAATCCCTCTCTCTCATTTTGTTGGCCATCATTATTTTGCTTAGTATCCACTAATGCATCGTCAAATACATGCCTTGATCTTGGATCATAATGTATGACAAATATCCATTTTGGGTCCAAAATATCTTCATAGAAAAATACCTGCACATGAACAACATACATATATTAGACGTATGGTATAAGAATTTTATTGATTAATAAACACATGTATATATTCGCAATAAACTATGAATTAATAGATTAATGATCACTACCGCTTCTTGTTTGAGTTAAAGAAATACCTGCTCACAATGAATTGGTAGAACATAAGGCTCCTTATCCTCTGATAGGAAACATGAGGAATCTATAGAAAATAATCCACTATGGGTATCATGTCTTCGTGTCCTCTCAAATGCTTCATACCATCTACACTTAAAAATACAACATTTAAAAGAGCGGTAATCCAACTCAATAATTTCTTGTACTTTCCCAACATATTGTAGATTCCCTTCAATTATATTCTTATCTTTTGAGCTTGATCGATTGGATTGCTTGAAGTCAACCATGAAGCCACAATCGAAGGATCATCTCTTTACATCTACACTTTCTACACGATAATATCGACCATATGCCCACATTGCTGGATATTTCCTCGCCTATGAAAGACCATTTATTTTAGTGAAAACAAATATAATGATGAATATTAAAATAGTTAATAGTGTCAAAACTGTAAAGAAACAACATTTTGTAAAATTCCAACTGTACCTTTATTCAACATCCTCTAGACATGTTGATTTCATCTTCTATTATGTTTGAATCTATACCTGCATCTTCTATTTGATTTTGAATTTATTTAGTAACCATTCTAGTGTGCAATCTTTGCCCCATTCCCCAAGAAGATCAGTGGGAAGTGGAGTATTCCTTGGGTTCGATCTCTTAAACTGTCTCCTTGCTTCCAACACTTCTTCTCTCTTTTTATCATACAAATCAATCCATTTGTTCATAAAGTCCATGTGGTACAGAATGAACTTGTCAAGTATAGCACTTTCATCTACACCTATTACATGTCAACATGTTTATTTCAAACTCCAAATGTCATGCTGTTAATTTGACAAATAAATTACAGAGTAAATTAATGATTGCAAGAAAAACAACCACACTAATCATGAATTTACTTACTAATTTCTTCTTGAACACCATTAGATTGTGGTTTTTCTCTATCAATAATATCTTATGCTTGTTCTTCATCCCAGAAGTGTGGCCCATCTTCAAAATCCTTACCAAGGAATTCACACAGGAAGAAAAATGCTTCATTCAATAAATACCCTTCAGCCATGCAACCCTCTGGATGTGCCTTTTGTCAGACATATCTTTTTAGAGTTTTCATATACCTCTCAAAGAAAAACATCCACCTTGTTGATATGACACCTACCAATTCAATGTCATTGACTAGGTGTATAAGTAAATGGACTTGTAGGTCCATGAAACTTGTAGGGAGCTCCTCAAATACACATACAATTTCTACAATTTCCTTCTTCCATTTTGGCACTTCACATTCGTGGATCTCCTTGGAGGTCACCCACCTAATATAAGAATAGTAAATTAGTATGAACCTTTAGTCAAAAATTAAAATGCAATATAATATCTCTATGTCTCTCACACATGAACATTTCATATAACCACATACCTTGTAAATGCTGACAATAGACTTATGGCATTCCTTAAGTCAACTGTAAGACAGGAATCCCCACTAATTGCCAATGGCATGATATGCTATCAAACACATTTATGAAAAGGTCATTAGTAATTTTTTCTCATACAACAAAATATCAAAATATATTTACTACTTAATCAATGTTACCAGTAAATGTTAAATGATGATATATAATACCTTCATAAAATTATGAAAATCACATGTTTTAAATCCTGTGATATGTCCATCAACTGTAAAAGCTTTAGCCAATGGTGACCCATAGCCAGTAGGTTTCCTTATTGAACGGATGACATTTTTTAGTTGGTCTAGCTCTTTTTTTTTTCAAAATCCATGGAGCTTCTGCATATGTTTCATTTTCCCTATTTGGCCACAAATGTTTTCTATCAATTTTGGTACGTAAAAGAGCAATCTCTCCTCGAAGACAAGGTGTCCTTCTCTTTGCCTGATATATGTTGAAATATAGAATCTTAGACATTTTTTAAGACATGCATAGGATCTAATAGGTGAGATATTAATAGACCCTTCCAGTAAGGGAGCTCATAAAATATGGATTTCCTTTTCATTCATTCTGGCATATTAACTACAACTTGTTTTGGTTCTTCAATTGAATCACCCCGATCAAAAAAATTGTCCCAACCTTTCAATTCAACATCTTCATACTTCTTAAGCCAATCACCTAGACCCATAATCATGGGAGGGCCTCTATTTTCAACTTTTCCATCAAATTGATTCTTTAGGCGATTTCTAAACTTATGATCTAGTGGTAGAAAAACCCTGTTGTTTGCGTAAATAAATTTATGTCGATCTTTAGAATACCGCCCTTAAAATTATTCTACACATCTTGGACATGCAAATATCCCCTTTGTTTGAAGCCCTACAATTCAATAAGTAATGTTAATAACATAAAAAAAGTATAAAACTAAGTATGAAAGTTGGGATGAAAATAAATTAAGTGCAAATACGTAAATATTTTATCTTACCAGAACAAACACCAAGTCCTGGGAAATCATGAATTGTCTAACATAGCACACCATACAACATGAAGGAGCTATTTGATGGGGGATATGATATGTCATACATTCTTATGCCTTTCCATAGCAGTTGCATCTCATCAATAAAAGGTGCAAGATAAACATCCATGTTTTTAACTTGATGTTTTCCTGGAACAATGAGAGTCAGCATAAGGTGTTCCTTTCTAACACTCATCCATGGGGGAATATGGTATACTATCAATTTGACTGGCCAAACACTATAATTTGAGCTCAGGAAAGAGAATGGGCACACTCCATCAATTGCAAGACCAAACCTGATACTACGGGGTTCATCTTTGAATTTTCTTGGCCATTTTTCCTCTGTGTTTCATTTCTTTAGAGTCAGCCAGAATTTGCATGAATCCATCTTTACTCCTATTCTTTTCATGCCAGTCCATAAATTATGCAAGTGACTTGCAACGAAACATTCGTTAAAGTCTAGGTATAATTGGCATGTGACATAAAACCTTCTTTGGAACTGTAGGACCTTGTACATCTGTATGATATCTCTTGTCTTTGCATACAGGGCATTCTACCTTATTTTGATATTCATCTCTATATAAAATGTAATCATTTTTACATGAATGAATTTGCTTATATTCAATCCCCAACTCAACCAACAACAGACGTGCCTCTCTACAAGTTGATGGCAACACATTCTCTTCAGGGAATATTTTAGTTTTTAGTGCCCTGTAAGATTGCTAGAGATTAAATCAATTGAATGTTTGACTTATGATGAACATGTTTGATATGAAAATCTATACTAGGACTGTTTATATACAATATATGGTTTTAAAATCCCCTTAAAGAAATATAAACGAAGTTGATGAATGTTTACGAATTATGTACACCAATTGACAATTGCAAAGTAAGAAATAGATTTCAACTCACTTCAATAGGGTAATGAATCCTTTGTCTGACCAACCAAATAGTGACTTGATTTCTAATAATATTAATATGCATTCCAGTTTTGAGGTTATACTTGCACCTGATTTGAACACGGGTGTCTTCGCTGCTTGCTTGATGGAGTCTTTCAGGTTGTTATCATCAACATTAAATTGGTGGTAATTACCCCTGCTATCATCATTACTGTCAACCATATGATCATTATTGTCATCATTGTTTTCATCCCCAAAGAAATCTGTAAGCATTTCATTCAATCCTTCTTCATGCACTGCATTTTCACTATCATGATCATCATCATTAAGGCTAGGTGGCATGTCATCAGTGTATGCGGATCTCATCAACTCTTCAAATTTCTTAGCTTTTAGTATTCTCTTTAATAA
The DNA here is from genome assembly GCA_027924645.1 of Cunninghamia lanceolata. NCBI lineage: Eukaryota > Viridiplantae > Streptophyta > Pinopsida > Cupressales > Cupressaceae > Cunninghamia > Cunninghamia lanceolata. Next base: position 7,866,175 of record BSBN01000634.1, read on the forward strand.
TGCTCTTTTCGCCCTGGTATTGTTTAAAGGATGGTTTGGATCATCCCATCCAAATCTTAATAACCCAGTTGGATCTTGGGTATTAGTATGTGTTTCATCATCTTCTACCTATCAACAAATGCAAGCATTATTTAATGTTTGGCAACAATTGGATAAATCATAAATGTATCAATTTCAAAGAAATATAATCAAATATGGCTTAAAAAATAAAAATAAAAATTGTATGAACATATATACATCAATTGAATAATGGAACATTATTTTATAGACTACCTTTTTTATACAATAATTTAAATAAAACACAATTTTGACAACATAGTTTATAAAACATCAGTCCACACTCATTTATTATTCTTTGGTTTTCTGCCCTTAAGAACATCCTTAGGGAGACCTTGTTCTTCCCTCTTCTTTTGCGCAGGAGTGCATTTTAAGAAGGTGTAATCAATCAATAACTCAACCCCAATGGTAAGGTCCATAATAGCCTCAACCATTATCAATCTATCAACCTTTCCTTCCATATCTCCATCTTTATTATTTATAACCTCAACAAATTGACAATTCGGTCTTATAGTAGGGTCCCTTCCCTTACTACTATTTATAAATCCTGCAATATTTTTGTGTGTATGCACGTTCATCTATATACATAAGATGACCTCTATCCATTTCTTTTCCACTTTCCAATTGGAGACGATGTGTATACACATTTGAATTTAGACCATATGCTGACATGCTAGGCTTATATTCTGCTAGCCTTCTCCATTCACCACTATAATATGATGGACCATAATATGGCATTAATCTCCTATTGGTTTGTTCTAAATTGTTTCTATGTTTAGATCCCACATGTACATTTTGGACAATAAAGAGGCCTAGATTTGCTCAATGAATATTGGAGGGTCGTATCATGTAGCTGTATCCCCAAAATTGAAACACCTCATACACTCTAGGTAGTTGTTGATCACTAGGCCAAGCGCAATATAGTCGATGATCAAATGTCTCTTTGTAAATTGATCTCAAACTCAGGGGCAAGTCATCATCTCCATCACATTCATTCTCATAGGGTATGTAGTCCACCTTCCCTTTGTCTTTAAGCAAATTATGCATCTTTAAACCGGTTCTTGTTCTGTTGCTTGTTTTCATCAATTCCTCAACTTCTGAGCTAGTATATTGGCACATATTTTTGTTAGATGTATCATCTGATAAATGATCATTGCCCTCTAGGCTAGAAGTTGGTGATCCAGGAAACTTTAAACCAAGAACTTTATCTTGCAAGTATCCATTAAGAAAAAAATTAGTTATTTAAATAATATAAAACAATGTTTAAACGAAGTATACATGTTATTTATATCAATTTGGAAAATTCCTTACCACAATTCCTATTGGATTTGAATCGATTGTAGGATGTATACTACTGACTGGAAGCTCATCATATATGTGATGTCTTTGTACAATTGCTCGTTTGAATTGTTTCTTTCCACGACATACAGAACATCCACAAACAACAATTTTCTCAAACTATTCATCCCATGTACTATAGTCCTAACCAACCTCTTGTTCAGTGCAATCATTTGTTGTGTCTGCAGGATCCATTGTCATATCCTCTTCCACCCACTGTCGTCTATGTGATTTAACCGTTTTAGGTCCACGTCCACGTACATATCTTTTTCGTTTGCTAGTTGAACACTCAAGCTTTGCATTTGCTCCAATCTCCATCTAAAATAATCAACAACGTGCATTAATTTATGTCAAGATTGGATAATACATTATAAATTTCAATAATACTGTGAAAAAAGATGGACATATCACAAAATGCCATCAGATCATTTTTTCCTAAGGAATTTGGATTTGAGTACTTGATGTCCCACTTCATTCGTTGTGTCCTCATTTGATATGACACGATCTGTTACCATGGCCTCGTCTGGCCCCTATAATACACAACATAGTAAAAAATGACTTTATCTCCTCTATGTTGTAGCATTTGTGAATTCATAAACACCTTCCTCCTTTGGTTGAGGTTGATTTCTCTTCTTACCTCTATTGTATCTGTAGATTCCGTTGTCATATCTATTTCCACCCACTTTCCTCTCTGCGATTTAGTAGTTCTACGCCATCCACGTCCTCTCTCCATGGCATCCTCTAGATCCTGTAATACACAACAATAACAATAGTCACATAACATCTATGCACCAAGAGAATATTCTTGAATTTATCTTGTTAATACACTCTCTTTTCATTAAGACGCACTATGAAAAACAAAATAGGACATTGCAACATTTTGCTCTTCAGAAAAAGTTTACACGCGAAATCTTGACAACTAGAGCTCAAATCTTATGATTACAAGATGACTACAAATTCACATTAAAAAGACATTTATTTCATATTTGAATCTCATATTCAACATTTATTTCATATTTGACCATCATAGTGTTGATCTACTATTGTAGTGGGATCATGAGGATTCAAAGGTTGTCATATCATTGCTATCGTCCAAATACCACCTAATGTTGTACTAACAATGACTTAGAATCTTTATTAGCAAGTCAATGGACTGATATGGGAATAAAGGGCAACCACCATATGATATAGGACTGTGACTAACAAAAATAAGCAAAGGCATTGCCAACATTATAAGTTAGGTAATCATTTATTATTAAAAAATGCTATTATAGCAACCACCTTAAAATTTTGCCTTGACTATTAATAGGGGTATCAAAGATCATCTTTCAACCATTAGGATTGTTATAACTTATATAATTGTTGGTATATGGTGGATTACTATCATTATAGGGGGATGATATCAAGGACCATCATTATGCCTTGTTATAGTTGATGGACAATCGTCCTAAGTATTGTTACAACCCAAAAGTTCTATCACAACCCCAAAGGACTATCACAAATGTTATTAGGTCATCCAAACCATTGCTCCAATATTCACCATCATATGAATATCATAATTAACATTGTAGAGGTTGTCATACCATGAGGCATAGGTAACAACCATAGGAGGTTTAAAAGCAACACTAGCAACATTAAATTATTGTCATAGTACACCTAGGATAGTTAGGTATGCATCCATAGAGTTATTAATATAAAATTGTCTCATTAATCTTGTGACTAGGTTAAGTCACTATCATAGTAACAATGTAGTTAGTCATCAATCAACATGTTGTCTTTGCATTTCAATGAGATCAATTCTTGAAAAATGACAATCTAGAGGTTAAAGAGACAAGTTGATACCTTACCTAAGTTGTCATGTTCTTAAAACCTTGTCACTATAAAGAGGAGATATATATCTAGAGAGTAATGTCACAAGGACATAACCAGAACACACTGATTGGTGCTAAATTAGGCACACTTTCTGCCACCTTTGACAACCCAAAACGATTACATTTAGGCCTAGAAGTAGGCGCTAAAGTCGTCGTTAACTATGTCGAGTATAGAAAAACAAAAAATAAAAACTTCCCACCTAAATTATATGAGAAATTTTATAATTACAGGAGAAAAACGCCGCGTGAATTAGAGGAGAAAAAAGCAGAAAAATGCTGCGCACAGAGAGGAGAAAAAAGGGAAAAACAAGCAAGTAGATGAGAAATTCGATTTAGTTTGCGACACCATAGGTAAGGTTACTTGATAAAAAAATTTCGTTCCCAAAAATATTTTTGTTTTGATTAAATGGAGAGGATTGTGAAGAAAGGGTTGTGAATATTGTTTTGTTTACAGGCGAATCGTTCAAGTCTCATGTGGTTGCAAAGGAGGAGGGTAAAATTGTAGACATTGCATTATTTCCTCTACATTGAATGCATTTTTCAAACCCCAATGCCCAGGTTTGCTTATCATTCCCATCAATACCTTTCTCTAAAGACAACTTTCTCGCTTCCTTCCTAAAAAAGTAGTTGAGTGCTTTAAGACAAGTCGAGTGTGAGCAAACTAAAATTAGGGCTTTTGAGATGAGGGTGAGCAAACTAAAACAAAGGTTGGTCGAGACAATACGAGGAGATAGGGCTTTTGAGAGGAGGGTGAGCAAACTAAAATTAGGCCTGGAACTATAGAGTCCCTCCCAAGGCAGTGCAATTGATTCATAGGAAAACAGCTTCATGATTTGCTCTACAAAGTAAAGGTCAAAAACCTTGAGGAATATAGAAAAACTGGACAAAAAATTTCATACCTGGCAATGTGTACTTCGTTTGCCTCCACAGAATGAATGAAAATAATTTTCCCTAGGTCACCTCAAAATGTTAGGCAATAGAGGGAAGAGAGGAAAGGGAGCAGACTCTGGCCACATTGAGGTAATTCATTGTCAATTTATAGATTTGTAAATGTTGCCATTGTTTCTTTGATTTTTAGTTTTTAGTTTTTTATTTGTAAATTTAAAAGAAGAAATTTATTTTATATATATATATATATATAGGGACATGAGACTGACAAAGATAAAGAGGCATTGGCTTCCATATTGGGGGTAGAGGCAGTGAACAAATTGGATGGTGTGGACTTGACAATGCTTGCCAGATACATAGAAAAATGATCTGGTAAAGCCCCTAATACATTACAACCAAATCAACAGTGGGAATCAATTGATTCCCCAACCAGTCCTGGATCGAGCAAAAGATCTAGGAGGAAATCAATAACAATAACCTCTAAGAATGTGGAACAGGGAATAGAGGCTTCCAATTTCCAACCCACTCTTGGGACACAGACTTCTTCGACCACCACGCCATGTTTTGCATCTTGCATTGGTACCTACGATACCAAGATAGAATATGATGTGGTATCAGGGGAAGAATGATAGATGCTAGAAAAATATTTGTGAATAGGTTGAAGGAATCATGACTTCAAAGGTTCAAAGACCATATACATTTTCCATTCTCAAAGATACCCATGCACCTGCAAAAAGTAGTTATCCAAGACATGGAGACTAAATTTGGCACAGGTTGGTCTGTAAAGAAGATAAAGCTATGAATGTCTCAAAAATGCAAGAGATTTCGGTGCAACAAAACAAAGAAGATAAAAAACTCCCTCTTGAGCTAAGGCTCAAAAAAAGGTCAATTGATGTAAGTTTGAAAGTATGGAACGAGCTTGTAAAAGCATATGAGAAGTCCGATGCACAGAGGAAGTCTGGTGAGGAGAGTACGCAAGTATTTGAATTTGCTCATAAGATTATATCAAATTTATTAAACGATTTTTAAATTTTATTTGTGCATAGTTAAATTGAATTAGTATATGTTTTAGGACAAGGCCACCAAGGCTAGGCTTGACAAACTTCGTGCCACGCATCACATTGGCTAGAAAGGTTTACAGGCCTTGATCTGTACATTTATAATTATATTTAATAAGTTAAATGATATTTTTTTATTTCCTAGGAAAAAATAAATGATTGCATAGTAATTAGTTTAACTAGTCCATGTGCCATGTTTTGATAGGAGGAGAAATATGGCCGGCATCCAAGCCAATTTGAAAAGGAAATGTTACAAAGCAAAAAGTGGACTGATTTTGTAATCTGGATGGAGAACAAGGTATCAATAGTTGACTTTCAATAACTTACTTGGATATTGTTGTGTTAATATGTCAATTTGCATTTCTTGTGTTGAGTTGTTTATTAATGCGTAGGATGAGTTCTAAAGTGCTTCTCTGTTGGCCCTAGCTCCCACTCAATTGTCCCATTATTTGCAGTCCTGGACATGTACACATGTTGTCCTAGTTACCTTATTGTAGTGTTGAGATTTGAAATTCAGTCACTCTCATTATGAATGCACCTTTTTACCTTTACAGAACAATCATATAAGTGTGCATTTTGTCTCTATGCTTCCAAGTCTTCAAACTATCATTTCAACCAGGCTTTAATCTTTTCCCATGGTTTTCCCATCAAATTGCAGAAGGTATCCTTCATCGTTTGTATGCAATAGGGATTGTTCAGAGGATTCAATGGGGGTATCAGTAATTACAGAAGTCTCCATCAGAGTTGTCTATTGCCTTTAGATTGTATGTACTCCAAAGTTCTTAAAGAAAAGTAAGAGCCATACCCAGACAAGTGACACAGTAAGCATTTCCTCTATGGGATTGAAGGACCACTTCTTAGTATTTGTTTTCTTGTATATATGGATATACTCACTAAGGATGAACCCACAATAAGCCTTGCAAACTCAAGGGATTAAGAAAGTCATGCATGAATAAGTAGTATAACTTATTACACATATTAAATGGTTGTGTGGGTAAATGTTTCTTCCACCGTAATTAGGGTACAAGGGATTGGTTTATTAAATTCTCGTCCATTGCATTTTTTTTACTAGCTCTAAACCATACCAAAAATATGGTTCTTGAGGCACATAGTTAGCGCCCTTAAATGTAAGATTTCTCTTAGATGACAAATGATTACTCTTATATCTTTGGGGACCCTTCTTGGTGCCATTAGGATCATAATGAGTATACTAGTCTTGTGCTTGCTTACAAAAAGTGGTTGCAATTAACCTAATCTTGTGGTCATTATCCACAACATTTTATGTGTGCCATGCTATCTCATATGCTTAAGTTTAACAGGCTAATAATGAACAAAAAACCCTTGTTTACCTGCCTCCAACTAATGGACTTAAGATCCCATTTTTGGATTCCTTATGAAGTCAGGGTGATTTGAAGGAAGATCAAAGTTGCACTCCAAGTAGATCAAAGTTGCATTCATTTGTTTCCTTTCTTTTCTAATGAACATTTATTTAGAAGCCCTTTCTTACACCAAAATCTTCAATTTTAAACTCACTTGCATGGAAGATGCATTAAAGGTATGTTCCATGATTTAAATCCATTATTTTGTGGTTCTTAGTATGACAGAAAGAAGGATGTTGTTGCTTCTTAGACTTGTTGCACACCTTGCACCAGGTCCACAGGCTGGTGGAATGGTATTCGAGGAGACAATGGCTCTCATAACAGATTTTTTTGCAAGGAATCAATTTAAAATGGTCTGAGGCCTAGCTTTCATTCCAACCTAGGATTCCATCACAATGATGTCATATTACAGTCTTCAGATATGTGTATAGTTTATGTGCATGGTAGCAACCGTTTAGTAATAATTCCTCACACACCACACTGTAACTGAGATATGTGAATGCCCTAAAACTATACAGGTTTAGTCCAATCACTATCATAAGATCATGCTTGATAAGATCACGGATACATCATAGTTTAGGTGTGGGTAGGACTTCCTTAGGGTAGGTAGGACTTCCTTAGTTTAGCCCTAACTATGCATTGTAGTAGAATCATTATATTGACTATTCCAAGTTCAAACTAGCAGGGACAATGGAGTTTCAAGACCCTTGCTAGCCAAGGGAAGATTGATATAAGAATTTTAAGGGACCTAGGTTAGTGACAGTCATATAGGACTGGGTTTGTGTTATGTTTGGAACCCATAAAGTCTTGAGGTCTTCTTAGAGGGGTGATATGAGACTAGGGTATGAAGGCTAGGACTTTGTATGTAATCTTAAGCCCTCCTTTTGGATTTGTTGGAAGCCTTCTTCACTGATACATAAGGATTGTCAAGACTCCTATGATAGTGCATTAGAGAGGCATTGAAATCACAAAGGAGATAAATGTTATTAGGCCATCACCCATTGGAGAAGGGATTGTCATAAAGAGCATGATAGTGTTACCTTGTCATAGTCACAAAGGGGATAGTCTTTGTGGTGGTAATTATAGTCACTAAGTTTACATCCACCTTCCTAGGGTCTGCAGAAATTCCTGAAGTTGAATATGCCTATTTTAAAGATCTTGCCATGAGTATTTTCCATTCTTTTACTCCCTAATGATCCGAAGATTGAATATAAAGGTGTGAAAATTATTGACTAACCTTACTACTATCACAGTCAATTTGCTAACATGCAAGACAGTCATGAGGTTTTTCTTGTTTTATTCAAGATTTATATAATCTTCATTATTGATAAGACGGGGGTCTGCTATTCCCAAATTGTCTATGACAAAATACCAATGGAGACCTCCCTAATCCTCATCTCAAGTTTCAAATGCACAATGAAACGATGGAGGACAATCATAACTATCATAATAGTATATTAGCATTTTTTGTCTCAAGGTGGCCCTTGAGACTGCCAAGGGGATGGATATAGAGGACTGTCTCTACATTGTTGGTCCAGATTAAGGAAGACATAATTTAAGAGTTCATTGGATTTGATGGCTACAAGTCATTCATCAAATCCACACAAGGTGGCATGGTCAGGTTTTTGAATGCTTAAGTCCTCCTTTGTCAGATGTTGTAGTTGCAATTGCCCTGTTAGACATGTATGCAAAATGTGGAAGCATAGACAAGGCACGTGAACTGTTTGACAGAATGCCTCAAAGAAATGTGGTCTCATGGACTGCAATGACTGCAGGATATGCACAAAATGGATTTGTTGAAAAGGCTTTAGAAATTTTAAAGCAAATGCAATTAGCTGGTGTAAAGCTAAATTCCACAACCTTTGCCAGCATCCTCCCTTCCTGTGTTAAAATGGGAGCTTTGGAATAGGGTATGGACATCCATCAATACATAAAGGATAGAGGAATTTTGTTAGATGTTGTAGTTGCAACTGCCCTGTTAGACATGTATGCAAAATGTGGAAGCATAGACAAGGCACGTGAACTGTTTGACATAATGCCTCAAAGAAATGTTTTTATTTTGGTAAGCACTACCAGATATGGGGGTGGCTCCCTATATTAAAATATTAGAAAAAAAGTTACATAGGAAGCTGAGGCACTACATCTAATGATATATATAACCTATGCCTTCAACAATATCCACCATCCTAGCTATTATATTTTCATCAATAAGTGTCAGGTTGGCTTCCAGGAATTTCAAGAACTCTCCTATGTTATTTTCTTTATCCATGCCTTTTTTGTATAGGGCCCAGGCTTTGTGCAACTTCACCTTCTTCTTCTCCTCATTCAGGCTGAGGGTGGCAAGAGCAAATCCCTATTCGGGCTCCATTGCCACACCATCCATGGCAGTCCTGACCATGTCCATCAGATCTTCCCTCACCAATCTCATTGCAACTCTTAGCCCCTAGAGCCTTGCTCCCACAACCTGTACATAGTTCTGGAAAAAATGTTCCAACACTTGTCCGTCATGCATGTGCCCTCCTGACCAAAAACCAACCCCGATCACTTTCAAGATGGCCACTTTTTCTTCATCAGAGGCTTTGTTGAATAGGTACGCAATCTGTTGCCCTCTAGTTTCATCCTCCTTGCAGTGGCACTCCACTCCGAAATGCTGAGGCATCATTTTGTTTGGACCATTCCTAAGAACAAACAACATAATCTACTTCAATCTTGCCTTAGCTTAAAAAGAAGCCTGTGGGCAAGTTCTCCCCCGACCTCCAATCTCGAGGATCACCATTCCATGTGCGGGATTTTGCCATCTATGGGAAGGTGGTACATTTGCATCTCACCGAACCGTCTCCATTTGTAGGTTCGTTCTTAGAGTCTGCCGTCGTATCCTGCTTGAGGATTCTCCTGCTTCTCCTATGGCGGCCTCTTATTTTATAGAAGCCTTGAGAGGCTTCATCAAAGCCTGTAGATCCCAAGGCTAGCAAATGAGTAGATGAACTATGTCGATCCTGCAACTGATTTGCACTTTAGCAGTACTTCTATGCTCATTCCACCCACCTCCATTTAGACTCACTTCCGTCCATGCCTTCAAGAGATTGATGTGTGACAAAACTTACACTAGTAATTAATAGGAACATCCTTTCACTTTTGCAGTAGTGGACAATTTCATGAGTCTCATGACATATGGTGCAATTAGGTATGTGTTGAGCAAGAGGGAACTATGTGGCATTAATAGCTTGAGCTCCCACGACTAGATAGTTTGTAGTTGTATGCCCCTTAGTGTGGCACTTTGTTCATCATAAACATAAAGGATAGAGGAATTTTGTTAGATGTTGTAGTTGCAACTGCCCTATTAAACGTGTATGCAAAATGTGGAAGCATAGACAAGGCACGTGAACTGTTTGACAGAATGCCTCAAAGAAATGTGGTCTCATGGACTGTAATGATTGCAGGATATATACAAAATCTGGAATCATAGACAAAAAAATGTGAATAGTTTGACATAATTCCTCAAAGAGATGTCATCTCATGGAATGCAATGATTGCAGGATATGGACAAAATGGATTTTACAAGGACGCTCTCAAAATATTTGAATTAATTAAGCACTCTGGAACATATCCTAACATTGTAAGCTTTGCTTGTAGTCTAGGTGCATGCAGCCATGCAGGTATAGTGGATGAGAGTTGTACATACTTTAATCACATTTGTAACCCTTATTGCATTACACCTACAATTGATCATTATGTGTGCATGGTTGACCTCCTTGCTCGTTCTGGCTATCTTGAAGACACCCTAAACTTTATCTTTCTTTCTAAATCCCCAAATTTGCCCTATTCCCACTCACATTGAAGACCTGTGAGCGGGAATAGGGCTAACATTTTTTTTTTCTACAATCGGCCAGATAAAGCCATATTGCTAACTTCATTTTTTTTTCAAACAAAATAGACCTTTATCTTAAGATTACTCATGAACCTTAAGATAAATAATTATTGAAAAAAAACTGTGCATTCCTTAATGACATGTAAGAGAATTTAATCAACTGCTACTTAAAAACTCTTTAATGTTTCTGTCTAATGTAGGTTATTAGATTAATAGTGAAAAAGAACATACATGGACCAAGCAATTTGTGGCACTTAAGGTTATGTAATAGAATTTATAGTTGATAGTTAAATTGTATAACAATTTTTTTTATGATCTTTACTAACGTTTATTAGAATTGTTGCATGTTTTACATCATTGGAATGACATATTAGCTATAACTTTTTTGAAATTTTATTATGGTATGTGCACTTTAATATGCTGTAATATGATTATGGTTTCATTTCATATGTTGTAATATTAGATATATAACAGAAAAATAAATTATTGCATGAAATAAATAATAACTTTTCATTTTAATTTTTTTTTGCAGAACAAGGGTCTTCCAGAAGATCAAGATGATCCTCATGATATAGATCTAGATTATGTTAGTTCTGGTATAGATCACATGGCAGAGGATGATGATGATGCAGATACAGAAGACACCAAGGCCAGTGACGATGATGATGATGACAATGATGATCACGATTGTGATGATTATGATGAGGCAGTTGCTGGTAGTAGCCAGTGACATTCATGATCATATAGACTGCATCATGGATCATTGCTGATATATCGTTATGATGCCTCTTTTCATGGTTACTATCATATGTATCATTTTCACGGCCTGCAGTACCATATTAATGAGTTGTATCATAAATTTATGTATCATTTTGACTTATATCATTTGGACATGTATCATCTTGACTTGAATCATTTTGAGTTACATAATTTATCATTTTTACTTATATCATTTGTACATGTATCATTTTGACTTATGTCGACTGTTGGACATGTATCATTTTGACATGTTATTGATTTACTGGCATTTTTGTCTTTCACTTATTTTAGTTATATATGATGATGATCTTATCAGTATTGACTTGTCAATTTATATATATTGAAAGTGGTCGCTGATTTTTGGATGGATATTTATTACGTATGATGATTTTAATTTACTGCTCAGGATGGATGTTGTCAAATTGAATTAAATTATAGATATTTGACTCACTTGTTTTAATTATAGATGATGATCATGTTATAATAATTATCTTGTTATTTAATCATATGAGTTAAATAATTAAATTACTTACTCTATAATCATATAAGTTATTTAAGAGGCATGATATATTTAACTAATTAAATTGAAATAAAACATATTATTTAATTTACTTACTCTATAATCATATGAGTTATTTAAGAGGCATGATATATTTAACTAATTAAATTGAAATAAAGCATATTAAATTAATAAATGTAAGCAAAACAAGAAGCATTTTAAGAAGCAAAAAAGGAAGAAACAATGGAAGCCAAACTAGAAGCAAACCAGAAGCAATCTTGGAAGCAAAACTTGGCATTATCTAGGAGGCAAAATAGAAGCAATTTAGGTAGCAAACAAAGAAATAATAATGGAAACAATTTTAGAAGCAACAAAAGATGCAATAATAGAAGCCATATTAGAAGCAACAAAAGATGCAAAAATGGAAGCAAAATTAGAAGCAACAAGTGATGTTATAGTGGAAGCAAAATTGGAAGCAAAATCGGAAGCAAAAGTGGAAGTAAAAGTGGAAGTAAAATTGGAAGCAAAATTGGAAGCAAAATCAGAAGCAAACTTGGAAGCGAAACCGGAAGCAAAACTGGAAGTAAAATTGGAAGCAAAATTGGAAGCAAACGTGGAAGCAAAATCGGAAGCAAAATTGGAAGCAAAACCAGAAGCAACACTGGAAGCAAAACTAGAAGCAGAACTGGAAGCCAAAGTGGAAGCAAAAACAGAAGCAAACCTAGAAGCAAAACTGGAAGCAACACAAGAAGCAAAATTGGAAGCCAAACTGGAAGCAAAAAAAATTGGCGCTAAACCCGACACTAAAACCTGACGCTAAACTCGGTCTAAACCCGTCGCAAAAGTGAAATGCAATTGGGCGCCGAGTTTGGCGCTGGCAGAAGTGTCCAATTCATGAACTCAAATGCACTAAATTCTGGTGTTATTTAGGTGCTAATTGTCTCTTTTGTTTTAGTGCATCCTCAACCTCCATCTTATCATTTTTGTTATCCTTATTCACAGAGAATTCTTCTCCCATTTGTTCTGTTTTAGCCACCACTGTATCCAATTTGTTGTTGCCCTCCGAATCCACACCCTACTTCTCAACATAAACCCTCTTATTTTTGTCTTCAGAACCTTTGTTTCTCTACGGGTTCACCGAATCCTTCTTGTTCTTTCCTTCAGACCAATCCTCAACCTGCGGCTCCACCATATCAACTTCCACTGCCAAGGCAGCCATCCTTTGGGGAGTAGAAGCAGGTTTGGCTGTGAGTCTCGTTGACCTCCTGGTCAACGACACTCTAGGCTTACAATTAGTGACAATGTAGTCCTCATCACCAGTGTTGTTCAAACCCTCGCTTCCCTCCACCGAGCTGACTTCCTCCACCACCATAGTAGCCTTAGCATCCTTAATCCCACTGTCGGTGCCACTCTCTTCCTCAAGGCTACCCCACTTCTTCTTCTGTGGAGTCGCATGGGTAGGGTTGCCTTGTAATATTTTTCTTTTAGCAGGGGTCAAAGTAGGAGATTTGGGAGTGAAGTCTTTCATGGTGGGTTCAGGGCTTTTGGCCGAGGTATGCTTTTTCTTACCAGTCTTTAAGGAAGTGGCATAAGAAGAAGGGGTGATGTCTGTTATAATAACTAGTTTAACCTTTCCCTAAGCAGAATTAGGTGACTGAGGGGGTTCCACCCTAACAACAGTGAAGGCTTTAGGAGGGCAGAGAGCAAGATGGAATTTGTAGTCTCATTATAAGCCCCTGGTGGAGCGGGGTCTCAGGCTTGCTAGGGTCTAAAGCATGTTGTTCTTTGGCAGTCACAATAGAAGTTTCCAGAGATGAGAGTAAATAAAATAGAAAGCTAATAACTTTGCTACACCTAAAATGGTAATGGAAGAATCTCCTGAATCTTCCCTCTAAAATGAAATACTTCATAATCATATAACATACCTCATCCCACAGTTGAGGTAGAAGCTGTCTGTCGAATCCCCCCTGAAGGCTGTGCAGAACCTCCCCAGGCTTGAGAAAAGCCTATACACATTAGATTGTTGGTAAAGGAAAGGTATAGTTGTATTTTAGTGATAGGAGAGTGAAAACTCTCAATAATGTTTTACATAGTCCAAGACTTGTGAGAAACTTACTTTCTATATCCAAGTTGAATAATTTTGGAGTGCATGTTGCATTTGATAAGTCTAGTTGTAGGTTGGTGAGAGGAAATCTAGTGGTATCTAGAGGCTCATGGTGCAAGACTTTGTTTAGGCTTGATGCCTCCACATTTTGTAACTCTACCAATGTGATAAGTGATTCTTAAAATGCATTTATGTTGTGGCACTGACATTTGGGCCACATTGGTGAAAAGGTCTTCAGACCCTTATTAATAAAAAGATGATTGTAAATTTTTTTATTTTCTCTAATGAACATTTTGATTTTTGTGAACATTGTGTATTTGGGAAATAGAATTGAGCATATTTTCCCTCTAAAAGTTATATAAATCTAATAGATTACTAGTATAAATATCTTAAATAAATATATCCAAAAAATGTTGAGAGACATCAATTTGAAGTTATTTAATTTTACATTAGAACTATTTTATTTACTATATACTTGGAAACATAAATTTTATTGTATCTACATTGTTTTATTTATGTGTACTGAATGTGATATGCTTAAAAATATAGTTTAATTATAAAATTTTATTTGTGTTTGTTCTTCTATATTTTTGGTTTGGTTAATTATTTAAGGTCTATATCTTCACTCAACCCTATGTCCAATTTTTCAACTATAATTAACAAATTAAAAAATATCAAATTAACAAATCAAAATATTGTATATGCTAGAAATTGGAAAATAACTAAGAACATAATGATCCTAATCCAATACTTGCATAACTCAAGAAATAATCAAAATGTGAAAAAACCCAAAGTAAACAAACAATGCAAGTTACCACGAATGATATTTATCCCTTGGTGTGTTGAAATGTGGATTGCTCAAGAGACTCAAGCATAGCCTTGATTGCAATGATGTGGATGAGAGCTCAATTAGATAGCGTAAGTTTACATAAAAATCCATCCCCTGTTGGTTTAGAGGAGGCTTTATTTATAGATTTTTTATGATGGAGGGATAAGGTTTTGATTTTTGCTTTATTTGATCAAAAGAGAAAATAAATCGAGAAGATAGGATAATATTTGAAAATATAGAAGGGATTTGATTTTTGTTTTAAAAGGAAATAAATCCAAAAAAGATGAGAGGATAATTGAAAAGATTATCTAATTAATTTAATTAATTAGATACACACGAGTTTAAAAAAGGAAAGAAATCGAGAAGAAGATGTGATTTGAATCTATTAATTAAATAAATATTTGATTTATTTAATTAATGTTGGAATATGATTCAATTAATTAAATAATTATAGATTATTTAATTAACATTAGAAAAATGAATGAATTAATTAAATAATTGTAAATTATTTAATTAATGTGGAAGGATAAGCTAAAATAATTTTAATAAAGATGGATGAATTTAATTAAATAATTAAGAATTATTTAATTAATGTGAAAGTATGGAAAATGAATAACTAAGTCCCAAAGTAAGGTGAATTTTAGGTGTTTACAAATATAAATAAAAAATATCTCAAATTAACAGATCAAAATGTTTTGTTTGTTAATCAATAAAAATTTTAAAAAGTTGATTAACCTTTAAACTACAACCTTTTATTGATATTACACTTCTACATTTTATTTTTTTTATAAATTAATTAAGACTGAAACTTAAAACTTTGTATAAAATTATGGGTTGCTTTAAATGTAAATTATTTCTAACACTACCAAAAAGAATTACACACCCATTCCTTTCATTTAATATATACAAAATAATATTTGATTTTCTAATATTTTTCTTGAGTTTTATTTTCTACTTTCTTGTTACACTTTGAAAAGGAGAAGAATGATGATTATCCAAACTTCTCTATTGATGACAACGTATCTTTGTTTTTACACAATACTTATTTTGGATTTATAATATGTTTATTATTAAATATTAATATTTTGACATGTAAATGGCTACCAAATTTAAGGTAAAAGGTGAGAGTTTTTACATTAACAAGCTCACACCGTTACACTCCACCCCTTGCCGCCATTGTAGAATGCACCTCTCGACATTAATTAGAAATCATTCATTCAAATGTGTTTGGTCCAATGGATATGGGTTCTATGGGTAAATCTTAGTATTATGTCACTTTTATTGATGATTGTTCTAGATACACTTGGGTTTATTTTCTTCATTTTGAATCTAAAGTTTTTTCTGAGTTTAAGGAATTTAAGGCACTTGTAGAGAAGAAAATGGTTGAGAAAATAATGGTGTTGAGATTTGACAATGGAGGTGAATATTGTTCTAGGGAATTCAATGATTGCTATAAACATGCAAGTATTATTCAACATAAGACTACCCCCTACACACCACAATAAAATGGGATTGCTGAGAGAATGAATCAAACCTTAATGGAAAGAGCCAGAAGTATGTTAATTGGTGCACAATTAGATTCATGCTTTTGGGTAGAGGCTGTGAGTATTATGTGTTACTTGGTAAATCAATCTCCTTGTTTGGCTCTTGTTGACAAAACTCCTTATGAAGTGTGGATAGGTAAGAAACCTTACATTTCACATTTAAGGGTATTTGGTTGTAAGAATTCCATTCATGTACCTAAAAAAAATAAATCTAAACTAAATCCAAAAGCCAAAAAATGTATTTTTGTTGGTTACAATGAGAATGTAAAAGGTTATAAGATTTGGAACCCACTAACCCAAAAAATGATCTATTCTAGAGATGCGATTTTTAGAAAGTTTGGAGCATTTTTAGATCCTTTATAGACAAAAGAAAAAGAAGGAAAATAGGGCATTTTGAGATTAAGATTGAGAAGCGAGAAGATGCACATATTGAAGAATAAAATAATGGATTAGAGGATGGAGAAGAAGAAGAGGATTTGGGTGAGATTTTTTAGTAGGATGAGCATATGGAGGAACATGAAGAATCTCTTACTCCACCCTTTAGAAAATCCACAATACAATGAAACCTTGTTGACAAGTATATCCCACCAAATTACTATTGTATATTTGCTTTGTTATGTATTGATGATGAATTGAGATCTTATAGGGAGGCTCTCTTTGGAGGATAGTAAATCTTGGATGCAAGCCATGTAGGAGGAGATGATAACCTTAGATAGATGTGACACTTGGGATCTTGTAAGTTTGCCCAAGGGAAGAAAGTCTATTGGTTAAAATAAAATTAGAGTAAATGGTCAGTTAGAGAGGGACAAGGCTAGATTGGTGGCTAAAGGCTACTCCCAAAGAGTGGGAGTTGAATTTGGTGAAACTTTCTATCCTATTGTAGAATTATCTTCCATTAGATTCATGTTATTTATTCTTGTAGCTTGAAGCTTGTGATTTTGAGACTGAGCAAATAGATGTTAAAACTACTTTCTTGCATGGGTATCTTAAAGAAGAAATTTATATGTGACAACTAGATGGGATTGAGGTAAAAGGGAGAAAATTTGGTTTGCAAGATAAAATGGTCTTTGTATGGTTTGAAACAATCACCTCAAATGTGGTATAAAAAATTTGATGCATTTAATTTGAAGTTAGGTTTTATTAGAAGTGAAGAGGATCACTACGTTTACATTAAATGTATTTGTTGAATGCACAAGACAACTGAAAGGGGGGGGGAATTAGTTGTATCATAAATTTCAAACCCTCACAAACTTTCAGATCCACATTAACCTTTAAATTTGTTATGATGATTAAGCATGAAAAGCAAATAACAAAAATTGAATCATAACAACACCAAACACAAGACAACACCAGATTTTACATGGAAAACCCAAGAAGCAAAAACCATGGTGAGGATTAGCTCACAATATAAAGTAGTAGCAACATCGAATTACAAAAGGCTCACTGTCCAGAAGATAGAAAGAAAGGCTCACTACCAAAGGACTCACTATCCAGAAGAAAGAGATAGAAGAGGAGGCTCACTGGCAGGGATGAACTGATATAATTACATCTAACCTATGCATGGAGTACAGTATCAGTGAAGCTCAGTATTCACCACAACACAAACATCACCTTTGCAGCAACACTAAAAAATAGTAGACACCTTCTGCTCACTGCATCCAGTAGCCTAACACATGAAAGCTTTTACTGCACTGATCAAATTTGCATCACAGACATCATATTCTTTGTGCATACATCCAATCATGAATCCTTTACACTTATTTATACCATCATCAACCTTGAAATCATTCTCCAAGGTCAGCAACGCATCTTAACCCATAAAATTCAAATTAGGTTTGGACCAAAACATTCCCGTGGAGGAAAGGAATGAATGTGGACCACATCACATCTTAGCATAAACCTAAATCTATACATACACGCTTCATCGCGCTTTCACAATCACCGAAGCACAACCGAAGTTAGTGTAAATAACCAAGTCAGCCAAACTTGTGTTAACACTAAGAACTTTTAAGTGCACGCTTCCTCAAGATCAAAAGACGACATGCGGACCATGCACCAAGCTTGAACACGATCTAGAAACATCCACAAGCACCTGAAGACCAACAAAAACCTTTACAACATCTTTCACTTGAAGAAAGTTCACACTAGAGCACTTAGATTACTCTGTCATCAACTGCAACTCAAGAAATGAACTTGCGGAGCACTAAACCATGAACCACTTGAACTGAAGAAATATATAAGCCTTGTAAGCACAAATCCAGAACTGTAAAGCTAGAAACAAATTTGTGGAGAAATGCAAAGCAAAATAGTTTCTCCCAGACACCTCTGCATAACTTAGAAACACAGTCCACACACTGGTGAACATGTGCAACAAACCAGAGCACAAAATCTGAAACATAACATCTCTAAACACCTCTAAACAACATATTCAAACCACAAAAGTAGATCTTCAATAAGGAATAAATGTGGAGAAAAACTAGAACATTACTCTATTAAGTCATAACACATCTTCAACACATTGTCTCCTTTATTAGTCAAATTTTCTCAAAAGCACTTGGAACCCAACCAACAGAAGGATATTCCTAACATCTTCATCACTTTTACAAATCAACCAAATCACCTAAGGCAACTTAATCAAATAGCTCATATCATTGCAACATCCTCAACTCTACTCAACCTTATCTCTGATATCTGCTCAACACAAACTACTCATACTCTTGACATAGTTGACACCAATGACAACACAAGCTTGTTGACATCAATGACAACACCGATAGCACATACTTGCAACAATCTCCCCCTTTGTCATTGATGGCAACACATAATGTGAAAAACCATCAAGACATGTAGCTCTGCACCATACTTCTTTTCTTTCTTACTCTCCCCCTTTCTTTTACACATCTTACTCTCTCTCCCTGATCATTGATTCTTTTCTTTTTCACATTTCTCTCTCTCCCCCTTTGACATCAATGGAAAAGGGAGACACACCTCTTCTTTCACTCTTATCAGGTCACATGATCTTTTCTTTTCATTGCCCTGAATACTCCCCCTTAGGAGTGCACACCAAACTGTATCAACTCTTACTCCCCCTGTCTGCAACAATCATCATGACCACTACCTGCTCCCCCTGAGAGGTAGCCTCCAACATCAATCCAGAAAAGAATGAATCTTGAAGTCTACTGGACTGATGCATCTCCTTATGCATCTAGTTCAAATAAGGAGGTGTAATAACCCCTAACTTCTTCTAGAGATACTCAAATGTATCCTTAGGAAGAGCCTTAGTAATAGGTCAGCAACCTGATCCTTTGTAGGCACATACTCAAGCTTCACTTCATTCTCTACAACCTTCTCTCTCAGAAAGTGATACCTAATTGAAATATGCTTTGTCCTTGAATGCATCACCGAATTCTTTGAAATGTTAATAGCACTTGTATTATCATAGAAAATAGAAATTGGCTCATCATACACAACTTTGATATCCTTCAAGGTTTGTTTCATCCATAACACCTATGTGCAACATGATGCTACAACAATATACTCTGCCTCTACAGTAGATAAAGACACTGAATCTTGTTTCTTACTTAGCCAAGACACCAATCTGCATCCAAGAAAGAATGCACCACCACTTGTACTTTTCCTATCATCTACACAACCAACCCAATCTGCATATGTATACGCACTTAGAGTAAAGTTAGTATCTTTTGGATACCACAAGCCATGATCTAAAGTGCCCTTTAAATATCTTACAATCCTCTTCACTACCATATCATGTGACTCTCTAGGATCTTCTTGGAATCTAGCCACAAGACAGACTGCATGCATAATACTAGTCTAGTAGCAGTCAGATACATTAATCCTCCAATCATTGATTTGTACTTGCTCCGATCAGCCTTAGGAGATTCGTCATTCTTCCTCAACTTGCAACCAATAACCATAGGAGTACAAATTGGTTTAGAATCTTCCATTCCAAACTTCTTTAACAACTCTTTTACATACTTTGACTGAGAAATGAAAATATCCTTATCTATCTAATTGATTTGTAACCCAAGGAAGAAGTTCATTTCCCCACACATTGACATTTCAAATTCTTTCTGCATTTCATCTGCAAAACTCTTACACATTCCTTCATTTCCACCAAAGATTATATCATCTACATACACTTCCACAATCAGAATTTAATCTTCACATATTTTAATGTATAGATTGCTATCTATAGTACCTTTATTGAATCCTTGTTGTAATAAATACCCATCTAACCTTGTATACCAAGCTCTGGGGGCTTGCTTCAATCCATATAGTGCCTTCTTCAACCTGCAAACCATATCTAGCTTATCTAACAATTGAAATCCTTCCGGTTGTTCTATGTACACTTCCTCTTCCAACTCACCATTCAAGAAAGTAGACTTCACATCCATTTGATATACTTTGAAATCCTTATCTACTGCAAAAGCCAAAAACATCCTAATGGCCTCCATTCTTGCCACCGGAGCATAAGTTTCCTCATAGTCTATTCCTTCCACTTGTGAGTAGCCTTTACACACAAGTCTTGCCTTGTTCCTTACCATTCTCATTCAATTTGTTCTAGAATACCCACTTAGTTCCAATTACATTTTTGTTCTCTGGTCTTGGGACAATTTCCCAAGTTTGATTCTTCTCAATCTGCATTAGTTCTTATTCCATAGCCTTGATCCAATACTCATCCTTGCATGCCTCAACCACTATTTTAAGTTCAACTTTAGAAAGTGAACATAGATTTACTTGTTATTCAACAACTATCCTTCTTGTCAACACACCTTTGCTCTTATCACCAATTATCTGGTCTTTAGTGTGATGTCTCTGCACATACCTAGGGGTCTTAGGAAACTTTTTTGGAGCTTCTTCAACCTACACTTCCTTTTCTTTATCTTTTCTTTTTTACTTCTTGAAGACTCATTTGATTCATATCCATTCACCTCTAAGTTCATCTGTAGATCCCAAACACCTCCAATCAACATGAAAATTGCTCTGTACTGGAAACAACTGTGTTCTATCAAGCCAAACTTCTGTTACTCATTACTTTCAAGCCACTCATCAAAATATCAGACAAAATTCTAGATGTAGATGTATTCAATGATCAATAACCATATGCTAGAATCATAGAGTAATAGCTTTAATAGCAGACCAATGCGGACCAAATTACCAGAACACTGTAGCTTGATTTACCGGACATATACTTAGCCAAAATTCATAATATGTCTTCTTACCTGATCAAATTTTCTTGCATAGCAGACTTCTTGTGGAGGATAAGATCCTCTTGCAAAATTACCAACCAAGCTAATCTACACAACTCTACCTTTATCCTTTGTAGTCATAGTCTTTGTCTTGACTTAAACCTTTGTTGCTAATCCTTAACCTTATCTCTTCGTGTTGAGGCATCAACACCATTCCTTTGGCAGGGGAGAAAAGATTTTTAATAAGGCTCCCCCTGAGCCAAAGATCTAATCTTAGTTCTCAGAGGGAACGTCTGCACCGGATGCCGGTACAAGCTCATCCTTAACCTCTGTTACATCCTTCTTAATCCAAATCTTACTGATCTCCTTCTTAGTCTCTGTTGGATCAACCTTTTGTACTGGTTTGTTCTTCTCTACCGGATTATCCTTCTTCATGCTTTTGCTTCTGCAGAACATAGAGGCATGTCCATATATATTACAATTGTAGCACACAACATTCCTCTGACCAGTATTCCTTCCATCCATTCTGGATCTGCATTGGTAAGCTTTATGCCCAAATTTCTTGCATGTATAACAGTAGCCATTGAAAGATTTAACTATTCTATCCTTGCCATAGCCATTTCTCATTTGACTTTAGCACTCATTGGCTCTATGTCCCATCTTATTGCATGCAAAACACCTAGTAGAGTTCTGACTCACTTTACTTCTGCATACAAAGCTCTATGACCAACTTTATTGCATGTGAAGCATCGACCAAAGAAGGATGGATCATTTTGATTCCTTCTACTTCTACATTCTATTGCTTTGTGTCCATACTTATTGCATAAATGACAAAAACCATTGAAAGATGGATACCTTTGAGCATTTGGTTGTCTGACCGGAGGTCTTCTAGCTTTATTCTTTTGATTCTGGATCTGCTTGCCATTGTTCCTCTGATTTGAAGTCTGATCTAATTTTGAACTTTCACCTTTTTCAAATCCTAAACCCTCTTTAACATTGGGACTTTTATGACTTGAAATCATCCCATCAAGCCTTGTAGAACTTATCTTGAATTTTTCTTCATAATTCTTTGCCTTCTCCAGATCTGATTTTAGATTCACAACTTCTTGTTTAAGCCTTATACATTCTTCAAATTTGCTTTTCACCATTAAATTCAGATATTCCTCAATCCTTACCTTTTCTTCAACTTCAGTTTCAGACTGTTCATAGATTCAGTTGGTAGCCTCGATTGTTCACTGACCTCCTTATTTCTTTCTTTAAACTTCTTGACTTGCTCTCTTAATTTTCTAATACATCCATCTGCTTCTTTAACATTCTCCTTCAGATCTTTAATTTCTTCTTTAGTCCTCTCTAGGTCCTCAAGAGCAACCTCGAGTTCTTCATTATTAACAATCATGCACTCATCTTCTAAAGATCCAACAATAGGAATCTCTTTCAGAGGAGTGGGAAACTTTCTATCTACCATGTGTTTAGTCTCCAAGATCTTCCTCAAGCAGTAAAGATTCTTCCAAGGAACCAGGCTCTGATACCAATTGTTGAATGCACAAGACAACTTAGAGGGGGGGGTGAATCAGTTGTATCATAAATTTCAAACCCTCATAAACATTCAGATCCACATTAACCTTTAAACTTGTTATGATGATTAAGCATGAAAAGTAAATAACAGAAACTAAATCCTAACAACACCAAACATAAGACAACACCAGATTTTACGTGGAAACCCAAGAAGGGAAAAACCATGATGAGGATTAGCTCACAATATAAAGTAGTAGCAACACTGAATTAGAAAAGGCTTACTGTCAGAGGGCTCACTGCCCAGAAGATAGAAAGAAAGGCTCACTGCCAAAGGACTCACTGTCCAGAAGAAAGAGATAGAAAAGGAGGCTCACTACCAGGGATGAACTAATATAATTGCATCTAACCTATGCATGAAGTACAATTCCAATGAAGCTCAATATTCACAACACAAACATCACCTTCGCATCAACACTGGAAAACAGTAGACACCTTCTGCTCACTGCATCCAGTAGCCTAATACATGAAAGCTCTTACTACACTGATCAAATTTATATCACAGACATCATATTCTTCACGCATACATCTAGTCACTAATCCTTGACACTTATTTATACCATCATCAACCTTGAAATCATTCTCCAAGGTCGGCAACACATCTTAACCCATAAAATTCAATTTAGGTCTGGACCAAAACATTCCCGCAGAGGAAAGGAATGAATGCGGACCACATCACATCTTAGCATGAACCTAAATCCATACATACATGCTTCATCACACTTTCACAATCACCAAAGCACAACTGCAATTAGTGTAAACAACCAAGTCGACCAAACTTGTGTTAACACTATGAACTTTTAAGTGCACGCTTCCTCAAGATCAAAAGATGACATGTGGACCACACACCAAGCTTGAACATGATCTAGAAACATCCACACACACTTGAAGACCAACAAAAATCTTTGCAACATCTTTCACCTGAAGAAAGTTCACACCAGAGCACTTAGATTACTCTATCATCAACTACAACTCAAGAAATGAACTTGCGGAGCACTAAGCCATGAACCACTTAAACTAAAGAAAGATATAATCCTTGTAAGAATGAATCTAGAACTACAAAGCCAGAAACAAATCTGCGGAGAAATGTGGAGCAAAATAGTTTCTCCCAGACACCTTTGCACAACTCAAAAACACAGTCCACACAATGGTGAACACAACTTTCTCTGCACAATAAACCAGAGCACAAAATCTAAAACATAACATCTTTGAACACCTTTGAACAACATATTCAAACCGCAAAAGCAAATCTTCAATAAGGAATAAAAGCGGAGCAAAACTAGAACATTACTCTGTTATGTTAGAACACATCTTCAACACAATGTTTCCTTTATTAGTTAAATTTTCTCAAAAACACTTGGAACCCAACCAACATAAGCATATTCCTAACATCTTCATCACTTCTACAAAGCAACCAAATCACCTAAGGCAACTTAATCAAATATCTCATATCATTGCAACATTCTCAACTCTGCTCAACCTTCTCTGATCTCTGCTCAACACAAACTACTCATACTCTTGACATAGTTGACACCAATGACAACACAAGCTTTTTGACACCAATGACAACACCGATAGCACATACTTGCAACAATATTAATAATCATATTCTAATTATTGTCTTGTCTATGGATGACATGTTATTTATTAGTAATCGTAAGGCAATGATTAGGGAGCTTAAAACTCAGATTTCTATTGCATTTGACATGAAGGATCTAGGGGAAACAAAGTTCATTTTAGGAATGGAAATCAATGGGGAATGTGTTCATATAAAGCTTTGGCTTGGTTAGAGTAAGTATGTTGACACAAATTTGTGGTGGTTTTCTATACATGATTACAAACCAATGGTTATTCCTTTACTTGTAGGCACTAAGATTTCATTGGACATGTGCCCTAAGATAGATGATGATGTAGATGATATGTATAATGTGCCTTACATTAATGCTATTGGTATCTTGATGGCTGTAATAGTTTGTATTGGACCAGATATTGCCCAAGTTGTGGGAGTTTTAGTAGGTTTATGTCTAACCCCAATAGAGGGCATTAAATTCATGTTAAGAAGGTGTTTAAATGCTTGTGATGGAATTATGATTACTTCTTATGTTATCATGGTTCTAATGATGTGAGAAAGTTATTGGATATATGGGGCTTTGTTGATGTAGCTTGGGTTGGTGACTTGAATAGTCAAAGATCCATCGGTGGCTATGTATTTTCTCTATTTGGTGATGCTATTAGTGTGATGAGTAAGGGACAACCCATGGTTGCTTTTTCTACTACTGAAGGAGAGTATATGGTTGTTACAATTGATTTTAAAGAGGCAATATGGTTATAAAAATCATGTTTAGGAGATGGTTTTGATTATAGGATGGTTTAAATCAAATGTGACAATCCAAGTGCTATCTATTTAGATTGGAATCCCATGTACAATGCTCATACTAAGCGTGTTGATGTGTAGTGTGAATTTGTTTTTGAGATGGTGGATAATGCTAAGTTCAAGTTATAGAATGTGACACTCAAGAGAATGTTGTAGATTCACTCACAAAACCAATGAGCACAGATAAGTTCTCTTGGTGCAAGGAGGCCACGAGCCTTGCATATTGTACTTGATTTATTTATGGTTCCTACTTATCTCATTGCAATGTATAATATCAAGTGGGATAATGTTAGGATAGTGTGATATTTAATTGCAATCCTAATATATAATGTTGCATCTCTAACTTGCTTGGAATGGGTGCTTGGATGCCCATGTAGCTTAGAGATATTATTATTTTATTATTACTCTCCTAGTTGACTTAGATTATTAGTTTTAACAACATTAAATAAGGATGGTAGAGTATGATGGTGGTGGTTACAAATTGATTAGAGCTCATTTATGTCACTTTTCCATTCCTAGGTGCTAGGTGAGGATGTGGAGCATCTTCTTTATTATTGGATGGGTCCCACATGTGTAGTGGTCTCATATTGGAGCACCATTTTTGGGGGAGTGTGCCCATGAAGTGGAGTGGTCAAAGATGCTGAGAGTTACATTTACTATTAATGGATGCATTTATTTATCACAAGGGGCATTAGGTTTTTTGTCATACCATGGTTTTGGGTGGTTTTGGCTTCAGACATCCACTTGCGGTTTCCTTTCAACACTTCTCTATAAATTGTATGTATTGTGTAGAGGTTTCATGGTTATTTTACAAGTAAATAGGTGCTATTATAATGCTATCATATTAAAGGGAGAATTTTGTTGATTATGTACTCTTATTTTCAATATTTATACAAACTTGTGCTCTCTTTGGTGGTGGAGTTTTTCTTGAAAGGGTTTCTCCATGTACATTCAATGTCATGTGTTTAAATATTATGGTTTTTTGATTTATTATTTGCTAATTTATACTTTAATGCATTCATTTTATAATTAATTAGATGATGATTTACTTAGAATTTTAGATTTACATACTTTGTTAACAAGCTTTCATTTGTAGCAGTTTACCTTGTTATACAGCATCAATAAGTTGTGGGTCACTTGCATCAATGTTGTAGGTGTTTATTAAATTTTTGTATGTTTTCTATAACATGTTGTAGGTGATTGGAAAGTTGCTATATTTGGTCTATAATATGATGCAAGTGATTGGTAAGTTGTTGTGGGTATTTTACATGTTACAAGTGTCCGACAACATGGTGTATGTGTTCTTTTATCTTCCCAAGGGCATGTGATCATTTGTGGATTTGATGCTAGTCTTATGTAAGTCATTGGGAGCAAAAATTCTATTGGATTCATTATTGATAGTGATTCTTATTTCTTTTAACAATGCTACATGTGTTAGAAAGGATGGACATTGAGTGTGTGTTTGGAGATTAGTTCTATGGGTGTCTCGGTGGTGGTTCATAACATCATCATGGGGTATAAGAATACAAAGGGACAATTGTATCTCTTTTTGAAGTGAAAAAACTTCTTTCCCATGTAATCAACTACTAAGTAGTTGTTGGAAGTTATTTTATGGACCCAAATGATTTTTCTTGTGAGCAATTTTGGTAGTTACCAGTGGTGACCATTTAGTTTGCCATCAACAACCATTATTATTCTAGTAAATGGTCAAACTTTGATGTTGAGGAATGAATGGAAGGATATATTATGTGCTATTTGGCTCAAGTGAGAACTCTCATACTAGTTTAAAGAATAGAGTGAGATGTGCATAGTTTTTGAAGCACAAAAGTAGAGTAGAGGTGGTGAAGTCTCTGGAATGGTAGAATAACTCTAAATTAGTCATTATTGGTATTGCACCTCTATGTAATAGAACTAAAATTAATGATGGGATGCTAACTAAATACCCTTCCTAGAGCTTTTCACCCAAATGAGTTGTCCCTAAAGGAATTTTTGGTGTTTTGTATTCTTACATGTCATGCGCCTTGTTATTTGTTTTAATTTCCATTTTGTTATACAAATAGTTAAGTTAATATGAGTTCAAAGAATAATAAGGAAATTTATGTTGAGAGTAGTAAGAGTAGAGTTAGCTTAGGAACCTATTGTTGATGCAACACTAGGGTTATAAACCTAGTGTTTTATGGACCAACTTGTAACCCCTTGTGAAATTTAGAAGAATTATTTGGTTGCAAAATTAATTCTTTCCTTGGAAAATGATAGTGGATTATATAATTAATGACACCATGGGTTAGATTTATTCTCAATCATACTATATTTGGTTATTCATTTATTTCATGTTGGGGTCATTATGCTTCTCCTTTTTAATTATTTTTCAATATTTGAAAGAAATTATGTTAAGTTACCTCTTGAGAGTGTGAAGGAAAACTTGATTTGGTTGAGTTGCACGTGCGGAAGAATTTTATCCTTCCTCTCTATCCCTTTTAAGTAATGTTGTTATATTATTGTGTGATTTATCTTGATATGTATCCTCAGTGGATTGGCATGTGTGTTTGTGTAACTCTTAGACGTTGCATAGCTTTGTGTTATTTATGTTCCTTACATTTAGCCAATGTTTGGCTACTACTATCCTTTACATCCTTGCATGTGCATGTGGCTTATTGATCTAGTGTGAGTGCCTTTTGTGTTGAGTAGAGTAAGTTGTCTCTTGTGTTTTGGATTCCTTAACATTCCTCCTCAATCAGGGGTTGAATAGGATGTAGGGACAACCCTACACATTGAACGATGTTATATGATTAGCAGGTAGCCAAGTCCCATTGGCCTATCATAGTTTCATGGTTTTGGATCTCAATTTGAAGACTCTCATAGTTTCAAAATTTTGTTGAGATTATATGTAATTGAATCATTGTATATATTAACTATGGGTAAATGTGAACCCGATTGATATTGTGTCTAGCATGTGGAGAACATTTGTTATTGTCTTCTAGTTGTATGTTATCGTGTAATGAATTCTAGAGGAAATCTAAAATGTACTTTGGATGGGTAGAGCTTTGTATTTTAGGTTTTCAATTATATGTCATGTAATGATCATTGTTGAATAAGTGTGTTAGTATGATGGTAATTTAGGCATTGCTCAAACTATAGTATTATCAACCTTGTTCAAAGTCATTTAACAAAATGTTGTGAAGTGTCTCAATCCAATAAATATCTTTTGCTATTGTATTGGATACATAAATGCTTTAAAGTTGACCTTGAGGTCATGGAAGCATGCAATCATTGTGTTTGTATGCTTGAACATCCTAACATGGTCTCTCTCCACTTTATGCTCAAATTGAATGAGAAGGCAATGAAACTAATACTTAAGATGTTCCTTAAAGAAGTTTTTGATTATTCTTGATCCCCATTCTTAATGTTGTATCATTTTTTTATCACGTTGACTTCTTAAAGGACTAATATCATATTTACCCCTCTCTCCTCTTATTATGCTTGGAGTATATAGAGAATTAATTTAGTCAACAAATGTCCTTTCACATGAGTCATCATCATGATTTAATGGTAGAATGTATATAGATGTAATAGGAATTGACTCGTTAATGTGTAGCATGTGTACACTCTTTCCTTATCTCTCTCTCTACAATTGTAGTATTTGTTCACATAGTACATAAGAAATCTAAAATTATGTAAATTATGGTTATTCTCTCTCACCTTATCACCTTAAAAAGATAAATGGTTAATTTCTAATGATGTATTTGGATATGAAAGAAAGTGTGCTAGTGATCTCTCTCACATCCATATAAGTGTTTTGTGTGAAATGAACCTATCTTATTGTAGTTAAAGAGAAAAAAGGCTATTCCTTCCTATTAAATCTTATTTGCTTAATATTTATGTGAACATTATTTAAGGAACCAAAAATCATCTTGTATGCTTATTATTTCACTCATTTTCTCCTTCTTTTCTATAATATGTGTGAATCGACCCTATGTTAAATAGTTAGTGGAAAGTAATATCCCCTCTTTTGGAGTATATGTAACATTTACATATAAGAAATGCATAATAGATCATGAATCACCTTGTATGTTTAAATATTCTTCAAGTTCTATACTTACAATTGGATAGTATATTAATAAATGATCTCGATTCCATGTAGTGAGTTAGTTGGAGTGTTAAAAAGGTAGATTAGTTATATATGTTAATTCATTCACTCTTTACCTCATGTGCTTGTTAAAAGGTTAAACCTAGCAATATTTATATGTTAATTTCCAAAGGGTTCAAGTAGGCAAAGACATTATGAAATAAATGATAAATGTTGTTAGGCTCTCTCTCATACTATAATGGAAATGATAGATTAGCAAGTAACTATAAGCAAATTTCCAATTAGGAATTTAAGTAAAGCATAAAATAAGTAAGTTGAAATGTAGTCCTCACTTGTATGATTAAATAGTTACATTTACCCCACACTCTTGTTAAGATGAATAACTATGCTAGGATTATGTGTATGAAATATTTATGCCACTCATTTCTATTTCTTACTCTCTATTAACAACTAATTTGAGATATTCTTATATGGCTCTAAATTGTGCTAAGTATACTCTTGTATCACTTGTCAAAACACCATACCCCTAGCTTCTCTAATAGTACAATGTTTATTTTGCACCAACCAAAAATATTTGTTAATCTTTTGTTTATATGTTCAAGGAAAACTAGTTTAGTGTGGTCTTCATAAGTGTGTTAATCCTTTCCTTAGAGTGTATAGTCTTGGTTCTAATCATTCATTGACTTTTTATAGGTGGCCACTTGTCACTTAAGTGATTTTTCTGTCTATGTGGTGATTGGGTATCAACTATAGAGATATCAGTGCACTAGCTTGGTCAATGCTAAGCTTATCACCTGATATACCAAGATCATCCATGTCATCAATAATGCTCTCTCTAGTAAGTGATGTGTTTAAGGGATAACTACTATATACAATTCATGGTATCCTTGCCACTACCACATAAATCCATTTGGAGAGTATGTAAAGGTGGCACAACAAGGACTGTCAATTTAAAAGATCAACATAGCACTTGTGTTTGAAAATAGTAAGGTGGGGTCATATAGGATTGGGTGGCTATGTTTAATTTTGCTTCTAAAAATGTTTGTTAAAGTTTTTATTTAGAATTGATTATTTCAAGCATTTAAAATAGACCATAAATTCCATATTAGGAGTAAGATCAATGATTATGGGTCATCGCTTAATTAGATTAAAATCTACTTTGGCAATTGATCAATGAGTTGATACTATCAATGTACATAGCAAGTGCATCTTGGATGTTGATTAATTTAGAAATTTATTAAATTAAAGGGTATATAGTTAAGTGTTCAATTTAGGCATGTGTGGCTCTTTATGATTGGTTCCTAAAGTGAGTATTGTGGTGCGAGTACATTCATATTTCTACAAGCTATAAATAGTTTTTTTGTAATTGTTGATTTGCCTTGCATTTTGATATAGGTCATAGATCTTATGATATTAAAACTGTACTAAGATGTTGACTAAAGAATTAGTCAAGTTTATGTGGCATGGTCTGGGTGGGCATATGGTTAAATCTAAGGTCATAATTTATCGAATGACTAAACCATATATTACTTTAATGATCAATAATTCAATTGATGTTGTTGATATGATTATTTCTCAATTGTTGATAAGGTTTAATATTTAACAAGTTATATAAAGTGCTAATATTAATACTTGTGGGGCACATGACACATTCTTAAAGGGCAACAACATATTTAAGGGGAGGTTCAATATTTTTTGTCACACATGTTGATGGTCTCTCATTTTACCATTACTTGATTTAAGGGGAGGCTTTATCCAACATTATTGATTAAGACAAATTTTTAAAGATGTTACTTGATGCAACTGTTGATGGGTATTCAAAAAGATAGCTCCTTAAATGACTATCAAAGAATTAATGAAGAGTTCTATTAATGAAAACTTGTGTAAGATGTTGAATCTCCACATATAGGTAGTTATTCAAGAAGATCAAACTTGATTATCTTTTAATTATGAACTATGCCCTAGCTCCTAATATCAAAAACAATGAAGCATGTACCAACTCCCATGAATTCTCTCTCACCACCAACAAAAAGTTTCTAAAGAAACTTTCCCTAATAAGGATAAATAAACCTCTATGCACATATATTCATCACAAAAAAAATTATGATTGTATGAAAAAATTGTGCATTACAAAAAATTGCAAGCTAAGGTAGAGAATTATTTTAAAGGATTTTCAATATGCCTACAAGTATGTCAAGAGTATTTTATGTTAAGAAATTGGTCAAAAATCTATAATTGAATTAAAACCCTAGGAAAGAATTCTAGTCCGTCTTCAAATTGCAAGAAGGGGCAATTACTATAAAAATTGGAAGTTTTCATCAATTTCCTAAATGGACCCCAAAGATTTACTTGACATGATACCATTGAAGTTATCCCCTACACTGCCATGAAGTATAAGAAGTTCATGGAAAGAGTGCAACCTCAAAAAAATGTTTAAAGATGTAAAAGGTGATATCAAGGACTCCATAACATAGGTGAATGGGAAACAATTGTTTAAGAATATGTATAAAAAGAAGGATTTACCTCACCTTGTGTGTCATACTTGGAACCTAGATTTGGCTAACTTTAGTCTATTGTGGAGTGGACTTGTAGTTGCTATGATGAGAATACTAGAAAGGTGATGGTAGAATATAGAAGTACATTCTTTACCTTGAAAGATGAACAACTAAAAGTGTTTTTGGTTTGATCCATAAGACTAGAATTGAATTGAATTTGAAAAGATTATTTATAGAATATGAAAAGGAAAAATATTATTATAGAGGTGTGAACTTGCCTCACCACATAATAAGGGAGAGTGGGGAACCCCTCCTAGTCATCCCAAAAAGATAAAGACAAGCCCATGTATGTAGATAAGTTATGGCTCTATTTCCAAGAGGCTTACCAAATTGTTTATCACATGATCGAGCTAGATACAAAAAATAAGATCCTCAAATCAGCTCTAGCATTTCTATTAGACAATCAACATCCTCATGTGAATATGCTCTATAACTAGGAAGATTATTTGGTACATAATGATATTGTGTGGTTCAAAAAGAAAAAGTCTATAAAGAGATTTAGGAGACATTGCCTATTGTGCCATATTTTCCTATATGTGATCAAGGATGAATGGGATAGAAGGTTGGTGATTATTGAGCATCCCATAGATCAAAATATGCCCATACAATTTTGGTCTCTTCACATGGACAAACATGATAAACAAGTCTCATTTGTTGTTTTTGAGAACTATTTTGTTAACCCACTATTAAAGAAGCTAGGATAAATAGATCAAGAATAGCAACTTATATAATGAAGTTTATTATCCCTAATCATATGGATTCTAAAAGTGGGAAAAATCACAACTAGGGAGATTGGTTCTTTTGCAAATGCTTCACTATAATAATGATTTATGGGTCTACATTCTTCCCTTATGAGCTACCTCACTTAGAACCTCTGAGAATTTATTTTTTAGAGGCAATAAGGTAGATGTATTCATCTAAAAAATATCATTCCAAATATCATCAGAAGAAGGAATTTCTTCCTCCTACAATAAATTATGGAGACTTTACACTTGAGGGGAAGGGTGATTTTGAATAAGTAATCTCAATTGTGGATGAAAAGACAGTGTACTTAGGTGTAGGGTGACCTTATGACCCTATGAAATATATTTACAAAAAGAAAGAGTTTGGGTAAGACAATCTTTGATCATAGGTATAATGAGAAGTAGGACCTAGTTAGAAGTTGCAGAGATGAGTTTGAAGAGAAAATAAAGAGAGACCATTAGGTGACAATTTTTATAAAATATAATAAGGAGAAAATATTAGATCCAAACTATCTTGAGGCTCTCCATACCCTTACCAATCTAATTATGAGAATGAAGGCACTCCTTAAAGATGTTGAAACCTATGGATAGATGCCTGATAAAAAGATAGTCCAAGAAAGAAGATAGGAGGAAGATAAATCTGATAATGAGCCACGTCATTACAAATACTAGAAGTGAGACCATGCAAAATACCTTCTATATCATCAGTATAAAAGCAACCTACACAGGTGGAATATCTCATTTAGTTGATTATGTAGAAACTAAGACAATATGGGAATATGTACCCCTTGTAGAGCATGAAATTATTCAAATTTGTTCACCTCAACATCTAGGAGGCCATGAATTGGCCATCCAAAGGATCATACATTATTACAATAACATTCTTCAAAGGTTGATATTGAAGATCTTAGGATGATGGCATGTAGAGAATTCATGGTATATTATTTGTTCATTAAGACCTTTGAGTTTAAAAGGTTTGCTCTTATGTTAAAAATCTAAGAGAAACAAGCTTTCAAGAGGAAATCTACCATAATAGAAGAAGATTAGGATAATATTTAGAGTGCTCCTCCCTAGTCTATCTTAAATTTTGATGTTGAAAGAATTACTCTATATTCAAAGGGAGAATATTGATAAGAGTCAATGGGTGTCTATTACTACTAAGCTGGGATATTGCTGAGGTCATGATGTTTGATAAAATTAGGAGAAGAGAAAATGACATAGAGATATTTTAAACTCAAGAGGAGGCAATCGATTTTATCTCTAAATTAGTATTTGATCTAATTTTTCAAACTCTTTCTATGTGGGTATTAGTGCCAACTCATAATATGACCCCTAGTGATTATGTTCCTCAACCATTAGCAAGACAACTATTGAGTAAGGAAGTGGGTGATGTGCCAACAATAGATGTATTAGAATCAGTTGTACATATTGCTCAATTTAGTTATACCAACACAAAAAATCTACATGATGATTACCAAATATTAAGTAGGAAAATTTAAAGATGAAAGAAGAATTAAATAAGCTTAGTGAATAAAGGACTAATTATAGGTTGCTTTGTCTAAATTCCCTTCCTCTAGCTTGCACCTCAAATAACAACCCCTCTTATAGAGAAGACAAATATAGAAAAAATGTTACAAGAAGAGGAACTTCTATTACAAGACTTATGCCAAGGAAAGAGAAACCACAATAGAAGCAAAATCTTTTAAGAATAGTTTGGAAAAAATCATTTTTGGAATCTTCAAGGATAGAGTTCAAAATATTTCCATGGTAAGTATAAAAACCCTTTGAAGATATAATTAAAGCAGCTACTATAAGAAACTAAGAAGAGGCAACACATATGAAGATAAAAGATATATGGATGCCTATGATTTATAAAATGAAATAAATACATGTGAATACCAAGTACACCAAGCTAGATGATCTCCCCAAGTTTGTGGTAGAAAATGATGTTTGTAAAATGATCACATACATAAATACTTATGTAGAGAAGATAAGGTTTGATTTAAAAAAGAAATATGATGAATTCTTAGCATTAACTGAAGGAAAAATTTTGGATGTTAAGAATGAAATGGGGCATCCCAAATTGTTGAAGTATTGGAAAGAAGAATTTAAATCACTACCATCTATTTTTACAAACCCACTTATCGAGAATGAAAACTTGAACCTTGATGCAATCAATAATTTTTTGAATGGAGTTTTTTATTAGAAATAAATGTCAATAAGTTTATCAAGGAAAGTAGCAAGATGTTAGATGAAATGTGGGAGATTAAAATGAATAATGTAAATATGAGCATCAAGGTCAATCTCCTAGATGATTATGAATGGGATCATTGGAATGACACATTGCATACTTTTATGAATTATTTTATTCATTTATTCTTTCAATAAAATTTATTCATATGTCATATCTGATTAGCAAAGGGGGTATGTACATTTGAGTGAGAAAAAAGGGACCCTTGGTGCTCAAGAGGATTTGAAATTCCTTTTGGCTTTTGTGAGAGTAGGTGATTTGATAGACTAGGGAAAAGTTGTCAGAATAGGTGGCATTATAATAGGATGGAGACCTCATGTATTGAAGGTTTTAAAAGTTTTAGGGAACTTATGCTTGAAAATCAATAGCATCTAAACTCAAGACAAATTTTGGATACTAAATATGCAAATACTTTCTATATGGCCCTATGAAGAGATAACTACAAGTATTCGATCTAAGAAAATTTTAGTAGCATTACAACATGTAAAATAACACTTAGAAAAAGACAAGAATGAGAGAAGAAGAATAGAAAAACCATAGATAAGAGTAACACAAATATACCATGGGAAAACCCTTTCAGGAAAAATCTAGCCTCCAAAGCACACACACCCAATGTACTAGATTCAACAAAAATGATACAATACATTCATAGATCTAGTGTGCTTTAGTGAGATCAACACTCTTCAATATTGGACGAAAACTAATAGCATAACCTTGGAAGAAATAATGCATAATACATCTATCTCAAGTCCTCCATATATACACTTAAGGAAGCCCAAAAACGACCAAAGGCAATGCCACGATCCCAAAATACCATGGTAAAAACTCTCATGACCCACTACAAGAGAGTGGCCTCCAAAATAGAATGTAACTTCTCATACAAGAATATTTGACCATTAAGACCAAAATGGACAAATGTAACTCCCACGAACTCCTCCATAAAACATAATTACATCTCACACCCACTAATAATGGAAGATGCTCCTACAAGTCGATTATATAGCCCTCTCATCAATGACTCATTACAACAATATTTATAAGTCTCTAGGGAATAATAAAATAATTACATATGTCCCCACCCTCATAGGGGCATCCTATTTTTCCCACTCCATGAATCTTGGAGATGTATACATAATTAACTGTCTACAAATAATTAAGTTACAATAAACCTTAAGATATGCAAGGTGAATAACACACCTAATCCTAACATTTGCCCACTTGATATTTATATTGCAAAAGCATAAGAGGTTCCAACAAAATGAACTAAACACTAGGGGAAAAATCCCTATACCTAAGCTACACCACTTGAACTTCTCTAAGCTCACAAACTTCACTAAGAAACTACAACAACTAGAACTATACATCAATGCTCACCAACTACACATAAATAGCTATATACCTTGCCATGTTGGTGAAATTCTAATTGTCACATAGATCATAACCATGTCTTACTATAAACCAAAATCTAAACACAAACTCCAAAGCTAATCTTTAACAAATGGGCCCAAGTAGCTTCCATATATTCACCTCTATAGTTGGAATACCAACCATAGCCTATTTCTAACTCATCCAACTAACCACACAAAAAAACAAGGTAAACTCATATCCACTAGTATACCTCCTGCTATCCACATATCATGCTTAACCTACAATCACGCGTCCTTGTATATACATTGTCATACACAAAGTAGTCCTCCTTGAAAGCAAAATACTTAAAGACACTCTATACCATAGTCTAATGAAACTTGTTCAACATGGACATATACCTCCCTGGGACTCTCACTGCATTGGCAATGTCAGGTCTAGTCCCAATTATAGCATACAAAAGTCCACAAAAAACACTCAGATAAAGTATGCAACTCATGTCCTCTATAACATCTAGTGTTGAAGAATACACAATGATCTACAAACATATAAACTAAACTGTTACAACAAATAGAGTTAGAATATTTTCTCTAATTGACCCAAATGTTTTTGCTTACTCTCTCTCCCTCTCCACTAATCTCCATGCCAAGAAAACTTAGATCTCCCAAGTTCTTCACGTCACATAGAAAACTAAGATTAAAGAGATCTAATCACATCCATACGATTACCAAAAAACAATGAAGTGCAATAACAATAAATGATCACCAAAACATGTTTGACACAAACATAGTGATTTGATTAGTTCTACACAAATATCAATCCCAAAAGCATATGAACCAAACCTTTGGGATAAAAAACTCAAACCATAAGAGAGATATCCTACAAACAAAATCATGTCCTTCCCACAACACTAACAAGTGCTCTAGCTATGACAAGTAGACCCCCACCTCTAAATACCCATATAGAAAATCCATCACAACATCTAATTATTCAACCCAAAGTTCAAACATACCACCATCAAATTAAATAATCTAAAAATATGTAAGCTTCTTAACTGAAGGAAGATCAGACTAACATCTATTTCCATAACTAGGGAATAAGCCTAGATCCACTAACAATCCCCCATACTCCTAAAAATACCTTGGAATTGACTCTATATATTAAGACCCATACATAAGGAGATAAAAGAACAAAATAATTTCATGTACTTTTCAAACTAGTCCTTAGATTAACATCCATATCTCAAGATTCATTCGCATAAGAAGATAAATCAAAAAATAGAATACATATAAAAAATAGGTGGGTAGTATCTATTAGATCATTCTCCACTAAGTGGACCTCCTTGAGAGTAAGGGTATAAGATTGTTTCTCCTATGAAGCTTTGCGTCACACTAACTCTCTATATGAACAATCTACTCGTCAGGTCCATACTGAACTCACATCTAGCTCTAGGTGTAGGCTTCTCAATCTTTTTGTTAAAACCCTGTCAAGAGACTTATCATTCCAACACTTAATCCCCAATATCAAAGAGATCTCCAACCTCACCCAAATTAATTTAGCATTAACAAGTACCCAATCAATCATCTCATCCCAATCAAACTCCAATTGAAACACCATAATATCTAGGAGCTCCTCAAGGAAAAATGACCACTATACTCTATAGTAGAATATGACCTCCAAATAATAGCCAATTCTCCCACTATATGATTAGTGTAGACTCCCAAAATGTGCTTATGTAACCATGATTTTATCTTCATAAAAGAAGATCATCTATCTTTAACTGACATATTTGCTCAAAAGAAGTCATATCATGCCAAAAATCCAACATGTAATTCATAATCCACGATGGCAGAATAATACTATAATGAAACAACTTGCACAATAGAATAATATAATAGGAAATATGCTACAAATACTTAATAATATGACACTTTGGGTGGAAAGCCTCCAAAAGTCTTCAATGAAGAACATAATTTTCCTAATATTATGATAATGACTAACCTCTACCTTGTATATATACCATACTCAAGCCTTGGATATCACCCAGGCTGACTTAGATACCAAAATATGTCACCTAGGCCAACCTAAATAGCTATATAAGTCTATATTAATAATTATATAACTTAATTAAGAGTTAAGGTAGCCACAAGTTGACTACTCATAACCCTATACCAATGTAAGATTAAGGGCGTAGCATGCCCCCCTCTTTAGAGAAGCATTGTCCTAAATGTTGATCAATTGTAGATGTTTCTGCACAAAATCTTCATCTTACCACATGGCATCTTCAACTGGTGGATTCTTCCATTGAATGAGATACTCAGTGATTGTCATAGTCCTCAACTTCTTTGTGCATGTTTAAAGAATTAACTTTGGATCCAAAATGATTCTTCCTTCTTCATCTAGCTTTGGTAACATAGTTTGTATAGGAATATGTTGACCAATCAACTTCTTCAAACAAGAAACATGAAAAACTAGATGTATCTTTGTCGTAGGTGGTAACTCAAGCTTGTAGGCTACACTTCCAATCTTTTGTAGAATCTGGTATGGACCATAATATTTTGGTGATAACTTATTACTCTTTGATTGTTTCTTATAGGGTTAATGCAATTTTAAGAAAACCCAATCACCAACCTCAAAACTCCTTTCACTATGATGTTGGTCTACTTGTTGTTTCATTCTATTTTGTGTCATGGTCAAATTCTCCTTGAGTCCTAAAAGTACCTGTTGTTGATGATTCATGTGATCCTCCACTTCTTGCACTTTTGGTGACATCTTCAACTGTGATGTGATGGATGGAGGATGTTATCCATATAATGCCATAAATGGGGTTATTTTTGTAGAAGTATGGAAGGAAGTGTTTTACCACCATTCTGTAAGTGGTAGCAATCTACCCAATGAGACTGGTTATTTGAAGTGAAACAATGTAGATATCCTTTCAAGTACTTATTGATAATCTATGTTTGCCCATCAAACTAAAGATGGCATGAAGAGCTACGAGCCAATTCAGTACCCAAACAAGAGAATAAATCTATCCAAAAGTTACTAGTAAAGATAGGATCACGATCACTAACAATAACCCTTGGGGTACCATGTAACTTTTGTATATTCTCCATAATTTTTTTTGCCACTATACTTAATGTAAAAGGATGGGATAATGCAATAAAATGGGAATATTTGGTGAGTCAATCCACAATTACCATAATGACATTCTTACCTTTAGATCTTGGAAGGCTTGTGATGAAATCCATGGAGATCTCTTCCTATCATTGGCTAGGGATAACTAAGGGGTACAAGAGACTAGGTGTCTTAACCATTTCCCCTTTATTTCTTTGACATATCAAACATTTTTCCATAAAATTTTGAACATCACCTTTAAGCCCTTCCCAAAAGAAAATCCTGCTTAATTCATTGAGATGTCTTCAAAAATCTTGAATGATCCCCAACTAGAGAATTGTGGAGGTCTTCAAGAATCTTGTGTTTGAGGATGGAATTTTTGTATAGGTACAATCTCTCTTTATACCACAAACAATCTCCCTTCCAACAGAACTTATCTAAATTGCTAGGATTAGTTTGCAACTGTTGAATGATATTTCTTGTAGCCACATCATTCTACCACTCTGCTTTGGCTTCTTCCACCCAATCTTCTTGTACTATTAAATACCACACAATAATGACTCATCCTTTCTAGACAGTGCATCAACCACTATATTATCCTTTCCTTTCCTATAGATGATCTCAAAGTCATACCCCAACATCTTAGTGACTCATTTTTGTTTCTCTTCAAATGATAACCATTGCTCCAAAAAAATACTTGAGGCTGTCATGATCTATCTTGACTTTGAAGTGTCTATCCAATAGATATGGCCTCCACTATTTCATTGCATGAAGAATAGCTAGCATTTCCTTCTCATAGATGGGCTTGAGTTGATTCTTTCCCTTCAATTGATGACTTTCAAAATCAATGGGCATTCATTCCTGCATGAGAACTGCTCCTATACTATTTCTTGAATTATCAAACTCCACAATAAAATCCTTGGTGTAGTCTGGAGTGGCTAGAACTAGAGTGGTCAACATAGCCTCCTTCAATATCTCAAATGTTGTATTAGCCAACTCATTCCATTGAAAATCATCTTTCTTCGACAAAGTTGTAAGTGGTGTAGCTATGGAACCATAGTTCTTCAAAAATCTTCTATAATATCTAGTGAGTCCAAGGAAACCTCTCAAGTTCTTAATGGTTTAAGGAATGGGCCACTCTATCATAGCCTTAATTTTGTTAGGATACACATTTACTCCTTCATGTGACACTATGTGACCCAAGTACTCCACCTCTTTGAGACCAAAAGCACACTTGGAAGGTTTAGCATAAAGTTGGTATTGTTTGAGAAATTGTAATGCTTGATCTACATGATGCAAATGCTCTTCCCAAGTCTTTCTATAAATCAATATATCATCAAAGAACACTAATATAAACTTCCTCAAAAATGGCTTAAAGATGAAATTCATCAAACTTTGAAATGTAGATGGAGCATTAGTAAGACCAAATGGCATCACTAGAGACTCATAATGACCTTCATGAGTCCTAAATGTTGTCTTGGGAATATCCTCTTCCTTAATTCAAATTTGTTGATAACCTAATTTGAGATCTAGTTTTGTAAAAACCATAGCTCCATTCAATTCATCTAGTAAATCATCAATGATTGGAATAAGAAACTTATCTTTGATGGTGTACTTCTTGAGCTCTCTATAGTTTGGACACACGTACCAAGTTTCATCCTTCTTAGGCACCATCATAATGAGAGAGGAGTAGGCACTCTGGCTGTGCCTTATAATACTTCTCTCCAGCATCTCCTAAACTATCTTCTTAATCTCACTTTTTTGCATAAATGGATACTTGTAAGGCCTGATGTTGGGTGGTTGACTCCTTGGTACTAGTTGAATGGCATGATCCTAATCCCTTTTTGGAGGCAATCCATTAGGCATATCTCCAAAAACCACTGAGTGACGATCTATAATTTCTTGTAGATTTAGCTGGATAGGAACATTTGACTGATAGGCTACTAATGAAAATAATTGTGCCACAAATCCATCAAACCTAAGCATCTTTTGCATTTGATGAGAGTCTACTATTTGTGGGGACTTTACACACAACCCTCTTAGTTCAACTATCCTTCACTTTGAGAGAAATCTCATGAATAGATCTTGGAATTTCATCTCAATTGTCCCTAATGTGGTGAGCCACTCTACTCCCAACACAATATCTGCTACCCCCATGGGAATAGCCAACATTGGACAATCAAGTCGATATTCTCCCATGGTTAATTTAATGCTATGACATTTTCATGAACAATTGATAGTACTCCCATCTACAATTTGAACCTAAAATTTTGGAGCAGGAAATATAAAACAATTCAGATGAGTTGCTAACTTCTTGTTGATGAAGTTG
Organism: Cunninghamia lanceolata; assembly: GCA_027924645.1. Lineage (NCBI taxonomy): Eukaryota > Viridiplantae > Streptophyta > Pinopsida > Cupressales > Cupressaceae > Cunninghamia > Cunninghamia lanceolata. Next base: position 7,907,969 of record BSBN01000634.1, read on the forward strand.
TGAGTGCTTCGCAAGTCTATCAATATTGTTATTCTCTCTTTCTTCAAGAACCCTACCACCTTGAGAGTTTGTGGATTACTAACTCCAGCAAATGCATGAAAAGAAATGATTAGGTGAGTATCTCTTGATTCCTCATATAACTCATTGTCACCCTCTAATATTTATTCCTCCCCCTCTTCTTCCTCACTTGGCCCTTCAATATAGAATAATTTCTTTTTAGTGCATTTATGTCCTCATCTGTATTTTCTATCACAATTAAAACATAACCCTTTTGCTCTCTTCTCTTCAATTTGTTGTGGCATCATTCTAGTAGGTTAAGGAAGTGACTATGTAGGCGTGCTTTTATCTCCTATGTTTACAAAACCTTGACTTTTATTAACCATAAATTTTTCCTCTACCTGCCTTGCCGTAATCATTACTTGGGAGATAGAGTATGGACAAAACATGTGTGCCTAATATTTGATGTGATCCTTTAAGCCTCTGAGGAATAACTCCAACAAATTTTCTACTACCACATTTTCCACTCTTAAAGACAAAGTGTGGAATTGATGAATATAATCCTTGACCATACCTATTTGCCTTAATTTGGTAATCTAGTTGAAGTAGCTATCCATAAGATTGTCCCCATAACATATAGTGAGTTCCTCTTGGAAAATAGACCAAGTGACAACACATCCCTTCTTTTTATTTTCTTTGCATAACCAACAATACCAAATGAATTGGTCAAGTTCCAAGTATAAGGAAGCCATGACCACCTTTTGTTGACAAGGAACATGGTGAATATCAAAGAATTGCTCCATTTGGCAGAGCCAATTGGTAGGATTTTGACCATCAAACTTTCACATATCCATCTTTGGTATTGAAGTTCCTAGCCATAGAATGATTGGAGTGCTGATCCATCTTGAGATATGATTCAAAACCAAAATCACCCTTCCCCTTAGGATGTTAGGAATTATTAGTCCATGACATAGAATAATGTAATAAATAATAAATTAACATGTTAATGTTAATTTATTAGATGTTATATTTTAGTTAGTTATTAGTTATGAGTTAGTTGGTAGTTAGTGGTTTGGGTAGTTAATAAGTTGAATGGATTTATAAAGCCATAGAATGTAATAATTTGAAGTGTTGAAGATGAATGATTGATTGTTTGATGTCATTGATCCTTGGTCTCTTCTTCATTGTGTGGCATTTTCAATATGGCATCAGAGTAGGTGTCGTGTGAGACCTCTCTGTTTTCCTTCCATTCACTTGTATTTCCTCCAAAATGATGCAACCAAAAGACTAGCAGATACCATGGACCTTGCAGCGAACTTGTTGACATTCGCCATTCATGTGCATTGCCTTTCTCTTCCATTGTGTACATTCTTTTCACATTATTTTCCTCCATTTTGGTCATTCATATCAAAAAATTAGAAAAATTTAAAAATTTATACATTCAAAGTTGGAGAAATCTTTGATGTTGTAGAAATTTGTTGTATATTAGTCTCACTAAAATAGCGATATCTTTCTCATATTCTAACAAAATTCAAAAATTTAAATGTTCTGGAAATCTATTAAAGACGAGAATAAAACCCAAAAATCATTTGAGATTGCAGTTAATATTTATTGAGCAATTCGATGCACAAGATAGAGGTTAAATTGTAATTTTTTTTAACATTATGTAAATGGAGAAATAAGGATTTTGGAGTCATAAGGGTGTAATAGATTTTTATTTACACATTGTAATTGAATGCATTATCAATGGAAACTGACATCCAAAGAAAAAATTCATGGAAAGAGGGAAAATATGAGACATGCCAATTGTTGATATTGTAGCATCAAAATAAAGCCCCTATGTTAGCACTAAAGGGGGGTGTTAGGAATTATTGGTGCATGACATATAATAATGTAATAAATAATAAATTAACATGTTAATGTTAATTTATTATATGTTATTTTTTAGTTAGTTATTAGTTATGAGTTAGTTGGTAGTTAGTGGTTTGGGTAGTTAATAAGTTGAATGGATTTATAAAGCCATAATGTAATCATTTGAAGTGTTGAAGATGAATGATTGATTGTTTGATGTGGTTGAGCCTTGGGCTCTTCTTCACTATGTGGTATTTTCAATATAGGAGACTCCTCTTCCTCCCAATCTTGGTGGTGTGACTCCCTATGTTTGGGATCTCTAGAATGTTGGCCACAAACAAATTTCTCCATCATTCTCTCGAGATAACTTGACTTAGCCAACCCTTGCATTCGTTTTGACATAATTAATAAGATTTCATCCTTCATCTTGTTGGTTTCTTTCTAAACGTGTTCAAATATATATTCATTCTCTTTATTAACAATATCCTCATTTTTCACATCCTCATTGCCTAGAGATTTTCCAAGTGTAACACCATTCTTTTTGTCTCTTGTTACAGGCCCCGCCATGAAGAGGAAAAAATAATTTTGGAATAAATCACACAAAACAAATCCAATTAATCTAAAATTTTTATTGTAACTTTCTAGGTCCTAAATCTTACTTCCCACAAAAATCTCCAAGAAATTCATTAATTTACAGCCTTGAGAGTGAAACTGGTGGAAACTCTAATTTCATAATAACTTCCTCAAATCTGATCCAAATGACCTCAAATATGGAGTGTAGCAGCTTCAATGTGTCCTAAAAAACCACTAAAAACCTTGAAAAGATTCACAAAAATGAGAGAGATATGCGCTTCCCAAAACAACTTCCAAAATTGTTAGTGTGAATAGGGGTATTTCATATCTAGTTTGATATTTACTAGCTAGTTTCCCCTTGTGTGAATAATTCATATTATTTAACTATTTATTAATTAAATAATATTCTCACTCATATTCACATGTTACGTTGACTTAGTGAGCCTTCTAGATGTTTCTAGTTGTTTCTAGTTGTTGATAGTTGTCTTATCCTACACATGTGATCTAGTTGTCTCATTTCATAGTATTAAGACACTTGTCATATGACTACAACATCTTAGCTCTCATCCTTACCTTTATAAGAAAGACTCTTTATGTACATTGTAACAAGAACAATTTTGCATTCATTGATAGAATAGAATTATTCTCTCATATTGTCTCTCTTGTGCTTTCATGAAGTCCTAGATCTTGGGTGGCTCCTATCATAGCCAACTCTTACATGGTATCAGAGCTAGGAAGAATCACTTCTCGTTAGTCAATGTTTGAGAGAATTGAATGCAAATTCATGGTGGATCTTGATAGTTGAGTACGCTCTTCTTTTGTATCGAATGATGACCTGGAGAATCAAAAAACTTGATGAAAAAACTAGATTTGTGAGGGTTTCCTCTTTGTGGCCATGTATTGCAAGTTCATTTTGGAACATGTTGTTGCAAATTTGAGCACACCATTATGTTCAGGAGGTTTGAGATAGTAAATATTGCCTTTTATTTTGTCCAGATCAGACATTGGAGGCCAAATCTATGAGGGTTTGAAGTTGGGAGGTGCATGCAAGATCCAGCAGGTACCTGATCTTTCAGGGCACTTTGGGTCAAATCCGACCCTGCTATCGCGCTTGGGAGGCCTCAAAACCCCAAAATCATTGAAATTGGAGCAATTGTAGCAAAAGGCAAAAAAAATTTGCCCCTCGGTTGTACGAAATCTCGTAGAGAATCTCTGTGGAATATTCTGCTAGCGCAGGTGAATCTAGGTCATATAGTGAGCGTCGGTAGAATCCTTGTTTTTTACCGCTGGTATAAAAATTTATTCACTAGTTTTATTGTTCTGCAAATTTTTTACAAAGTTCATTTTCAATATAAAAAAATATATATTAAGAGGGGTACATGCCCTCATACAACAGGCGTCAGTAGAATCCTTGTTTTTGACCGCTGGTATAAAAATTTATTTGTTGGTTTTTATTATTTTGCAGATTTTTTACAAAGTTTATTTTCAATATATATATAAAGAGGGGTACGCCTGTCGGGTACCTACATGGTACCGCACGCTCAGCAGGGAGCCCATAGGGCTTGGACCCCCACGCCCGCGTGGCTAGGGAGACCTCCCTATGGGACCCTATGGGTAGCTTGCGTGGTAGGGGTATAACCCCCCTGGTAGATCAACACACAGGCTTCAACCTTTAAACATAAAACAAAAAGATATTTTTTTGCTCGGCAAACATTTAACGCCGATAGCAGATCTCAAACCGGCCACACAAAACATCGGAGACCACTCCCACTGGTGGAATCTCCATCCACATAGGAGAATATCCAGGGTATATGCCTCGTGAAATGGTTTTTCAGTGGGAAAACCACCAACTCTTGCCTGAAGTAGTTTTATCAATCAGCAGGCAGTTTTGACCAGTATCGGGCGGTTTTCAAACTTCTAAGAGTGGTTTTCAGATCTAGAGGTATATACCAACGATATGGGTGAATATTCTGCCAGATATTGTTGATGTCAGCACTGCGTAAGTAGTGACATCAGCTTTAGGGGACCCTTTGGCCCTCCTCTAGCCCTAATAGGGCTATTTTTTTCTGGAAGCCATAACTTTTCGCCATGATATTAAAATTTGGAAAACAAGATATCGACAGAAAGATGGTTCCAAGCACTTTGTAGTGGTACAAGTCATTTTCAAATATTTTGCTGCAGGTGCTAGATACATCTGTTTGAAGCTAGATCTTGCATTTTTCACTCCTGAGCTCACAACTTGTGCCCACTTTATTAGAATTTCAAATTTTTATAGGCATTGGAAAGGTATTTATGTACTCTATAGTTATGTCCATGCCATTTTTCTAGATTTTTCTTTAGACAATATATTTTTAGTTTGAGGCTCTTTGGGTATATATCACTCAAATTGATTAGAAAAAGAGTTGAAATTGGTGGTTGTTTTGGTTTGGGAAGGCTTCAATTATAGTGTTGATTGAGTTTGTGCTTGGATATTTCTACTTGTGTTGTTCTTTTCCTCTACATAATGGATAAATCAAGGGTTCCATTGTTAACACCTTATAACTATGCAACTTGGAGTCAACATACATGGAATGCCTTAATGGATCTTGGACATTCTTTGTATGTTGAAAACAAGATACCTGAACCCACATATGATAAGGGAAAGATAAAATGGATGATTAAGCATACAAAAGCTGTTGCATGTCTTCGTAGTTTTATTTCCCTAGATCTCTTATTTTAGATTGAGGCATGTTTAAATTCACATGATGCTTGGGAAAAGTTGAAAACATTGTATGGTACAATAGATGAAGTTAAAGGCCATCAAATTGATAATGAATTGATGAGCCTTGATCCTAAGAACTTTAGCAACATCCAGGATTACATAACTAAGGTTAATGATCTAAGAGCACAATGTAAAGCATGTGGTATTGAGAAAAAGGACATTCAATTGATCTATAATGTGTTGAACAAACTTGGTCCTGATATGCAGCTTTTGTTTCTAGCTTTCACACTCATAGGTTAACTATGGGATTTGCTTTCACTATGCTTTCATTTGCATCCTTTTCTAAGATGTTAATGCATGAGCAACATAAGCTTCTATCTATGGGCATCATTAAGACATCATAGTCTCATGGTTTGGTGGTTGGTCAGCCTAAGGAACAGAAAGCGTCAGGTTCTCCTGAGAAGAAACACAAGAAATTCAAGAAAAATCCACAAACAGATCAAGCAAAAAATTCATCTAAGAAGGAGAAGCCTACATGTGCTTATTTTAAGAAATCAAGGCATGCTGAACATAATTGTTTTAAGAAATAGATTGACATGTTGATGCAGCTTTTTCAAAAGAACAATCTTCCATCGCCTGATTCTTCTTCTACTTCTTCAACCTCTACACAACCGTAGTTTTTTGAATTAGGTCATGCAAGGAAAGCTAAGGAACACAAACATAAAGGTTAAGCACTTTGTACAAGTACAAGTTCTACATCAGGTAAATGGCTTCTTGATTCAGGTGCTTCTCATCATATGGCCTCTTCCAAGGATATGTTTTCTTCATTTGAGCATGTGATATGCCACCTATCTTGATGAATATTACCACATATATGGATGTAATCGGGAAGGGAACTATTGATATTGGTGAAGGCACTTTCAATCATGTACTTTGTGTGCCTTCTTTGACCAATAATCTTCTTTCCATATATCAAATTACTCATAGTGGTACAGGGAAGACAGTGGAGTTCACACATGAGTTGGTTATTATTAGAGATTTGGAGAGCACAAAGATTGTTGCTACTGGGGTGGTTGATCATGCATCTTGGCTATACACCTTTTATGGTTTCTCTCCTAATAATGATTCATATCCGTTGGTTGACATTCACACTCCTTGTGTGAATCACATTTCAGAAGAGAAGTTTGGTCACTTGAACCTTGGTACTCTTGCCTCTTCATCAGTTCTTGAGACATTTGCTACACTTCCATCTTCTCCACCTCCTGCTGCTTCAGAGTTCAGTGCTTTAGTTCAACAAGATGCTTCTTGTCTTTTAGATACATCTTTGTGGGATGAGTATTTGACATGCATTTCAGATTTGTTTTGTGAGTTCCATCTTAGAGATTTGGAGGGCACATTTGAGGGGTTCTCTCTCTTTTTTGACGGTCCAGTCATAGCACAACTGTTGTCAACCCATCATTGTCTTTGGAGCTTGATGATTTTCAGTTTCCACTAGATCCTAGATTGTCACTTTCATTAGTTGCCTGGGACTCTTGACTTGATTGTGGTATCATTTGACATCGACATGGAGAGACATGAGCAATTTTCAGAGACCATATTTCATGAGACTTCTTCCCTCATCTCTTGTTTTGGAGTTGAATTTTCTTCAACATTCACCAGTGAATTAGTTTCTTCCCAAGGAGAGGAATGTTGTTTGTAGGTATTGGATCCTCTTTGGTCTTCTTCTTCAAGCATTCACAATTGGCATAGGAGCTACTTAATTATTGGGGGGACATCTTGTTTCATTATTTCCCTCTTATGGGAGGCTATTGATTGTATATTTGTGATGGGTGCTGTATTTGGGGGGTCTTGATTCTTCCATCATTCCATCACTTGTACATGTTTTGTTTGCACACATTCTCACTTTTGGAGAGGAGTTTTTTTCCCATGAGGTTTTCTCCTTCACTCCACTTGAGATTTGTTTATACATGGGTACCTAACATGGCCTTGTAGTCAGGACCCATCTTTGCATCTATGCATTTTATTAGCTTCTCCCTAAGTTACACTTAAGGGTGGGTGTTAGTTTGAGTAGGGGTATTTCATATCTAGTTTGATATTTACTAGCTAGTTTCCACTTGTTGTGTGAATAATTCATATTATTTAACTATTTATTAGTTAAATAATATTCTCTCATATTCACATGTTAAGTTGACTTAGTGAGCCTTCTAGACGTTTCTAGTTGTTTCTAGTTGTTGATATTTGTCTTATAGTTGTCTTATCCTACACATGTGATCTAGTTGTCTCATGTCATAGGATTAAGACACTTGTCACATGACTACAACATCTTAGCTCTCATCCTTGCCTTTATAAGCAAGGATCTTTATGTACATTGTAACAGGAACAATTTTACATTCATTGATAGAATATAATTATTCTCTCATATTGTCTCTCTTGTGCTTTCATGAAGTCCTAGATCTTGGGTGGCTCCTATCATAGCCAACTCTTACAAAAATAAAAAAAATTGCTTCATTTTTTTGCCTTCACAGTGCCAAGATCATGCTCTAATACCACTTGTAATGAAACAAATTACACAATAGAAGAATATAATAGGAAATATGCTACAAATACTTGATAATAATAATATGCTACTTCGAGGGGGAAACCTCCAAAAGTCTCCAATGAAGGACACAATTCCTAATATGATGATAATGACTAACCTCTACCTCATATATATACCATATTCAAGCCTTGGATATCACCCATGCCTACTTAGATACCAAAATATATCACCTAGGCTAACCTAAATACCTATATAAGTCTATATTACTGATTATATAACTTAATTAAGAGTTAAGGTAGCCACAAGTTGACTACTCATAACCCTATACCAATGTAAGATTAAGGGCATATCAAATACTAATGCAGGAGCATCCTAGGTTGCAGAGCAATCTTGCATCAACCAAAAACATTTGCATTCTTTCTTTTCTTTCATTTTCAGTTCAGTTCAGTCAGATGCAGTTTTCAGCATTTTGTATCGCATTTCACCGCATCTTCATATCAAAGCTCATGGAGCAGGACTAAGCATCTACATATCATCATCTACATCATATTCAAATTTCAAGTCATTTGGATTTGTCTGCTAAAAGTTATCACTATCAGAAGATCATCAGTTTTCTCATAACAGAGCATTCAGATAGTCAGTTGAAGGAGAAGGTTTGCAGAGCACTTCTGTGACTTGCAAAGCCTAATGAAACATCATACACAACACATATTGACCAGATAGACCTTCCTTGAGGTCCGCACCAAGTTTCATCCATTTGTGGAGCATTACCAGTTGTTTAAGGCCGACTTACTTGTTTCTACACGTTACATCCTTCTTTGGAGTTTGTAACATCTTTTGTGGCCGACGCGGAGGATTTCTTGAGCTTGGAGATGATATATATAGATCTCTTAGATGCATTAGGAAGTCAGTAGTTGACAGAATTCCATTATGTAGTTTAGAGTTATAGATTTTCTTTCTGGAAGGCACTTTAATGACATATCTTGCATATTTGTTGTAACCCAGAAAGCATGCCTGTGAGCCCTTTGATTGTAGCCTACATGTTGCCAGCATATAAGCATTCTGAATATATGATATATTGAGCATTTGAATCTTCCATTGCATTCTATGATTGTGTTGTTTCCATTGTGTTTACTCTAGCTGCATGGTTTGGACAGTTCATTCTATGAACCCTCCGACCGTGACTGCACCAAATACTCACCCTATAAACCAAAGATCATCTATCTAAAATTTATAGATCATAACCAATAACTCAACCAAGAAATCTAAGGGCTCTCTATGGCAACAAGCTATCCACATCCTCAAAAAATATGAAGGTAACCATATTTTATCAATATATCAAAAAATTTCAAAAAACTCTCATTGCTCATTTGTAGAAGGAAGAAAGAGCTTCTTAGGACACCAACATGCACCACATAAGATCATTAATCACAAATTGATAGATCCAAATCACTGACAAATCTCCTATTAAAAGTGATCCAAAGCTATCCACAACATCATGATAAACATCTCCATGATAGATTTAAAGGCTCAACCATGTTATGCTGAAATTCTAATTGTGTCTATAAGAGATTACATGGCATCATTGTCACCATCTTCAACCTAGAAGACAATCGACCACCACCAACTATGTTCCTACACAAATCTCTCACTAGACTATAATTTGAATCCTCTCATGACAACACAATTCACCACTATAGGTTCCCAAGAACTACTACCTATTATCTAGTCTCTATGCAAATCAACATACTAATGCACCATGATAGCCAAAAAACCAACAAATTAGAATCCACAACTCTATGGTACCCATAAATAGCACACATGTGATCTCCAAAGGTGACAAAAAGTATGGCTAGTGCTCCTACTATAACCAAATAAAAAACCCCAAACATCATAGATGCCACAAAAGTGCAACACAGATCCACCAAAATAATGTAGACACCCAAACATGTAGATTGAACTATGCATCAACAACAATAGGACAAAGACAACATGTAGATTCCCACAACACAAACATTAAATCAAAAATGTTACAAATCCACAATGTGGAACAAATGCTATTTAGAAACCCAACAAGAAGCACCACATAAATGTTGAGTAACCTATTACCTTCCAACACACTTGCACCATGAAATCCACAACCAACTTCCTCTAACCACGCTTGAAGCATGCATGCAAATCTGCAACATGTCTCTCATTTAGACAACCCTTCGAATTTGCATTTCAGATAACATTCTTCCACAAATCTACAAAAGCACATATTTTGATCAAATGTAAAACCTAGAAAACCATACATATAAGTCCAAATCTATTAGCACATGTAGACCCAAAACTCTATAAATCTGCAACATGCAAGAGCATGCAAATAAAAAACATGACTATGCAACACACACAATATACAACTGATAAAACCACACTTGCAACAACATGCAACTAATGAATCCACATATGTAACTAAATGCCACATGTATTCATCCATGTAGATCCAAAATAACATAAATCTACAACATGCAACAATAAATGCACATGTACAACTTGTGTATCCATCCATGCAACCATATGGGCTAATCATCTTTTGCTTTCTGACATGACCCAGGGATGAAATCAAACATCCATCGTAAGCACTCCAAACTCCATGAGACCAGAGGGAAAACCCACACTATCAAATATAAGCTCTAGGCTAAAAACACCATATGACCAACTCGAAGATCCTCCACCTTCTCCATTTTATAAGTGCTTTCCATAATTGTTTTCCTAAAAAATAAGATCCATTGCAAAACTCCCACACAAATAAGGATTAAAATCACAAGGAAGACAAACACTTCTATAACCAAGACCATGGCTTTGATACCAAATGTTAGGAAAATATGTTTGCAAAACACTAGCACCTTAAATCAAGGCAAAGCTTGGATAATAAATATCTAGATACTTTCTACATTAACCCTACGAGGAAAGAAGTACAAGTATTCAATCTAAGAAAATTTTAGTAACATTTTGGCATGTGAAACAACACTTAGAAAAGAACATAAATGAGAGAAGAAGAATAGAACAACCATAGACAAGAGTGACATATATATGCCTTGGGAAAACCCTTTCAGAAAAAAACTAACCTCCAAAGCACACACACCCAATGTATTATTTAACAACAATGTTACAATACATTCATAGAGCCACCATGCTTCAATGAGATCAACTTTGTTCAATCCTAAAGGAAAACCAACAACATAACCCTAAAAGAAACAATGCATAACATCTCCATCTTAAGCCCACAATATATAAACTTAAGGAGGCCTGGAAAACCACCAAAATACAATATCATGGGCCCAAAAATGGCCAAAAATACCATGGTAAAAATTCTCATGACCTACTACAAAAGGGTGACCTCCAAAATAGAATGTAACTCTTCACACATGCATCTTTGACTATTAAGACCATAATGGAAAAATGTAACTTCCAAGAAATACCCCATGAAGCACTAATTACATCTTACACCCACTAATAAAGGAAGATGCTCCTAAAATTCCACTATGTAACCCTCTCGTCAATGCTTCATTATGATTTTTTTTTCTAAATCCTCAAAGAATAATAAAATAATTACATATCTCTCCACCCTTACATGGGCATCACATTTTTCCCACTCTCTAATTCTTAGAGATGCATACATAATTAACTATCTATGAACAATTAAGTTAAAATAAACCTTATGATATACAAGGTGAATAATACACCTAATCCTAACAAAAAGGATTGTTTTCCTTCTATATTTTAATTCAGGGAAAGCAAATTTTGAAGCTAGGTATTACACACAAATCTTTGCATACTTTCAAAGGTTTTCTGTTCTAAATATTCAAGCAAGATGGATGCCAATTCTCCCATTAGTTTTGACTTCAAGGAGTTTGATCTTATAGTGGTCAAGAGGAATAACAAAGAGATTAAGGAAAGAGTGAATGAGCTAAAAGTGGACAAATTGAGCCTAAGGAAGATGCTTGATAACTTATTTTATCTTATGTTATTATGGTATCCAACATAAATTGGAAAAGATTGAGAACTTGTTGCAAGAAACTTATCACCATTTGAAGAGCATAGATTGAGAAGGGTGAGTGAGGAAAAAATGTCTAAACTACCCATAGGTTATCTATAGGTCAAGAGGAATAACATTTTGTTGTTATAAAAAATATAAAGGATAATCATAAGAAGATTATTCTAAGACTCTTTAACATACACTTGTAGGTTGTAATTTACTAATCTATTATAGAGACCTATAGCTATAAAAAAAACAGATTAGCACCAAGAGTCATTAATGACTAAAAATTGGATTACTCTTGTGCTATTTAAGGTTTAAACTTATTTTACAGCAAATATTTCTTTTAAATCTATCTTGCAATATTTGAAGGGAAACACCCTCCTCCCCAACTAAGTTTAACAAATATTAAGTGTAGAGAAGATTGTAACTACTCCTATCAATTGACCCAAATAGCTTGTGGTTCCATTATAAGACCCACTTGAATTTAACCTAATTTGTATCCCTAGCATTAAGATTTTAACCCTTTAGAATCACAAGGAACAAATTTTGGGAGGACCAACGCTCTCATTAAAAGAGACTAAATTCTTAAATGATCATGTGTTAAATGCTTTTGGTTAAGCTTGTAAAAATAATGATATAGGGTCTCTTCCTTACCTTCATGTTCTTAAATTAAAAGGTTAAATTTTGTTGACAAATATATTAAATGTTGATTTGATTAGAATTAGTTAGTTCATGAGTGCATATTCTTTGTTTAATACCATATTCTCATTACCCATGAAGGGTTATGTGCATCTCTCTTTCATCTAGATCCATCTTGGAATGAGTCTTCTTTAAGGAAAAAATCCATTGGGTGTTGTGTGTGATGGTGTCCACACGCTTGGTTTGTAGTCTTCTATCACATAGGGTGTACCACATGGAATGCATGTCACCCATAACATCCTCTTGTCGTTTTATCCTTACCTTCTCGAATGCACATTGACATGTACTCATGTATGTCATTAGCACTAGGTGGCATTGCAATGACAATGACACCTAGTGCACATGACACATTGCTATTATAGTGATTCTTTTTGTTCAAAACAAATATAGTTGTGTTTTGTTGAGTTTTTTCAATGGTTAAAAATGGACAAATTACACCAATCATCCCCTAATCTCCCTTTGAGAATAAGTCTCTATTTGAATCCTACAATGGCGAGAAAAGTCAATAAAAGAATAGAATGGTTGAAAATTTAAATGAGAACACTCATATTGATGGGGAAGAGGAAACGTTTGATCACAAATCCCATGTTGTGTTGATGGATAAGCAATACATTTCTTTGATTGCACATATGTTATATTTCAACCTTGTGCATTTGGCTAGTGATGGAAACCCTACACACTTGGTTGATGCTTTACACAATTTCCTAATTAGTATGCCACATGTCTTAGAGATGCTTAAACACATAGGTGAAAGGATTGATTTTCATCAACTTCTTTGAATGTTTTGTCATCCTCCCTCTTATCCAAGCCTCATCTTCATTTGTGTCTCCTAATTTTACTCTTCAATATGGTATGCCATTGGTTCCTCCTCCCACTTCTGAAATATATCCTTTCCTTGTCCCCACTTCTCACCTTGAGCCTATTAGGTATGTACCTCCACTTTCATTTGCTTCTTTTATTAGGTATTAATTATGGGAGAAAACATTTAGTGGCTCCCCTAGTCAAAATTTGAAGATTTATACAAATTCTTTTTCTTCTCGTGATCAAGCTAATAATGATGATTTATTTGAGGATGGTCATGAGATACATGAGCCTATGGATATTGATGAAGTACATGACCATATGGATATTGATGATTTATATGAGCTTGTGGTAATGGTTTTGATATTGATTTACATGCACATGAGGATCAATTTGTGGGTATGCTTCATGATAGAGGTGCTTCTTTTTCTCCTACACCATTGATTACACTTTTAGATGATGAGATCCTAAAATAATAACTATTATGGCCCATTGTATTTTAGTGGATATGTATGTGGCAAGCATTTTATTTGTATACTTATTGATCTATCTAATCAACACAATATATGCACATAGGAAATTTTATTTAATCATCATATTAATCAACAAACTTATGCACATTCATGAATTTCCTTGAATGTGATAAATATAATTTTGATTGAGTGTATCATTTTTCCTTTAGAGGTGGCTGTGAAAGACGTGCTAGTTTTATGCCATGTTATTCATTATTCAAATAAATTTTATTTTTCACTTGGTAGGACATGTATAGAGCAATGTAAGGTAGTACCATATGTGTTACATCAATGTATGAAGTATGTTTATAAAGGAAAACTTGTTACCATTCACAAAGATCCATATGAGCTTGTTTCAGAGTTGAGTCACTTTAAATTAAATACATATGTGAAAACATTAAAGGAGTATCCATATAAGAGAAAAGATCTTGTTCACAATTTTTATAAAATCTATAAGGAAGTACAAAAAGGAAAACAAGCAATACATGAGGCCACAAGAACTTATAAGAATAGAATAAAAAATTACTCACTTGTCTTCATCTTATAAATCAATTGAAGAAAATATACATACAAGGCACATGTTAGCTCAAGTGGCACATCCTACAAAAACTAAGCATGATGGTTATGATATATGTGAGCCTAACCATGATACAAAGGATCAATTATCTCCACACATACCAAATAAAATAATTATGAATGATATATATAGTTTCTTCATCTTCAAAGGTTCCTCAAAATTGAGTAGCAACGAAAAATTCCAATGAATTAAGAAAGTTTAAAATCTAGTGTATGGAACCTCCTTCAAGAAAGCAAGAGCAATGGTAAAGAAAAGAAAATTTAGAAATTGAGCCTCTTTCAAACATATTTTTCAAAAGAACTATTTTGCGTAATGATGAAAGAATACTACTTTATAATTTTGAGATAGAACATGTGGATTTTATCATGATTGTAATAGGGATGATCTATTGAGGAAGATTCTTCCCATATTATTAGTTGAGACTTTGAATAATTAGGTTTTATTTTATACATATATGTATATGATTATCTTTGCTTTTGCACTATGCTATTTATATGTCCTTAGTTAGGATATGGATGATGCAAAGACACCTTTAGTCTAGTGCATTTTCAAATGAGTGACTAGGAAAATGTTTTGTGTGTTTCTTTGTCACTTCTTCCTTGTAGGTGTTTCTTCTTGTGTTTTTCCTTTGGATGTGAGATGATGTAAATCATGGAGTGCTTGACAACCACTCTCATCATATTGACCATAAATATAACTTCTTTTACTTTGTGTGTTGACTTTGACCTTTTGATCAAGGCATGTTTATTGTGCTCCATCATATCTTCTATTGTCTTCTTACCTTTTGACTCTATCCCATTTGATTTCAAGCCAATGTTTGTTGTGAGTCTCATTTTCTCATGTTCTCATTCTTATTTCACCTCATATATTATGTTTTCTATCTTGGTTCATGTATTTTATATGTTGTGTTATGTTTCCTCACTTGAGAGCATCTCCTTTATGTCATTTGTCATGTTCTCCTTTGATGATGTTATACTTACATGTTGATCTTGTTGTCACATGCTTATTATGTTCACATCTTATAGATTATCATTATTATCTTATGCTTATATGTTTACACACTTATATAATTTTATCTTATGATGCTTACATGATTTTATCTTATGATGCTTACATATCCTTATTGTTACATGCTTATCTTGTAGTTTAAAATGATTATCATATAGGTACCATGTTTATGCTTATCATACTTATATATTATGACACAAGTATCTACGCTTACATGATCTTATCTAGCACTTTAATTTTATCACTTGATTATTGTCCTTCACATTGGTGGCAATATTGGGGGCACCTTGTTTCCCCTCCTTACACATGATTTCATGATTACATATTATTAGCCTATCATAGGATTGTCATATGATGTTATCAATGACATAAGTATTACATGTTTATTGAATTTTTAATGATAGTATGTTTTTCTCCTCTCTTCCAATTCCTTGCATCCTTTATATGCAACCAATTGGAGGGGTCATATTATTATCACTAACATTTATTTGATAACTATGATTATAGTGACAACTTCATGCTCTTCATGGATTATTTCCCATTACAAGTTCAAGCTCATTTTTATGGCTCTCACTGTGCCCAATGGATATGGATCCTATCATGCCCAACACATATTTATTTTTTCTTGTTTGTTGACATTGCCAAGTAATTGTTGTGTGTGCCTATTTTAAATAAATTTCAGATGCACTACTCATTAAAATGTTTTGTGCTTGCAAGTTTCAAGATGGAGCATTTATTACGACGAGTATGCTTGAAATTATCATCCTTATCTATCCTTTTTACGAGTGTATAAATATTTTCTTTCATATTGACTGCTTGTTTACTTTGACATGCATCTTTATAGTAAGAGCTCCCCTTTTAACTTCACATAAACAATTATGAAGGAAAATCTCAAGGGCCTCGTGATTATAGTCTATTTCCCGTGATGTCTTAACACGATATCTTTTTATTAATGATTTTATTTCGAGTTAAAAAGGTCTTTCCCGTTTAATGACGGTTAGTCAATTGTACGTTAATAGCATTTCGTATGACACGGCCGTCGTACCTTTTTGGTCCAATGTTTGCCATAACCACTATCTTGTACGTTCTATTTTCATGTCGTTTGATTCGCCCCCTTCATAAATCGTACCCATTCTTCAATTTCATGTTTTTCAGTCGAATTGCCTATAAAATCGCTCAAATAACTCTTGTACGGGAGGTCTCAGCTATACTCTCCAAGTTTTTGGGAATGAATCGACGTCTCATTATTTCGGTTATCTGAGTTCTTTTGGTAAGATTAGCAATTGTGTCATTTGAGGGTGTAATGGTTATATTGATAGACAAATTTGAAATAGGCATGAGTTTTCCATAGTCCATTACAATAATGTGAGAGTGCTTCTGATTCAACTGTGTATGTTTTTGCTTCGACATTTCGCATCATTCTTTAATGATCCTTCATTAGGGAGAGGAGAGTTATGGTTTAGATAGCTTTTTAAAAAAGAAGAAGAGAGGAGGTTATCAAAGGAACAAAAAATGAAGGGCAGGAGAGGAGGCAAGGAAATAAAAAATAAAACAGAAAATATGAGATGCAGAAGTGTAATTAAAGAAGACAAATTTGAAGTCAAAATAGTTAGGCACTTATGTAATTCAGTGTATACAAAAAATAATTATGCACTTATGTCATTTAGTAAATACATATTTTAAATTATAAATTCATTTGTCCCATTTATTTGTAAAATACTAACTCAATTACTATTGCAAATTATGATTCATTTAAGAGTAAAAAGTGAAGTGAAAATAAAAAGGTCTTCATATGTGAAACAAAGTAAAATTCTCTTCCATCATTATTTCATCATTATTTCATGTTACTTGAGTTAATACAAACATAGAAAAACAATTCTTCCCTTCTCTAAACTCATTTTCTTTACCATTTCATGTCACTTGCCTTTTTTACATGATTATAATAAATGTAGGTATTCCTCTCTCTGTTCCATTTCTTATCATTTCACTTCATTCTTCGATTTAGCTTGAGTAGAATATGTTGTGTATGATGACATACCATCATTTAAGCCTAGAACTTCCTTGTATCTCAAATCAATAACCATGGGAGAGGTCAAACTCAACATGAATTAGAAAAATAATTATAAACAAACCCAAAACCTTGTATGTTTTTTAGTTTTTTGAGTTCAGTATTTGTTAAGATATTTCATAAAATCTCAAAATTTAAAAGCCACAACAAATAATTATATCTTAAAATCTCAAAATTTAAGAACCAAAACAAATAATGGCTATTTTTTAATGATACTTTTAAATTACTTGAAATATTCTCTCCATTAAAATGGACAATGGACAAATGATACTGCCAGAACTTGAAACTCCTAACGACAAAATGACCCTGTCAATGAATTTGAGTATTAGTAAGGGGTTAATATTAGGCATTCACAAATTTGTAACATGTTATAAATAAACATTTCTTGAAAAAGTTTCACTTTGCCATTCTTGAAACATTTTGTTAAATCCTTTATCTTGCTACACCATCTTTGAATCTTGCTACATCAACCTTGTACAACTTGATCAAACTACAAAAGAAATTGGTAAGGGGTTAGTATTAGACATTTACATATTTATAAAATATCATTATAAATAAATATTTCTCATTATAAATAAACATTTCTTCGCAATCTTGATACATATTGTTGTAAAGGTGTCTACATCAGTGGCAATCTAATTATATTTCTATCTAAATGAGATTTTGCTAATAATTGTAACAAACTAATGGGATTAAATGAGAAGTGTTTTTGACAAAGCCATAATTGTGAGAGATTCCTCCAAAATCAATAATAAAACCCCAAAATATGCCCAACACAAACACAACTCCTAACCAAAACAAAACATAATCCCCCATCCATTATCCTCCTTAATCCACATCATAATCCAATTATCGAACTTAAGCCAATCCTTCATCACCATCTTAATCCAGTCCCTTTATCCACCTACTCCTATTTCAACAAAATCCTAATCTAATCCATTTATCCCTCATCCACAACCAATCATCCATTATCCATCTATCCATTTCAATCAACATCCTTAATAAAAAATCATCCTTTAAAAATCCAAATTTGGTTAAGGATTTAACCTCCTTCATACCCCTTTCAATTTCATCCAAAATCTAATCATAATATACCCAAATCATCATCAAAATCCTTCACCCAAAGATCCTAGCCCTAATCCATTATCATCCTTTTCACATCCAATAAAAAATCAAGACCTTATGTTGATAGGACTATTATCCTTAATCCAAACTTACTTAAGAACGTAAGGCTATCTTAAGTGTAGTTATCAGATCTCATCCATTCTTGCTTAAGAACTTTGTCTATCTTAAGTAGAAGTCACATCAATCCAAACAACCCTCTTACTTAAGAACGTTAGTCTATCTTAAGTATAGAGAAGCATCCCTCATTCAATCAAATAAATTACTTTAAGGTCTTGACATTTGATCCCCAATCATCCATCATCCTATATCTTCCAAAACACCATCCACATCCAATCAAGATCTCCATCTAAGCCTAATCCTAATCTAACATCTAGAAGCATCATGAGCTAGTTTGACAAAATGGTTATGGAAGTTAAAGCATCTAGGTCAAACCCCATTCCTCAAACCATATCTCCAATCCAACGCATATCACTATCATATCAACCTAATCCATGCACATATCCTAGTGAACCTTATGATTTGGCTAGAGCTAGCACTAGCTATCCTATAGGCTCACATCAAACATCCCTCAACAATCATTATGGTACCTTTGATCAAGGGAACACTAGCCTAGTACAAAATCTTACAAAACAATGTGTTAGGTCTCAAAAATGCAGGTTGCAAACCATAAGAGGATGCCAGGCTCTATGGTCAGGTTTGCAATGTTTTTGGCCAATGAAACGGAGCAACCCTATTTGGTTTTGGACTCCCTACTCTTTAGGTTCTGCTGGACCTAGGTGAGTGTACCCTAATAATTAAGCAGATTATGAACTTTAAAGGTTTGTTGATAATGACAATCTATTTCTAAATGGCATGCGAATGTGAAATAGATGCAAAGCTAGCAATTAATCTTACTACTAATGTTTGGAATTTTGAATTATGTGAATAAGGTTTTGAAATGTTTTGTTTTATAGTGAATATGACCAGTGCTTTCTATCAAATTTGGGCAATAGAGTCAAGATGTGTATGATAGGTGTGTCCTCCCTCCTGGCTTAACTCAAATTATTTAGCACTTTTCAATTGTTTATACCTTGTATAAACGTGCAAGGTTGTCAGTTACCAAGCTCTTCTTACAAATCCCAATGATATTTTCCTAGGTTACTGTGATGTTTGAAAGGACTTTTAATTCTGGTGTGAAGGAAACCAATTAAGATAATACATTCAAAAAGGACTTTAATTCTGGGTAGAAACCTATTTAAATTTGATTCCTTAAAAATATTTTTAATTCTCTCCTCACAGAAACCAATCAAGGGAATCACACAAGTGCAATAAATGTACCCTAATAAATTATGTATATCTTTGATATTTTCAATTTAAATAACAAAGGAAAACCATTCTAGAGACAACACAGATAACATATATGAATAAATATCAACAAATAATTGAACACCAAAATGTTGGACACCATATTATAATATTCTTTCTTCGTTCAATTTGCTTCAGAAGATTTTACAATGTGTATCAGAAGTCTTCATTTTGATATTTTTTATTTTCTACCTAACCCTAATGCTTGCTCCTCCTACTGTTGATTGATTCTCTTATCTTTTTTATTTTTCTCTTTCATATATACTTTGTATTTTTAGGGTTATGACCCTTCACATTCATTTGGTGCGACTTTTCATTTGCCGTGAAAGATAATAATTTTGCTAATACAAAATATTTTGCAAAACATTAGTCTTCTGTTTGTCTTTCTTCACAAAAATTTTAATTATCTTCCATCATCCTGGTGATTAATTTTGCACTTTTATATTTTCACCCAATTTGGAAAATATAACCTTCGGGTAAGAAATAATTATCCCCTCCATGATTTCCTTGGTGAAAATGTTTTTCTGGCTATTATATGCACTTTCACAAAAAGTATTTTTAGGTAAAATAATTACCCGCTCCCCTAGTAGAAATATTTCACATCTTGGTGAAAATACTTTACAATTTCATACATTTATTTTAACATTTTTTTCCATGGCATACAATTTACATTTCTTCAACATCAGTAAATTTAATAAAGTTTTTTCCCCAAAAAATATTTACCAATCTTTAATGGAATAACACTTTGCCCCATGCTCCCATTGTGATTTTGTCTTCTGCCCTCGCTATATTGCTATATCGCTATATCGAAGGGACTGGAAAATCAGTCACTTTGATATTAATAAGTTCGTTCGATAATCCTCAAACCGTTCATATGCTATTTTATTTTTCGGGACATCGAAGAGACCTCCAGATTATTCACTTAGATCTTTGTTTTTCTTACCAATAAATATCTACTTCATATTTTGCATCACTGGTTTTAGGGTTCATGCTGGTGATGTAGGGAATGCGGGAGGTATTAATGTTATCTACTCTCAACTTTCTTGGTGCAAACATTTCACATCTTAGTGAAAATATTTTATCTTTGTGTTTTATATTATTAATCATATCCCCCAAAATAGTATTCATGCCATGATTATTATATCTTCATTTTGTATTGTTTCTGTCTCATCGGAGGGACTTCAAAACATGTGTTCCCGATATGCCATAGTCTCTCCGATAATGTTTTATGTTCCTTCCTACAGATCGAAGGGACTTTAAAATATGTCCTCCCAACATGGTGTAGTCTTACCGATAAACTTTTACGCTATTCAATGGAGATCACTTCATCGAAGGGACTTAAAACCTTGTCTTCCTGATATGCTATAGTTTCTTCGATATAGGGTTTCATATGCATTTTCACCTTTGCCCTAACTACAACCTTATTCCAAAGCTTCTGTTTCGGTACGGGCATGAGCATGTTGGCAAAGGTTATGAAATCTGGCTTCATGTGCCTTCTCTATGCTTTCATATTTTGCATACACCCTACCAACATTTCCAACTATAATATTTGACAAAAATTCCCATCCTCCAGACTTTGATAGATATCTATATCTTGTGGGTATCTTGGCAAATGTGGATCTATTAGGTTGGAGATTTGTTCACCGCACTTTGGTGAAATGGTGAGACTACTCTGGAGGAGGGTACCTATGCCTTCTGTATGATGCAATAATTGAAGCTATATAGAAGATCCTTCAAAGTGGAGGCAATTGTGTGCAACAAACATAATATGCAGCACCTGCTTCAATAGACCCTTTCTACATAACGCCATGAGATTGAGATGAGCGGTGGATAACAATAACATTTTCCTTTTTTGTTTTAGGCACAACCAAAAGTAAGGGATGCTAATGGAGGCTGTGGGATTTGGCTTTACGCCTTCCAATTGCATTTGCTTAAAAGTATTCAAGATGTTTTCAACAAAGCCATTGTGTGCATGTGCCGTAATCATTGCAGTCCATGAGACCGTATCTCGTCATGGCATTTCTTTGAAAATACTTGTGGCCTCATCAAGATCACCATTTTGTGCATATCCTGTAATCAGGGTGGTCCATGAGACCACATTTGCATTATGTATTCTCTCAAACAATTGGTGTGCCTTCTGCATATGATAGAGGAGAGATCTAGTATGCCCATCGACACCATTTTAGAGTTAAAGTTGCATGAAGAAACCTCAATTTTATATCCCTTCTTTTAAAATAGTATCCATTCATTCCAATTTCCCATTAGGTATTTTACTTCTTCCATCTGAGTCACTCACATTTCATTAGGTAAGGGTAATTTAAATTTCTATGTGTGTTGTATCTAGAGCCCCTTACCAGTACCTTGTGAGATTTCTTCATAATGGGATTCCTAACAAAAAGTGGATCAACAATTAGTTAAATAGCTTCTCTTCTGCTAGAAAAATGTGTCAACCAGGTATCCCAAATACAAGATAAATGAACGCAAGAGATCACTCCCTCCCCTCCAAGCAATAGCGATAGAGGAAATTTTTGAAACATAGCCAAGAGGAATAATTTTTTTGAAATTTGTAGCTTTGGTTGATAACTCACGGGACTCTATCACACATTCGGTTTATACCTTGAATGATCTTTTATTTTCCTTATAAAATTGGACTATGTTTTCACCATATCCAACCTCCTGACCCAACTAGATAGAAGCTTCCTCAAATTGTGTGACACATGCCAAGTCCCCTTGTGGGCCTGACTAATTTTTTTTTTCGTTTTGAAACAAGTTTCATCCTTAATTGACCTAAAGCTGCATCTATATGCTTTTGATGTGAAAAATGAAATAGGTAACCATCAGAACTCATTTTCTGGCACTTTTGCACTGTGATCAAAACAAGCCAAATAGTCTCCAGAATCGCCCTGGAAAACTAGTCAAATCATCTCATGGAGTCATGAAAATGCACAGGCATGTAGACATTTGAACCAAGAATTCATAGGAACAAACAATTTGGCAAGACCCATCTTAATGTGCAAAATATTCAACGCCAAAGTAGCTCACTTAGCCTTTTCTGGATCTGCATCTGTAAAAAATGAATTAGGGCTCACCAAGTTACCATCTCGAAAAAATATTAAATCATCTCCTGGGAAGCTGCCACTTGGGGAAATAGTTTATTTAGGCTCCATGAGCATGTGTGCAAAGGGGTTTCTTTCCAATCCACTTCTTTCATGAAATATTAAAAGCCAAAGTTGACCCCCTGAAACTTTTCTGGAAATGCAGTCTTCAAAATAGTGAAAATTCCATTTGCTTTTGATTTTGAAAAAATAGCAAATGAAATGTCGGGGTTTTAAAAACTGGCATGAAAGTACATTAACATGGGGCAAATTTGCGACACCAATTAGTTTTCCATGAAAATCATCCAGTTGCTAGATATTGGCTTTCAAAGTTGACCCCCTGGGCAGATTTAACACTGCAAATAGTAAAACTGTCTAGAACTCCTCAATTTGGTGCTTCGAATCCTTGTCAAATCAGATCAGGGGGAGCTAAAATTAGGTGGACACACTTACATATGGTAGATAAACATGTTTGTAAAGTTATTTGGCATGAAACTGAATGGGCTTTCAGTTATGATTTTTCAAAGTAGGCTCTTGGGACATATTGTGCAGGTGCATTTCTGAGTGCTGCAATCAAATTTTTCATCATGGGAACCTAAAATTTTGCCAAAAATTGTAGGAAATTTTAGGTCCTAACATAATGTCTCGCTGAACTCAAAATCTTAGGTGCCCAATATTTAGCTATAAATCCTCCACCTCTCAATCCATCAATCCCTATAGTTCCTCCATCACAATATCCCTCCAACCTTATTAATCCTAATCCATTAGCCTACATACCTCCTTATCGACCAATCCCTTCAATTCCTCCATCACAATATCCCTCCAACCCTCCTAATCCTAGTCCATTAGCCCACATACCTTATAGTCCACCAATCCCTTCAATCCCTCCATCACATTATTTCTCCAACCCCCCATTAAAGGAACCCAAAGAAATGGATTTATAGAAATTGGTCCAAGCAAACCTCATTAAACTCCCATAAGAAAACAATACGAGGATAACCCATTCAAGCCCCCTTGGTTTAAAGATCATGAATATTGTGAATACCATAGGGTAAAAGGCCATAAAACAACCGATTGCATAAAACATAAGACTTGCATCCAAGATCTCATTGACTATGGTGAGATTATGATTAATGATCCCCACACCAACTCCTCATATCAACCCAAACTATCCTTTTTTAGATGGTGTCCAAGGACTATTAGCAAGGAATCAAAAACCATCATCCACTCCAATGCCTATCCTTGAAACTATTAAAGAGCCTTCAATAACCATGTTTATGCCTCCAATACCATCATGTAGTCCAAAACCTATCAAGCCTATTGAAGAATCTCGTACCTGTTATATATGAAAAAGAGAAGACGAGAATGAATGATTTTAAAGTGTATCAAATCAAACCCTCCTTTCACAATAACATTCGAGGACAAAACCAAGCCAAGTCACTACAAGATGGATGAAGACTCAACTGTTAATTTTGTGCTCAGGAGTGTTATGGAAAAAATAGATTAGATCAAGAGATTTATATAACCCTAGGTTAAATAGGCCTCAAACCTTAATTATGATGCAATCAGGTATAAACAGACAGAATGCTACAGAAAACCAAACAGGAAGATACTCAGGGATGATCAGAAACATACCAGAAGTTGAGTTTTCAGAAATGAAACCCTAGCGGATTGCAAGCCGAGTGCCCAAGTCTAATAGGGTAGAATTTCTGGAGATTCTGAGCAGAGAGGTGTAGCAGACTATATCCTGATCCTAAGTCTGGAGCCAAACTTGTCGGGAGGACTACGAGGTGGGTGCCGTAGTCTAGGAGGGAGGAATATTCACAAGATTCTTTCAGATCCCAAAACCTTATCCTTCAAACAACTTCTATGTACCTGCACTTTTCCAACTCCCCCACCTGTAATCTACACACACAAAGAAAAGGGTTTAGGGGTTGCGGTGTTTAGGAGCCTGCCTCGGTCAAGCCTCAGAAGGACATTCAAGTCTTCCAACACCTTTGTTAGATAGAGTGCATGCCCAAGAAGGGTAGAGGTCGAATCCAATGATGAAATGAAATTATTGAAACACAAATTGATGTCACCTTAGAGGTGAAGCCCTCACGGAGATGAAGATCTTTGAAACCATGAGGAGATGGATTGATGAAGTCAAATCTGCAATAAACAAACACAATAACAACACAATTCTGCTCTGAAACACATTGAAGGCTTTGAATGCTCTTTGCTCAATATCACAAGTTCACGTAATCCAACCCTCCCATAAATGAATACATAAATCTATTTAAATAAATATGATTTTCGGCTAACATTTGTAAATTAAATAAAGAGAGTTGATAAAGGGAAACCTTTTGAGAGGGCCCAAGCCAACATGCTTTAATTTCCATCCTGACAAATCAAGCCCAAGGCCCTTTTTGGTCATGCTTAAGGATTAAAATGGGCCCCTTAGTCCCATTTGACATGGGTTTTGGGAGAAATTGCTCCGGGATGAGTATTTAACTTGCAAAGTGTTAACACGGCGACCTAGGAGCTAAACTAGGAGGTAAAAAGGCATAGGGAAACTTTTTACTCCATAACATTTATCCCCCACTTTAATGTATGTATGATCTTATGATTCCATACACGCATTAATGCACAGTTGAAACACATCAAACACACCAGGCACATAGAGCTAAAGCATACCCAAAGGTTGAAGGACTATTTCTAGCCCCAATCTCAGGTAGGCACTAGAAAACACATGAGAGTTACACAAGACACAAGGAAGGCAATAAGAATCACACAAGACATGGAAAATATAGTGAAGCATGCAACACACGAAGAAGACATGAGAGCAGTCACACAATACACAAAGTATACATTGATTTAACAACTAAACAAATCCTAAATTAGGGGGGCAGAGGGAGCTCATTGCTACATGCCTTTAGACCACCAAAAAACTCAAAACAAAACCCAAAATGTGGAGGGAGCTCATTGATACACACCTTTAGACCACACCAGGGGGAAGACACACTAAACAAAAACCCAAATGTGGAAAGAGCTCATCGTTATGCACCTTTAGACCACACTCGGGGGAAGGCACAACAAACACATAAGGAAGACACACGGAATACACAAGCGTCACATAGTATGTCATAGACATACTATACATCTTATACATGACAAACATGAGTGATGGGAAGGAGCTTATTGTTAAGTCCCACCATCTAAAACATATTTTAGGCACACTTGGCAGTTGAGCTACACTACCACAACTGCCAAAAACATGCTTAAGGGTGAATGACTCAAGATCCAACCCCGCCTCATGATGAGGACTTTGTATAAAAGAACGTGCACTAGCTCAAGAGATATGCCATCTTGCCTTGCGATGAGGGCTTTTTGCCTAAAAGGATGTGCACTAGATCAAGAGATACACCATCCCGCCTCGTGATGAGGGATTTCAAACATGCTTTGTTAGTGTAAAAGTAATCAGACATATACCATTATATATGCCCCCACCTTAAGGTGGTTGATCCTGCTTGCTAGTATCAAGAACATTAAGGTAGAGTGAAAACACACAAGGGAACAAGAGCTTTCACAAAGCCCATGCATCTAAAGGTGACATGTGCCACGATCGCTGAATGTTCCCACAAACACATTGATATTAAGTTTGCTAAGATAATCCACAAGATATAAGCTTTGGTTAGAAAATATTACTCTAAGATTACAACTAAATCAATCATGAAAGCTGTGCATAAATCATATATTAGATCACATCAAAGACCAAGGCTACACTTGCATGTTCGGAACCGAGTATAGCCATTGGGCTATACTGCAAGTATCTCGGAACCAAGTGTAGCAACAAGGTGAGATACAAAACCAACCAAAGTGCGTTGAAGCAGATTGAGAGTATTGCAAATGTTTGTTACAAAGAAGTTTCACAACACGATACATCACATGGAGTGACTCTACTAGTCAAGCGTCAGATATATATATCAACCCCATCTTCATATATGGACTAGGTCCATTTTTTCTTTTCTTGCTGAAGGGGCACACGGTCCTTATCAGTATTTGTTTGTTTTCGTCATCCATTGACTAGATAGAGCCACATAAGAATGGAAACTGTTGGTGCCTGCATGAGCAATCAAGTTTTCAATAAAATATCCATGCAAACACCTTCCCAAAAAATCCAAAAAAGGTTCTAAGTCTTTGGGCCTCCTCAGCATTTTTCAGAATCAGAATCATATTTTCTTCAGAGAGGAGGTCATCATCATCATATTTCAAAGCATCATCCTGATATTCTTGCGGGGGGTGATATTTCATACATCGGGGTGATATTTTGCATATCAGAGGATGTGTGCAGGGAGTGCCATTGGGATGACTTGGTGCGTCAGGCAGATCGTGGGGCGTTGATCTGATGGGGTTTGTCTGGCCGATGACGAGTGGAGTGAGGTTTTCAAGAGAGTGGGCATCGGCGTGATCAATGCGGTCGGCGTAGGAGTTTCTTATCGCTCCGATGGTCTAGGTCTGGCCGACGGGGTATGATTCATTGGCGATCAGGGTGACATGTGTTATCGGCAGATGGATTTTCAGTAGCTCCGACGGTCTATGTCTTGCCGAAGGGTGTAGCAGTCGGTGAGAGTTGTGGAATCAGAATTGTGAGCTGGAGTTTGGCCGATGAGGTTGGTTTCCCTGATCGAGTCCTGATGTCAGCAGGAGTCAGGGCGATGGGCTATTGGCGGAGGGTTCGTGGGTCGAGCAGGGTAAAATGCTCGACACTTAGTGTAATCATGGCCATGCTTATAAAGTGCTAAAGGGGTCTCCGCAGGGTGCATGTGGGACAAATGGTTCCTGCATAATTTGAAATATCAGGGAGATGTATTTTGGCGGGAAGGTTTCAAACGCACTGTTGTTGCATTTCCCAGTGGCTGCGGTTGGTTGAAGCCTTTAATGGCAATTGTTGCGCGAGTATGGGCGATGGCATGAATGGTCAAACCACCCGTTTGAAGTTGTGGATTCCTAGGTGATGGCGCAAGGCTTGAGACCTCCCCTGTCTCCTCCCCTACTTGCTGCATTCATTTTTGATGAGCGCCATTTTTCTCATGTGTACTGTATCTGGCAAATTTTGAAATCTACCATGTAATTAATGCTGAGGACCTTCCTTGCTGTATTTAGCAGGTTGTGTTGCTCACTTTGACCATTGTTGAAAACTGGACACATCTGGCATTATAATAAGATACAACTGGTTTTGGTTGCTCTGTGCAGGAGATCTTGTGAGTTTATGAGTCATGTTTTATGTATTGTGCATAGATTTATTGGTTTCATGCTGTTTTAGATGAATAATGCTATACTGCATGTATTTTGTTACCTGTCTCATGTATTGAATATACTCTTCTTTTGAATCTGGATATCTAAGGGGTGTCTTGGGTTCTAGGATATAGGCTTACTATATTGAATGCTTGATCTCTTAACTTCTGCTCAAGGGGTAGATTAAAGTGTTTTCAGGTTAAGTGTTGAGGAGAATATATTGCAGTAAGGATATCATAAGTAGAGATAACTTAATACTCTATTTTGGGAGGTATTTGTAAGGCAGATATCACACAAATCCCCTTGAAATCCAGTCTTGGCATGTTTGTGTTGAACATTTACATGTGTATGTCTACTGAATCCAAGCCCTGAATAGGCACCAATCTAGCTCTGTGTTGAGGTTATACACTAGGTCCAGGTTTGCATCCAAACATAAAATCAAATTTAAACTTCCAAAACAACCATTAGGACTGTAGAAGTAGTTTAGGATCAAGATCCTCTGATTCACAACTGAACATAAGCCCAAAGCTAGCCCCTTTGCACTTATCCCACAGTTTTGGTCTTCATATAGGAGGATTTATCTGCTTTGTATCAACATCCCAACCCAACCCACAAGCATATTCTCATGGGTGTTGAATAGGGAATACCCCCCTAGGTTTTGCAGAGCCTGAAGAAGAAGAGGAGATAAAAATAGAGTCTACCTCCTACACTGTTGGCCCCTGGCCCGAGAATCCTGTTGATCAATGATGGCTACCTTGTAGGGATACTGGGAACAAGCATCTAGTTTGGGAAAAAACCAATAGAAACAATAAAAATGAGAGAGGAGACAAGGTGACTTAGGAACACCATGTAGGAGGATGCCCCTAAAACACCCTCTGCAACACTATGTCCCTAAGGCACAACACACAACAATAAAGAAAAGGAGAGAGGAGTATAGAAGAATTGAGAAACAAATAGAAGAATGTTACAACGGAGGCGGTCCCGTTGTATCCTTGACCTTACAAGAGTATCAAGGGTCATCCAAAGGGACCCAGACAAACATTTGGCACAACACGGGGGGACACAACATGATACATAAGAGAAGGCCACTCTTGAGAGCATCTTAGAAAGGTGCTACGTCAATTGTGGTTGAATGAGTGAGAAATACTTACCTGGATCATGTGGGATATTTCTTGGTAGACAATCCATGTCAATCATCGCAGGATATATCATATTTTGTATTGGACTAGTTGATATTGTATTAACATTAAGTTTAGGATGACGATAGGCTTTGGTGGGCTTCAAAGAATAGTATCCAATATCAACTGAGTAGTTAATTACTGCAGCTTGTAAAGGTACTCTGATTCTTGTTGGTTTATACCAAAACCATTGCCTATGTAGTCACAATTTTTGTACAAAATTTGAAATCCATGATGATAGAGAGAGTCCATCTCTTTAGAATATGGTGGAGCCTCATAAGTCTCGTATTATGTAGTATAAGTAAGAGTATTGTCTTTATTTTCTACTAAAGAAACTTTAGGTTTCTTAGGTATTTCCAAAGATTGTTTGGATGAGATCAAGGCAATTTTTGATGTGTCAGGATTAGGATTATTAAGTTTATATTCCCCCGTAAAGGAAGGAGTAAAATATAGTGAACCCTTATCGTCACCAAGAAGTGCATTTGATGGTGATGTTGAATCTTGCACAACATTATCTGCGGCAAGAGGTATTGATGATTCAACTTTTAAGTTATTGAGTCTTGTGATTGACAACTTGTTTTTGTGTTTCAATGTGTAAACAACTTTCTGGCTCCGGATCGACTTCGATGGTGTGAATTTTATTTTCATAAATAAACTTTATTGATCGATGAAGGGTAGACAAAACTGCCCCCATGGCATGAATCCACGGTCTACCCATAATGATGTTATATGAAAGTGCACTGGGCATGACATGAAAAAGGGTAGATAATGTCACGGCTCCAAATTTTACAGGTAAAGTTATGGTACCCAGGGATTGTCTACCAACATTATCAAAGCCATGAATGTTAAGCTTATCTAGTTTGATTAAAGAAGTGTCGATCTTGATTTTGTGTAACAAATTAACACCACAAATATTAAGAGTTGATCCATTGTCAATCATAAATCACTTTATCAACTTTTTGTTTATTGTGACAAAGATTAGAAGAGGATCATGTTGGTTTTGAACTTCAGTTGATGGTAATTCATGTTGTTGCAATAGAATATTTGTTTTTGTTGCATGCATACAATCTAATAGAGTTGTTACATCATTAGGCTTAACAACAGGTTGTACAATCACCTTTTGTAAAGCTTCCTGGAGCATTCCATGGTATGTAGGTGATGTTTGTATGAGTTCCCAAAGAGAGATCTTAGCAGGAGTAGCACGAAGCTGCTCAACATGATCATAATCTTGACCACAATTATGAGTAAGGTGAGGTGGTTGAGGAAGCATAGGTTGAGAAATTGGTAAAGTTATCGAAATGTTTGATTGTTGTTACTTTGTTTATTGTTTCATGTATTGTATGTGTGAGCAACCACATTGTAATATGTTTGTTTTGACATATTTTGAACACCTTGATTTCTTTGAGTAATTTGTCTTGCATAATTTAGAATGTAACCTGGGGGTCAAGATGGTTTTGGATCACCTTGAATTGTAATCACCGGTTTGAAGTGAGGAGATGCATTAGGTGCCCCTTGCACAATCATTTTAGGAACATTAGTATACTTATCCATTATCCCCTTAGTGGGTGGAATAAGTCTATTAATGAAGATTGAATTAACATTGTTTTCATTTTGATTACACTCAACATCCATCCCTAAATGATTTAATATGAGAGACCTATCCTCACCCACCAATGCTTCAGCTTTTGAAGAGAGAGCATCAGAACTAAGAGAAGGTACAATTGTGTTAAGGAGGTTAGTGATGATTGTATCATTAGTGATGTCTAAGGGGCTTGAACATTCAACCAAAGTAGAGCTATCCATGGTCTTCACTTCCTTAGAGATATCCAAGGTACTTGAACATTCCATCAAAGGAGGAAGATCCAGAGGATGACCCATAGGAGCCTCATGTACCGTGTGATTATTAGATGAATAGTAATTATCTACCCATGGAGGATCCTTCTTGAGAGAAGGCCCTTTATCCACTAATGCTTCATATTCCAAAGGGAGAGCATTGGGATGAAGGGAGGGTAGAGTGATGTTATGGAATGTATCAATGATTTCATCTTCTTGTGCCAAAATGTCGTCACAAGTGGGAACAACTTTGGGAGAGGAATCATAAGGTGAAATAGACAAATCTAGGTTACGATTACATGTATTAGAGAGTAGATGCATAGAAGAAGTGCCATCATAGTTATCTTTCTCATGACTATTCATGGAGATGAATTCAGTTAAGTTTTCTAATGATGCTCACTCATGAGGGTTAGGAATCTATGAAAATCAAGATCTTTGATATATGCATGCAAAGATACCAAAGAGAAATGACATGAAGGTGCCATAATGAAATGTCTTGTAACAATAATATACAATAAGGTCTATTCATTATCAAATATCACCGATATGAGAGACTTTTGTACACCACAACACTAGTTTGAGGAAACCGAGTTTTTGAATCTTTTTTGCAAAATACAAAAACACACTAGTGTCTTACAAACATAGTGATCAAGATGTAAAAAGTGCTGCACAAAAGGTAATATAGATAACTTTAATATTTCTTGCAAAGAAATGAAAAGGAGATGTTAAATTTCTTATGTTGAAATACACATTG
The DNA here is from genome assembly GCA_027924645.1 of Cunninghamia lanceolata. Taxonomy (NCBI): domain Eukaryota; kingdom Viridiplantae; phylum Streptophyta; class Pinopsida; order Cupressales; family Cupressaceae; genus Cunninghamia; species Cunninghamia lanceolata. The sequence continues at coordinate 7,939,925 of BSBN01000634.1, forward strand.
TGTAATTACAAACATGTGTATTTTCAAACTAAAATATGAAATGATGCAAAATTTTCAAATGAACAATGAAAATATGCTTTAAATTAATGCTATATATGAATTGAAAGATGTTTATGATAACAGCAAAATCTGAAATGAGATTTTGACTACAAACCCTAGCTTTTGGAATTACTAGGTTATATGAAAAATGGAACTTTTTAAGCAAAACCCTAGCAAATGGAACCTTCAAATGCAAGATTTGATATGAATTAATGATGAATTACTATAATAAGGATCATATATGATGCAAATATCAGAAAATTGAATCTTTTTATCATATGCAATACCAATTATGCAAAATTATGTCTATATGCAAGCCTAGAATGCTTATTTTTTCAAAAATTTTCAAATGTATGTAAGATTTTCCAATGCAAGATGGTTAATATGATATGAATGAATGCAAGGATAGATTACAACACTTAGAAAGATGTAAAATACTCATTGTTCTAGGTTCACCAAAATGTTATAAATGAAAAAGAGAAGAGGGGAATGAATGATGTTAAAGTGTATCAAATCAAACCCTCCTTTCACAATAACATTCGAGGACAAAACTGAGCCAAGTCACTACAAGATGGATGAGGACTCAGCTGCTGATTTTGTGCTCAGGAGTGTTATGGAAAGAATAGATTATATTGCAAGATTTATCAAACCCTAGGTTAAAATAGGCCTCAAACCCTAATTATGATGCAATTGGGTATAACTAGACAAAATGCTATAGAAAACCAGACATGAAGATACTCAGGGATGATCAGAAACATACCAGAAGTTGAGTTTCTAAAAATGAAACCCTAGCAAACTACGGGGTGGGTGCCCAAGTCTAATAGGGTAGAATTTCTAGAGATTCTGAGTAGAGAGGTGTAGCAGACTATATCCTGATCCTGAGTCTGGAGCCAAACCTGTCGAGAGGACTACGGGGCAGGCACCCTAGTCCAGGAGGGAGGAATATTTGCAAGATTCTTTCAGATCCTGAAACCTTATCCTTCAAACTACTTCTTTGCACCTGCACTTTTCCAACTCCCGCTCTTGTAATCTGCACACACAAAGAAAGAGGTTTGGGGGTTGTGGTGTTTAGGAGCTTGCCTCAGTCAAGCCTTGGAAGGACAGTCAAGTCTTCCAACAACTTTGTTAGATAGAGTGCATGCCCAAGGAGGGCAGATGCCAAATCCAATGATGAAATGATTGAAACACAAATTGATGTCACCTTAGAGGTGAAGCCCTCATGGAGATGAAAATCTTTCAAACCATGAGGAGATGGATTGATAAAGTCAAATCTGCAACAAACAAACACAATAACAACATAATTCTACTCTAAAACATAATGAAGGCTTTGAATGCTCTTTGCTCAATATCACAAGTTTGCGTTATCCATCCCGCTGGCAAATGAATACATAAACCTATTTAAATATTCTTTCCCATTAATATTCGTAAATTAAATCAAGAGAGTCGACAAAGGGAAACCTTTTGAGAGGTCCCAAGCCGACATGCTTTAATTTCCATCTCGATAAATCAGGGTGGACTTGGGCACCCAAGGCCCTTTTTGGTCATGCTTAAGGATTAAAATGGGCCTCTTAGTCCCATTTGACATGGGTTTCAGGGGAAATTGCTCTGGGATGAGTATTTAACTTGCAAAGTGTTAACACGGGGACCTAGGAGCTACACTAGGAGGTAAAAAGGCATAGGGAAAATTTTTACTCCATAACATTACTATACATGCAAGTCAAGATCCATCATGTAGTCATGTTATCGACCATCCAGAGCCTATTAAGCCCATCCAAGAATCTTCCATTTCCATCCAAACCCAAGAGCTATGTCATGAATCAAATCTAAAGCATGATCAACCTTACACCAAACCAAGTCAAAAGCAAACTATCCAAGCTAACAAAGCCACCATCACCCATGATCAAGAGATTGCCTCTCCTCCCATCCATGATCCCAAAACCATCCATGAGAAAGAAGCCCATATTAATCCTATCCATAATCCACCAACATCCTATGATGAGATACTTGGTCCCCCAAGAAAACATAGACAATAAAACAAATAACTTGGATCATATCACATCACATCTTAATGAGCATAATGATAATCAAGATGCAAGAATCACACTCATCCTTTTCTTGATCCTACACCATCTCCTATCGATCTCCCATCATCCCCTATTGATCCTTTATCATCTCGTATCGAGCCCTCATTATCTCCTAATGATCCTTCACCATCCCCTATGGACCCTATCCCAATCCCATCATCCTCTCCCCTTGGTCCTACTACTTTTATCCATGGTAATTCTCTTATAGGAGATGAAAAAACTCTATCCACCACCCAGCCTCCCCCATATACTAATAGACTCATCTCTTGTTTCCAAAATAGAAAACATCCCATCACACATCGCATGCCCCAAAACATAAAATATCAAGGCAAAGGCTTAGGAATTCACGAACAAGGAATATTGGAGCAGATCCATGTCAAAATCCCTCCACGATCGCATGGCCTTGGCTATATATCCCAAGGACAACAATCCACACATGTTGGTACCACCTCCACACCTCCTAAAGTCACTCCTTGCAATCCCAAGCTAGGTGCCCCTCATCACACTTGTAACTTACTAACTCTCAAAACAAGGCTTAAAACAAATATTTACCAAGAGATAAATAAACATATAAATCATTAAGTGAAAAAGATTGAACTTTTTTTTTTTAATTAAAATATTTTCAAGGAACCAAAAATCACATAAACCTAACTTCCTTTTGAATATACATCATGTATTCAAAATTAATTTACAGAATCAACATTTCATTTTTCAATTACAATAATCTGCACTTGATAAAATTTACATAAATAATGAAATACAATTCACATATCAATAAGTATGTTGCATCTAGAATTTTGATATCCATATTGCAAGTCTTGACGAGTCTTCTGCTAGAGAGAGAGAGCATCTTCCGAGTTCTTTACCTCCAACCATAGACCGGCGGTCCCCTGCTGACCTTCCAACTGGAAGTGGCCCTACCCTTCATGAAGAGTATAGACATAAGGTAACCAACTTGTATTTTCCATCTGAGTACTGGTGTTGTATCCTACATAACTCTATCAATCACGTAACTCTAGACAAACCTCTAGCTAAGTATGATCATACCGACAGGTTATGAAATTTGGACACAGTGAACTGACTAATGCATACAGAGGTGCAAGCATTACTTTGGCCAAAGATTCTATATAAATAGACATTTAATGTAAACATAGTTGCATTGTCCACACACCTCTAACTTGACTTGGATACTATCACATCCTACAGTTTGACTTGATAAGCTTGTTTCATTGATAAATAGTTTTAAAAATAAAGTCTTGTCTAACTCAAAATCTAGTCTACCCGACTTAGATTAATTCTCATGATTCTGTCATTCATACTCTAAGGCTTTATGGGTTGACTATCCATCCAAAAGTATCTCTTTGCATACTTGCAAAAATCTGAGGTCTATGACTTATCGACATCTACTCCATGAGTCCATGACTCAAGTCGATTGTAATAAAACAATTTGGTTTCATATAAAGAAAAATCACCACTAAGTACAAAATTCTTTTGACGAGCCTAATTCAAACATTAAAACTCAGGGTTCTTGACCCTTCGTTGTCGACCAATATAAAATAGCAATATAAGGCTATAATATTTGACATGGTTATAATTAACCATAACCCTTTGGGTTCTCTTTTGAGTAATAGTAAGTTTGTAAGTAATATGCTCCTAATATTTCATAATAACAAATATGCTTGAGAATAAATTACTCTATCAAAATATCTTTCTTGTTTAGTTTGAACCCTTTGTATTTAAAGAGGTCAAAACTAGAGGATGGAACAATTGATATTCTTCAAAATCAACATTATCTATTTCGTATCGAAATATACTTTAAAAGTATCTTATAAATCCAAAAGCTTGAGTATGATACCACACCATGTTTATGTAAAGTTAATGTGAATTCCTATATCTCAAACTAAGATATTCTTGAGGTTCTCATTCTTATATGAGTGTTTTGTTATCACAACGAACAGTTGTAGCACTAATCTTTACATCAAAACTTAGAAAGTAAGATAAAACTACCACTCATTCACGTATTAGAATACAAGAATAAACTTATTTCTTCAGTTATTGTCTAGTTACAGACATCTCTGATTTATCTGAGATTTGACACACATACCTTTAGCAAATTGGTAACAATAAACTTATATAATATCGTCTATTTTTTTCATGAGCTCTACGTTGTATAATGCTCACAATATCTCTCAGCTTAAAGTCTTTAAAATCCATCAGATATTTCACACTCTACTAAAGATATTCCTATGTTCTCATAAGAGAATGAACTTCTATTATAAAAAGAGTTTCATTCAACATGATTTTAAAAATAAATCATAAGAACCATGTAAATAGACTCAGATCTTACCTGAGTGCATCTCACCAATGCAATACTGAAGATGTTTTGACTATATCCTATCAACTGAGCTGATATTCTCACCTCGAACTGTGCCTCCTCTTCTCTGTTACTCCTCACTCATTATCCTACATTAACTATACTCTCCTCCCTCCTCTTAGCTCATGCTTCAAGTCGTTTTATGACTCTCCACTAGCCGCAGCCTTCTCCACTATGAAAGCCTGAATTTGCTCTTTGTTTGAGCATGTAGGTTAAGGGGAATTGTGGTAATTAAACACCACTCTTTTCCATTCAATGCACTCCTAAAAGTATTCGTTGGTTATAGAAATAGTTAAGAGAAGAACGCCTCTTCTTAAAGAAGGCTGTTACATTTAAACCCACTTTAACAACCTTGAACTCTACTCAAAGATTATTTACTTACCATAATCCAATAACATAGATATTATTAATGATAGAGACTATGAAAATGCAACATATGCTTACATTACCTCACAAGCTATGCACAACATGTGATTGGGTTGAGAAAATCTCCCCTTTCACATATTAGTGAAAACCATGTCGATTTCAATTTGATAAAATATGAAAATTTGACAAAACTATCTACAAGAAACATAATTTTAATTTCTTCCAACTACGTCAAAGCAGACTCAAACATATTTTCCTTTTTGACGCAAAGAACGACGATTTCAACAAAAAGGTCGCCTTAGTTGCAAAACAACTAACGTTCAACCTTAACAATGTTGACTTTGCAAAAATGACTTGGCTAATGTTAAAACACGTTAAAGACTCTAAACGACATCGACAACTTGCTGAGTCGAAAAATAAACTTAAACCAACTTGATTAGGCATGACTTACCTTAATCATCAAAGGTTCACTAACTGAAGACACACTATACTCAGATAGCAAATGAACTATTCAAAACCAAATGTCTATTCTCCTCTCCTTAGAAGATACTCTCTCTCTTTCTTGGATAGCGGTCGAAACTTGCTTTCCTAAATACAACTTGCAATCACCAAACCGGGATTAGTGCATCGTTAGTCCATTCACAAATCTTATGAATAACAAATCAAAACCTCACAATGTAAATTTCTGAATTATTCAATAACATGTATTATACTTAATCACATGAACTGATATTTAGGAAATCAAATCATTGACTTTGACATTATATCTTAACATCTAAACATTTATCCATAAAATTCACTACTAATCATGTGAAAGTAAATAGTAAAATCAAAGCCAAAATTAGGGATGTAACAACAATTCCAAATCATATGCTTCCACCCCCCTCCTCCATCTTACTTCATCCATCAATCAAAACATCCTCCCATCCCTAAATCATCTCTTCATCCACTCATCCCAACCCCTCACATACCCATCCTCAAATCCCCTCATCCCTTCATCCACAAATTCACTAATCCCTCCATCCACACATCTCTCTCCCTTAAATTCCCTAAAATCCCCAATCATGGTCAATGAATGCACACATCACCCAAACATGAAGCTATCACCAAACCCATGGGATTATAAAATAAAAATTTGGATGCCTCCCCACATAAAGCGCAAAATCCACAAAAGCCTAAAGATTATCATGTCACAGGGCATTGATACACAACATCCAAGAAAAATAAAAAATCTAAAAGGCTACTGTTGTGGTGCTCACAACACGCCCCATTTTACTTCTTAGCAAAATGAGGACCCTTGCTGTGGCTGTGTCTTTTTGCTTGTGTGTGGGTCTGCTTGGTGGTAAAAGGGAAAAGAGGGTAAATGTTACAAACCTTGTTTAAAAAATGAAAAAATAAGCATTAAGTACCAGAGTAGAGTATGTGTGAATTCCTTGTCAAAAATGAGTAAGGGTTGCTTTTTGAACCATTTTAAAATTCCTAATATTTTGCAAGATATGTGTGTTTTGGTAAAATACACTATAGAAGGTTTGTATGTTGCATATACAAGGTCGTTTGTATGTCGAGTCGTGGTATTAGTCGCATAAAGAGTTGTCAAGTTTATTATATCTCAGTATTTGTATGCATATTGCTAACATTTCATTCTTTACATACAAATTGGACCCGACGGGATTCATAGGTAAAATGGATAATTGGGTAAGTCCGCGGGTTGTATCTTAGGCTTGTATATTGGGCGAAAAGGGAAACATACAAAGGGATATACAACATGGTATACATATCCTGGACCCAAGGAAAATATTAAATTTGGTTTATCGAGGTATGTTTCATTTTTTGTATATTATATGCCTTGGATACATACATTTCGATATACATACAACCCGGAACTCAGAGAAAGAAACAAGGGAGTTTTGTATGTATGTAGACTTGTATCTGAGAGGAGATACAAGTATGGTTGTATCATTGAGATACAAGTGGAAAGTCGACTAGGTCCCACCGTTTGTATCTTGGGATTGTATGTTAACATTATACATTCCCGGTATACAAGACGATATACAAGAGAAGATGCAACCAAAAGATACAAGACGGATTCGAAAGGGAAGTTAAATAAAGGAAAGTCTTTGTATGTTTGAGGCGGTTGTATGTTAATAATGTACATCTCAGAGATACAAAGAAGTAAAAGGGACATCGCGGGTGATAAATGGTAAAAGGAGGTTTGTATGGGTTGAATGCATATGCACCTGTATCTATGGGAAATACAAAGGCCAATATACAAATCAGAAGATACAAGTATGGATAAAGGAAAAGGAAGTAACATTAGTTATGGTTCATTACATATATGTTTGTATGTTGAAAAGATACAAGGATAATATACAAAGAATAACATACAAAGAAAGATACAAGAAAAATGAGATGTATGTAGAAATAAACTAATGGATAAAAGTTCAAAAACAAAACGTTGAAATAGAAGGCCGAAGCTTTAGGTGCATTAATTGCTGTAATTAATGCCGAGCTAACACCCAAAAGGAGTAAAATTCAAAGGAGTTAGGGTAAATTTAACATCATTTTCTTTCAAATTTGCATTGTTAAGAATTAAAACTGCAAAAAGAAAAATTGCTACAGAGAATTGAACAAAATTCATCAAAGTGACGGAATTACAGTAGCTGGACGGAGTAAGGAACGCTAAAGTAAGTCAATGACAGAAAGTGAGTGGTCAAGAAATACAGGTATTTATCTTAAAATGCCGTTACAATTCATTTGGTAAAAATGCAAAGTAAATTTCAGTGATTTCATTTGGAAATGTAAGTATCCGTTAAATTGTTGGTTTAACTGTTAATTAGCTGGGTAGAGTTAAACAAATGGAAAGTCAAAATGAAAAAATGACAAACAGGGGTTAGGGTAAAATACTAAAAAATAGGAAATTTATAGTAAAACCCTAAGGAGAAAGGTAAAATGAAAAGTTAAAAGAATGCATTTTTTCTACATGATGGCCCCAAAGCAGAAAAAGGTAGATATAGGGGGCGAAGTTAAAAAGGAGAGAAAACCGCGCAAAGAAATAGAGAAAGAGGAGTTGCCATTACACAAAGGATACTCGTCACTAATCAGTACGAGTGGAGTGGGAACAAACACAAGTATAGGAAATTATGATGCGAATGACATTCTGTAGAAAATCACAACAACAGATGCTACAGTTGATATGAAGTGTAAATGGGAGAGTGGATTGTATAGAGCTGCAGGTTTTCCATTAGCTATGGAAGCTAAAGATTTATGTCTGGATTGCATATACCTGTATGATCCAAATACCTTGAAGATAATGTTTTACGACAGACTCATTGCAGACTTATCCACAGAAGGGATTGCGAGAACATTTGGCCTGGAGATCAATGAGAAAATGGTAGACATTGACATAGATCAATACAATGAAGATTTCCACAACAATGAAAGGGAGTGTAGAGGTAAGATTTTCTACAATTGGTACAATGCAAAAAATAAACGCAAGGCTGTGGCAAGAGTCCACAAGAATCTGTAAAGGATAGACTTTAAAGAGGAAATGTACTTGATGATCACAATGCTAAGTAGATTAGTGGGATTGCGAGATGGCACTAAGTGTGAGCCATGGATGTTCACTGTCATCCAGTTTATGAGAGAAGCAGGAAAAGAGCAGGGACAAATTCATTGGGGAAAGGCCATAAGCACAGCCATATGGAAATAGGCGATGCTAAGAAAGCAAAAGTTGATGCCCTTCTATTTGTCTTCATACATATTATATTCATGTGCAACAGAGGTTAGACCATTCATACATGGGATAGACAGAATTGGAACCTTGGGCAATGGTCCAGGTCAAAGGTTGGTATATGAGCATTGTCCTGATTACAAGAAGAAAATGCAGTAAAGAAATATGCTTTAGTTAATGATGTATTCTATACTTATATGGTGAGAATTTTAAGGGGGGAACCCGATAAGAGGATATCCAAAGACGTAGAGGATTCAATTGGGCTACATAGTTCTTGGTATATTCAATTTGAGCATTTTACTTATATAAGAACTGAAGGATTTGAAGGAAAACCTTTCATGTTACCCAGGTATCCTTCTGATAAATTGATAGTTCTAGAGTTCTCAAGGCAAAATTTGAATGCTTTTAAAATGGACAAGAAGAGGTTTAGCAGAGGAAATCTTAAGTTACCCTGGGCTATTGGTAGATATTCCTGTTATAGTGAAGAGGTTGCTGGGTATTCAGAGACATAATTGAGGTATTATGGATTTGAGGAGTTTGAGTTGGCTCGAAGGTTTGATCCCTTCTATAGAATTAAAAGTACAATTGATAAAAATTTTAAACATCAAATTCATATTGAGGACTTTTGGTCAGACTATAAAAATGATAAGGAGGTAAGAAAAGGGGCTCATAAAAGATTAAAAGTTGATCAAATGAGATCCATGGGAGATATATATGTTCCCCCAGAGGTTAAGGAAGATGATAAGTTGTTGCATCACAGTTATGCAAGTGCCAGGCTTGCTCCTATTACAGAGCCTGATTGGTCACAACCGTGGAACACATCTTTGGATACATTGTCCAAACCAGTCATTTTATTTTCAAAAACATGGTTAAAGGATAGGATTGAAGAGCTTAAAGATAAAGGAGTGGAGATCACTTATCCAAAGAAAGGAAAAAAGAGAGTAAGAGAGCATGATGGTGATCTCGAGAAGAAAAGAAGGATTTTGGAAGCTAAAATTGTAGAGAAGGATAAAAATGCTACTCTAATGGATCCTTATGCATTTGGAGTAACAATAGCAGTATCATCTGATACATTTGTAGAGGCAAAATCCTTGAGCCATGAGATTAGTATGGAAGAAGCACATGCATCCAAAGAGGTAACAGGACAAAGGGTAAGGAAAACAATACCAATAAGTATATCAAAAGGGGAGACTTCAAAAACAAGTGAAGTCATAGGAGCACAAGAGGTAGGTGCCAAGTTGACTGATATACCTAGTGCATCCACCCCAATAGAAAAGAGACAAGCATATGCTCAAGTGAAGACATAATTGGCTGGAGAAATGCTGCAAGGGTCAAAAGCACATGAAGCCAAACAAACCACTGAGACTGTTCTCATTGGAAGTGATAGTAGTGAAAGTGAAGAGAAGGGAATGTATGCAAGAAAAGAAATTGAAATAGAAGAATCCAGTGAATTCTTAAGTGAAGAAGAGGAGCAAATCACTCAGGTTGATATGGAAATTGAACAAAGTGCAATATCTGAAAAAGAAAGGGTACAAGAAGAATCAGGCACAATAGATCCATTTGGTACCCTGGTGTCCCCTGAAATAATCAAAGATGTGCAAGAGGAAGCACATAAAATTGAAGAGTCAGAAAAGGAAGGTACACCTGAAGAGATAATTAAAAAAAAACTGCTCAAACCAAGGAAGAAACAAGAGCGGGTACATTAGGTGTAGATGTACTAAATATTCTAAATATGTATGGTGAACAAAGTGAAGAAGAGAAGAACACAGAAAGCAGAAAAGAAGAGGAAAAAGAAGAAAAAGAGGAAGATACAATGGTAAGTTCACCTACAAATATAGAACAAGTACAAAAAGAAGGTGAAACAACATAAGATGTAGGCAAGAACCTTGAGGGTGAGGAACATACAAAAAATATTGATGAAAGTAGAACTGAAGAGCAAACAGAGGACATAGACATGATAAATACAGAGCAAGCACATCAGGAAGAAGACCAAGAAAAAGAATTATCAAAGGGAGAAGGTCCTGAAGAGGAAGATGAAGCTAGAGGGGACACATAAATGGAAGAAGAAGAAAATGAAGGTGAGTCACAACAACAGCCTCCTCCATAACAACAATAGGAACAACAACAACAACAAGGGCAGGGAGAAGCAAAGAGACCTCAAGAGGAGGTAATTGATGAAGAAAAAACTGCTAAAAGCATAAAGGAGGTTCCTACCTGGTTAGGGGAAGAGATAAGGAAAGAAAAGGAGGTACAATTGGTACCTATTGATATCAAAAGTTTATTGGGAAGTGCAATGCCAAGGAAGGAAAGGAGAAAAGCTAGAACAATGTCAGTCATACAAAGAGGTCCAGATGGATCTAGGACGCTGAACTTGGCCATACCCCAAAAGGAGAAAGCAAAAAGGGAAATAACTATATAAGAATATAAAATACTCAATTTTGACCTGGGACATACTACAAGGGAGCAACACATAACTAAGTGGGAAGACATGCACTAGGTAACAACAGAAATGTTAAGAAAGGATAAGGATAAACAAGAGTATTTGAAAGGACACATTGTCCAATTGCAACAGTTCATTAAGGGAATATTTGATCCCAATACAACAGTGCCAGAATTGCTTGGTGAGATAGCAGTTGTATCAAAGGATGAAATAAAGGATATGGAAAATACGAAGCTCAAAGCTAATGTATTTGAAGAATGGTTCAATGATTTCATGCAAGAAGGTGAACAAGTAATAAAACAAGTGGTGAAAAGATGGGAGGTGGTTGCAAGGGAAAAGAATAAATGCAGTGTGCTTGTACATAATTGCCAATTTAGAAGAGAGGAATGCAGATCTGAATTGGAACAATTAACAAAAATTGAAGAGAGAGTAGAAGAATTAATAAATGAAGGAGTAATTACCCCTTCAATGGCAAATCAAGTGCCACAGGCAAGGCTAGAACTCAAAGTTGAGGAGGATAATCTCAAAAGATGCATAACAGCTGCTCAGAATTTAGAAGAGAGGGCAGATGACATGATCAGAATGTATAAAAGGATAGTAGAAAAGCTATTAGATCATGAATGCATGGATACACCAGTGTATGAACTAGAGAGGGCTTTAACAGAATTCAATGCTATTTTTACACCATGCATGGAAAGCCCTAAAGCATACTTGAGTAAACAGATGATTGATTCATTGATGGAAGAAAATGCTAAGATGAGGAAATACAAGAAGAAGAGTGAAGTTTCAGAAAACAGAGAAAAGAAACTAAAGCAGGGAGTTATGATGCAAGAGTATGTATGGACAAAGAGTCCCGGAGGGGATCACACCTTTATAGAAGGTGTAATTAACAATTTCAAAACATATTTGAAGGTGTAGATTTTATAAAAGAGGCAAACAATATGGAAAGGGGATCAAATGAGAGAATGTCTACGGGGAAAGTCAACAAGAAGGCCAAAGTCAAAGAAAAGGGAATCTTATTTTTGAAAAGATTCCAATGGCATCCTTTGAAAAGGAAAAGATACCATTTGGATATTTTGAGAAGCAATTAGAAATGAATATGCACCATTGATCAATAATAGAAAGATCTTGACCGTAGATTATTTTGTAGCCGTAGCAAAATACAGCTTCAAACTTTATATAAGAAGCTTTGCTATTTGTATATTACTTACACAGGGATTTATGAAATAGAGCTTGCACTTGTAATTTGTTGGAACACGTTAATAGAGGAGTATTTTAGCTTAGAGTAGAAGGAGGTCGCATATGTCTACACTGAGGAATGCGTGGAATATCTAGCTTCCTTGTTGTATCTGTAAGATGTTTGTAAGTTCTGTTGATTCGATTAATGAAGCAAACCAGTTATTCATACATTGTAAACCATACATGATTGTATACTTCAAATACAAGTAAATTTGGGATTCTACATCTATTTTCTGACTTTTACTTATGTTTGAAAGTATTATCTCTTTAAAAGCTTGCAATCTTGGATGTGTGTTCATGAAAATACTCAGGGCTTCACATTTAAAGATTTAATCTGTGGATTTGATCAAGTTTGACATATTTCTTACAATGTAGATAACAGAGCATTTAGATCCTGTAGTAAAGTGATGTTCATTTTGAATTTCTCTAACTTTTCCCCAAACATTTGAAATAAATAGCTCAAACGCAGAGATTTTAAGGAAATTGTCTTACATTTGAAAAGCATGTAGAATTGTGTTAATACTTGACAGTTTTCATAGCAATTTGAAAAGAAAATCTTGTTTCATTATAAATCATACAAAGCTTTGTGATATAATAGTAAATTTGTGCAAAGAGATGGATAATTTGTTGATATTTGCAATGATTTGTATAATTCAAGTCCAGTGAGTCATAAATCATCTTAAATCAAGTAAGGCCCCTTGCATATTACAGTTTCACATTAACCTACTGAATTGTCCACAAGGTCAAGACCTGACCATATAGAAACTTGGGATTAAGAACTCTTCATCGATTTCTTCATATCTTTCAAGACAGTTACGTTCATTTTGTGAATTTTAACTTTTGTTATGAATGTGTAAAAATAATCATCAACAGCTACCAAAGCCCACACCTTCAAAAGTAAAAATAAAAATGGTCGAAATCAATCTAAATGAAGCATCCAAATCCTACTCCATCCCAAAATCCCCCATCTTGATCCCAAAATAAAAAATCCCCATTACTCTCCACTCACCATCACAAATATAAGCTTCAACATCCACCACAGTGTGTGCAAATGTTGGTCTTGGTTCCCCTCCACCCCATGGCATTCCCTCATGCACCCGTACCCCCATCTTACATCCCCTATCCTACATATATCCCCCATCATACTTGTATGATTCATGCTTTTGCATAAGTCCACCCATTTTCTATCATTACCATCCATAATCCATGTCATAATCCACTATCCCTTCCATCCATCCATAATCCACTATCCCCTATCTATCTCATCCAATCATCTACCAACATCCATGCACATGTCAATCACACTTGACATGGTCTATGTGCGACAAACATCCAAAATGAGACACTATCACCTTGCTATGGAAACAGATTCTCGAGTCCCCATCTTCCTCCAAATCCTTTCCTCCATCCTTCCCCCCATCCTATCCAAATAGCAAAAAAAAAACAAAGAAAAAAATTAAAAAAATAGTAAAGAGAAATCATTCGTCTAATGGTGAAAACCATTTCATGGTGCCTTGGGTAAGTACCTTGATGAAAACCCATTTCTGGGCGTCATGTGTAGGTCAATTATCTATGTGACTTACACTTGGGGGCAAGTTGTCTCATCTATCCCATCCTATCAATTCCATCCAATCCTATCATCCTAATCCATTATATCCATATACCTATCCCATTGCACCAACCCATCCTCCCTTCCTATTTTTGATCTTGATAAGGACAAGGGAAAAATGTTGAAAAATGCTTTGGATATCTCTTGATATACCCAATCTTTTCCAACTACTCCTATCAGCTCTCATCCCAAGCATTGCCACACAAAGTACGGAGTCTAATATCTAGAGTGGGGTATGCTATTCCTTTGTGACATAGTCCGTGGAGATCACATCCTAAACCCCTCCATCCACCATGTATCTCCCATCCATCCCATCTACTATCGCCTATCCTTTTATGCATCCATCCAATTGTCCTTTCATCCTTGTCTCTAGACTTGGTGTTCCCTTATCATTGGTATCAAGCAAACATGCTATCCAAATGTAATCCAATGCAACCCTCACATATTATCAAAAAATCCAAGCATTAAATAGAAATGCAAGCCATCCTTAATCCATGCCAATCTAGCCAAGAAATCTAGCCAAATAGCCAAAAGCATCCCTTGATTTTGTTCCCATCCTTGCTGCAAACCTGATCAATTTGAAGCATCATCATCAATTCCTACTTAAGAACTTTGCCTATCTTAAGTAGAAATAAAATCCAATCAACCCTCTTGCTTAAGAACTTTTCCTATCTTAAGTATAGAGGTCTATCCTTATCAATCAATCAATCCTGGTGTTGTTCACATGGTCAACAATCAATCAATCAATCCATCAATCATCAATTTTTAACTTGGTAGGGGCAATAACCTTGTTTGTTTTTGAATCATTTATGCATGCTTTCTTGTGTGTGTTATCATTTTACCTGCATTTGTATAAGTCCTTGCAGCATACTGTCACCACGACATCATGGTCTTCCATATTATGGTGCCCAACGACATATAGATCTGCTTCTGACCTTTTTCTTTTTGAGTCAATCCTTTATGCATGAGACACATCATCATCCTGGTATTTATAGCTTGGTGCATAATGTCTAGTGCTATATCAAACTATATGGTTTCTCATCCACTACAACATAACGTATTACTCATCTATTTCATCCATTCGTTATCTTTCCTCCATCTCCTCAACCAATCTATTTCATCCATTTTGAGAGCATAGATGTGTTCTTCTGACTCACCTATCCTCTCAAGGGGGCATCCCATCTCTCTATCGTTCCTCCTTGTCACTCCTTCGAGTGGTTAGGGCATCCATTTATCCATACCTTATCTTCTTTGAAATGATGTTACTTCTTTTAGTCACAACATCATCTCAAAGAGAGGTAAAATGTAGACAACTGAAATTGACCATGTCCTTCTAACATCACTTTCGACATCACCTTGTGTCACATTGCGACACCTTCATCCCATGCCCCCTTCATGTCCCCTTCAATCATCAACTTAATTAAATAAATTATATTTATTTAATTAATTAGGATTATCCCATTTCCCAAATTAATTAAATAAATTATCTTTATTTAATTAATTTGAAATCTTTTTCCTGCATTCCCAAATTAATTAAATAAATTATATTTATTTAATCAAATTAAATCCATTTTTTGCTTTAGCCAAATTAATTAAATAAATTTTATCTATTTAATTAATTTAAATTTCCCACATCATCACCCTTCTCTAATAATTAATTAAATAATTCTATTATTTGATTAATTATTGAGAGTCACATGTCTAGCTAAAGTTAGTTAGCCAGATTCATTGAACCTGGACACTTGCACAAAAGTCAAACTAGCTTTACATCCTAGCCATCCATTTCATACTACATCTTCAAATCTCAACCGTTCACACAAGGATATGTCCTAGAAGCCTCCATCCTTGCCCTAATATTATCTCATCAAATCCTAACCATCCATTGCACCTCTTAATCCTAGCCATCCATCCTATCACTCAAGTATCTATAAATTAACCCTCAACCAAGCCATTATCATCCACAATTTGAAAGTTAATTTATGTTGCTAGTGTGAGTAATCAACATATCAATCATTATCAAGAGCATAGCCATTGGAGCTTGGGTGCACTCTATTCCGCTCTATGCAGGGGCACAAAAACAACTTATGTAAATATGGTCATTTGATAGGTTTTGGGGTGTTTTGAGTCCTTTTTCATGCAATAAGGTCATAATAGACCATTTTATGATGTAATTAGTCTAGTTGGAGTCATTTGTGTTCATATTGTCATATTTTGTAATGTTGTCAAATATTGTCATGTTCAAAAGTGCAAAAATGCAAACTTTGGAAGACCGATGGTCATGGTGGTTCAAAAATTGGTTGCAACCATTGGTTTTTGGTTTTTGGTGATTGTAATAGGTTAAATATGCCTCACAACCTTCGAGGCAAGCTGTAGAAGGCATTTTGGAGATCAAATAATAGAAGGAACTCTATTTTTTATGTTTTTTCTACTTTTATTGATTGTACAGTCGCTTGTACAGATTTGTACGGCCAGATAATGACCTGCACATTACTTTATTGGATGTAGCATCGAACTACCTTTCATTTATAGTTGGTTTGGGTCATTTTTATTGGATTTGAAGAAAGTTATTAAGGTTTTACTAAAAACAGTTTGAAAACCCTATTTTGAGGGTTTGAGAGTGAAAAAAATGGATTTGTGACCCATTCCACCAGTAGAATTGCTTGAAAATGGGTGGAATGGGTGCATTTAGATAGGGATAAATGTTCATGAAGGTTTCAGGAGCAGGGGAGGAGGTTTTCTACAAATAAGATGATGCCCTAGTTGATTTTCTTCATGTTTTAAGCAAAGAATGATGCATAGATGGTAGAGTTTGATAGAAAACTCTTGGAGAGTGATTTGTAAAGGTTGGAATAGCATGTGCAAACCATATTTAGTGTGTTTGAGCTTTTGGTGAGGATTTGTGAGGCCAGGAGTGTGGGGAATCAATAAACCACCTTGCATGCAAGCCTAATTAGGCCTTATAGCAGCAGTAACAGTCAAGTTATGAGTGATACTTTCTAAAGCAACATATACCCATTTCAAGATATGTTTTAAAGTGGCCAAAATGGTATCTAAATCTATCATTATAGTCTGGGAAAGAGGTCTGTATCAAGATATATGAATGACTGTTCCTTTTTGGAAGTTTACTAAAATATGAGGTCGTTTGAGAGCAACTCTTAGAAAGAGTCTAGGACTTCTTGGGTGGATTAGTTGAGTTTATTAGGTCATGTATACCTTGTGAAAGGTTTCCCAAGAGTTGGTTGAATCTTTAAGTCATAGAATCCATTTTGGTGCTTGTAGTCTTGAGTGAACAAAAGGGGTAATTTGGGACAATCAAAAGAAAACCTTACATTTTGTGAAACCTGAGTTCTTGTGAGTTATTGTTGGGTTGTTTATGTCATTCCCACATATTCTAAAGTGTTCCTAGAGTTTGGTGAAGAATGCCAAGTGTTGGTGGCCTTTAAGAGTTGTTAGCCTTATTTGAACCATGTCATGTTAACAGAGAGTAGTGCCATTATGATGAACCCATTGTTGTGAAATATGCCTCCATTAGATTGAGTTTGAACCCCTGCTCTGCATCAAATTAACCCTCAACCAAGCCATTGTCATCCACAATTTGAAAGTAAAGTTATGTTGCTAGTGTGAGTAATCAACATATCAATCATTATCAAGAGCATAGCCATTGGAGCTTGGGTGCACTCTATTCTGCTCTATCTGAGGAGAAATAAGGGTTTAAGGTGAAGGTATTGTGTGTATTGCATTATCTTCTATGTTATTTACCTTTAATCTTTTCTTATTTTCACAAACATTCTAGCTTTAAATCCTTCATGTACAAGAGCACCTTTCCCATAATATATGAAAAACCAAATACTCTATCATAAAAAGAGAACATGTGAATAGAATAACTGATTTAGAACATAAAATTAATTCAAAACAACAAGATAATCTCATCAAAATCCATAATACATAAAATTAAGCAAAAGCCTCTCCATGTAGCAAACCATAAGGACAAGAAAAGAAAAATCATATTTAGGCAATTAATAAAAGACAACAATTTTTGACAAAAAGAAATAATCAAAGATGAAATTGAAATTGAATCCTTCAACCTTGGGTCTTAGGTGTTGTCTCATGTTGCCTCAGAGTGTTGTACACTCTTGTGTGCATTGGATTCATGCCTTGTATCAGGATAACTAGTCTAGTTTGAGTTGGGTGTGTCCTTGGTTATCTCCCACCTCTCTAGCTCTCTTAGCACGTGAACTTTGTTCTACATGATGATTCACATCCTTGTTGTGTGCTCTTGTTAGGAGTGCTAATTAGGGTGTTGGACAAGTTGGGAACCATGTGCTTAGTCTTCTAGAACTTGTTTAATCATTCTTGGGATTCGTTCTTGGTTCCAGAGATAAGTTCTTGGTAAGAGAACCCTCGGTGAAGTAAGAAAAGTGGTCTTGAGAAGTTTGTTTTTGAAAATTACTCATTTTAACACTTTTATAGGACTACAATAGAAAAATGTGACAATTGTGCAGTTCTAGGACTAGAGCGTAATGCATTGGAGTCCTTCCTACATGCTATAGTCCTTCTAGTGTGCTAGTGTCCTTTTGTGTGTTATTATCCTTGGGTCATTAGAGAATGAATGTAATGACCACCTATGTTGACCCTTGCTAGCATGTGTTATATATGATTAATTGTGCATTGATCATGTTATTGGATTTTGACGAGATTGATATATGCATTGGTGTTTCAACTTCACTATTTTCATTTAATTGATATGCTAGGTGGGTAGACCTAGTTCCTTAAGTATGCTGCTTTATATTAGTAATTGCACCTTGGTTGTATTGCCTGAATGGATTATTTAATTAAAATATGTATGTTAAGTAGTTATGGTTTGTAGGAGTGATCAACTCCTTCCCAGGATCCTCAGTCTGCAACAAAACACCCTCACAGATACATGAGAGAAGCAAAGTGCTCTTCCACCAAATATCAAGGAATTGATATTGAGAAAATGAGATGAGATATATTACATAATGTACAAGTGCCTATTTAAAGGCAAGGTAAAAACATAACAGGTGAAACTACTAATGGGTGAAACTACCTAATAACCAACAATATGGGTAACCAATATTAAATATTGGCAACTACCTAAGTTAAATTTAAGAACGTGTAAGGGTAAAAACTCGTTCACACTAGCACCCCCTCTTAAGTGCAAACTTAGGGAGATTATTATGCAAGATGAGATGCAAGATGGGTCCCGGCTACAAGGCCATGTTAGGTACCCATGCACAACTACTATGCAATGCAATGCAATCTCTCACAATCGAAGAAAAGGAGAAAAACCTTGTGGGAGAAAACTCCTCTCCAAAAGAGAGAAAAAAGCAAAAAAAGGTGAAAGGAAGGAGGACTCTACAAGACCCCCCAACGACAACATTCGACACTGATATTAATGATCTTAGCCAAATACAAAAGGAGAGTGACTATGTAGCCCGCCATAGTAAAGAATAGAAATGCTGAAGATCCCCCCCATGATGAAGAAACTCCTGTGCCTATCCTGGAAGCCTAAAGACAAAAGAATATCCAATGTCTGCAAACAACATGCCTCTCTTTAGGAAGAAACAAGTCCAACCACTAATGTAAAAGAAACTCCAACTCTGAAACATGAGAAGGGAGAGGAAGAATCAGCATGAAAGATGCCTCTGAAAACTATCTCGGTGCCTCCACATAACCAAATGTCACATCATGATCATGTGCAACCTCAATTGAAGAAGGTGGATCAATAAGACCATGTGGAAACTCTGAAGCAACAATCTCCAAAGACATAGATGGTGTGACATCAGTGCTGATACTGTCATAAAAAGAAGGGATATACCCTCAAATACATCATCCAAATCAACAATGTGAGATTCACAAAACAACTCCGAAAGACCTGTCAAGTGACTATCCCACAAAGCAAGATTTGAAGAATCAAGAACATCATGTTGTGTTGAAGAAACAACCTCTGAAGCAATAGGATCTAAAGTAGGAGAAGAATCAACACAGGTCTGAAGAACTCCAAAGTTCAAATGACTAATCTTCCTGAGGAATTGCTACCAGCACTAGCAAGTGGAGTGCGAGGCTCATAATCATCATCCTCAACAAAATGAGAAAAAGCATAGAGACGAGACTCATGATCAAATTCACCAACTGCAATGACTTTGCCAGTATTAGCCTCTCTAATGAAAATAGAATCTTTAGTGAACTCTACAGTCTTAGGTACCTAACCATGAGTAATCTGATAGATAGAAAGAAGATTTGTGTACAGATCAGGAATACAAAGTACATCTCTGAAACAACCATCACCAATCTCAACATTGCCTATTCCTGCAACATCCAAAAACTTACTATCCCCCAACAAGACCTTAGAAGTATCTGTAGGATGAAGACCTAAAAAAGGATAGGGAGAAAAACCCATGTGATGTGATGCTCCTGAATCTAAAAACTATCTATCACATCCAGAGTGAACTGTAGAAGTAAGCAATGTATGTCCTTTGAGCTTGTCTTCTTGACCCTTCATCCCATTTGCAAATCCTACATTCCCTAACTGTGTAGGTTTAGATGAAGATGAAGATATGGAGAAGCTGTAGAAGAAGAAGAAGTCATAGATGAGAGTAGCTAAATGTTGTTCTTCTGAAGAAGGTGTGAAAGCTCATCAATCTTCTTAGTATAACAATGGTGTTCATCATGACCTTTCTTCTTGCAATACACACAACTAAACTTCTCCTTCTTTGGTTTATCCTCTTTTGAAGAGGTGGAGGACTCATTAGACTCTGTCTTAGCCTTAGGTTTCTTCTTCCCTTTGCTCTGAGATGCTTGTGCAACTAATGCATGATGCTTAGAAGACCCATCTAACTGAGCAAGTTTGGTTTTCTCCCTAGTCAAACGATCACAAAATGTCTCAAAAGAATACATATTGAAAGCATTACCCAAAGCATCCATGGTGGAGTAAAAAGTAGAAGAGAAAATAGAAAATGGACCTCTTAGCTTAGACAAAATCAAGAAAATAGACTCCTTATCAGTTTTATCCTTCCCACATCCTTCCAATTGTGACCTCACAGATTTGAACTTGACTAGATAATCATCAATGGAAGGAATGCATCTAGTGAAAGAGAAGTCAATTCTGCCTCTAATTGCAAAGCACAAAACTCACTAATCTGACCAAACAAGTTATTGAACTTATTCCATACTTCCTTGGGTGTATTACACTCCTCAATGTGGAAAAGCAAACTGTCAAAAACATGCAAAGCTATCAAACCCATAGCTTCATCACACTTGTTACTATGAGCAAATATCTCATACTCCCTAGTAAGAGTGGGTTGTCAATCATGCAATGTAGACCACAAACCCTTAGATTGGAGAAACCTACGCATTTTAATCTTCCAGGTATGATAGTTATGAGGAGTTAAAAGCTCAAATGAATAAGGAGTAGCCATGACAACAAATACACCAAAACCAATCAAAATAGACACCAAACTGATACAATAGGTTTGAAACCTCCAAGATATCAAAGATAACAACAAATGAAGCCTCTCGAAATTGATTTCACCTTTCTAATATCCAAAAAGGCTCAAGATATCACTTAGGAAGTAATAATTCAAAAAACATGTACCCAAGGAAGAATCTAGAAAAAGTTGGAGGCAAAAATTAAGCCCCTGAGGGGCGATTGGTGGCGGGTTCCCGTGCCACAAGTTTCCATGATGCACACGAGAAGTATTCCATGGGCACAACACACCAGACACCACACACGAGAGAGACAAGACAGGTCCATGTGAGCCTCTGCTCACACTTTATTGAGAGAGTGACTGGCTATATATAGCCAAAAAACTACCAACACCAGCAATGTGGGACTAAGATCCCTTGCTCAGTTCAAAACAACGCTGTAGATGGGCCCACCTCCTTACCTCACGCACAACAAACCCTAAAATCAAATATTTGTTATGAAACTTTATAATGTATAAAGTTTGATAACTAATAAAATGGGTAGATTTTCCTGTTGAAGGGATGTTGCTCTTGCAGCTGATTAGCCAGAGTTCCAGACAATTCAAAGGTCGTTGTTCCTTTTATCAGAACCTGATGAACAACAATATTACCCTGCATAGTTACGGAATGCCCAACAACTAACTTTTTTGAATCTGGGGCGCAAACATAGACATTATAGCAACCGATCTGAATGAGGAGGGCAACAAGAGCTCTTAAGCCTGGAGCATAAATTCCATCACTATCCACACAGAAAGAAACCAGAAGTATATATCGAAAAAAGGTGAAATAGAAATTTTAAAAAATTCAAACGCTAAATAATCTCCAGCAATTGCAGGCAAGATCAGAATGCATGGATCTCCTCAACGCGGTAGAAACTCTCCAGGATGGTGAGAAGAAAGAGGAGCTCTGATACCATGTAGGAGCGATCAACTCCTTCCTAGGCTCCTCAGTTTGCAAAACAACACCCTCACAGATACACGAGAGAAGCAAAGTGCTCTTCCACCAAATATCAAGGAATTGATATTGAGAAAATGAGATGAGATATATTACATAATGTACAAGCGCCTATTTAAAGGCAATGTAAAAACATAACGGGTTAAACTACTAACAGGTGAAACTACCCGATAACCAATATTAAATATTGGCAACTACCTACGTTAAACTTAAGAACATGTAAGGGTAAAAACCCGTTCACACTAACATGGTTTAATTGTGTGATTTTATCATTTGATTCGGCTATGGTTATGTATTGGGTAGATGTGTGTAACATTTGATATAAGTGTGCAGGAAAATTATAGGTGTTTGACCAATGAGTGAAATGTGGAGAATGTTGACATGGGACACCTAGCCATCTCACCTTTGCCCTTGTGTTGTCGAAACTTGTGAAAATCTTATTTGAGCCAATTCATTCTGGATCCCCTTGTGATAGACCCATGAATGTGTTTTCTTGGGTGTGGTTATTTATCGCTTGTGCGATTGTGTGTTTGCTTGATGTATGTGAAATGATTATTAGTTTCTTGGAAATCATTATTTATGTTATCTTTTCCTAGTGTAGAAGAAAAGCAATTAATTAATTTATTTGGTTGTCGAATTATTTAATTTTGGAAAGGCATTGTATTTTATTTAATTACGTTATGGAAATATTGCGTTTTTGAGAAATGCATTCTAATTTGATTATTAAGATTATTTTCCATGAGCTAGAATTATTTCCTTAGGATAGGAATATTGAGATTTTGAGAAAAGGGATTATTTTTAAGTGATTTATGTTGTAAAAATATTTGAATGTGAAAGGTATGTTTTTATTGTGTAGAGTGGGAAATAGATTAATTTCTATTTTGGTGAAATTATTTAGTATAATTTTAATTAGAAAGCTATTACGAAAAGTGCTTGTTTTATTTTTCATTATGCATTGTTTGGAATGGGAGAGAAAAAATGGAGAAAAATAAATATTTAAAAAACCCCCCTCTTGGAAAAAATTGATTTGGATATGTTGGGAGATTGCTTGGACAGGTCAATTTTATCGTAGAGGGAAAAAGATTCATCTCACCATTACCTTCAGATTGATTGCAGTATTTCTCCATTTAGTTATAAATGATTTGAATTTTATTGTTGTAGGAAAATAATTTTGGAAAATTGATTTTCCTACCCAAACCTTGGCAAAAATTTCTAAAAATACATTTTGAGTTTAAAAGTGTGTTGTTGGGTAGAATTCACATAAGAGAGTATGTTTACATTTTCAATTTTTGCATTCTTGGGAAAACCTGAAAATTATGTGAATTTCTCTATTTTACCCTATCAAATTTTGTCAAAAAATTTATGTGATGTGAAAAGTATGTTGTTGGGCTATTTTTGGACAAGAGGGTATTTTCAGATTTTTGAATTTCATCATCTTGTGAAAAAAGTGAAAATGGGGGATAAATTTGGGAAGGATACTCCAAGATCTGTCAATGGCGGACCCTAGATAATTGTAAAAATATTTTATTTTATTTTTATGAAATTTAAATTTTCTGAAAAGTTCACGTTATGTGGAATCATTTATTATACCATAGATTTAATTTTGTGTGGGCATTGAGCGTATTCTCTGCGAAAATCACTCCCTTTCTATATTTAGGCTCCATGGAAAAGTTGACCCCTGGATTTTATAGGATAGGGGATATCCGTAGGAGGATTTAGGTGGCCAACTCCCATGTAAGTGTGTGTGTCTTGCAACTGGCCCATTACATGAGGTAAGCATGTTCACCTTGTAATAGATTCCTTTAACCAAGGTAAGTGTAGTGTGTGTCTTGCAACTAGCTTGTTACCTAAGGTAAGCATATTCGCCTTGTAATAAACCCTCGTTACATCTGAAAAGTATTCACCGGGTGAGTGTTTACTTGAGACCTTTGTGGCCTTTGATGCTTCCTAGCTTGGTTATGGAGACCCAAGGGGAAGCCCACCCCAATGTCCTAGCTACCCTCCCCTAGTCCTTATTGGTTGCATCATGAGTATTTGATCTTATGTCTAATTGATATCTATGCAAAATGAGGATTTTATCCTAGATCCAGTTTTGTTTGCCTATTTTTCTCTCATATATGTATGTGTGATGGTGTTGTTTTATGCCTTGTTTGACGTGCATTAAAGGTGTGAATCCTTTATGCTTAAATTATTGTGATGGTGTTATTTCATGTGTGTTGGCTTATGGGAGCCATTCATACTTATATGCATTTGATTGGTAGTTGTGCCACATGTTTCATATATTGGTGTATGCTTGATTTGTGTGAGTGTTGCCTGTATTTCTTAGAGTGAGAGTCTTGGCTTGGATAGCGATGTTGCCATGATCTTCTCCATAGCTCAGGGGTTGCTTAGAGTGGCATAAACATCTATTATGCTCGACAATGGTAATATGGCAGGGTGGTGGATATTATTTCCCCATTGGTCCTACAAGAAGATCTCTTGGGAGCTGGAAGAGCTTGTGCTTTATTCTATATTGTGATCATATTTATTTTGTGATTATTGGAGCACCTTGGAGGTGGCTTATTATTGCTATATATTTGTTCTTTGTATCATTTTATTATTAAAATATAATCCTTCCATGTTTGGGAAGTAGCCTCCATCATGTTATTATTTTATATGATTGTTTGGTTGGAAAGCGATCCTTGTTCTGTAAAGAAATTACCATGTTGAGAAAGTTCTTGTTGTTGAAAATGGTTAAATTGGCATGTTGGAGCCTTCTTTTATATATGATGTTGTTGTTCTATGATATGGTTATGAGTTGGGTTGTATTGAGCCCACATTATGGTTGAGATTCTCATATTTATATTTGGATCGTCTTGACGACGGTGTCAAACGAGCATGACATATGATATGCCATTTCTCATATTTGGCATGTATGTTGTAATTATTGGAAAATGTATATTTTTTGTATTTGCTTTGTAATCATGCTCTTGAGTTGGTTAGCATGTTGGATTAATGCTTAGTGATTACATGAATTGTGTTTGATTTCTTGTGGGGCATTTGCCCTTGTGGGGCATTGTGATCAATCCTCCCTTTGGCTTGTTAGCTGTTTGTCAACATTCCTTGGTTTGTTGGCCATTTGTCGATGTTGGTTGTTTTGTTCTTTTGGAGAAGCATGTGTCTTGTTTCCACCTTCTCTCTTGTGCCTTTGTATGGTACTTTGGTGGTTTTTCATGCTTGAGTGTGTAGTTGCGACATGTGAGTGTTACGATTGCATCACGAAAATTTGTTCATTCTGTTTCGTTCGCTAATGTCTTAGTATAAAAACTAGGGCATTACAACGAGCATTTCCTGATTTTTTTCAACTTGCTAAGTGGAAGTTGTTTCCCTTGGTCTTCTTAGTCTACCTATCATCTCATTTTGTTGAAAAGTGTCGTACTTGGTGAGTTATCACCTCTTTTGCATTGGGAAGTGTGCCTTTGCACAAAGTCAACTGGTTGTCATTTTAATTGGTTGAGGCTTTGTACCTCCTAGTTTATCCATCCCTTGTGTAGGTTTTCCCTTGTGTTTGAATGTTGTTTTGTTCATCTTGGAATGGATATGAGGCAAGTGTCGCTCTTATCCTACTCTATGTGTTTGTGAGGGAATGAGGTCATGGGCTAGTGCTTGATCATCATTGTGGAAGAAGCTCCATCCTCTCATATGGTCATCGTGGTGACTTTGTCATATGATTAGTGAAGTCTTTTGTTTTGTGCCACCATGCTCGGTGCATTGGTGATGTTATCTTGCATGTAGTTGTGCTTTACATGACACCTAGTATGTGTATGAGTGCAATGCAACATCCCAAACGCAAAAATTTGTTCGTTCGGTGTTTGTTCAATTAATGTTCACGATGAAAGCTTGAAAGCTTGAGACATTACACATTCAAATTCAATAAATATATGTTGAAGATTACCAAATATAATATACAATTTAGAAAGTATGAAAAGTTGTATGACACATAAAAACTAGAGTTTCTCCGGAATCGTGTCCCCTGTTTCTTTACCCAGGAACTAATAAAACCCAAAGTAGTGAAAGAAGTTAACACAGAATTACAATTGAAATTTTACCCCCAGAATGTATATGAATATAATTAGCGATTACAGCAATGCACAAATTAGGACAACAACATAAACAGGGGAAAAACAACAAAAATAAAGAGATACAGAGCAGTCCAAAACTTTCCCCGTCGGCTGGATGTTGGCAAAATGCCACGCACGCCCTCATAAATGAGTTCAAGTTGGTGAAGAAGAGCGAAGAGTGTGGCAGCGGAAACAATGGCGGAAAGGGTGTAAGCAAAGTACCAACGACCGCTGCCGCACTTTTTATTGGGAAGAGAGGAGGGCACATTCAGAAGAAAGGTTTGAATCGCGACATACAGACCCAACACCTGATACAATTGTTTCTTGCATTTTTTTCTGGCTCTGCCCTTTTCTTCTCTTACATTTCTGTTTGTCAGCGGTAGAATTACAATTGAGCTCCTCCTCCTCGCCACTGTATGCTTCATGAAATGAATGAATGAAACCAAGATTTATCAACGTCAAGTGTATATTATTCCAGGCAGGGTCTTCATCGTACATTTTTGGGGATCTCGTATTCCACGCGGTATCCGCACGAACGCGTAGAAGATGATTACGACAGAGCAATCCCCACAAAATACGATTGAGACAGACGCGTAAAAAATTGACTGTTCTTTGCAGCCCTGTTGCTGCTCCTCTTTTTGGGACTCTGCTTTGTTTCAACTTAATGAAAGGTATTATACTCGTCACCATCCACTCTACTTAAATATCATCCACTTTAATGGTCAAACACTCAATAGCAATTTTACATTTTCATTGAGAACAAAAAGTGACAAATATTTATTTTATTTTTAGTGGTCCAAATTAACCTTTAACTGTTGAAGTGGATGATATTTAAGAATAACCATCACAATCACATACACATGCCCATTTCAACTAGATTGTCTTTTATTTAAGAGCCCCAACCTTATATTGGATTAAATTTGGTTCACACTTTTCTCTTAGTTTGTTTTTAGGGTTTAAAGTTAATGGTTGTATACTTGTATATAGTTATTTTGATTGTAGAATATAATCAAACTTTTAGGAAGCGGAGATTTTAGATATATTCTCAAAAATTTTATAGATTGTTTTAATATATATAGTTAATTTATATATACTTTTTTATTAATAATAAGGTTATGTCTTAATATTTGAAGGGTAACTTCAAATGAATATTTGTCATGAAAAATTTGTTTTATAGGCGAAGTCAGTCATCAAACTTAGGCCATGTGGCTGTCCTCATCATCAGTCATCCCAGAGAACTAGTTTTGATCCCTAGATCTCCTATTTATCACCTTGTTTTATATTTGTAGAATTGATCCATGTCATTTCTTTGAGTGTGTATATGAACTTCAAGCTTTTAAACACACAATTCAAATTTGAACCTTGTTGCCCATTTCCTATTAGTCATTGTTACTTGACATAGCATTTGTTTATTTGAATTTGTGTTCTATATTGTTGTATTTGAGGACAATCCTTACATATTTGAAATTAGGAAAGGGAACCAAGAGCATTCAAGATACATCAATAGAGAGCATAACTAGAACATCAACATTACATCATAGGCATTCTACATCTAGGTATGTGCATGGAAATAGGGGACTAAAAAGTGGCCAAAAATATGTTATAAGACATAACATGTTCACAGTCCTAAAAGTGTGATCGAGCCTTAACACTACATGTTATGGCTTACTAATTACCAAGACATAACACATATGAATTATAATTCCATGCATAGGTGTGTGCATGGAGATAGAGGGTCAAAAAATGTTTTAAGACATAATGTGTTAGCATGACTAAGCCTTAATGCATACACGTTATGGCTTGCTAATTACCAAGACATAATGCATACACATTATAATGTGTGCATGTTATTTTGACATAAACAAAAAAAGTAGGCCATGCTTTTCATTCTATTTCCTTGAAATCATGAATAGTAGAACAATTTGACCATGTTTTAAAAAAATGAAGCTTGGCTAGCCTCATAACTCTAATTTTGACAATGTCACATCGGATATGAGGTAAATGTCCTATACTTACTTGTTTTGAGTTTAAAATTCCAATAAAAATTTTATTTTCTCAATTCATTAAATTAAATTAAATGTGTATTTGTTAAATATGGAAACTAGCTTGTTGAAACCTTGAACTTGAACCAAATGTGGAAGAGGAACAACCACAAGAAAACTTTGTAGTGCTTGAATCTCTTCCCACACTTCTTGTAAACCTTCTAGAAATCCAAGAAGACCTTCTACAAAAAATAGGGGAAATAAAATTTGAATTGTAACATCGGTTAGGACATTGAGAGAGTCCACATCAAACCCTCTCCATGATACATTGGAAAACACCTTAGAATCATTGATGAATCATGTAAACTTAGTAACATGTCAAATTGATCAATGGAAAACACAAAGAATCTAGTCATAAATTTTATGTGCCAAAGTTATCTTATGATGATGTATAATAGAAACAAATAACAAAAGAGAAAAAATGTGCACCTTTTATGGATCTAAAAACCAATGCACCCCTTCCACTGAATTACACAAGATTCTCCATCCATTGGTGCACTCACAATAAAACAAAGTTTTTTTTGGGATAGGTGGTGGATGGTCTTCAACTAACCTCTTTACAACAACCATGAGATGTCCTTACATTTCATCGAGAAACTCAATTGTGAGTTTGTTCGCCATGAGATTTCTAACTATTTTGATCACAAGGAGTTTCAAGTTAGAGGCAAAGGTTTTTCCCAAGATAGAGAGGGGGTATGCCACGTACCAAATTGTCTACCTAGACCCTTGTGCCAAAAACTAATTCACCATTTCATAGTCCCTTCAACTATCTAGAAGACTATGGAGGCTCAAACCCTCCATACTATCGATACACTCATAAACATCCTCCTACAACATGGCATGCGGATATCTCACTCTAGTACTTTGAAGGTTATACATTCCATGAGACCTTTTAGTATGTGTGGTGTTGCCCCTCACTTTTGAACTACTTGTAATCTTATATTTGTTGGAGGTTATAGTAGGATATTAAGTGTGCATACATTGAGGGACCTTCTAGACCTTGTCGTGTCATCCCCACTTCTGCACTACTTGTGATCCTATGTGTGTTGAAGGCTTAGAACATGATTTGATACCCCACTACAATCTATTAGGATCAATGATCACCACTAATGAGGAACTAGAGGAGACCTATGGTGTTCACCAAAAATTGTTTTATATGAAGTTATAATTTATATTCTAGATAATTTATATTCAAGATTGCAATATATAAATTGATTGTTAATCAAGAATTGAATTAAATTTTTTTATATATTAGACATTTTAGGGTCAACATTATAGGATGGCATGTCTTCAACCATTTTACTACCAAGTGTTGTGGTCATGTCTCTTTCACAGGTAAATTTCTAATAAGTTTCTCTAAATTAAAGTTGTCAATTTATTTTTATAACACTATTGAATTTATAAAATCATGATTTGTTGTTGAACAAGTGTATTATAGACTATCCTCTGGCATGAATGCTAGTAGAAGGTGTCTTGACCCATGTTATACTCAAGTACAAAATAATGTTTTGAATTTGTAAATATAGATAATGTTATGGATTTTGTGTCCATAATTTGGTCAAATAATCCTTTTCTCATTTATTTAGCTGACAAGTTCAGTTGATACTCTTCCTGATATATGAAAAAGAATGGATGTTGATATTGTTGTTGCAATTTAAACATCTATTCCTTTGATGTATGTATGTATATGTAATGCATATATTGTAAGATTTGGTATAGAAGGCTCTAATATAAGAGATAACACAACCAAGACCAAGATAAGAAGAAAAAGCTACAAAAGCTAAATTGTAAATGACAATTGTAGCGAATTATTCACTATATATGGCAGAAGTATTTTGTTGTGGTTTCAATGTGATCATGATATTTTATAGCCTTAGTGGATCATGCTTCCAATCCATAATTTTGAGTTTTGTGAGCAAGAAGTATGTTTTACAGTCTTTGAGTGCTAACAAGCATGTGTTGTTTGACTGTGCCACAATAGAGATGATCTAACAATGTATAGAGCTTTCTTATGCTATTAGATGAAGTTCCATCGAAAGGTTCTACCATTGGTCCACATCATGTTTCAAGATGATCTTCATTAGCGCAAGTAAGGTATACATACATTAGGCATAGGGCCCATCTTTATCTTATTTCCAATGGAAGTATAATCAAATTCCATGTGGCACACTCCTAGAGAATTTCAAACAGTTAAAAATAATCTTCCCATAAATGTACATGAGCCATCAGATCTACCAAAATGATTTACATTTGATAGCTCATGGAACACATGGCTACTCCACAATAGCTCCATAAATTGTAATAGGTTCTGGTGGCCAAATTTTGACATATGTGGCTCCTTCATAATATCTCCATGAATTCCATTGTACAAAGAAATCTTGGGTGTGGAATGATCCTTATGGAGTTTGAAATTGACCTCATAGGTACACCAAACATTCATTCCTAGCAGTCACCACATCTTCTAATGATAGATAGAGAAGAAGTTTTACCTATCTAAGGAGAATCAATCTAGTACTTTGTAGTAAAATCCATTAAGTTTAGTACCTTCTACCCCTTTTGTAGATCTCAACTATCAACAAGAGGATTAAATGCATTGAATTTGATGGGTGAATTGATTTCCTCCCACTAGACTTGAGTTTAAAGTTTTGATGTTTTGGGGGAAAATTCAGATGTAATTGGGTGGTATTGCTATAGATGTGGGCATGCATGCCTATTTATATGTAGAATTAATTTTTTATGGATAAGCTATCGAGCCTTATGTATAAATTCCTTCTCACCCTTTTATATCTAAATAAGGGAACCTTAGTGTATGTGTCTAGTCATAAGCTAAATTGTATAATAAGTAATTATTCAAACATTGTCAAAAACATGTTATGTACCTAGCGATATGATATAATAATGTATATAGACGGATGGAGATTCCAACATGTGGCACATGTCAAACTCTGTTATCTACCAATATATTGATGTAGAAAAGACATACATACTACTCAACAAACCAACAAATCCCTTATCAAGGAATCTACTGGTTACATAACGTGCTACATTTACATTGTCAAACTAGGGAATCGTATTCTTCTTGGATGATGGTTGTATTGTGTGTACATTTAAGGATTCCTGAGTTTTATCCTAGAGGTTGTGTAAGGGAAATAAAGCAATTACAATCTTATAAGAAATAGGAATAATGGAAAACAACTAGATTATCCAATGCAACAATAATCAAATGTCTTTATGTAACTTCTATGTAAAAGAGAAACTGACAAGTGGTTCAGTCGATGATCACCTTGACTCAATGGACTTGAAAATATAAACTATCGAGGTTAAACTACTTCACATGATTCTTAACAACAAAACATCAATCACACACACACAGATATATATATAAACGTACAATTCATAAACTGAACATATAAACAAGGTGGAGAAGCACAATATCTCAAGTGGCCAGCTTGAGTGGCTGTGATCCCACAAGATCTAACTAAATCTCTACTGAATCTTTGTAGTCATAAACAGAACTCAAAAACACATTCTTCATTGAATGCCAAAAGTAACAAAGGTACAACAAAATCTGCTACTGTATCTCTGCTCAAAACTGTATGAAACAAAATCTATCTATTATCCTTTGATCTAGCTAACCAGGATCAGCATTATCTTTTTATGAGTAAAGATACTGAACAATAAATGTCTTAAGTAGGAAAAGGACTTAATTACAGAGCAACAAAAAATACAAAACTAACTAACATGAAGGCGGCAGAGAAAACATAGTCCTACTACAATTCGACTTCTTCATTATCCATAAAGAATAATCATGACTTAGAAATAGAATCATAGAGCACAATCTAGGTTCCTCACTTGCATCATTTATTGAAAGATAACCATTATAGAGTCATGGGTGACTCATCCCAGTTAATTTGGGATCTTCTTCCTTTGGTTGCAGGTTCCTGTATCATCTTCTGCAGATATCAACATCTCCTTCAATTGCGGGTTGTTCAGTGTTCATCGTGATACGAAGCCAAGCTTTTGCTGCATGAGGAGTTAGTACCCTATATAATATTTATGCATCACTACCACTTAGAATCAACATAAAATACTAACTTATCATCCTCACAATATAATGCTCCCTAAGCTAACCAAGGTTATAAACTTTATCAATATTATCAAGGTTACTAGTAGATGACTACCTTTCAGGAAAATAAAGAACATAGTCAACATCAAAACTAGTTTGTACTAGTGGAGCAACCACTACAACAAATTCATTTCAATCCTAACAGAGAGCTAGATATTGTGCATAATAAGTATGCTAGGGAACCTACCTTATGTCCCCATTCTAATCTAGCTCTTTGCACTTCAACTAGTTATCCTCAAGGTCTTCAAATTCTAGCCAGTTCCTTTTCTAGCCAAGATCTAAGTAATGGATTATATAACCAAGCACAAGAAACACTTGTTGACCAAAGCTCATATAGCTCAAAATAAAACATGGTTACATGGGAGGCTTCTCAAACTTATACTCCCAATGAACCTACCACAAGATCCTCAAGGCCACATGTTTAGTCTAATCACTACACTAGGGAAAAGAGAACCTAGGCAATATAAGAATGTGCCCAGACAAAGTAGATTGCATCCAACATACAGAAGATAGAAGAAACTTTGCTCTTTGGAGTACCAACTACATCCAATTCTAGACCAACCTCCATGGGAGGTCTCAAATTAAATGATATTCAAAGAATGAGGGATCCAAAAGCTACTCTAAAATAGATATTGATATCTCCTCCCCTCATTGAGAAGCCAAGAGTGCAATGGATATTGAATGCCGAACAACTAATAGAATCAACTAATACTTTCAACATTATTGATAAACTAAAGAGGTCTATAATTAGTATGCCTCTCTAACAATTTCTTTCAATCCTAAAATAGATGAAATTACTAGAGGAGGCCCTAAAAAGAAAATTGTTAGTGTGAACATGTTATTTATCTAGATAGTTTGACTAGGTCCTATTCACACTAAACTTAAGCTCACTTAGAGAGACTTTTTCACTTTTGTCTCACATCATATGGACTCAACACATGTCCTCACACTTTTCCCAAGTGTTCCCACATGTGTCATCCACTTTGGAAGAGAAGTTAGACTTTAAGTTCTACCTTCCTACCTCCTCCTCGTCCTACTTATACAAGGAGGCCATTGTACTTTTATAAGCTTCACATTGTGATTCATTATATAATAGTATTTTGGCAATGTTGTTGTGCATATTTAGCTTTATGGAAGATTGTGTTGATATTGCAAGTTGCTCTTGGCTACTCCAACATGGTATTAGAGAAAGATTGTAAATTCCTTCACATTTGAGTTAAATCCCACACTTAGCCCTATCAACAAGTCATAGGGGAGCCAAACATACATCATCATTGAGTCCGAAAGGCTTGAGAAAGCTAAAATTGCTTGTCATTTCATCAATTTTTGACACAAGAAAAATCTGCATTTTTGGAGGGGGTTTTTACTTGCACCATATGGTACAACATGAAATTTCATTCATTTGTACCTATATAGAATTACTAGCATGAAAATCAATTTTTTTTTTCTTTTGCAAGTTTTTTGATCTCTGTTTGGGTGAGTTTTTGAAGTTTATATATTGATTTTTTTATGCTTTCTAGCAAGATCGTGGTCAATTTTTGTCTTGGTTCATGGAAAATTTGGGTGATTTCCTCTGTGGCATTTGGTATTCAGGCCAAGATTATCTAGATCCAGATGTTTTCTACATTTGGTTTGGTGTTTGAAGCTGCCTTTAGAGGGGTGGTCATTTGATCCAAATCAATCAACTATTTGTATATTGCGTGTTGTCATCGAATGAAAAAAAGAAAGTGATGCTCTACATTTGTTTCACCACCATGAGTTTACCGAGATGTTGTCAAAGTTACAATGGTTTGTGGTCTCTACATAGTGCTAGGATTTCACCATTCACTCTTTCCTGAAGACTGCCACTTCATCGACCATTGCTCACCTTTTTCTAGCGATCGTCGATCCAATGGTTAGGGTTCTAGTCATAGATCTTGGTCACTATTATAGTCCCATCAAAGCTTCCAGAAGACAACATTTTCTATCAACTGTGCCATTTTTGTTAACAACCTCCTCACAACACTGCCAACATTTTCTATCAATTGCTAGCGGTTTGTAGCTGTAATTTTGTGGTCTCAGTCTCATCTGACCGCTAATAGTTATCCTTGACCGCCACCAGAAGAACCCCTACTTGAGTAGTTTATAAGGATCATCATTGGGGTTTTTAGGGCTCCATTGCTACACCACCTACATAGGTGACACCACCATTGAACCACTAGAGGGCACCACTCTGAAGGTGATGCCACCAATGCACCATCAGGGTGCCACCCTCGTGGTACTCCACCACATCTCTACCCTCGTGCCACCAAGGTGCTGTCTCCACCCCTCCAGCACTCACTAAGCCACTGCTGTGTTCATCAAGGGGCCTCCTAGGCTCTTTTTTATGCTTATAAAAAGGGTACCTTTTCTTTTCTATATAACTTGCACTCGGGGGTCAGATTTTCAACTTCTTATAGGCGATAAAAATCTAGTTCCCTCTATCTCATCATGGTATGATTTATTTTCCCCCATTTTGCTATATTTTTCTAGGATTTACGTCTAAAGTTATCTTTTGCACACTTTTTTTTGACATTTTTTCAAGAAGACAACTTTTGCTCATGATGTCAAAATTTAGCAAATGTTTTTTTGAAATTTATTAGAAAAACATAAGGAATATCATGGTACATGTATTTTTTTTCCTTGGAAAGCCTATTTTCTTGAAAAATTATAAAATCATTGTGTGTTATAAATGTTCGATTTAGGCTTCCAATTGCATAATTCTACTCATAAACTTATAATTTTTTCTAGGGGGGCATATTTTATAGTATTATTTGTTTTGGGGGGTCTAATTTTATAGTTTTATTAGGATTGTAAGACTACGTCTTCCTATGATTAATTTCACACATCATTACATAAACTAGAACTCTTGTCTTTTCTAGACACTTGTAAGAACTCTATAACAACATTTGTTTGTAAGCACACTAATATAAAGTGCCAAACTTGAATTGTGTTTCTTTTTGGGGGATTCTTGCACATCATATTGTTTCTCTTTTGTACTCACACTATCTTATAAACTGCCATGGGGGGTTTGTTATGTGCACCTTATTTTTGTAATTATAACCTTGTCTACCTTCATGTGAGTGTGCCTTGTTTTGACACACCCTGTTTAGTTACTTGTACATCATATTGTACATGATGTTGTATCCCTTTTCACACCTTTGTGTCACATTTCAATTGATGTGTCACAATGTTCCCCCTCCCTATCCTATGTAGAGTCTTTGCCTCTTCCTTGGAAATTGTGCATATCAAAATAATTTAGAATATCATTAAGGATCAACTTGCAATAAAGTTTCCTCAAGAAATATTGGGGCACCTCATTATTGTTTCATTGGGGATGGTTAAAAACCATCTAGCACCTATCCCAAAAATTATCCCTTATTTCTTGGTGTTGGCACTAATGAATGGGGATTTTTTTGCAACTTCCATGCATGGGTTGATTGGTTCTTGAATCAATAAATAATGCAAATAAATCATATTTCAATATTTTCTTATTTTTGACTTGTTTACATGACAATTTTATAGAGTACTATTGTCATGCATTCTCTATGTGATTTGACCATGTGTTTATTTGGCCACTAATAGAATTTATGTGAGAATTTGTAGATTCCAAGGATGTTGCAAGGGCTCATTGATGTGTGCTCATCGCATTTAAATTTTTTAAACGTTTCAACCAATGTTTGAAGTTCTTTTTTGTTTCCTTCAATTTTCCCTAATATATTGGCCTATGTCTCACAAGAATGCTGAGAATGGATGGAAGAGTTTGGGGAGGGCTAGTTTGTGTTGACTCTTTAGAAGTATTTTCCTCATACACTCAATTTGGTGAATCAGGGTTTGGAGGCATTGAGGGGTTTTAATTTGCTAAAAAATGAATCAAAGCAATTGAAAAATAAATGTTTCATTTTAATTCAAATCACTAAAAACACTAAAATCTTACATTGTGGAGCTCATAGATGTTGTGGCAACATGGTGTTGGTGTTGAATTTGCTTCAATTAGCTCAAAACATGCTCACACTTTTACCTTATCACTTTCTAAAGATAATGAGGAGAAATGAGTTCATAACTTTTTTTCTTTTATTTTCTTAAAATGCGATCACATTATAACCTATTTGGACCAAAAAAATTTTTTTGGCCCCCCATCTTTGTGCACATGCCCACAAGTAACTTGCTCAGGATAACTACTTACTAGTGCATCACAAAATTTAGACAACCCAAGGCTACCTAGGTTTAGGTTTCAAAGAAATCATATGGGTTATTCCAATATACCTTTAAGTGTATGTTGAAGCTCATGGCTATATATAGAGGCTATCTACGGCCCAGGTATTAGTGTCAAAGCACTCCTCACTTCATTAGACCCTCTATGGGGAACCTAGATTAGCCAAGAATGACAACTCTTCTAAGGATATTTGTAAACCATTAACACATGGTTTCTAACTTGAAAAAACTAATTGCAAAGAGAGAAAAAATTGGGTATATATTGAGAAAGATATTTAGTGCCACTACTTCTATAGCCACTTTTTGATCTCCAAGTTCTTGAGTGGGTAAGGAGAGAGCATACAATGGATAGTTGCAGAAATCCCTGAACTTGCAATGTTGCTATATAAAATAGCCCTGGAAAGATATTTGATACCACTTGTAAGGAACCTGCAAGATAAATAAAGACAATGCACATAGATATACACCAAATAGAAAAAATAAAATGCTTTATTATCTTCTCAATGCCAATTTGAGGGGCAACCCCCCAATACAACATACACTCCAAATAAAAAATATCTAAGATACCTTCCACTTGGGAAATTATTACGATATAAATATTCTTACTATAGATATCTACTACTATCCCATGCATGTGGGATAAATATTTTGTTCTAACTAACTAGTGGGATGATTTAGAAAGCATATGCATCCACATCTTTCTTTAATATTACCTATGGGAAACTTATAAAGCATATCCACCTAAACTAATTCTAGATAATAACAATAATATATATATATATGATGTTTGTAATAGACAATATGGGTACCAGTCACATATTATTCAAAATATTTCAACATGATTAAATGCTACTCCACCTACAAAAAGGAATTGTATGCTATTGTTTAAACTATTAAGCAATACCACCATTACATCCTAGGTAAGAATAGTATCATTCACTCTAGTCATAATCCACTTTATTTTTGCATACACAGAGCAAGTTGGAGAATGCACACCACATGAAGTCTATGAAATATTTGTAGCAATTCCATTTGATGATCAAGCACAAGAAGTGGAAAGATAATTAGGTAGCTAACTACTAGTTTAGTTTTTAGGATTGCATGGCCACCACTTCTTTGGTTGTGAAATCCTTTACTCAACAAATAGAAATTTCACATAAATTTAAACAATATGTTTTCACAAGGCAAACATGCTAGCAATTTCTACTTGTTTGACAAGCTCAAGAACCTTTGTGTTCCATAAGGTGCACCTTGCTTGATACTCATCTAAGAGGTACACTACACCAAAATAGATAGACACTTCAACACTACTAAGACATTAGTATCACTTTAGTAAAATTTCTATTGGCCTCATATGTTGGCAAACATTAAGTGCTATATCAAGTGCCAAAGCCATGAAAAGTAAGTTTGGAATTTACAACCCTCTATAAGTAGTAACAAGGCCTTGGGAGTCTAGAAGCATGGATATCATGAGCCCACTACCTATGACAAAGCATTAACATGATACAATATTCATTGTGTTAGATAGAATTCTCAAAGACGACCATCATGAGCAAGTGTAAGAAAAGAGGACTTCACTACATTGGATGCCACATGCCTTTTCTTCACTCATGTTTGGATCCATTTTGGCTTTCCCACATCCATTATATTTGATCATGATCCACGATTTGTAACTAGTCATTTTTAGTAAACTTTATGGACAATGTTAGATACACAATTGGATTGATCTACCTCCTTCCATTTATAGAAAAATAATCAAACAAAGTTGGTCAACTACACAATTACACATCTTTTGTGCATCTATAATAGTGTGCACTTGCATGTACATGGGATATCAATGTAATCCACATATAACATTTATACAATAGAGCTCTCTATAGTTTTATAAGGCACAACCCTTTCCAAACATGTCTTGGGTTCCAATCAGGATTCCCCTTAACATTTATTGCTACACACCATCCACATTAGAGTTGTGTACATAGGAATGAGAAGTAGATAAGGCATAGAAGTTTCTATAAAACATTCAAAATGTACACCAATAGGTACAACATATACTCTCATGCTAACAATAGAAATACAAAGAGCAACATGATGCACTCCACACACCTAATCCAATTAAGGTTGGTGACAAATATTGGTTATATCTTCATAAGGAATACTTCAAGGGTCCACACTAAAAGATGAAGCCTTTGCACTGTGGTCCATACTTGTTCTTGATCTGCCACAACACTTTGGCCTACACTCGATATTTAATGTGAAACTTCTTAAGCTATATTATTCTTCCCTCTTGAAGCTAGAAACAATCCAACATCCTTTGGAATTGGATCTTAGACATTCACATTTAGTTGTGAGAGATGAAATCATTGACACCATAACAACTTGTATTCACCATGCTACACATCAATTATTTCAAGTAGTCAAAATCAAGCAATATATAGACCAAGTTAAGTAGTACAATCTTCAACAACTTTGCATGCAATTTTCCTAGCTCACCATGAACACAATGGGGACCATTGAGCCTCAAGAAACTAAATTATTTAAACATAACCTCACAAATTGGTTTCATCAACACACTTGACATTGCACAAATCTACATGCACAATGCTCATGCATAACCATGTAGCAAGTTACTCATGTGCACCTATGCATATTAGTGCTTGCACACAACCACACAACATTGTTCATATATTTACACAATCATCTGTTGCATTGTGTGACACCTCTTGTGCTTCTACTTAGTTAGACCATACATGTGCAATATATGGGGGCATCTACACCACAATAAATGGCAACATATGTGTGCAACACCTAGTGACATCTATGTCACAAAAACACCATTCATGTTTGACATTTGGCACCATATGGACAATACTTGGTGGCATTCATTGCACATGAAACAACATCATATGTATTTGACACTTGGAAATGTATTATTAACATATATGGCTTTACCATGCATGTTGGACACATGTCAACATCTGTATCACATCTAGTTGATGACTTGGTTATAATTGATGTAAAAATAATTATATTGTACCTCTTGTATAAGTGGAGAGTAATTAGCAAATTTACATATTAACCCTCTATAAATATTTCTCCTATTCAAAATTTACCATAGGTCCACACATCAAATGTGTAATTGGTTTGTTATTGTGTTTTTCCATTTACATATTCTATGATCTTATTTATTACTAGCTAATAGATAAGATTGTCCCTTGGATGATCTCGAATCTAGATCAATAGCAATGATTAGACCCAACTATATTATCTAGGTTAATTAGTGCTTGATTGTATGAATGTATTTAATTAGCCTAGATATATATGTAAACTTGGATCTTACTCCTTTAGAGTTATGCGCCTCACATTTTAAATAATGTCAGGGAGACTTTTTAAAATTTTACTTATAAAATAGATGTATGAATTCTACCATATATCATAAAAATAAACATACTTCATTTTAATG
The DNA here is from genome assembly GCA_027924645.1 of Cunninghamia lanceolata. Classification (NCBI taxonomy): domain Eukaryota; kingdom Viridiplantae; phylum Streptophyta; class Pinopsida; order Cupressales; family Cupressaceae; genus Cunninghamia; species Cunninghamia lanceolata. Next base: position 7,980,209 of record BSBN01000634.1, read on the forward strand.
ATGCAAGAGAAGAAAACTAGATGTCATAATTAATCAAAAACAATTTTTAAAAAGTAGTAAATTTCTAGTGACATGCTCTTGAAAGGAAAGAATTTAGATATGCAATTAATTTCTAGAGTTAACCCTATGAGTAGTGCATTACAAGCTATCCTATCTACACAATTTTTAGCAGTATTCCAGAATAAAAATGTTATATCCTAAATTGTGTTCCTTGGTTGTGCAAGAACAATTTCACAATGTTTAGCTCCTCCATTTAGTGATCCCAAGCCTAGTTAATTTTTAGGTCCACCTTAAAGTCCTGTTTGGGCCCCATTTATAGGAAATATCGTGATTTTGGTTAAAGTTTCATTTTGGTTAAAGTTTCATCATAACCTGGAAAATAATTTGAGATTTTGAGTTAGCCCCACATTAAATGCAGGCTTGAGCCTTAAATTTCCCAAAGGGCCTATGGTGCTTGAGCGCCCTGGTCCCTCCCATGTTTTTAGGGAGGCAATTTAGGTCTACAAGTTGGCTTTAGTGTTGGTTAGGTCGACGCTAAACTCAAATTTGCTTTTTGGCGCATGATGTCGGCTCTTTAATTCAAATTATTCTTTTATATAGCCTTTTATAAAAATAAGTGACTTATCTCATTTGAAACTAGACATGATTTAGATGTGATCTTGATACAAGCTCTCTATGCAAATATTGTGCTCTTTATGTTATTGAATTATTGTAGGTTTCTATTGGTCAAGTGAAGAATTTTGCTCTTGGAAGGATTTGTATGAAGGTTAGGAAGTGAGATCTTGAGTCTATCTCATTGTTCCTAGGTTGAAGAACTTTGCATGATTGGGAGAAGGGTTGGAGCCACCAACTTGAGATTGGCTTGAGTACCCTCTAAGGGTATGGTTGCATCACCTTCTTATTCAATAAACCTTCATTGATTCCTCATCCTTGAGGCGAAGTTGTATGTTTCCTTGAGTGAAGCATACCTTTGATCATTCTATTCCTATTTTCTTGAGTCATATAGGGCTAGGGTTTGATATTATTTGATTAGATCTTGCATGTTATTGCTCACACTTAGGGTTTCTGAGCACACACAACATCTGGTTCTAATCTTGGCTATCTGTGAGGTAGGAATACCAAAATAGGGGCTTGACTAAGGCAAGCTCCTATATAGCCACAACAATTTTTCCTTCTTTCATGTGTGTAGGATGAAGAAATAGGTTTTAGGAGATATTGGTCTAGAAGAAGAAAGACTTGCAAGTACAGGTTTGGTGAAAATCTCAATTTCTGATAAACCCTAAAAAGGGTCTAGGGTGCCTGAGCACCTTGGTACCTGTGGCATTCTAACTCTAGGTTCCTGTTTCAAACTATTTTCTCATCTCTGCTATCCATTTAGGTTCTCTATTTCTATTTCTAACAGTCATTTGTAGCTCAATCTCTCTCAATTAGGGTCTGATCATTTTACCTAATTAGATTGGTTGAATTTGGTTTGACTCTCATCTATACAATAAAGAGGCAGAACCCCTGTAGTTTGGATCTCCTTTAAGGGTAGAAGCCAAGCTTGGTTTGTGTCTTAATGTTAGATAGAAGAGATTTTGACTTGGTTTAACTTGTTGAGCTAGGTCTCTCTTTTCCACTTAACAAAAACCACAAATAAATACCAAGAATGAAATACCGCAATAATTCATACACACAAGTGAATGAGACATTGATATACCGTAGGAAAACTATTTTGAGAAAAAAACCTAGCCTTCAAAGCTCCTAACTAATATATTATTTAACAATTAAAAAGATTACAACGCACTTCCAAGCTCTTCTAGGAGATCCGATGCCCACACTTAAGGAGGAATCAAGAACAAGATGATGTGAATAACCTCCAACCCAAGCCCTCTATTTATAAACAAGAATAGAATAATGAGAGAAGCTTACTAGAATCTCCCCTTGACCATTTTGTCACTAATATTAAATGCCACAAGAAAAAAATTGAATACACCATGTGAGCCTAAGCATTTAATACTTTAACAATATTGAATTGATTTTATAAGGCCTCAAAAAATATTAAATGCATTCACCCAATGAGCCCAATTGGACATGTGCTCAATAAACTATGACCCCCCCAATGCACTACACACATTAAATATTTTAATAAGTGCATATACAACCTCCCGTAGGGAAATATTGCCTAATTATAAAAATTTATGCAAGGTGTATAGCCTTCCCAACATTCTCCCACTTGTTATATACATTAGATAGGGGTCAAACCTAGTCATAATGGACTAATTGTTAAGGGGAACCATCCCCATAGCACTCTTACACCAAATGAACTTCTCCATTCTCACAGGCTTCATTAAGGCATCAACACCATTCTCTTACATGTACACCTTCTTGACCACAACACTCTTATCCTCCATTATGTCATGAACAAAGTGGCATTACACATCAATGAGCTTCATTATCACATGAAATGTAGGGTTCTTTTTCTAATAAGTTGTCACTTTGATTGTCACACTTGATCACCATTGTATCGATTTCCTCAACTTGATGTTTGAGCACAATCTCTAAAGATAGATTGCCTCCTAATAGGTATGGATAGCTATCATTTACTCTATCTTTATCATCTAAAGAGTAACCACATCTTGTCATTTTCTAATTTAAATGACCACACCACCAAGTAGAGTAAACACATACCCATTAGTATACCTCCTATCAATATCATTTGCCCAATTAGAATTAGTAAATCTTTATTTATATCTAAAGTATTGCTCGAGACCTATCCTCTCTGGTAGAAAATAAAACACTCTGATGTGTCTATAAGATACCTAAAGACTCTCTTAATTATAATATAATGTTCCTTCGTTAGATTAGCCATAAACTAGCTCAAGACTCCCACTCTTTGGGTAATATTCAATTTGGTGCAAACAAGAGCATACATAAGGCTACTGACTGAACTAACATATGCGACATGGCTTATGTAATTTATCTCATTTAACATTGAATGGCATTGATTGACATGGAGCTTTTTTCCCACAAAAATGAGAGCACTATCTGGTTTACAATCTTGCATTCTAAACAATTGCAATACAAAGTTAATATACTTCCTCTTCCTGACCTAAAGTTTTTTGTTCACTCTATCTCTCATAATCTCCATTCCTAATATGAACTTCATTTCCTTCAAATTCTTTATAATAAACTAAACTAAAAGTTGATATTTCAAAGCCTTGATCATATCCTTACTATTACAGAACATGTCATCAACATATAAATAAATAATAGTAAAATGATCACCATCCTATTTGAAGTAAAACAAATCTAGCTTGGCTCTAGCATACTCCAACTCCATGACACACATGTCAAACTTATGATATTACATTCTAGGGGAAAATTTTGGACCATAAAGAGATTTTTTTAACTTACAAACCACAATGCTTCTTACCCTTTATGTCATAGTGCTCTATCTGTGTCATTTAGATCTCCTCATAACTCTTTGAACTCTATGAACTAACTTCCTCAATAAGTCCATGTTGAATCACTAGTGCAACCATAGGTCCAATCTCCTAAGTCTTTCGTGAAAGTTCAAAGTTGTGTTACACTTTAGGCCAACTTATCAACATAAATAAATATAAGCATTTCCAACTAAAAGTCAATTTTGGTGAAACATATGTTATAGCTAGATTCATTGTAGATTAAATATATTTGGGCCACAAATTTTCCAACTGAAAGTGTCCACTAAATACATATGTAGCATCACATTGGACCTAATTTACCCAAGAAATGAAATTATTTAAAAAACTTGATGTTCTAACAAATCCTCACATAAATACTCTTTAAAAAAAAAATCTAAAAATACCCTTTTGTAGATCTATAAGTGTAGTTTGTAAAAATATATATATTTAATATTTCAATTATTGTTTATATTTTAATTTTAATTTTTACTAAAAGTAGGTCATTAGCTCACCAAAATATAATGTTAATTGTTCTCTTAAGAAAAAATACTAAAGTTTATTAAAAAAATTGAAAAAAATATGATGCACTAGAGGAGAGATTCCATGTCGAGATGATCTAATTTTTTTTTCGTATTTTGGTCAAATAGTTAAAACAAAAGGTTACGTCCCATCGAAACAATTGTGTTTTAATCACACACAACTTCTAAGATTTATTTAAAAAATATATTTATCTTGAAATGGGGAAAAATAAATCCATGCACCAAAGTTTCAAGTTATAAATACCAAAACAAAATTAAAGGGAAAAAATAAAATTTACTTTATAAAGAGCTACGTCCCATTTAACCTTATTTTTTAACATTTTACTAATAACTAAATTATAGTGTCAATTTTACAAAATAGTACATTCTTGAATAATTTTTAGTATTTTTTTTTTTGGATTAAGGATAGTCTATTCATATTACCAAAAAAATATAAGTGTTGTTACAACTGATGTGGCCAAGATGGCCACCATTCCCAGATTAAAGACTTACAGCCACTAGCAATATAAACATAATTACATCTTACAAAATTTGTATTATATTCCCTCCCTTTTCTTAAGGAGATAAATATGCTATTTCATCACAAAATTAGAACTAGCTCTTTTGGTACTAATCTTCTGATAAGCAAGGAACTGGTTCAACACATGTAATACCACTTTCTGTAACAACACCATCTAGTTCAGGAGTAGCATGACCCACCCCATTGCTATCCATATATATCTTGGCTTCATCAAATGCATTGGGAACAACAAGCAGTATGAAGGATTCTTGAGGCAACACCTCCTGAGAGTTAACATTATTACCTGCTTCGAACAGATGCAAGTTTTTGAACTGTAATAACAAATCTTCTAGCCTGGAGTCGAAAGATTGTCTAGCTCTGTTAATGTCTAGTTGCTTCATTTCAAAGAGAGATGGTTTAGAGATTTATGATTAGGAGAATCCTTTATCTGCCCTCATGGATAGATTGGCCAACTAATCCTCCACTGAGACAACTACATGCAAGTAAATATCAATGTGTGTGAGTCTACAATTAGACCCAACAAGATTTCTAGGCTTGCCTTGAAATTGATCCTCATTCCTCTTTTTCCACAATATCCACAAGATTTTAGTTGTTAGCACTAACCAAAATACTTTATGTTTAGCTTTAAGACTAGATAAATGACCAAATATAATTCCTTTACATTTAGAATTAGATAAAGACCAATTAGGAAGACTACTAAGAAACATATTCCAGACCTGATAAGCAAATGGACAATCAAGGAAAATATGATCACAACATTCATTGACATTGAAAAACCTACAAAGAAGCCTATTAAAACCAATTGGCAATTTATTCAATCCTAATAGCCATCTAAACAACCCTTTTTTGGTTCCAAATGCTTAGACCAAAATGACATAAAGCAAACACTCAAATCACTAAAACTAAGATCACAGCCCCATGCCTTTGCACAAGTTCAAAGATCTCATCAGAGTCACCAAGTAACTTATAGATCCTCTTGGCAACATAGCTTGTCAAAATGCCTCCATCTTTCCACCTAAGCCTGTTCACCCATTCCTGTTCACACAAGAAACTTGGTTGGGCAAGAACGACTGAGCAAGCAGATACCAACATAGAATAAGTTCTCTTCTGGGAATCTTTCAGCCCAAATTCTCATTTCAACTTATCCCAACTTTTCATGCCAGCAAGACAGAATATTTCTTCAAAAGAGACCAGGCCCAATTTATGCCACTTACGCCCAGAACAACCTTGGATAACAGCCAAGGGTTTCTCCTTATATTTTAGTGACCACCATATAGAATTATGAAAACCCCACTGCACCAAAGTTTTGTCACTATTAGGAGCAGTAACTAGATGTCTGCAGTATTCCCAAGCCTTCCAAATGGAAGCAAACACAACTGAGCATAAAGGCTTCACTTTGAAATTCCCAAACAGAAGGTCTAGAGGATGCAAGTTTTTCTAGCTCTAGGCATCTTTAGGACAAGCCAGTTTAATATTGTTCCTCACAAGTACTTTCCAAGGCTCAGAGCCCTCCAAGGAGTTTATAATCCACTTTGCCACTAATGCAATCCCATGCATTTTCAAGTCTTTCAATCCTAATCCACCATGATCTCTACTAGAGCAGCACCAATTCCACTTTACATGATGTTTTTTACCATGCCCTTTACCATCTGACCATAGGAATGACCTGATTTCTTTTTGAATGCTTTCAATCTGTAGGTTAGAGAAAAGCCACATTGAGGCAAAATACACAATATAAGCTGAAAGGATTTTTTGACATACTTGAAATCTACCAACAAGAGAAAGAGCCTGCCTATTCCAGATTTTAAGTTTAACCTCTATTTTTGTAAAGAGCCAACTCCACATTTGCTTGAGGGAGGGATCCATAGAAAAGGGAATGCCAAGAAACCTGATAATCGTTTTAGGGCCACCCCACTACCAATCATCCAATCCTAGCCAAACAGGACGGGAATCATACCAACCAATTAGAAAGGATTTATTTAAGGAAATCTTTGCTTCTGAGGCTGAACAAAAGACCTTCAATATGAGCTTAAGGTTATCTATATTTTCTCTTTCTAATACTGGATACAAGGCAGTGTCATCAACAAACTACATATTGAGCAAGGAATTACCATCTGGGAGTCTGATACCTTCAAATCTTCCTGGAATATTATTAGTTCTCAACAAGTAAAACAAGGCTTCAGAAGCAATTACAAATAGGGTTGGAGCCAAAGGGCCGCCTTGCCTAATGGATCTCCCCATTAAGAATGAAGAGGACAGAGCACCATTAACTTCAACCTAGGCTGAAGTATCTTTAAAAAGCATTTCTACAATTATCAAAAATTCCATTGGAAAGCCAAATGCTTTAAGAATGCAGATTATAAATGACCACTCTACCTTGTCATAAGCTTTTTTGAAATCTAAGAGTAAGATCCCTGCATTCTACCCTGACTCCTTGGCCCAATGTGTGGCTTCCCAACTTTTAATGAGGTTTTCTAATATGTACCTGCCTTTGATAAAACCAATTTGGGTTGAATTGATTATTGCAGGTAGGATATCAACTAGTCTTCTTGCCAACACTTTGGCAATAATTTTATATGAAACATTAAGCAAAGTTATAGGGCTCCAGTTTCTCAAATTAGATTTATCAACCCCCTTGTACAAAAGCTTAATTACTCCTCTATTGATATCCTTGCCCAAAGACCCTTTACTGATAGCCTCCTGATACACCTCAAACAGGTCACCAACAACCCAATCAATGTTAGCTTTATAAAATTCTATTGGTAGCCCATCAATCCCAGGTGACTTGCCATCACTCATGGATAGAATAGCACATTTAATTTCTTCTTTGGATAAGTTTTGTTTTAGCTTCTTTGCCATCTCCAAATCAATTTTCCTAGGACAGATTAAGGAGCATAACTTCTGAGCCTCTGCACATGAAGCATTATTATCTTCAGCTTTGAAGAGGTTCTCATAGAAATTTTTAAAGAGAAGTTTAATCTCATAGAAAGTCCTTTGGAGGTCCCTCTCCTCCTTCCTCCTTTCCATTGCAGATTTCTGACCACAGATTTGAAAAATCTCTTGACAGGCTTTAACAAGATTAGTCCAATAACTGATGGAATTGTCCTGGGCATGGACTGACTTCATGATTGCTCTAACTGACAAAATGCCTTGCATACAGTCATCATTTTCAAGCAACCTTATATTTATTTTAAAAGGGCTCACAACTTTGGGTTTGGAGTCCAAATTATGCCCAATAGGGTATATATCTGCACAGATCAGGTGGTGATTAGAGAGGGAGCTTGGTAAGACCTTGACCACATTATCTCCTTTTGGGCTCTTGAATTGAAAAAAGTCTTTGTTAACATACATTTTGCCAAGCCTACAATAAATTATTTTGTTACCTGCTTGGGCATTGCACCAAGTGAACCAGATTCCATAGCTTTTACTCTTGGTTCCTTCCAGAGGGTCAACCAAATTAAGAGACCTTTTGAAGTTGATCTAGAAATACTTCTCATTTCCTTTCCACCCTACATTAATACCTCCAACCTTATTTTCCACCATATTGAAATCTCCTACAATTATCCATGGAATCTTGGGGAGATGCATAGAGAGCCATTCCCACAGGTTACCCCTTTCTCTATGATCATTAGAGGCATATAAAGAGCAGATGCCAAATTTCTCACCATTCTTTTCAAAGCAAGCCCATGCAGCCCTATTACAGGGAGAGAAACCTGATTGCGATAGAAACTGCTCCCAACATGCATTGATAAGGATAGCAGATCCTCCTTTACCCTTATTATGCTTAGTATAAATTTTAAAGGAGTCTTTCCATATGAATCTAAGCACATTATCTAATTGGAAATTGGTGGCTTTAATTTCCTGTAACATAAGGAAATCCAAACTCCTATTCTTGTTTACTAAATCCCTTACAATATATTTTCTGTTTGGGGACTCTAATCCCCTTACATTCTAGCTAATAAATTTCATTAAAAATAGTAGGATTTAGATATAGACCGTCAGTCATTGAGTCAACTCCTTGGAGACACCCAATTTATCAAAACATTTGGGGAGATTCCCCCCCTTTTACCCTTTTTCAATCTACCAATTTCCTTTTGACATTCTTCCTCTTTTTCCTTTCCCCAACCCCTTTGGGGTAGCATCCAATCTCTTCTCCTTCAATCTCTTTTAGGGGAGCCTCTGATTGGGAGGTAAACCCAATCTCCTGAACCAGATCTTGCATTTTTTTTGCTAATAACTCTTCTCTGATTTTCAACATCACAAGCTTCTGTGCATTCTTTTTATCTGGGATAACCACAGGGGTTCCCCCATCACTTAATGATAGTCCTTTTTCTACAAAGCCGGCGGAGACCGCAGAGGAAACCTCGACCAGGCTTTTAGAGATTGGGTCATCCCCCCCTCCAGAGCTGAATTCCAAACATCCTTTTGTTCATTATTGAGGGGTCTGATAGGAAGAGAAGGATTTAAAGCAACAGAGGCTTCATGGGGAATAGAGAGAATAAGAGAAGTGTTCAACAGATTCGCACTGGCCTCACCAAAAACCACTTTCTAAATAGCAACAGCAGGAGATGGGAAGGGAAAAGCTACTCCCACATCTAAGGAACCAATAGTGGCATCATTTGAAAAGAAATCATCAAGGGCCAGCTTTTCCAAACTATTTCTTACCTCTCTCAAAGCCCCATCCAAAGACTCGGCGGCTGGCTAGGAAGGCTGAGAGCACGGAACCAGCTCGGCCACCACTTGCTTAGGCTCTTCTGCGTCAGTAGCTAGGACAGATCGATGCCCACCTCCTCCCAACCCAGAGTTATTCTTAGGAATATCACCAGTCTCATATCGATCATTATTTTTCTTTTTTAAGATAGGGCAATCCTTCCTTTGATGCCCTCCAGATTTACATAGAAAACAAGAATTGAAACCTCCAAGGCCTACAACTGTACACTCAACATTTTTCTTCTCAAGAATTACCTGAATGCAGTCTGGGATACTTACTCTTAGCTTAAGGGACACTAGCATCCTATCATCCATATGGGGCAGTGTCATTTTGGCATCTTCCACTTTCAAGACTTTCCCCAATGATTCCAACAATTTGGGAAGAAAAGCCCACAATTGAATAGGAACATTTTTAATTAAGAGCCATCATGGAACATAACAAAATTTAATGTCATGCATAGAGGCCTCGGGAGACCATTGAAAAACTTTAAACAAAGCATTCCCTACATTCCATATTTCTCTCTCAAGTATCTTTTTTTGCATAGTATGATTCTTCAAGATAATAACAAATATCCCCTTTGAAATCATTTTGCAGAACGAGAGAGAGACACCCATATTTTTTCCCCACACAGTAAACAACCAATTATCAAAAAACTTCCTCGCAGGCAATTTTTTCCAAATCCAAACAAACAAAGAACAAAGCCACATTCTTAAGCCTATTCTCTTCTGCATTTACTACCAATTGCATACCAGGATTGGGCTGAAGCACCAATTTACAATGCAATCCAGAACTCTTACCTTGCTTGATGCCTTCCTACCCTTTGCCACCGGTGCTCCTGCCACCACCACTGCCCTCTTGTCCCTCCTCTCACGCCTGAAAGCTCACATCTTCAGGTGGAGGGGCGGCATGATTGATGTCCAAGGCCTCCTTAAAGGTTTTGCTTGCAACGGAATTACCATTCTCACTGAATTTGGAGTCACCAACATCAATACTCTTCTCCATAACTCCTCCCAGCTGAGGAGTAAATGCCTCGGCTGGCACCGTGCTCTAAGAGATACTTCTCACATGTGTAAGATCACTTGACTTCCTACCCAACCCAGGCGGGAAACCAAGATCTTTAAATTCAAAAATCAAAGGCAAAACCTAAACAGACTATAGTCAAAAAATAAAATAATTAGGGTAGAAAAAACACCAAGATTTCATAAAGCAATAACACTGAAGAATCGTGAACCAATGCAGAACGAAGAAGACAAAGAAGACCAATAGTCAAGGCGAGGGCACTACAAATTGTTCATGGAGGGGAACCAGAACCCTTGAACAACTTGCAGAGCCCAACCCCTACCAATTTATTTACTTTAGTTTGATGAAGGCTAGAAAGGATTTTTTTTTAATATTTTTTAAAAAATACAAACATAAAATACACTAAAAAATCTATATTTTATTAGTTTACATCACTTCAAAATTCAAAACATATACATCACTTTGTAGTGGTTCTAGTTAAAAAGTTAGATCAATTTTGGCCATTTCCTTTATAAAAGTGTGACACAGTGTTGAAATTTCACCCTTGGTTACAACTACACCACTATTTTATCAAGTTTTATGTCACACCCCATTTTTAAATTAAAATACTCATCATTTTATTTGAAGAAGACAAATGGATAGTTAGTGAAATTAATATGAGGAAAATAATGTTATGTTAGAATATAAAATACATTTGAATTATGTTATTTTATAAGAATGATGGTTTATGACATCATAACTTCCACGTGATTAAATAATGTGATGGACTAACTATCATTGTGTGACTAAGGTGGATGCAGGAACATTGTTTTCCCCCTCCAAGATGAGGAGAGAAAGTATCACCATGGAGAGGGTGCTAGATCGCGTGAATACAATGATCCTTGTGCTATTTGGAAACACACACACACACACACACACACACACACACACACACACACACATTAGAGGATATGTCAATTTCAGATTAAGTCATAATCTTTATGTTCTTGGCCATCTCATAAATACTTTTAACATAGAGATCATTCCATATTTATTTGTTTTTGTCATCGTCATCTCAATGGCTTAATCATCTATGCCGATAGTTAGTAAGGTAGTGTACGTCTTTGAATGCAAAGTCAATGAGAGTAATCAATTAAATAAGTTTAATTTTTTCGTAAAGGTCTAAGTCAACTTTGTGAGAATCCATAGTCGATAATTGTGCTCATGAATAAGCATAATTAAGCATTTGAAAGAATGCATTAGTGACATCTATAAAGAAAGTGTACTATTGTTTATTTTAAATTATTTTTGTTTAAGCTTAGTTATGGTTAAATATAATGTCTAAGTTTGAGTAAGAGTAAAGCCTATGGTAGATAGACTCCCATCATATTTTCCTCTAGATGCTTGAAGGAGTGGGGAGGAGCAGTAGCTCCATACTCCCTTTTTTCCAGCATGTGAGGCCGTGGATGGATGAGGGAATAGTGGAGAGTAAGTGAGTATGCAGTTGTATAATCGATGGTAGTGGGGAGAAAGGATTTAATAGGATTCTTTTTTGCACAAATTAAGGAGGGAAGAAAGAAGGAAGCGATCAAATTTGTGGTTTGGAGGGAAGCAAGAAGGAAATGAAGTAGGGTATTGTTCTGCTTGGTATAACATTACATGTAGGCATACCATCCTCAATGTACTGTGTAGATTCATTGTGTATGCCAGCTTATATTTGTAAGAAACAATAGATGGAAGTTATATTGTTAAAACAAGTTTTGTGTGCCTTAAGAGGTTGAATGATATGCATGATATCATAAAATATTGCATCAGTTTGAATTTACTGTTGATACGTCTTGGACAACAATTGCTATCTGTATTTTTATACTATATAATGGTTGACAATAAGAATTGTATTATATATGTATTAATATCTCTATATTATATATGTTATTCTATGTTGTGAATATCATACAAGCTCACAAATTGAGCTACAGTCGTATGACTCTGTTTGTCAAGTCAAATGGCTATTATGTTTTATATATAAACCATAAGGTCTGACTATATGTATAGGCCGAGTAATATATACAAGCTATGCTTTGATTAATTCAACCTGAGTAAGGCCCAATGTTGGTGTGCTTAGTGACCTGAGTAAAGGTTGGTAGGAATAGCATGCAGAAGATATCAATTAAATGTAGATAAAGATTAAACAGAGGAATGAAAAATACAAAGAAATAAAACAGTGAGAGACAATTTTAACGTGGTTCACCCAAACTTGGGCTACATCCACAGAAACTTAGCCATCCAATGCTTTTATTATCTAGTGCAAAATAGATTACAATCTTGCGAATTCCATCCTGCAACATAAATCCTAGCTGCTTATAACAAGCTTTTTGGAAGCTTCAAGAATTAGGGTTTTACAAAGTCATTTTTCATTTTTCGGTTAACAAAAATTAATTGTTGACCCCGAACGTGCAAAAAAAGGGAAAAAAATTTCGGGGGCTGTGCCCCCAAACCCCTAAATCGCAACAAGGATACATTACGAGTGTACAGTATTTGCATGATCAGTCGCCACATACCAAAAAAGGTTGATATAAGTCATTCAATTTTATCATATCAAGTGATAAGAGCTTTTTAGTAAATTGTAGTAGACTGAGAGTCGTATTTTCCCTTGTGAAAAACTGAAGTAACAACACTATGTTTTCAAAGTATCCTATCTAAAAGTCGTAGCTAACTGATAAGGAAGATATCATCACTTGAATGTTATTAAAATCTTAAATCTTGATTTTAGCCGATGTCTTTGTTTAAAGGCATTTGATATTTAGACTTCTCATTCTGTTAATATGCAAAAGAATATTAGTTTACTATAGATGTTATTCTTTTAGGTAACTAAGAATTATCACAAACTATCTTTATTGTAGTTTTGAAAAGGAATATTATTTATCCAAATCTAGGCTAAGAATAGCCATAGGATTGTCGTGAAATACACTCACTATGGCAATAAAAAGGTAAACTTTCTATAGTTATTAATTGAAGATTGAGACTACTTATTATTTTAGAATTCTCTTTTGATATACAAGAGGAAATGTATTCAATATGAAGGTTTATGAAGTTATTGTTTTTCTTTGATAAATTATAAGTCAAATATATATTCCTAGACTAAGACAGATAGAGTCTTTAATCGTCAAACCTATGACTTATTGTCAGAATTTTGCATATCGTTCTGAAAGAATACTAAATTTATTGATGAGTGCAAAATGGATTAACAAGTTGTTGAGTAGATGACAGGTCGTCATAGACTCGTGATTGCAAGGATGCAAATAGGGGCTCAATGTATGCTTCTTAAGTCACCTAATTTCTCACCTTATACTTGTCCAGTTGACTAAGAGTAAGGGATATATTTTATGTCCTTAAGACTAATATTGAGTAAACAAGTCAATGTTGATATATATATTATTTACTGAATTATAAGAATGTTGTCTCCAAGTAGAGAAAGGAGTGAGTGAACATATGAATTTATTTATATGAAGTTTTGGCCAAAGTAATGCAAAATTCATTGCTTGCATTGTCAGTTCATCATGTACTAGACAACTGAATAGTCAGAATGGGTTATACATCTAGCTAGAGGTAGACTAGAGTTGTAAGCACAATTGTTATTAGCTAGGACACTTCACTAGTTCTTAGATGGCACAAAGAATCAGTTGATTCTCATTATCTATACCCTCGCAAAGGGAAGGGCCACTTCTAGAAGGAAGGTGTGCTGGGGACGGCCGATCTATGGTTGGAGGAAAAGCACCAGGGTGATGCTCTCTCTCTCTCCTGCAGTGGACTGTTGAAGAATTGTGAACATGAAACATTACTTATTATGTAAATGAAATTGATAAATATTGTAAGTCGCAAGGAATGCAACCAACTGTTATATGTTCATGATAGAAATGTGAAATTTTCTAGTCGTATGTGAAGCGACCATCTTTTAAAATTATGTATTGTACTTGGAAATTGCAAATGTAATAGTATTGGATTTTGTTATAAAAAAAAGAGAAATGATATTTTTGCATTATTTGTGTTTAATGTTATTTAATATTCTAGTTGGGATGTTACATTTTAGTTGTGAAATCATAGAAGAAAATGATATAACCTCCCTAACCACATATTGAGTGCACATGTAGTTGGATTCCAAACATTATACCCTTTCACACTGTCACCATAGCCAATGAAGATACGTGCTTATGTGCTTTGTAGTCCAACTTTGATCTCTTCTTCTTAGGTACATGCATATATGCCTTGCAATCAAGAACCTTGATATGCTACAACAAAAGCTTCTTTCCTAATCAAGCTTCCTTAGGGATCATATCCACAAGAGCTACAGTAGGAGACATATTAATTAGGTAACAAGATGTGCTCATAGCCTCTACCAAGAATTGATGTTCCAATCTAGCACCGCTAATCAAGCATGTTCTTTATTCTCTCCATCAACATCCTATTCAAATACTATACAACTTCATTTTGTTGACGGGTTTATAGAGTTGTCTTGTGCCTCACAATCCCAAGTTCTCCACAAAAGTGATTAAACTCTACTGAACATAATTTTTCACTATTATCAATCCTCAAAATCTTGATCTTTCTCTCTGTCTAATTCTGCACATGAGCCTTAAACTCTTTGAATTTCCCAAAGACATTTAATTAGTGCTTGAGGAAAAACACTCACGATTTTTGGAGAAGCCATCAATAAATGATACATAGCACATGGAATTTCCTAGAGATGGTACATGCATAGGATAAAACACATCTCTATGAATCAATTCTAAAATCACTCTAGATCTAGTAGAGTTCATAGAAAAAATCAACTTGATTTTATTTCTCATAAATGCAATATTCACATAAATCAAAATCTAGAGAACAATTAGTTAGCCTCTCTACTAAATTCTTATTCTTCAAGTCCTGTAGAACTTTCTCACCAATATGGGCCATCTACTCATATCATAACATGGTCTTCTCTGTAGGAAGCTTATGTTCCCTCAAATCAGTAACCCTTGAATTGTTACATTCCACACTATCAGTATTCAACTAGAATAGAGTCCCAAATCAAAGTCTCTTGGCCAAGACCATAGCCCCACATGTCATCTTTAATCCTTCTTTCTTAAGACCACATACACACTAGCATCATTCAATTTATTCACCAGGAGAAGGTTCCTCACTAAAACTAGAATGTGCAAAACATTAGAGAGGTTCTTGGCCCTTCCATCTCCAAATGTGATCTTGACTCTACATCATATGATGATCTTAAGAGAAGAATTATTTCCCAAATATGCACTACCACCATAATTTCGCTCATGAGTTGAGAACCACTCCTTATTGGGAGCCATATGATAAGAGGCTCTTGAGTCAATAAGGCATGCACCCTCATGCACATATGTAGTAAGAGCTACAAGAAGAACATCACCATCATCATCATTGAAGGTCCTCTAGTTTGTATCATCTTCTAACTCCTTTGCCTTATTCTCCTTGTAGTCCCTTCTAAAGTACCCCAACTAACCACAATTCCAACATCCATTATTGGATATGCTAAGAGACTTAGATTTCCCCCTTGATTTAGAGTGGTTGTATTTTATCTTTCTCTTTCCCTTGTCCTTGAAATGACCTCTCACTATTAAGGCATCATTGACTTAGAATCTAGAGTCTTCCACCTCATCTCTTTGGAAAGCAATGAACTCACCACCTCATGAATCTTCAAATTTGAAGTGGTGTTGCTAATTGCCACCCCAAGATTGTTCCAACTATTGGGTAAAGAACATAGGAGGGTAATACATGTTCCTTCTCATCCATCTTTACATCCATGAATGCCAATTAGATCACTAAAGTGTTGAATGTATTCAAATGCTCTTCCACTGAGTCACCATCACCCACCTTCAGTGAATATAACCTCTTTCATCGAAAAAACTTATTCACTAGAGACATTATTTGATACAAATTCTCAAACTTATCCCAAAGCTTCTTGGAAGTGGTCTTTGTTGCAACATTTAGGAGCACTAAATTTGATAGACATAGCCTAATGAGACTCCCCACCTTCTAATCAAACACTTTCCAGTCTTCATCTTTAATGCTAGATGGTTTTTTATTTGTTATCACAACCCACAAATCTCTATCCATCAACAAATCATCCATTTTGAGCTTCCATAGCTGAAAGTTGCCTCCATTGAATTCCTCCACTTCCATTCTAGATGTTCTTTCCATGGTTATAACCTAAAAACAAGATCACTACAACAAAATCCCAATTAAACAAGGATTAATAGAAATAAGCCCTATTCGTCTTCACAAGGATCTAACAAGCTAGCCATACTTTGACACTAAATAAAAGGAAATAATGCAAAGATTTGCAAACAATTTCCACAATTAACCCTACAAGAAAAGTGTCACAAGCTATTTGATCTACATAATTTTCAATAACATTTCAAAATAACAACACAAATAAATACCAATAATGAAAGACCACAATTAAATACTCACATAAGAGTACGAGACACCAATATAGACTAAGAAAACCCTTTTAGGAAAAACCCAACCTCCAAAGCTTTGAATTAATATAATATTGAGCAATTCAAAATATTACAGTAGTCTTCCAAACTCTTCCAATGCCGACACTCAAGGAGGAATCAAGCACAAGATGATGTGAGAACCTCCTACCCAAGTCTTATATTTATAGACAAGAAAACGATGGGAGATAAGCATATTAGAAGCTTCCCAACCACTTTGCCACTAATATATTAAATATATCATGTGCACCCAAACATTTAAAACTTTTATAATATTAAATACATTTAAAAGACCTCGAAAAAATATTGAGAACATTTGCCTAATAAATCCAATTGACCATGTACTTATTAAACTATGAACTTAACCCACCACTTACATTAAATATTTTTCAAATTATATATACAACCTTCCTTGGAAAGATATCCCCACTAAAGCCAATATAGTGTTTGTATGCTTGTATGCTTCCAAGGAAGCAGTTTGATCCCCAAATTGAAAATGCACTTGCCTTAGAATCGGTTGCACTCGACTACCGACTTAATTTAAACTGATGTAGACATTCAAATTAAATAAATAAAGATATGTCGAATATGGAAAGCGCTACCAAATATAATTAACTATTTAGAAAGTATGGGAAGTTGTTCGCCACTTAAATAACTACAGTTCCTCATTTCTTTGCCCGTATAAAAATGCTCAAATCGGGTCCAAATCGAAGTAATAAAACTCAAGGAAGTAAAAGAAATATAATTTATAGCTATTCAATAGTGTAGAGAGACGACGCAGAATTCCAATTGATGCGTAAGCCATGCAAAAGACTGGAATTTTACCCATGGAACACAGCACTGAACAAATCAGAAGGACAAGAAAATAAAGAAGGGAAAAACAATAAAAATAAAGAGATACAGAGCAGTAATGAAATTTTCCCCTCGGCCGGATGCTGACAAATTGCCTCGCACGCTCTCATAACTGAGTTTAAGTTGGTGAAGAAGAGCGAAAAGCGTGGCAGCAGAAACAAGGGCAGAAAGGGTGTAAGCAAAATAGCAAGTACCGCTGCTGCTCTTTTTATTAGTAAGAGACGAGGGTACATTCAGAAGAAAGGTTTGAATCGCGACATACAGACCCAACGCCTGATACACTTGTTTCTTGCATTTTCTTCTGCCCTTTTCTTCTCTTACATTTCTGTTTGTTCGCGGTAGAATTGGAAGAGAGCTCCTTCGTTTTGCCATTGTATGAAGTTTGGGAGGAGAGATTTGGTGTTTTAACAGAAGCGAACGCGTATAGCCCACAAAATGCGATTGAGACAGCCGCCCACCAAAATTGGTGTGCGGATTTCGGACTCCCCGCATTGACAACCGTCGGATGACGAGATATTCTGTGAAATATTCCGATCCGAGGGGTGGTATCGATTTGCCTGCCCCCAAAATTATGAAAGATTCGTAGTCAACTATTAACTTTCACGTTTAAATTAAAGATATTTTTTTGGCACCAATATTCTATGATCTGTCATTAATGTGTAGACAAATAAAAACTAGACTAAGGGTGATTTTTTAGTGGTTAATATTCGCCAATTGGTTAATAGTTGAAATTGGGGATTCAAAATTTGGCTAATGAATCGTCACATTTTTACAAAATTTTATTTTAGTCCTAGCTAAATCGCCACAACATTTATTTTACTAGCAATCGCACCTTAGTGTGCAATGGGTACGCCGAGAATGGATGTGGAAAGGAGTTCCCGGTGGATAAAAGCAAACATAATTTTTCATATGGGAAATTTAAAGTATACATAGTTTGTAAAATTGAGTTTATAAGATGAATAAATAAGGGGGGCATATTTGTAAGAGTAGTAAGGAGGATTTTTTTATTTTTTTCTAATATTAGTATTCTCAAAAATAGAGTATAGAGTATATTTGCATTAGTTTTTGGTCCATTTTGATTTGTTGAATCCTAATCACGATTTGAACATTGAAACCATGTAATGATGTGTGTTATTGTTGTAGTGGTATGTAAAGTTTGTTATGAATAAAAGGAGAAGACTTCATACATGAATTAATAAATAGGTATAGAAATGAAAAACCTTTTTTTTTTTAAATTATGTGTTGTTTAACTATTTGCATGTGAAAGTGTTGTTAAGCGATACTTTTCTTGCTTTCTTAGTGCAACAAATGGATTATGCTGCATGTGTGCATATCTTTGGAATTTGAAGTTCGGGTATATTTGAAGGCTTGCAACATTGTGCACTCTTGATATTGTTGTGAATGTTAGCCCTTGGTGATCAATGTTGTTGATGTCTATTTTTCACCTTTCAAGTGTTAAGACCTTGTCATTTATGTATTATTAAAGCCTAAGCCATTTGTAGAGGAATTTGGTAGTAGCCACCATGACTTAGTGGGACAGTGGGCACTTTTTTTGGATTGTTGTGATTTGAAGGTGGGCCTATGTGATTCTGGAATTGTACCACAACAAATAAGGGAAGGTCAAGGGGTTTATGGCCATATTTATATTCAATTGTTTGAACCTACCCCAATGCACCATTTACGAGGCATGCTCCCACCCACAAGTTTGAATTGAGCATAACTTGCTAGCCAATGCACAAGAGAATGTTTGACATGATGTCATTTTAAGTTGCTCTGCAGTGGATTTGGAAATGGATATCGACAAAGTTGGAGCATACATTTATTTTGTAGGAAACCATTTGTTACAAATGGGTATGCTAAGCTAACATGTAGATAAAAGTAATTAGTGGCTCCTTTATAATTGCACATTGAACATTGAAATTTCTTGAGAAGAGAGCATACAGTTTTGTTGTTGGTGAATGGTTTTTGTCCATTCACCATTTGAACATTGAAAGAATGTAGTGAGATATGTTGTCCCGCATTAAAAAAAATGAAGTAAATTAAATATGTTCACATGAATGTAGGTAAATTTATTTTTGAATAATAGTGGGTAAAAGTAGGTATGTAAGCAAAGTTGGTTTTGTTTCTGTCAATTATTTGCAAGTAATAGTGCCCTTAATTGGTCCTCTTTTTGTTTCCCAAGCATGTTGACCCCATCCAGTTGAAATGGAAAGCCTAGGTATAGAATTGACAAGACTTGCCATTCATCAAGACTATCTTCTTGCATTACATGTCCTCAGTTAGCAAGAGTTTCATCATTAGTGTTTGTCAATGGATCTAGAGATGTAGAGTGCAGATTTCATGAATGGTAGCTATTTGAAATTATTTCCTAGTGGGTTGTAATATCTTACTATAATGAACCAATATGGTCATTGTGAATGTTTGTTAATGGCTAGTATAGCATCAGTTCACTCCAAAAGAATGCTTGAAAATATTAATCATCTACTGTTATGATGGTGGTGAAAGAGGGGAGAATCAAACAATAGTCGATGTTAAGCATTCTTTCCATTCGTTGGACTTCCAAAATGTTGCAAATATCCATTTTTGGGCCACTTCAATAAGCAACATTATTTCCAATTGTATTGGTCATGCCATGTATGAATTAATGAAGCTACACTTTAGTGTGCAATGGGTACACTAAAGAGATCTTAAAGGTGAATCATTAGGTCCTTAAGAAACATAAATGTAGTTCCCAGTAAACACATGCCATCTTTGGATTATTGGCATGAAACAATTGATTGAAAGTAGCCTCTCTTTTCTTTATCATTAGATCATGTTGGCATCAAAAGTACCATTCCATAAATCTCTAATGGAGCTAGATGATATGTACCAACCCATACCGATCTCCACTTTTGACATTGTAAAAGTAACATACTCTGATCTTTAATGTTAAGTTTAGTTTTGTAAACCCATGATGGCTAATGATGTTTTGTTTTAGGAAATGTCTCTTCAATTGTCATGGGTGATAAAGGTAAAATTTGGAAATAATTGTTCATACGAAGGTTATACATGTAGCCATGTTCTCTACTTGAAACTGAAAGGTGCTTTGAATCGACAAATTTTAGTTCAACATCATACATAAATAAGGATATGGTTTATCCATACACCCTTCAATAAAATTTACACATATTAAAAGTAAAAGTATAGTGGGCCTTGCTCAAACTCTTTAAGATTGTACTACCAACCCACAAAGTGATCTGGAACTCCAAATCCAACCAATCCTTTAACATCAACATAGTTGTTGCACAAAAGCAATTATTTTATCTTCCTATCCAACCAATCCTTTAACATCAATATAGTTCTTGCACAAAAGCAATTATAGTTCTAGACAGGTTGCAAAATGATTGTCAAAGAACTTGTTCTTTGGCTCTAAATGAGGTTGAACAGTTGCCATGTTGTGGCTTAAAGCAAACATTTAGGATGATGACACATATAAAAACAACTTAGCTGAAAATATATTAATAAAAAATAATTGCTTTTGTGCAAGAACAATGGTAAGATAAAACTTTGGAAGACATACCATGATAATAGGTTTGGTCAACACCCATGATTTAGATATATATAAAACAAATATATAAGTTAAAAAAATATTTAAATTTAATATAGCCCCTTTATCAATGAAATGCATGGAATAAATTAAACCCAATTGGCCTATTCCTTTTGCGACACATCGTCTTCACAGTACACAATAATTGACACTGAACAATCTTTGAAGAAAATACAATTTTCTCATTCTTGAAAGTCTACACCCTATTGTCCACCCAATCCATTGTGCATCATAAAATGACCAAAAATTAACAAGTTGTTAATAATGTGTTCCCTAATCTCTTAAGCACAATCCTGAAAGATTCTTCTTTGTTTATATTCCTTGTAGTATTCCTTTAATACACTCATAGGAGGAATTTCTAAGACTATTCATTGCATTGAGTGTATTGGCAAGTAGACATGTATGGCTAAGATTAAAATATAAATCCACCATAGAGAAGGAATTTTTTTCCCATAATCATCATATGAAAGATTAATTACCAATGATCACTGGCATCTATAATTTTTTTAGCAGTTATGATAGTGCTCATCATTTCTATCATCTTGGGTCATTCTAGAGTAATGTCAACTATCGATCGCCCAAAGAAACTTAGCCCCTCTCGTAAAGGGAACACCTTCAATGTGATAAACTAATTAATTGATAGTCATCTCCTTTGCCATTAACTCATGGTGGTTCTAGTTAGTTTGTTAACTATCTTGAACTCAAGAGTCAAAAATACCTATAAATCAAGGAAATTCTTAACAACCTAAAGGTAGGACATCTGATCTTCTAATTTGGAGAGAACATTTTTGAACACTCAACTTTCAAATCACATTTCAAGTTATCATCTCCTTACATCTATTTTATTTCATACCATTCATATTATTTTATAGAAGAGTATAAATTATTGGCAGCTTCAAATTGATTTTTATGGCAAACATAAATGCCAGAAATGAATGTAGTACTAAATTATTGGTATTTTGGAAATTGCATGGGAAATTCTCCAAAACCCAATCATCGTTCTCTTCATCTCCATTGTAGTTGCAATGTTTTTCTAAATATTCCCCTAAATAACAAATTATTCTATGATTAATGTTGACCACTTGAATCCCAAGTATTTGAATATTAATTCCTCCAATACAACTATTAGATCAAGGCAGTTTTTAACAAGTGATTATTAGTTATTTTTGTCGTCAATCAGATTTTTGAATATGTTTTCTTGTTATTTTTTTCCATGTTTCTAAGTACTTAGTTGAACCTTTTCTAGGTGATATATTTTCTAAACATTTTTGTCTCCTCTGTAATTAGACCCCCTTTCACTCTACATATTTTAAAAATATAGTAGGAGTTTTATGAGGAAAAAGGCACAAAATGTAATGATCTCTATTCTCACAATATTTAAGTTTTATTTTGGTTTTTTCTTGGAAGAATAGATAGATGACACATTTCAATACACGAGGCACCTTGGATACAACATAGGAGTGGCAAGAACAATTGTCTTGACATTGTGCAATATGGTTGTCATGTCAATTTACTTTGGTGCTCTATTTTTAATATTGGTTAACATCATGTTCAATAGATTGTAGAGTTTTCTGTCATGGTGACTCATCTTCTTGTGTTCTACAAGTAGAGAGATTAAAAGTTGCCACCTATGGAGTCTTCCGTTTGAGAACTATAAAATTGGCTTTGACCTAAATCGAAGTTGGTATTGGATTTGACCATTTAGTTATGGTGTAATCAATTCTTGAACCATTGTGAATGTGATGACTTTAATCAATTTCTTGATGTAGGGTTTTTTCCTCTTATTCATTTTCCACCAAATGTGTTTGTCTCTTTTTTGTTTCATTGTTGTAGTCTAACAGAGTTAAGATTGTGGAAAACACATTGGAACATTTGCTCTTATGATTATATTAGTTCTTGGTGGATTCATTGTAGGGTAAAAGAAAGGGAAGGGTTAGTGAATTACTTGCAGGGCAATTATAATTACAATCATCTTGTGTTAGGCTTTTTTCACTTTCGTTATGCAAAAGCAATGCCTCCTACTAAAATTTTCTGAGTAGAAATTTTGATGGCAAAAGAGACTAATGGTGAGGAACACCTAAGATCATTTTCATCATCTTGTATCTCTCTTTGAATAGTCTAACCCATTGATCCAACAAGTTAGTTCAATCCCTGTTACTAAGGGAACACCTTTGGAAAAAAATAATAAGGTAAGTACAAAACATGTTATATAGAACAAAATGTATATAATTGTTAATAAAAAGGGCAATTTTTTTGTTGACAAATAAGAGCAATATTTGCTCATTGATAAAGAACCTAAATTGCTATGTTTCATATGATTTTATTTCTAAAAGGAGTGAGATGCCACATCGCATATAGACATGTTAAAAAGAAAGGTTGTTAAATCTTTCTCTGAATTAACCTACATAATTTGTGTTGGACTTTCGTTTCCCTTTGTTCCTTCCCCGTATGCTCTAAGTAGGGTACATTTTAATTTCTTATCAGTAACACTCTCCACTTGTTTTGCATGTTTCTCGTAGAAGTATACATTTGTTGCCAATATGCAACACAAGAACATGAATTTAGGGCATATGTCATAGAAGGTAGAACTAATTATATTATCATTAAAAATAACCAAACTTGATTCGCCAAAGCTTAGATTGCAATCTATAAAATATCACTTTTCAAGGACTACGGTAGAAACAACATGGCACCTGAAATTGTGTGCCACCTAAAGCAACTCCTTCCTTAATTAGTAGGAAATAATTTGAGTAGATGGATTCCACCTTCTAATGCTTTGTCAACCAAAATATACAATTTTTTGACTTGTCAAAGAACAATCAATTCTTACAACTCGAGGGAGACGTTGTGGGTGGATTGCTAAACACCAGGGTGATTCTACATAATACTTGGAAAAATCACTATACGAAGTGAAGCACTACTAATTGCTTATTCTATAACTCTAGGGAAGACATTGTCATGCTTTAGCTCATCTTTGTGAAAGAATATTTATAGTCCTATGACATCTAGGGAATTGTAGATACTGTTAGCCAGTGTGTGTTTGACATCTTCTCCATGATAATTTATGAATACATTGTAGGATAGGGGTTTCATTCCAAAGGAGAATGCAACAAAACCAGACACTAATGGTATTATTGGATCAAAAGCATGCCAACCAGAGGTAGAAGTGGATGACATGATTCAAAAGAAGACACTTACACTCTGTAATGAATTGAAGCTTCAAAGAGAAACACAATAAAGTGATAAAAAGAGGCTTCAAAGAGAGAAAAGGCTGAGGATATACATAAAAGAGGGAGCGCTAGTTCATAATGGCCAGATGGAGAAGATGTGATAGTTATGGTCTCCTCACTTCCACGTGTATAGACAAATTTAAGGGTAGAATAAATGGGTAGGATTATTCCTATCATCTTGCATTGGTCTAATATGTTGTCAGTCATCAGTCACCCAAGACAAAACCTCCAATTCATTGAGGGAATACCGTCAGCATAAATATTGTCTCGATGCTTAAAACTATTTTCTTTTAAGTCGTGACATAATTATAAGAAGATAGGGAAAAAAATCCAAACTGCTAACTTTATCTATTTAAATTAAAATTTAATTGGTTTAAAAAATCTATAATGTCAAATGCCTAGTATCTAGGTATTCCTATTTAACGAGACTCTGAATATCTCCAACACCCTAAATACGTGTCCCTCTCCATCTCAACTCCAAAATCATTATCCGTAAATAAATTTACATAGAAAATAATGTAAAAGTGAATTGATACATCTCTCTATGAGGTATTCATAATAAAATGTATGTATTATGAAGATTTATAAACAAACAAATTCAATGTGTAGCCATGATGAGTTATTGTCCCTTATTTTTATAACAAATTTCCCTCCACGAGCATTACCTCATGCCCCTATAATACCTCTCACTCCTTTTTACCTTGGGAGACCTAGATGCCACCTCATGACAGAAAACTATCGACTTTTCCATCCCTTTGGCATCGTGATGTCCATCCTTTTGCATGGCCTCTTTCAACACATTGTCTAAAACCATATCTTCCAAATCACTCTCATCTCTTTTCTTATATATTATTAAAAATATATAATTTTATATTTGTTGTAATTAATAATCTATATTGCCGTTAAGGGCGTGGTTCAGTGGTTAAGTTGCTCGACTGTAGTGGCGGCCACCATAGTTCAAATCCCCGTTGGGCCAACGAGCTCGCGGGTTTGAAGTGTTCTTACTTGGGGATGAGGTCCCCCGTATCGTGGCCTCACCGGTTCATTGCTCCGGGCAAAAGCGTTAGTGTGGAGCCGGAGGGCGTGTCGTGCCAATGCATTATCTTTAAAAAAAATTTAAAAAAAAGTATTTAATAATATATATTATATAGAATATAATTTAACTATAAAATAAGCATTATCTAAATTTTATATCTAGAATTAAGATATAATGAAATATATATTTAAATATTCAATATATTAATTTTAATCTTAAAATATAAATAAATATAAAATTAATATATATGATGCTTCTAATATAATATTTAAAAAAAATATTATTAAAAATTATTAAATAATTTACATTATATACAATAGACTTTATAATTGAGTTATCAATAAACATAAATATATATTTTTATAATAGTATATTATACTTAAGATATAATTTAAGTTTCACAGTTTTCTCTGCAATAAATATGTAAGTTTCACTAAATTTTGGTGTTAATATTATAAATAGATGCCCACAGTGTAAGGCCCGTCAATCTCTTAATGTTTTGGTGGCCCTATGTTTTATCATCCACTACCTATCCTCTCAGGTCAATTGGTCAAATCTCCTCGGGATGGATTTTTGGCGAATCGTGATGTATCTTTTAAAGTGAGTGTTGTTTATTTAAAAAACGAGAATAAGAGAATAAGCCGACCGAGAAAGAAAACGTGGATGAATGATCAAATGGGTAAAACAATGAAAAAGTGGCGACGAAAATTAGAGGGTCAAGACTATTTCAATCATCTTGCATGTTTGTGCGTGATTGCAAACCGTCGATCTGGGAAGCCAGGGCTCTGCTTGCCAAAGGGAACGCCTTCGGCGTAATTAAACTTTTAAACTCAAAGACTCGCCACAATATTTGATACCTGATTAGATTAGATTTGCCTAAATTTTATAAGTTATAGTAGAAAATGAAATTAATTTGCTAATAAAATTATATAATTATTGGTTATGTTAGGGCCATATTGCCAATTTTTAATCACCACCATTGATTTTATTTATAATCTAATGACTGGGGTTGTATTCCATGGGTTAAAATGTACCCATAGAGATCCAATGCCCATTGAGCCCAAAATTGTATTTGGGCCATTGATCTCAATTTTTAATCTAATGGCTAGGGTTAAATTCCACAGGCCAAAATGTACCCACGGAGCTCCAATGCCCATGAGTCCCAAAATTGCATTTAGGTCGTTGATCTCAATCACAAAATAAAACCCAAACTGTTACATTATAAATAAAATCAAGGGTGGTGAAAAATGATTCAGGACTGATTTAAAATATTTAATGTTTGATTAAAAAGTTAAGAAATTATAGACACGAGCACACCTTAAACTAGTCAATCACTACCACCCTCCGACACTTACTTTTTCATAGGAATTTAATTTTTTTTAAAAATGAAGGATTCACCATAGTAATCAATGCATTTGCCTATTTTTCATCAAGATTCGCTAGGATTTTCTATAAATTTCTAGCAATTTAAAATAATTCGTCAATCAAATTAATTTTTTTTTAAGAAAATAGGAAAGATTCACCAATAGAAATTAATATTTTTTTCCAAAAAATTGAAAGATTCGCTAGGATTTTATATATATATTTTTAAAGGGGATTTCTTAAAGTTATCACTAGAGACTAAAAGGATTATAATTATAATTTTTACTTATACGTTTTATCCAGCATGTTTTTGGTTGGTTTTGATTACGACTTGACTGGTGAAATTAGGGCAAACAAGTGAGAGGGACGGTGAATCAGTTGTCACAAAACTTTTATCTTTTGCTGCATTTAATCTTCTTTACCACTTATTATCAGATTAATGATATAACCATGAAAGCATGAATCAACAATACATGAGCAGAAACATAATCGACACACATAACACCAAGATTTTTATGTGGAAACCCGGTTAAGGGAAAAACCATGGTGGGGGTTAACCCACAAGATTTATTCTCTGTTAAAAGAATACAAAATGGGAAGGCACTTGCCTTCGGGTGCATTGTCCAGAACTCACTACTCAAAGGAGGCTCACTGCCTACAAGAACATTCACAATGTTAACACTGAAAGGTTGAACTAAGAAACAACATCTTCTTCATGCAAGGTTCAGTTCCATTGAAGCGCACAACACCTCTGCTCTGCCCCCACTCACTTCCTCGCTACATCTGCATCTTTGTTGACTGCACCACCTTTCCATGACTTCACAACACTTATTTATACATGTCATCGACTTTGGAATGAACATCAAAGTTGGCCAAACAATTATCTATTTGGAACATTCTCCAAGATAAGCATTACAAGCAATTACAATCACAAGACTTAAAATGCTTCATGCAAACCATCACATTGTTAGACAAACATAGCTAGGACTTGAATCGTCCTAGAACAACATGCCTCGCTCCATAGAACTCTTCTTAGATCATCCGCAACATGCACCAAGCATCTGGTCGACCAAGACTGGAAAGAACAACAACACTCAAGGAGAAATTTCAACCACGAGCTCAATCCTCAATGCAGATCACCAACACAATAGGCACACGATCTAGAGACCACCACAAGCATAATGAAATCAACAAGAACAACCATATCACCTCAAATCACTAGAAACACTTGCATCTTCGTCTGGAAACTTAAAAACACTAACTGTCATGACTGTCACACTAGAAAGATTGCTTGCTGACCTCCTAACCATGAACCACTTGTGTTGAGGACACACACCAACATGCCAAACATAACTCTAGATCTGCAGACTATAATATTCCAATGCGGAGCAATCCAGACCAAATTCCTATCACTCTATCACCTCTGAACAACTGCAAAACCCGGTTCTACTCAAATGGCCATAACTTCACCAATTCTCCATGCGGACCTCTCAAATCTTGATTGGAGCCACTTCAGACTATCCTCTACACAACCCTTTGGTATGCAGACTCTGATCTTCATCTTACATGAAATCCTGAACAATCTACTTTGTTGAACTGCATTGTCTTCACTGTTTTTGACAACGAGATATGTAACTCACTTGTTTCTTCTGGAGAGGCTAATTTTCTCAATATCCTCATGTTGTTCTCAAAATCAGCTACACTCATTTTTGTAGACAACCCCTATGAAACTTGTCCATTTTGTAGCCTACACTTTAAGTTCACAAATCGAGACAAGCCTTCTTGGCCTCATGCAAAGTCATTTGACATCCTAGAATAGTTTGCGACATTTCCTTAGATCGATTCCTCGAAAATCGTGAAAATCGACTAGGTTGTAAGCTTGTCAAAATATCAATTTTGACTATTTTGGGGGTGTTAGAATTTTTTTTGTTTTCACATACAATAGCGGTCAGAATAACCACTCTTACATGTGTATTGTTGTTGAACATGAAATGGCGGTTAAAATTACCACTCATACATGTTTTGTTTTTGCCTTATATGCGATAGCGGTCAAAATTGCTGCTTAGACATATGTTTCTTATCATTTGATTTCATATGCAAGGGCGGTCATATCCGCCGCTCTGACATGACCTATTGATGTGTAATGTTGGGGGTTTTCACTGCCTGAGTAGATCCCGCAAAATCGCCAAACTTGAAGTTAGCATTAATGGCACTCGTGCCATGTTTAATGCATAACTTTAAATCCTTTTAAAGTGTTTTATTTTCATTTTGATTTTCTTATTGTCCATTTTAGAAACCTCCAGCTAGCCTGATACCTCTTGGAGATCTTTCCTCTCAACGAAACTCGCGTGGATTCCAGATCTAAGTGGATTTTATTTTCTGACTGCGTTTAGGGTTTCACTTTTTCACTAGGTAAGTTGATGTTTTTGATTCTTATTTTTGTTTTAGAGCTAGGGTTTTGTATGAGTTTAACGTCTATATTTTTGTTTTGTTAGAATTTCTCTTTTACAGATTAGTTGAATTGTATCATTTGTATGTGTATTTTTCGTCATTTTTCTTTAAACCCTAGTTTTCATTTTGTTTTGACTATGTTATTAAATGGGTCAGGTTTTCATTGTCCATGTTAAACTTAGGTTTTTACCTATTCTCCTTAACATGTATTGGTGGTTAAAACTGCCGCCAATACACGCTTTTCCCTTGCACTATGTTCATACTTCATGTAAGGGCGGCAATTTTCACCGCCCCTACATGATCCTTATATGGTCTTTCCTACATGTAAGGGTGGTTAAAACCGCTGCCCTTACACAAACCTTTATACATTACCTTCTAATGTGCATAAGCGGCCGAAACTCCCACTCTTGCATATCTAACTTAGAGTTTCAAGAACACCTACATAAGTGGTCTTTTCGATCGACTCTACACTTCAAATTTCTCCTTCATATGCATTAGCAAGCATTTTTGCTGCTTATGCACATCTAGATCAAACTTGCTTCTTCCCTCATATGTAAGGGCAGTCAAATTGACCACCCCTACATCAAACATATAAATCTTCCCAAATACATGCAAAGGCAGTCCTTTTCACCGACATTACACATGCATCAAAATCAATTTTTTCCCTACATGCAATGGCAGCCAAATTGACTGACTTTGCATGATAAGTGAATTGTCCCTTGTGCAAGAGCAGTCATTTTGACCACCCATGCACATTTTCCTAAATTTTTTCGAACACTGGGGAAAATTCACCTTTCAAAGCCTGTTGGCCCGCTTTTTCCTTTTACCTTGATTTGCACACTCTCAAGCCCTTCAACGCATGCTTTTGTTGGGAATTAAGGTGTCTCAAGCTTTGCAAATTCCTAATGTTATATTTATTTATCCCATGTTGAGTTGGCATAGTCAGCACCTTGTGTATATGCAGTAGGGTAAATTTTGGTGACTTTGGTAGCCGCGGTTTCCCCCTTGAATAATTAACGGGGGTTTGGGGGTAGCGCCCCCAAGACAGGGTCAAGGGGCGTAGCCCCTTGCGGGGTCCAGGGGCAGTGCCCCTAGCGCACTCCCTGTCGCAGTACAGAGCAGGGTCAAGGGGCAGCGCCCTCTGGGGGCTCGGGGGCAACGCCCCCGAAACCTCAAACAATTTTTAATTAATAACAAGTGTTGGTGAGTATCTTTGCATGAGAGTAAGGCATCTTTGGGTGGTCAAGGGCGGTTATGACATGTAAGAGGAATATGATATTTTTAGTCAGTGTATGATGGATTCTATGACAACTGTAAGGTGCATAAGAGCATTTGTCATAACCTATCTTGGGACCAAGCACCCACTTCGGGGTGGGATGTTGGACAAGTGTCCTTAGGCGTGGGTTTTGGGGCATGAGTCCAAGATGGATGCCCATCTCTAGAAGGTTCTATATTTGCCTTGTAAACTCTATATAAACAAGTGCTTGGATGGGAGATATATAACTTTGGTACAAGTACTGTTATGCTGCCAGAATATCTCTAGATTCGACATTCGAAGACTCCTGAAAGATCATTGGTTCTGAAACCGTATTGTAATATGTTATTGTTTACTGTAATACATTTGAGCTGTGTTTTGGAGTGTGGGGTTTTTCACCCATAAGGGTTTTCCCCACGTATATCTTGTCTCTCTCTCTCTCTCTTCTGTCTACTTTCTGTGTGTATGTGTATTGCTGCAATATCTCTATTAGATGTTCAATGTTGCTATAGTTGTAAGAATTAAATTGAATTTGCATACATCTCTCCTCATTAGATTAGTGTAGGAAGCAATTTCTGCACACCTAGCTTCCTTTCAGCTTCCTTGTTCATGATCATCGAATCACAGTAATCCCAATTTACCTATTTTTTCCCTAACTGCGAGATCATGGCTTTTTGCAGTTTTTGACAAACATTTGTAGATACCTTTTCCAGAGTTCTCTCCAAAGCTAATGTCAGAGCCGTCTCCATCCAAAGCTAAAATCATGAAGTACAAATATCAAGGGGTCTTCCCTGTTACTTCAGTGCAGCCTAATGTTGATGAGATTAGAGATACAAAAATAGGGCATGTAGATATGACAGAGTTTGTGGACAGAACAAGACAACCAAATCCTTCTAGGCATCTGTAGAAGATCGTTGACAACAACATTCACTTGGTTGCCTCTTTTCCAGTTGCTGCCCATAATCCCGAGTTTGTTCTTCAGGTGGCCAGCCATTACAACAGGGATATTAGGGCTATGAAAGATTGCCAAGGGAATGTGATTATGAGACTGGATGCAGAATTTCTCGATAAAATCTTCATGTGTCCTCCCATTGAAAATATTGGACAAATTGATTTTGCTCAAGGGCAAAGAGATTATGATGAAGATGTGGAAGCTGCGAGAAGATACATAAATAGTAAATGGTTGAAGATTCCTCGGAGCAATTTGACTAGATGGCCGAAGGATCTCCCAAGGAGTGACTTTATTGAGGTCTGTGACTTGATTACACTATTGAGTCGAATCAGAGGATTTCCTTCTTCCTCCAAGTTTCAAGAATGGATGTACACATACATCAAAGTGATTCTCTGGGGCACACAAAAAATCTTTTGGGGAGAATAGACTAGCAATGCTTTTCATGAGTAGTTGGTGAAAGTCAATACCACTTTCAAATTTTACATGACTTCATATCTTGTGTATGCTGCTGCGAGCATGAGGAGTTTTCCTGGTCTTACTCAGGTTAGTGACAGGAGGTTGGTTCCCGTGTATGAGTATTACCCTCAAATCACTCTAAAAGGATCAATCCATCATTTCCATAGGGTTAATGATGTTTTATTTTCAGTGTTTATGTGCTTATGGGACAATGAGCTTGTTCAAAAGAGGGTTTCAGATGAAGCATTGATCAAACCGAAAGACATCCTGCAATATGCAAACATGCCCCAAGGTGTTGTGAAAGCAGTCTTGTATTGATCTGCTTCGCTAACCTCTACTTCATTATAGCTTGAAAAACCATCTAACATAGATAGCATCTCTGAACCAGTTACAGTCTGTAACACTTGGTCCATAATAGGCAAAGGGTAGTTATCTTTTAAAGAAGACTGGTTAAGATTTCTGAAGTCAACACAAATACAAATTTCTCTGTTCTTCTTTCTCACAAGAACAATATCTACAATCCAAGTAGAATGATGAATATGAAAAATTATTCTTGCATTCAACATTTTCTGGATCTCAGAAAGAATAGTACCTGATATTTTGGGATTATATTGCCTTTGTTTCTACTTGTGAGGCAATGACCCAAACTTGAGAGGGATTTCATACTGAATCTCTTTAGGTCTGAAAGACTTCAGATCATCATAAGAATATGCCAGAACATCAATGTAATGGTGAAGAAGTGCAGTGAATTTGAATTTCTCATCAGCAGTACAACACTTCCCAATGTTAACCATTTTGGGATCTGCTTCAAAACTCAAATTTACTTGTTCAAATTCCATAGATGAACTTGAATCAAGTTGTTGCCGTTGTTTTACATATCTATCATGCTTATCAAATAACTTTTCTAAAGATACCAAACCTTTTGGAATCTTATTCACTTTTAGCTGAAGAAACTCCTCACCAGTTTGTGAATCTATTTCAGAAATATATTCACGTGGCAGAGAATCACTACCATCAAAATAAAGTTCATCAAAGTTATCTATCTTTTCTAAGAAGGCAATGATCTGATTGTCACCATTGAAGACTTGCTAATGGTTAGCATTATCAAGCACACTTGGCCAGAAAACCAACTCAATTGTGTACTTATTACCTTTGAAGTCCTTATGGGGAACCATGAGGGTGGCGGAGACAACTAATGAATCAACACAATCATTAAACTCTCTCGGCACCGCAGAAATGTCAAAATCATCAAAACCTTTGATGCAATCCCAAACACGGTTGCGGTAATGCCTCAACCTTTCATTTTTGGTTTGATAAAGATTTCTTACTTGACAAACCACAAGTTCAGTATCACCTTGAGCATGAAGATTTTTAATACCTCTAACACGAGCAACCTCCATTCTGAGCAACAATGACTCGTATTCAGTGGTGTTATTGGTATTATCGAACTGTAACTTATAAGAGAAAGGAAAGATATCACCTTGTGGAGATATCAAAACAACTCCAGCTCCAGATCCAATGAAAGAACAACTGCCATCAAATTCTAAAACCCAAACATCATTTGAATTTCTTACTTTGATGTTTTTGTTACTAGTAGATTCTTCTTCATTAGAAAGAGAAGATTCTGACATCACTATGCTCTCATCTAAACTTTTGTCTAATTTACTAGAGGTATCCTCTGATTCTGCATCTGAAATGTCAGAACTCTCGTCTAATGAACTAGAAGTATCTTTAGTAGACAAGAAATAATTACCCATTCTCAAAGACTCAAACAAAATTTGGGCTTTGGGATTTGTAGTTTCCAAGGTAATAATATATATTGCCTCCTTCTTAGGAAGCAACTTTTGCATGACACCTTTAACATGTATCCTTGCTTCGGATAGGTCCATGTTCAGTTCTCCACCCACATCTTTACAAAAATTATGCCCGAGTAGAATGCCATAAGAGGCTGGAACATCAGCCACTAGGACAGTCATCTTGATCCTCTTATCTGGAAAGGATGCAAATGCAAATTGGGCATTTTTGATTTGGCCCAACAATAGCACTTGCTTATTTTCCATGGAGAAACATCTCCCAAAGGTCTTAGTTAAAGTAAGACCAAGGGAATCTACCACTTTGGCAGGCATGACATTATCAGAAGCCCCGAAGTCTATTATACAATTGCTCAACTTGTGACCATTGACTAATAGAGAAACATAGAAAGGTTCTATTTTTCTTGGGGCAACAAGGGGAGTAGTGACAAGATTATTTTGGGTGTATTTGTTCTTTGAGGAGTCATGGGCAACTTTGGGAGAATCTTGCCCTATAGGGACAGTCTTGTTTTTAATGTATTTAACTAACCTATCAAACTATTCAGGATTACCTTGTAAATACTTAACCTCAGACATTTGGATTTTGGTTTTCCTAGCATGATCTATTATGTCAAATAGTTGAAATGAACTAGATACAGAGGAAGGAAATCCATCATTCCAAGTTTTATTCGAGGTAGTATTGGTCTGAGGAACAGAAGTAGAAGACACAGGATTGTTAGATGTACGTACTTTCTTATTAACAACTGGGTCCTTTGATTGAAAAGGCAACAGAGTTCCCCGTTTGGTAATTGAGATCACCAGCTAAGGTTCCTCTCTTGTCTTTCCTTTATTAGCTTGCTAATTTGACTAATTCTGGGACCTAGTAAAAATAGCATATGCTCCATCATATACTTCTCCTTCTTGTTCAGCTTCATCTTGATAATTCAGAAAGACAATGGTAGAGTCGCCAACTAATTCTTCTTCTCCTTCTATAAAAAGATTAGCATCGTTCTCCTGATTCAAATTAGGTTGGAAAGAACTATCATGTTTTGCTTCATAATAGCCAACTGCTGGGTTGACTGGCCCTGCTTCAATGGCGAGCTTCCCTTGTGTGGATGGAAGACGATTTTGTTGCCCTTGATTTTTGGCAGCATTGCCTTGGTATGAATTGTTAGGAAATGTTCTACTTGGTATATCCCTATAAGAAGGAGGAGAGGACATACCTTAAGACATTTGCCTTTTCAAAGCTAGCAAGTCATTTGCTAACTTCTGCACCATAGGATCTGTGGTGCTTGTGGAAGGATTATCAGTAGAGGATTGATCTCTATTTTTGTTGGAATTTCTTCGTATCTTACCCGCAAGGATAAGATCATCTTCAACTCCTGTAGCCAAAATTTGAGCTACAAGAAGATCTACAGGGCCATCTTGCCTTAACAAAAAGCTTACCTTGAGAAGCTAAGTATTGATGAAGAAACACTCAAGATTCTCTATCGTTGGCTAAGTAGTTGTAGGAATCCTATTTGTTAATTTATTGAACTTGGCGATGAAATCTCGCATAGGTTCATGTGGCTCTTTCTTCATCTGCGTTAGCTAAGCTAACAAGGCATGTGCATCTTCTGCAGGCTTGAATATGGCTTCAAACTTGGTTTTGAGGGTATTCCAA
Source organism: Cunninghamia lanceolata (assembly GCA_027924645.1). Lineage (NCBI taxonomy): Eukaryota > Viridiplantae > Streptophyta > Pinopsida > Cupressales > Cupressaceae > Cunninghamia > Cunninghamia lanceolata. The sequence goes on from BSBN01000634.1 coordinate 8,015,551, forward strand.
TTCATTATGGTTTGAGCTTGAAGATGGTAAAACTAGTCTGCAGCAACACCTTGCAGTGTTTCTACAAAAAGTCGTACTGCCACATCTTCATGTTCCACCCCAAGCACACCGCAAGCTATACAAAAGGCTTTAATGTGTTCATCCGGCTGGACTTTCCCATCACCATAAAACTTAGGAAAATTCTTTCTCAAACTATGAGGTAGTTCATGCAATGGAGGTGTTAAATTCAAAGGACCAAATGTGTTACCCCACAGACCTTGAGCTGCCATTATGCACTGATTGAAAGGTGGGCTGACAAACCTTTGAGGGATTCAAACAGATAAAACTCTGTTAGCACTGGAGTTAGAAGCTTCACATGGTATTGGAGACCTAGTTTTAGTAGGAGGAAAACTCCTAGTTCATTGAAGTTGAGGTCGTGGAGGCAAAAGACCAAAGTTATTTTGCTACATCAACTCAAATACAGGATCAATAACTCCTTGAACTCTCTTGCTTTGTGTATACCGTGCGCCTGCCAGAATGCAGTGTACTCAACAAAGATTTGTAAACAACTTTAAAACAAAAATTTGAAGATGAAACGCCCTCAGTAATTTCTATGGACAACCTTTATGACCAGTATTCAACTTTTGAAAACCTGAAGGACAACCTTGACAAGCATGAAAAGGCGATAAAGGCAGTGAAAGATGCAGTTCTTCGGGCCCATACTATCTTAGAGAATACAACAAAGCCTGATGCATGTGAAATGGCAGCCATACAGACCATGTATCAGAACTTTCTAAAGAAGAATGATGGAGGAAGCTAAAGTTCCCTTTTGATACCTTAGTTTATTTTCATTCTTGTATATGTAATTTGAATTTTGTTATGGACATACTCATGTGTAATTTTCCAAAATGTAATTACATGTGAGACAAAGGAAGTTCCAAGTCAAATAGGACTCTTTTGTTTGAATAAGTCAAAGCAGTTGTAAATTTCCTATTTTTTCTCTAGGCTCCTCCCTATAAATAAAGAGGGCCTCTATTGTATTTTTTATCTTTTAGTTATTGAAGCGAAACTCTACCAAATTGAAGAGCATTTTGAGACTTTGTGTTCAAAGTGTAAATCATATTTTATCAAGTGAATAGAAAAGTAAGTGATCGTTCAATATTTGCATTGGAATAACTTGTGGTGTGTTGGAAATTGTTCTTATGTCCTTTTCCTTATACTATCTTATCTATTTGATCGACTTGTAGTGTGAGTTTGGATAATCTGGGAGATGTTCTAAAGCTAATATTGGCGAATTTGTGCTGCAATAATTGTCTTTAGGTTTGTGATTTTATGTTTTGAAGTAAAAGATATTGGAGAGATTTGGAACTGTTGTTATCTTTTATGATCGTGTGATTTTATCATAGTATTCGGTGAAGACTTTGGGTTGCACCTTATCCTATTTGTTTTCAAATTTTAAATCAACAAAAGAAGCAATGATAGACTTTGTACTCTCGTGGGTTTCTTGGTTATATTTGATTTGTATTGTGAAGTTGCTATTTTAAATTGTAAACATCATTTCTGAAAAAAGAGAAATGGATGATATGGATTCACCCTAAAGATTAGTGTTAGAATAGATAAGTTAGAAAGTAGTTAAGGGAACCTCCCCTTGCTGAGAGCAGAGATTTATCTCATCACATTGTGGTTGATATAACCATTTTGCCATCAGTGAGTTGACGACAAAATATTTACCCAACAGTTTTTGGAGACTCTGCTGGGGAATGAATGCACAACTTAGAGCCTCACACTTTGAGTTGAAGCATTTCATCCTCTTCCATTGTTTTAAAGTTGTTTACAAATCTTTGTTGAGTACATTTCATTCTGGCAGGCCCATGGTATACTAGAAGTAAGAGAGCTCAAGGAGTTATTGATCCTGTATTTGAGTTGATGCAGCAAAATAACTTCGGTCTTTTGCCTCCACGACCTTAACTTCAGCGAACTAGGAGTTTTCCTCCTACTAACACCAGGTCTCCAATACCAGGTGAAGCTTCTAGCTCCAGTGCTAATAGAGTTTTATCTATTCGAATCCCTCAAAGGTTTTGTTGGTGTTTTTCCCAGACTGGATGCTTATTCCCAGTCATCCCTACAAGGTAGCCATCATTGATCAACAGGATTCTCGGGCCAGGGGCCAACAGTATAGGAGATAGACTCTATAAATATCTCCTCTTCTTCCTTAGGCTCTGCAGAACCAAGGGGGGTATTCCCTATTCAACATCCATGAAATGTGACTATGAACTGATTGAGATGCTGATACAAAGAAGATAAATCCTCCTTCATGTAGACCAAAACTATGGAAAAGTACAAAGGGGCTAGCTTTGGGCCTATGCTTAGTTGTGAGTCAGAGGATTTTGGTCCTAAACTACTTCTAAAGTCCTAAAGGTTTGGTTTTGAAAATTTAAGTTTGATTTTATATTTGGATGCAAAACTGAGACCTTGGGTTGTAACCTAAATACAAGAATAGATTGGTGCCTATCCAGGGCTCGGAGTTAATAGACATACACATGTGAATGATCAGCATAAACATATACCAAAGACTAGATTTCAAGGGGGTTTGTTTAGCACCTGCCTTACAGATACTTCCCAAGACCAAGTATTCAATTATCTCTGCTTATGAACATCCTTACTGTAGTACATTCCTCCCAACACTTGATCTAAAACATTTAATCTACTCCTTGAGCAGAAGTAAGAAATCAAGCATTCAATATAGTAACCTATATTCTAAAACCATAAACACCCCTTAGATGTCTAGATTAAGAAGAAGAACACACTCAATTTGGAGACAGATAACAGAACACATGCAATATAGCATTACTCATTTAAATCAACATGAAATCAGTAAATTCATGCATGAGACATACAACATGAGACTCATAAACTCACAAGACATCCAGAACAGGGCCACCAATGAAGTTGTATCTTATTACAACACCAAAATTTTGTCTAGTTTTCAACAACCTTGAATGACACAGTTTGCCCCTCATATAGCCAAACTGTACATCTAACAAATTTATTACATGACAAGTCAAAATTCCTGCTAGATACCCTGCACCAGAAAATGGCGCTCAACATTGAATGCAGCAGGTAGAGGAAGAAATAGGGAGGTCTCAAGCCCTGCACTGCCGCTTGGGGACATTCCTCATAAAACTGGTAGGTAGCCAGTCACTCAATCCATTGCGCCCCTATAAGTAGCCAATAAAGGCTCACCTACCCATGCATCTTTCAGAAGTTGCAACAGCACATCCATGGAGTTTTCCCACTCAAAACATGACTGCTGATGCAAAGAAAACCATCGCCAACAATTTGAAACACGGCCGTTGATCATATCTCTCTATCACGGAGATCAACGGCTCCAAAATATGCCGAAAAGTCACCAGCCAATGACATTATGCCACGTAGGCACCTAGCTCCTCTGTCACTGACTTTTCCCCTCTCTATTTTGCCCTTTTCGCCCTTGTTTATGCATGCTTAAATGCATATACAATCACTTTTTAAATCTTTGTATATGCAAGATGCATATACATACAACAACTTCTTTAAGTTACCAGGGCCCACCATTTGTATATTGGCCCCTTGCATATTGCGAACATACAAGCACTTCATACAATCCATGGACCTCAAATTTCATTCACTGCATTTGATTTCTCCTTCGTGTCCAGGCTGTATGTCTTTCCTTTGTATATCGGGTTGTATGCTGTACATACAAATCCAATATACATTCTGCGGACCTCAAATGACTATGAGGTGCTTTGAAATTCAAATCAGGTCTGGCTTGCATTTCCTTACTTGTACATATCCTTGCATATCGCATCATACACATGCGATATATATACAATGGACCCCAGCCATTTATCCATCGGTTTGGAAAAACTTTCAATTCTGGGCCTTGTATCTCCTTTTGTTTGTATATCAGCATATACAATGCCATATACATGCAAGCTGTGAATTTCAACACCTTATCTGCTAGATTGATATATCCCCTGGAATCTGTGATGCATCTTTCCTTTGTCTTTCACCTTTGCATATTGACAATGCACATCAACTTTGTACGCCGATCATATATAATCTCACTTGTATATACCTGAGGGCCCCATCGAATGCATCTCCGCTGCACTGTAACAAATGTATATGCACTCCCCTTGTATATTTTCACTTGTATGTCTGAACATACAAACCTATTAAACAAGCAAACATAACATACTATCATAGAATATTCCTGGGAATCTGCGATAGATTCTCCCATGTATATGCAACCCAATATGCATTCTGGAATGCATATGACTCATTTTTTCACCATTTTTTGAAAGCCAATGTGCACCTTTGAGCCCGCCAACATACATTTGTACTTGCACATATAAAAACTTAGCATTTTTCTTAAGTGCAACAGGAACAAGTGGTAAAACATTGCAAGTGGGTCGAGGAACAACCTAACCTGAGGCACTAAGGGCTTGGAGGAATAAACACAGAAGCCTGCAAACTCAAATTCAGAACCCTAACCGTAGGTGAACACCACCAGTGGCTCCGACTGGGGATGTGCAGATGCAAGACTGCAGCGAGAACCAAGCTACTCTGGGGCAGACCAGACAAAACACAAAACTTAGAACACGACCGACTATACAAGGCATGTATAGAATATTTACATCTAATTTACATTGTGAACACAAGATAAGCATTTATGAGAAGTAGGGCTTTAGGAACTAATCGTGCATAGGTAATTTCAATAATTCACCACTTAGGGCCTGGAGAAAATAGGAATCTTCTCCATGAGTGTCGCTGATTTGGTATGGGCCTACCCATAAGGGCTCAAATTTATCGTGTTTGCCCTTATCCTGGTTCCTTGCATTCCATAGAAGGACCAAGTCACCTATCTAAAACTTTCTTTCTGTAGCCCTTTTATCAAACAGATATTTTACCTTTTGTTGTCTCTTGATGTTTGTCTTCTGTGCCTCCCTTCTCATTTCATCTAGTGCAACCAGCTGATTTATTCTTCTAGTCATTGAGTCCTCAATCTCCTCCTCATTTTCCTGTATGAATTTATAAACTGGTAGGAGGTTGTTCACAGGCAATTTAGCTGTTGCACCATACACTAATTCAAAAGGTGATCTTCCAGTTGCTTTCTTCACTGTTACTCTATCAGCCCATAATGCCATTTTCAACTTTGAATCCCAAGCCCTTTTGTTTTTGTCTACCATCCTTTTGACAATTTTCATGAGGCTTTTGTTGCTTGACTCTGCTTGACCATTTCCATGTGGATGATATGGTGATGCATGTAACAAATTTATTCCATAATTGTTACAAAAATCAATAAATTCACCAAACCTGAAGCACATTGCATTATCTGTGATCACTTTGGCTGGTACTCCAAATCTGATAACAATATTATCTAAAATAAAATCCATCACCTCTTTGCTTGTAGCTTTTTTAGTTGGAATGGCCTCAATCCATTTAGTGAAGTAATCAGTAGCAACCAAAATCCAACTGTGCCCTCCACTTGATTTTTCTGAGATTTCCCCTATAAAATCAATTCCCCATTGCTGAAATGGAGCTTCTACAGTTATAGTCCTAAGGGGCACTGCACCTTCATACTTTAGCTTTCCTGAGAACCTTTGACAAGGGTCACATTTTCTTATCATTCTTTGTGCATTTGAGAAAAGAGTTGGCCACCAGTAGCCTACTCTAAGAATTTTGTGGGTTGTGGTCTGGGCAGCATAGTGTCCACCACACACTCCCTTGTGCATGTCACTTAGAATATCCTTAGCCTGATCCTCATTCACACATCTGAGTAATACACCATCAAGATTTTTCCAATACAGCTCTCCTTGAGCAATGATGTATTTAACAGCATGCAGCTTCAAGGTCCTCTTCTGATTATCACTGAGATGGGAAGGATAGTTCAAATTCTATAAATAATGTACTATGTCCCTATACCATTCAGATTCTGACATATTTACAACTTCATTATGCACTACATTCACTTGGCATGCCTGTAGATTTGACTGTGTCATTAATTTTGCCAAACCTTGTCCTCTTACCAATTTTGTGATCTGTATTTCAATGTTGAACTCTTGCAATTTATTTATCCATCTGCATCTCCTTCTAGTTACCTCCTGCTGAGTAAAAATATCTTTGACGGCTGCATGAGGCACATATGCAATTATCTGAGAGCCTACCAAATATGGCCTGAAGCTCTTGATTGCTCTAACCATTGCATATGCTTGCTTCTCCATGATGTCATACTTCAACTCAGCAGCCTACAATGCCCTGCTAAAGAAATCTATAGGTTGTTCAAAACCTTCCTCATTTTTCTGCAGTAAGCATGCAGCACTAGTATGGAAAGAAGTAAATGAGAACAACTAAAATGGCTTAGAAAAATTAGGAGATTTCAGCACAGGAGCCATCTTTATGGCCTCTTTGATGTTTTGAAATGACTTAATTGCTTCATCTTCCCACTTGATAATCTCACCCTTCTTCAACATTTTAGAAATGTTCCTTGTAGTCTCTGCAAAGTTAGAAACAAATCTTCTAACAAAATTGATTTGTCCAAAGAAGGACTAAACACCTTTCACTATTCTAGGGATCTGAATTTTGTCAATTGTAGCCACCCTTTCAGGATCAATCCTGATTCCATCCTTGGAAACAATGTGTCCAAGCAATTTCCCTTCCATTACCCCAAAAGCACATTTCTTTGGGTTGAGTGAGATGCCATATTCCAATGCCCTAATAAAGATTTGTTCTAAGTGCATACAGTGTTGCTCCTCCTTTTCTGAATAAGATGTCAAATCATCCTGATATACAATTAGGATTGAGTCAATTAATCCTGCAAAAGCAACATCCATAGCCCTCTAAAATGTGGCACCTGCATTTGTCAGCCCAAATGACATTCTCACATATACATTAGGTTCCCCATGGAGTGGTGAAAGTAGTCTTGAATTGTTCAAATTCTTTTACTTTCACTTGATTGTATCTTGAAAATCCATCCATCATGGATAAAAGTTCACAGAAAGTCACCTTCTGCAACATGGCTTCCATGTTAGGCAATGGATAATTATCCTTCAAGGAAGATATAGTTAGATTTCTAAAATCCACACAAGGTATTATGTCACCATTTTTCTTTCTAACCGGGACAAAGTTAGACACCCAAGTTGAGTGTCTGATGGGCATAATTATTCCAGCCTCCCTAAGCTTCAAAAGCTCTTCCTGCATTTTTGGAGCTAAGGTTGGGTTGATAGGCCTTTGTTTTTGTCTGAATGGTTTAGCTCCAGGCTTCAAAGGGATTTCATGCTGAAATAAATCCTCTCTATAAGCTTTCAGGTCCTCATATGACCAGGCAAAAACATGCTTATATTTTTTCAATAGTGCAATCAGCATACTCCTGATATGTGGCTTAAGCTGTTTACCAATATATACCTTTTTGGGGGCATGAGATGTCCCCAAGTGTATCTCTTCTAAATCATTCTTGTTTGTTGGAGACGCCTTTGTAACAAATTGGTCCCTATTGTCAAATGCTCTCTAAAGCAACCAACCCTCTAGGGATTTTGTTTGTCTTGAGCTGAATTACCTCCTTCCCTAAGAGAGTTTCTTTTCCATCCACAATTTCTACAAAGTTCTGGTAATCCATTTCTTGGTTCTCATATTCATCAATACAATGTAGAAATCTTAGTAAATCCTTATCATCATCAAACACTTGCCAGCTACATAAATTATCTAGCACTGCAGGTCTAAGTTTAATCTCAACATTTGTAACATCTGTCAGAGTAACATCATCTAGCCTTATGGCTACATTAGCTAAAAAATCTGCCCTGACATTTTTTGATCTCTCTATCCAGCTTATTGAAAAAGCATCAAAAAATTCAATTGTATCCCAAACAACATGCTTATACTGTTTTAACCTCTTTCTCTTTGATGCATACTTATCTATGACTTGGAAAACAACTAACTCTGAATCCCCAAATACTTTGAGCATCTTGATCCCATGCTTCAAAGCAACATTCAATCTTAACAACAAAGCTTCATACTCTACAATATTATTCATACAAGCAAACTTCAGAAAGAAGGAGAATTTTAGAAGCTTACCAGCTGGAGACAGAAATACAACTCTAGCTCCAGAGCCTTCCTTTGCACAATCTCCATCAAAATACATGGTCTAGAGACCCTGTTGGTCAAGCTCTTGAATGCAAACATCTCTCCCTCTACCTCCTTGATCATCTGAGACAACTCTGAAATTATCACAGTCGGTATTCACAAAACATATATACTCCTCTGACTCTTGATCCTCAACTGTGTCTAGTGACCTTTCTTCTCTGATCAGTTTGACATCCTTACCATCCATCGGGATCATGGCATATGATAAATCTAATTGCATACTTCCACCAATCAACGCTGCCCATCTTCTTGACAACAACATACCATATTGTGGCTTGATATCAACAACTGTTATGTTCATTTTGTAAATTTTTTTAGGATATGCTGCCAGTCTGAAGTCCACATGTTTCATAATTCCAATGATAGGTACCTCTCTAGCATCCATGGCATTGCATTTCTCACATGCCTTATCTATCTTCAACCCAGCTTGCTGCATAATAGCCAGGGGCATGATATTTGTTGATGCTCCTGAGTCAAGCATACAATTCTTAATCACTTTTCCATTGATGACAAGGGAGACATAAAATGGTTCAACCTGTGAAGGGCATTTTGCCATGATCATCCCCAAATAAACTTTAGGGGTCTCATCCTCATCAATACACATAATTTGTTTCCTACCCTGAGTCTCAATATTTTGATTAGCTTGACAGGGTATTCCTAAAATCAAGGACAATGTTTTATTTCTGAACTCTTCAACTTTCATCAGCTCCATCAATGGAATAGAAACCTTTACCTGGGACAAGACCTGAGTTATGTCAAATAGAGCATAATTTTGTATAACAGTTGTAGTCTGATCTACAGTTTTACTTTTATCTTGGTATGATCCAGCTTTAATTTTCGTGGCTCCCTGACTGTCATCTTTGATCTAAAAATCTTTGTTCTGATCCTCAAGCTAGGGAATTCTATTTTTTGGTCCTTGAGAATCGTGACCTATTTTTTGCTTAAAATTTTGCTTATTATTGCTCCATTGTTTCTTTTGTGGTTCAGTCCCTTTATGACTGTGCATTGGTCAGTTCACAAAAGTATTCTTTGGTTGGTGCAAGTTACTTACCTGAGTTTTACCCCTGAGATTGTAATTGCTTTTGACTTGAGCAACTGCTGTAGCTGTGAAGGCTCTAATCTCTTCATCAGATGGTCTCCTCAAGTTGTTCAAAAAAATGTGTGAGTCCTGAGCATAAGCATAATTATCCTCATCATCTTCCTCACAGGGAAACTACTGGCAGACTTGAATCTCATTATTTGTGTTTGCATCAACATCTTGAGAAGGATACTCCCTGTTTGTAGACAACATATTGACATTGTCATCTTCCATGTAATGTGGTTCATTGCATTCATCATAGGCCACAACATTGTTATATAGAGACTGAGAAATCATACATTGTGACTGTGAGTGAGGCATCTGACATATTATGCACCATGGGGTGCCATTAACACTATTAACCGCCTTCTTCAAAGGGTTAGGTGTTTCCTTGACATGTTGAGCTCTTTGATTAGGGTTGCTATTTGGAAGAACTGGTTTACCATTATGCCAGTTGGTATTATATGGCATAGCATGTAATGATGGTCTTCTTTCTTGCCTTTGGTAAGCTTGTCTGTCAGGACCTACCCCTTTGTCATTTTTAGCCATTATATAGCTTAGGTCCTTGACAATAGTTGTCAATTTATCTAATTTATCCTCAGAAGTAGATGCATTGCCTTGAACGCTTTGAGATTTAGTATTTGGATTTTGCAAAATTTTTACATCATCTCTTCTGTTTGTCTTAGCAGATGCTTTTCTGTTATTTTCAATATTTGTTGTAAATTTGAAAGCATCTTTGAGGCTGTGAGGACCCTTATCTCTTAATCCATAAGCTGTTTTAGCATCAAAAGCATTTATGTACAACACTATGCACATAGGTTCATTAGGCCTCAGGTGATGTGGCAATTTGTTCAACACCTTAGTGAATCTAGCATTGAAATCAACAACCTGTTCATTTGATCCCTTGGTAATGCCAATGAACTCATTTATGAAAAAACTAGGATCAGTTTGTCACCATATTGTTCCTTGAAAATTCTTCTGAAATCCTCCCATGATGAAATACTCCTATCAGGCAGACCCTTGTACCATTCTCTTGCCTCATCAACTAAGGATTGCATAAATAATTTCATAAAAACATCCTCATGCTCAACCTCAAAGTTGTCCATGATATTCTGAAAAGCTTTTAAGTGGTCTTCTCCTGACACAGTATTGTTTCTTGAAAACTTTGGCACTTGCGGCCTCACATGTTTGTCAATAGGATTTGGGTAACCAGGAATGCCATTAAAAACCAGTTGTCTGAATCTGTCTAACTGCATAGGTTGCCTGTCAAACTGATTTGCAGTTACATTTCTATTTGCATTCAGATTTCTTACATTATTCAATGGTATTCTAGCATTATTTGCATTCTGTCTTTGATCATTATGCTGATCCTAAACTTCATTTATGCGCTGGTTCCTCAACACATTTATATTCTCATGGGTGGGAACTGAATCATTCTGAGCAGTTCTAAGAGCCTACACTTTCTGTCTCATATCATCTCTAATTTTTACTGCTTGCAAATATTCTAATTCTACTCTTAGACTCTTGATTTCTTCAGCTAATTCCTCCTCTCTAGGCATAGAAGAGGAAGGTTTCATCACATTCTGATCATCATTATCATCCCTTGGGGATTTAGCTTCTTCAAATCTGTCAGGGGAATCTACAAAAGGGCATTCTTGAAACACTTCCGACCTCATTCTCAATCCACTACCCTGTTGTCTTTCATATACGTTCTGGATTTCAGCCTCAGTGTTGGAGAAATAAGGTATTGTCCGCTCTGAAGATCCTGGATTATCTTGAACATTATCATTACTTCTGGGAGAACCCTCTCGTCTGGCTTGAATAGTCCCTTTTATTTTGTACATCATTTTTATGGATAACTCGTCAAACAGAGGATTACGCAGGGATCTTCTCCCTTGCATACAAATTTTTTACTTTACCGGTTGCGAGATTTATTTGGAGTCGCCACCTATAACTAGGAATTATTTTCTTTTAAAATCAGGGTTCTTTCATAAAGCATTCCCCAATAGAGTCACCAAATCTATTGGTGTTTTTCCTAGACTGGATGCTTATTCCCAGTCATCCCTACAAGGTAGCCATCATTGATCAACAGGATTCCTGGTCCAGGGGCCACCAATACAGGAGATAGACTCTATAAATATCTCCTCTTCTTCTTTAGGCTCTGCAGAGCCAAGGGGGGTATTCCCTATTCAACATCCATGAAATGTGACTATGAACTGACTAAGATGCTGATACAATAAGTCAAATAGGACTCTTTTGTTTGAATAATTCAAAGCAATTGTAAATTTCCTATTTTTGCTCTAGGCTCCTCCCTATAAATAAAGAGGGCCTCTATTATATTTTTTATCTTTTAGTTATTGAAGCAAAACTCTGCCAAATTGAAGAGCATTTTGAGACTTTGTGTTCAAATTGTAAATCATATTTTATCAAGTGAATAGAAAAGCAAGTGATCAATATTTGCATTGGAATAACTTGTGGTGTGTTGGAAATTGTTTTTATGTCCTTTTCTTTATACTATCTTATCTATTTGATCGAATTGTAGTGTGAGTTTGGATAATCTGGGAGATGTTCTAAAGCTAATATTGGAGACTTTGTGCTACAATAATTATCTTTAGGTTTGTGATTTTATGTTTTGAAGTAAAAGATATTGGAGAGATTTGGAGTTGCTGTTATCTTTTATGATCGTGTGATTTTATCATAGTATTCGGTGAAGACTTTGGGCTGCACCTTATCCTATTTGTTTCCGAATTTTAAATTAGCAAAAGGAGCAACGATAGACTTTGTGCTCTCGTGGGTTTCTTGGTTATATTTGATTTGTATTGTGAAGTTTCTATTTTAAATTGTAAACATCATTTCTGAAAAAAGAGAAATGGATGATATGGATTCACCCTAAAGATTAGTGTTAGAATAGATAAGTTAGAAAGTAGTTAAGGGAACCTCCCCTTGCTGAGAGGAGAGATTTATCTCATCACACTGTGGTTGATATAACCATTTTCCCATTAGTGAGTTGATGACAAAATATTCACCCAACAGTTTTTGGCGACTTTGCTAGGGAATGAATGCACAACTTAGAGCCTCACACTTTGAGTTGAAGCATTTCATGCTCTTCCATTGTTTTAAAGTTGTTTACAAATCTTTGTTGAGTACATTTCATTCTGGCAGGCCCATGGTATACAAGAAGTAAGAGAGCTCAAGGAGTTATTGATCTTGTATTTGAGTTGATGCAGCAAAATAACTTCGGTCTTTTGCCTCCACAACCTTGACTTCAGTGAACTAGGAGTTTTCCTCCTACTAACACCAGGTCTCCAATACCAAGTGAAGCTTCTAGCTCTAGTGCTAATAGAGTTTTGTCTATTCGAATCCCTCAAAGGTTTTGTTTGTGTTTTTCCTAGACTGGATGCTTATTGCCAGTCATCCCTACAAGGTAGCCATCATTGATCAACAGGATTCCTGGGCCAGGGGCCAATAGTACAGGGGATAGACTCTATAAATATCTCCTCCTCTTCTTTAGGCTCTGCAGAACCAAGGGGGTATTCCCTATTCAACATCCATGAAATGTGACTATGAACTGACTGAGATGCTGATAAAAAGTAGATAAATCCTCCTTCATGTAGACCAAAACTATGGAATAAGTACAAAGGGGCTAGCTTTGGGCCTATGCTCAGTTGTGAATTAGAGGATTTTGGTCCTAAACTACTTCTAAAGTCCTAAAGGTTTGGTTTTGAAGATTTAAGTTTGATTTTATATTTGGATGCAAAACTGAGACCTTAGGTTGCAACCTAAATACAAGACTAGATTGGTGCCTATCCAGGGCTCGGAGTCAATAGACATACACATGTGAATGATCAGCATAAACATATACCAAAGACTGGATTTCAAGGGGGTTTGTTTAGCACCTGCCTTACAGATACTTCCCAAGACCGAGTATTCAGTTATCTCTGCTTATGAACATCCTTACTGTAGTACATTCCTCCCAACACTTAATCTGAAACATTTAATCTACTCCTTGAGCAAAAGTAAGAAATCAAGCATTCAATACAGTAACCTATATTCTAAAATCATAAACACCCCTTAGATGTCTAGATTTAGAAGAAGAACACACTCAATTTGGAGAAAGATAACAGAACACATGCAATATAACATTACTCATTTAAATCAGTAAATTCATGCATGAGACATACAACATGAGACTCATAAACTCACAAGACATCCAGAACAGGGCCACCAATGAAGTTGTATCTTATTACAACACCAAAATTTCGTCCAGTTTTCAACAACCTTGAATGACACAGTTTGCCCCTCATATAGCCAAACTGTACATCCAGCAAATTTATTACATGACAAGTCAAAATTCCTGCCAGATACCCTGCACTAGAAAATGGCACTCAACATTGAATGCAACAGGTAGAGGAAGAAACAGGGAGGTCTCGAGCCCTGTGCTGCTGCCTGGGGACATTCCTCATAAAACTGGTAGGTAGCTAATCACTCAATCCATTGTGCCCTTGCAAGTAGCCAATAAAGGCTCACCTACTTGTGCATCTTTCAGAAGTTGCAACAACATGTCCATGGAGTTTTCTCGCTCAAAACATGACTGCTGATGCAAAGAAAACCATCGCCAACAATTTGATACACGGCCGTTGATCATATCACTCTATCGCGGAGATCAAAGGCTCCAAAACATGCCGAAAAGTCACCAGCCAATGACATTATGCCACGTAGGTACCTAGCTCCTCTATCGCTGACTTTCCCCTCTCTATTTTGCCCTTTTCGCCCTTGTTTATGCATGCTTAAATGCATATACAATCACTTTTTAAATCTTTGTATATGCAGGATGCATATACATACAACAGCGTCTTTAAGTTGTCGGGGCCCACCATTTGTATATCGGCCCCTTGCATATCGCGAACATACTAGCACTTCATACAATCCATGGACCTCAAATTTCATTCATTGCATTTGATTTCTCCTTCGCATCCAGGTTGTATGTCTTTCCTTTGTATATCGGGTTGTATGCCACACATACAAATCCAATATACATTCTGCAGATCTCAAATGACTATGAGGTGCTTTGAAATTCAAATCAGGTCCGGCTTGCATTTCCTTACTTGTACATATCCTTGCACATCACATCATACAAATGCGATATAGATACAACGGACCCTAGCCATTTATCCATCAAATTTGAAAAACTTTCAAATTTGGGCCTTGTATTTCCTTTTGTTTGTATATCGGCATATACAATGCCGTATACATGCAAGCTGCGAATTTCAACACCTTATCTGCTAGATTGGAATATCCCCTAGAATCTGTGATGCAACTTTCCTTTGTCTTTCACCTTTGCATATTGACAATGCACATCAACTTTGTACGCCAATCATATACAATCTCACTTGTATATACCTGAGGGCCCCACCGAATGCATCTGCACCGCACTGTAGCAAATGTATATGCGCTCCCCTTGTATATTTTCACTTGTATGTCTAAACATACAAACCTGTTAAACAAGCAAACACAACATACCATCACAGAATATTCTTGGGAATCTGCGATAGATTCTCCCATGTATATGCAACCGGATATGCATTCTGAAATGCATATGACTCATTTTTGCACCATTTTTTGAAAGCCGATGTGCACCTTTGAGCCCACCAACATACATTTGTACTTGCACATATAAAAACTTAGTATTTTTCTTAATTGCGATAGGAACAAGCGGTAAAACATTGCATGTGGGTCGAGGAACAACCTTACCTAAGGCACTAAGGGCTTGAAGGAATAAACACAAAGGCCTACAAAATCAAATTCAGAACCCTAACCCTAGGTGAACAGCACTAGGTTTGTCATCCCACCTTTCAATCAGTGCATAATGGCAACTCAAGGTCCGTGGGGTAACACATTTGGTCCTTTGAATTTAACACCTCCATTGAATGAACCACCTCGTAGTTTGAGAAAGAATTTTCCTAAGTTTTATGGTGATGGGAAAGTCCACCCAGATGAACACATTGCATCCTTTTGCATAGCTTGCGGTGTGCTTGGGGTGGAACATGAAGATGTGGTAGTACGAATTTTTGTAGAAACACTAAAAAGGTGTTGCTGCAGACTGTTTTACCATCTTCAAGCTCCTTATAGGATAGGTGAGAAGGACACTTACCATAGGTAAGAAAATGAGCAATATTTGAATACCACTCATCTGTAGTAGTGACAAAGAGAACAGTTGGCATATCCTCAACTTCTCCTTCTTCATCTCCTATTTTTTTTGGTGTATTGTCGGCAATCAACTGACACAAACCTCTGCCACACACAAGCTTGGTAGGTTTGATATCAAGATCAAACTCTTGAATCTTGGCAATCCAATTGCCTCTTTTGGTTCCAAACTCCTGTTGAGTCAGGATCGACTTCACTGTTGTAACTGGCACCAAAACAACAGTGTGTGAATTCAAAATATAAAACCAGAAATTCTTTACCACCTTGACCACGACATAAGCATGTTTCTCCATATTTGAGTATTTCAATTCATGAGCCTTTAGAGGACAACTCATAAATGAAATAGGAGATTCCAAACCTTCCTCATTCTATTAAACAAGAATGGCTGAAAGTGTATGCTCGAAAGCGTAATTGTACACTATGAAGTTCTTGGTATAATCATGACAAACTAGAACCAAAGCATGAGCTATGGCCCTCTTGATGTCCTCAAATGCTGCTTTACCTTCCGCACTCCAACGGAAAGTAGTCTTACCCTTCACAGCCCCTACATGATCCTTATATGGTCTTTCCTACATGTAAGGGCGATTAAAACCGTTGCCCTTACACAAACCTTTATACATTACCTTCCAATGTGCATAAGTGGCTGAAACTTCTGCTCTTGCATATCTAACTTAGAGTTTCAAGAACACCTGCATAAGCGGTCTTTTCGATTGACTCTACACTTCAAATTTCTCCCTCATATGCATTAGCAGGCATTTTTGCCGATTATGGATGTCCATATCAAACTTGCTTATTCCCTCATATGTAAGGGCGGTCAAATTGAGCGCCCCTACATCAAACATATAAATCTTCCCAAATACATGCAAAGGTGGTCCTTTTCGCCGACCTTGCACATGCATCAAAATCAAATTTTTCCCTACATGCAATGGCAGCCAAATTGACCGAATTTGCATGATAAGTGAATTGTCCCTTGTGCAAGAGCGGTCATTTTGACCGCCCATGCACATTTTCCTGAATTTTTTCTTAATACTGGGGAAAATTCACCTTTCAAACCTGTTGACCCGCTTTCGCCTTTTACCTCGATTTGTACACTCTTAAGCCCTTCAACACATGCTTCCTTGTTCATGATCATCAAATCACAGTAATTACAATTTACCCATTTTTTCCCTAACTGTGAGATCATGGCTTTTTGCAATTTTTGACAAACATCTGTAGATACCTTTTCCAGAGTTCTCTGCAAAGTTGATGTCAGAGTTGTCTCCATCCAAAGCTAAAATCATGAAGTACAAATATCAAGGGGTCTTCCCTGTTACTTTAGTGTAGTCTAATGTTGATGAGATCAGAGATGCAGAAATCGGGCATGTAGATATGACAGAGTTCGTGGACAGAACTAGACAACCAAATCCTTCTAGGCATCCGCAGAAGATCATTGACAACAACATTCACTTGGTTGCCTCTTTTCCAATTGCTGCCTATAATCCTGAGTTTGTTCTTCAGGTGGCCAGCCATTACAATAGGGATACTAGGGCTGTGACAGATTCCCAAGGGAATTTGATTATGAGACTGGATGTGGAATTTCTTGATAAAATATTCATGTGTCCTCCCATTGAAAATATTGGAAAAATTGATTTTGCTCAAGGGCAAAGAGATTATGATGAAGATGTGGAAGCCGCGAGAAGATACATAAATAGTAAATGGTTGAAGATTCCTTGGAGCAATCTGACCAGATGGCTGAAGGATCTCCCGAGGAGTGACTTTGTTGAGGAGGTTTGTGACTTGATTACACTATTGAGTCGAATCAGAGGACTTCCTTCTTCCTCCAAGTTTCAAGAATGGATGTACACATACATCAAAGTGATTCTCCTGGGCACACAAAATTTTTTTTGGGGAGAACATATTAATAATGCTTTGCATGAGTAGTTGGTGAAAGTCAATACCACTTTCAAATTTTACATGACTTCATATCTTGTGTATGCTACTACGAGCATGAGGAGTTTTCTTGGTCTTACTCAGGGTGGTGACAGGAGGCTGGGTCCTGTGTATGATTATTACCCTCAAATCACTCTAAAAGGATCAATCCATCATTTCCATAGGGTTACTAATGCTTTCTTTTCAGTGTTTATGTGCTTATGGGACAATGAGCTTGTTCAAAAGAGGGTTTCAGATGAAGCTTGGGAAGTTGTAAATTCTTTTGGTTGCTTATTCTTACAGTTTCCTACTTTCACATATCTTGGAGTAGGGTATTATCCTAGTTACCCCTATATGCTTCCACGATATCCCAGCGACATGATTATGTAGGCAGTTGATTGTGGTACATAATAAACAAATGGAGCTGAAAAAGTCAGGGATTAAGTTCCTGTAGAAATTGGAAGGTACTCAGTTTAGTCGGCTAATAAGGCCAAAACAGTTGAATCTGAAATGCAACTGGTCACCATGAAAACTTTCAAGAAAAGGGACCGTTTTGACTTCAGGAGGGTACAAGATAAAATCAAGAGAAAGTCAATTTTCCACATGCTAATGGTGGAAGATATTTGGGCTGACCTCAAGACACAAAATGAGATCAAGAAGTTAGACTTTTGCAGACTTCATTTGAGTCAGATAGAAGAGCTGGGCCTTGTAGACATTCTGGAGGGAATGGAAGATGGTGGGGATGTTCTAGATCCCAAATATAATACTGAAAATGTTGAGTCAGTCAAAGAGGAGACTTCTATATGGAAAAGATTTCAAATGTCATAAAGGATTTTAAATCCTCAACCATAGAGGGATATCATTTCCTTAGAAGATTGTGAAGCCTCATAGGTATCATAATCTGTTGTATAAGTAAGAGTGTTGTGTTTGTTTTCTACCAAGGAGGCTTTAGCTTTCTTAGGTGTTTTTAAAGATTGTTTGGATATTGATGTGACTTTTGATGCGTCATAGTTATTAAGTTTATATTACCCTATACTACAAGGATTAAAATCTAATGAACCCCAATCGTCACCAAAAAGTGCATTCAATGGTGTAGAGTCTTGCACAACATTATCTATGGAAAGAGGAATTGATGAATCAACTTGTAAGTTGTTTAAACTCAAATGATTGTTAACTTGTTTTTGCATTTCAATATGTAAACAACTATTTGGTTCGGGATCAGTTTTCATGGTGTAGATCTTGTTTTGATAGATGGACTTAAGTGATCGATGAAGGGTAGATGAAACTACCCCCATGGCATGGATCCACGTTCTACCTAGAATCATCTTATACCAGGCATAACATGAAAAGGGTAGATAATGTCACAAGGCCAACCTTTACAGGTAGGATTATACTACCTACCGATTAGCTACCTTTATTATCAAAACCATGGATGCTAATCTTATCTAGTTTGATTAAAGATGTGTCAATCTTGATTTTTATGTAATAAGTCTATACCACAAACATTAAGAGTCGATCCATTGTCAAACATAACTCACTTTATCAACTTTTTATTTATGGTGGCAAAGTTCATAAGCAGATCATGTTGGTTTTGAACTTCAATTGACAGTAATTCATGTGATTGAAAGAGAATATCTATTTTTGTCACATGCATACAATCTAATAGAGCTGCTACATCATTTGGCTTAATAGTAGGTGGTACAATCACCTTTTGTAAAGCTTCAAGGAGCATTCCATGGTATGTAGGCAATGTTTATATTAAATCCCAAAGAGAGATCTTAGCCAGAGTAGCACAAAGCTACTCAACAAGATCATATTCTTGAGCACTTTTATGAGTAAGACAAGGTGGTGGAGGGAGCATAGATTGAGAACATGGAAGAGAGACAAGCACATGATGTGCTTGCTTACTTTTCTTATTATTACGGGTGTTATATATGTGAGCAATCACATTGTGATGTGTTTGTTGCAACACATTTTGAACACCTTGATTTCTTTGAGTGATTTGTCTTGCGTAGTTTAGGATATAATCCGGGGGTTGAGGTGGTTTTCGATCACCTTGAACTGTAATCACCAGTTTTAAGCAATAAGGCATATTAGGTGGCCCCCACACAACCATCTTAGGAATATTGCTACATTTATCAAGTAACCCCTTAGTGGGTGGAATAAGTCTATTAGTGAAGATTGAATTAACATTGTTTTCCTCTTGACTATACCCAACATCTATCCCTAAAAGTTTTATTGTGAGAGACCTTTTCTCATCCACTAATGCTTCATCTTAGCTAGGGACAACATTGTTGAAAATGAAGGAAGAATTGCTGCTATAAACTTTAAAATTTTGTGTATGCAAAGTTGAAATAAAGATTAATCTATAACAATTAATGAACAATTGATTTGCACATTCAATTCAATGTAGAAAAGAAGAGAAGAGAAGAGAAAAAGATTACACATTATTTACGTGGAGAAACCCTTTCGGGAAAAACCTCCACACTCAAAGATGTTTCCTGCTTGTATTAAATCTCTTTGGAAAGATTACATTCAATACTAAAATTTCTTTAAGTCCTTGATGCAATTCACAAAAAAGCTTCTTGCTTTTTTCTCTAAGTCTTTTACAAAAAACTTTTGTTTTTTTCTTCTAAGTCTTTTTTCCTCAAATCAACTCTCTGGAAAATGTATGGGGTTTATAATTAAATCAAAAACCCTCTTTTAATTCAAAAGCTTGAAACTCAAATTACATTAGATTATAATTGATAACATAGCTTCCAAAGCTCATGCAAAAATCAAGCTCACTTAAATTGAGAAGATTGAACTCAAACAAAGTCCAAGCTTTGAGTTAACTGCCCCTTTGTGATGTGGGCACCCAAGATGGCTAAATATAGTTGTCCCAACATCAAACTTATCACCAAATAAAGCTTGTAACATCAAAAACTCCTTTATTTGGGAATCCATATTTGTCCAATGAGTTTCTGATAACTGAAGCAACCAAAAAACATCAATTTCATGCAAACAACATGAAATATTGATGTCCCCAAGGTTATTCTAAAATATCTTGTTCTTTACATGCAAGTGACATGCAAACACCTGATCCAACATGCAACTGATACCCATTACCTGAAACATTGAGATGTACCATCCTGTAACTTTTGGGAGTTAGAGTGTCTTGCAAGTAATATATTAAAACTGACATGCAAGCTTTTTTAACAACATGCAACTAATACCCATTTCCTGAATCACTGAGATGTACCATCCTACAAGTTTTTAGAGTTGGAGTGTTCTGTGCAAGTAAACTCACAAAACTGACATGTAACTACATGCAAGGTCATATAGCTGACATGCAAGAACATGCAAGTTACATGCAACAACATGCAAAGTCATACAAGTCCATAGGAGTGACATGCAATAACATGCACGCACATGCAAGTCCATATGAGCAACACGCAACAACATGCATCAACATGCAACAACATGCAAGTACATGCAAGTAACATGTAAGTACATGCAAGCTACATGCAAAAACATGCAAGTCCATGCAAGCTATTCTGACTACATACAAGCAATATCCAATTCATGCATCTTTTACATTGTAGTTAACTCTAACATTATATCCATGCAAGGTGTCTCAATATTATCCACTCATGTACATAAAAAAACACAACTCCAAGTCTAAAAATAAGTCCCAAGTCTAACTCCCACTCACTAGGAGTTATCAAACTCTATTTTAAGACTTAGGAGAAGTCAACAAGGTCTTCATGGCTCCCATCTCAAAGTGCGCACCCAAGTTTGGCATTATCCATTTAGAACTTAATTAATTAATAAATAATTAATCTCTCAAAGTCCTAATGTGTTGGGGAATACATTCCAAGAACTTTGGAGACACATGAATTTGTTAGGATTGCAAGTTAATGGCAACTTATCCCAACATTCTCCATCTTGACACTATACATTTCATTAACTCTAAATGATATAATTCAAACTCTAAATCAAGTACAGTGATCAAGGCCAATGGCCTTCCTGCACCAAGAGAACCTATCTGTAGTAACTGGCTTCGTAAGATAGTTTGCAGCATTAACCAAAGTGTCAACTTTTTCAATCAAAACCTTACCATTCTCAACCATTTCTTGCACAAAGTGATATTGAACATCAACATGCTTAGTACGAGCATGATACATAGGATTTTTGGCTAAACAAATGGCACTCTGACTGTCACAATTAAGTCTTACTATCTTGCAATCAAAACCAATACTTTTCCCAAGTCTCTGTAACCAAACTACCTCTTTGGAGGCATGTGTAGCAGCCATATACTTTTCTTTTGTAGTAGACAAAGCAACCATGGGTTGCCTTTTACTCATCCAACTTACCACAACTCCAAACAAAGTAAACACAATCACTTGTGGACCTTTGATTATCCAAGTCACCTGCCCAATCAAAATCAACAAAACCCTGTATGTCCAATGATCTAACACTATCAATACCATGATAAACCAAACAATAATTAGAAGTTCCTCACAAATAGCTAAACACCCTCTTAACATAAGTCCAATGTTCTTTACCAAGGTTAGACATAACCTGCTTAAAACTCCCACTGCTTGTGCAATATCTGGTCTCGTGCAAACCATTGCATACATTAAACTACCAACAATACTAGAATAAGGAACCTTAGACATCTCTTCAAAAGCATCATCAGTGGTAGGACACATGTCTAATATCAGCTTAGTACAAACAGGAAAAGGAATGCTAACTGGTTTGCAATCATGCATATTAAATCTTTGCAAAATTGTATCAACATACTTACTCTAACTTAACCATAGTTTTCTATGAACACGATCCCTATTGATCTCCATTCCAAGAATGTATTTTGTAGCCCCTAAGTCCTTTATATCAAAATATTTACAAAGATGAGTTTTAATCTCTCTAATCATTTTCTTGTTGTTTCCAATAAACAACATGTCATCAACATACAAGACAATAATTAGAACATGATCATCAATAATCTTAAGATAAACATAGTGATCTTCTTCACTTCTAACAAAACCAACTTTCAATGCAAAAGCATCAAACTTCTGATACCACATTCTAGGTGACTGTTTCAAACCATACAAAGAACTTTTCAATTTGCAAACCAAGTCTTCCTTCCCTTTAATAACAAAACCATCAGGTTGCCTCATATAAATCTCCTCTTCAAGATCCCTATGCAAGAAAGCAGTTTTAACATCCATTTGCTCAATCTCAAAATCAAAATTTTTAGCAATAGATAAAAGGAATCTAATAGAAGTTAATTTAGCAACTGGAGAGAAAATTTCACTAAAATCAACACCCTCTCTAGGAGTAGCCCTTGGCTACCAATCTAGCCTTGTACCTTTCTAGATTACCATCTGCACCAATTTTCTTTTTATGAATCCACTTACAACCAATGGACTTTCTTCCTTTGGGAAAATGCACAAGATCCCAAATGTCACAAGTTTCCAAGGAATTCATTTCCTCATGCATAGCTTGTAACCAAGACTCACTTTCTTCTGAAGAAAGAGCCTCCTTGAAAGATCTAGGTTCATCATTAGTACTCAATAAAACAAATATACAATGAAAATCAAGAGGGCTATACCTGTCAATTGGATTCCACTGCCTTGTGGATTTTCTTATAGTAGGAGTAAGAGGCTTTGTATGTTCTTTTGTATGCTCATCTTGAACATCATTATCTGAACTTCCTGAACTCTCTTCTTCTTCTCCATTCCCAAACCCATCTAGTTGTTCTTCAACATGTGCATCTTCTTGCTTATTTGTAATTGTTTCAAAATGCACTATTTGTCCTTTTTCTTGTTCCTTTGGTTGTTCCTCACTTTCACAAGCTCTAAACTCTCTAAAAATAATATCTCTTGATAAAATCATTTTCTTGGTTAGAGGGTTCCAGAGTTTGTAACCTTTTACATTCTCACCATAACCTACAAAGATGCATTTTTGAGCTTTTGGATCCAATTTAGTTCTTTTCTCTTTAGGCACATGAACAAAAGCCTCACAACCAAATATCCTTTTAATGTGAAACAGAAGGTTTTCTTTTTAACCACATTTCATAAGGAGTCTTATCTTCAACTAATGTAGAGGCACTAGGCTAGATAGAGGATTTCACAAATAGCCAAGGTTTTCTTCACACTCTTGAAACCAAATTCAAGGATCAACTTGCAAAAGTGGGAACAACAGTTAACATCTTTGAAACCATCATGGAAAGGTTGGTTTGACATGCCATGGGACCCATCTAGACCATTGGCAAAGGCTAAACAAACTTGGTTTTGGTACTTCCTTCTTTAGGCCACTAAACCCCTTATAGCCCTTGAAACATGAACAGTCAGTAATAAATTTTGATATAGGCCTGTAAACTCAGATCTTAGACAATCCTAAGATACCCATTTGGACTTCCCACAACATATCCCATATTAGGTATGGATTGTTTTGGACAATATGGTCCAACCTATAACCCCTCCTAGTGGCCTAAAGCCTCAATTAGCCTTATTTTGTGAAGCAACCACCCTCAAATTCAATTACAATACTTAGCCAATCATTTGGGCATCTCAAGAGCATGGAAAAACTAAGGATTCTTCAAGTTTTGGGTCCCCAAAATGGATTGCAACTGATTGGTCCTATGTTGTTCCTTACTAAGCTTCTACCTAACACATGAGGATGTTAGGCTTCTTTAACAAAACCTCCCTCTTCTCAGATCCCCTGCCCATATCTCATTATGATACATGAAAATAGATAACAAGTCCATTCCACTGATTAGGGGTGAATCAAACTAGTGGAATGGAGAACAAAAGCATAGTTTCTGTTAGAAACCCTAGGTTAGGTTTTGGTAATCAGTTTTTAGAAAAGTGTAGAGAATTCAAACACATATATGTTTCAAGAATTATAACCACTTGCAATGAAGACTTAACTCATACCTCTAACATTTCACCAACACTTTCCTTATGGCGTTTCAGTACAGAGCCGTACCACGGGCAAGAACAACAAAAAACATAGAAATTTGCAGGAAAACTGAATTCTTCTTATTACTTGCTTCCACCAATTCACTTCTCTTCATTCAAGGAACATCTACAAGGCTTTAAGAAGCCTGTTACAATAGCTTGGGATAGTTTGAGGGCAGTTGGGTTGATGGGAAGGTATGGCAACCATCAAACTGCCTTGTTCTATTTTAAAACTGCAACTAATTACATAGTTTAACATAGGCATTAGTTGTTTTTTAGACTTGACAATGCCTTCAAACACCTTTACAATGTAATTAATCTTTTGACAAGGTCTAATACTCCTTGACACATGCCAAAAGGATTACAATGCATGACAATGTATGATTGTCCCTATGACTCTATGACTGCCTCTTGCAACCATGGCATCTTGTGGACATAGTCCTTATTACAAACATGAAAAATGGTTTGTCAAAACCTTATTCATCACAAACAAAACATGAACAAGTCTCCTTGGTGCCCTTGCACCATCAAGAATAGAGCAAGGCGATCTATTAATTAAATAACAAGAAGTACTTACAACCTTGGCCCAAAAACACTGATCTAGCTTAGCACTGCTTAACATGCTCCTAGCTCTTTCCATTAAGGTTCGGTTCATTCTTTCTGCTAGCCCATTTTGTTGGGGAGTATAAGGTGTTGTTTTCTGTCTCACGATACCTACATGCTTAGAAAATTCATCAAATTCCTTTGAACAATATTCACCACCATTATCTTATCTCAAAACCTTTATTTTACAATCTGTTTTCTTCTCAACTAAGGCCTTAAATTCTTTAAACTTAGTGAAAACTTCATATATTGCATTCATAAAATAAATCCAAGTGTATCTTGATACATCATCAATGAATCTGACATAATATCAAGATTTTAAAAAAAATCAACATCCACAGGTCCAAAAACATCTGAATGTATAATCTCTAATAAACTCTTTGCATTATTTGTTCCACTAGGAAATGATGATATACTTTGTTTACCAAACACACAATGCTCACAGAAACCATTTTTGCCAACAAAATAATCTGAAATACCATCAACCAATTTTTTATTAATAATGGTCCTAAGACGTTTTTCACTGATGTGGCCTAATCTATGGTGCCACAACATACATAACAAGTTTCCAATCTGAGATCCTTTAGCAACCACCCAATTCCCTCTCACCATCCTGCAATCAGACTTATCAAATGTCACATTTATTCCATAATCATTTAACTTTGATACAGAAAGTAAGATTTTTTCTAGTCTTGGTATATGCAAAACATCATGAAGGGTTTTAACCCTTCCATCATTGAAATACAACTTTACCTTTCCTTTGCCAATTATTTGTTTTGTAATATTGTCACCAAGGAAAACTTCACCTCCATCATATGCTAAATACTTTGAGAACCACTCCTTGTTGGGAGTCATATGGTAGGAGAAACCTGAATCAATAAGCCAAGCGTCGTTACTTATTGTGTTAGCTGAAATAATTAATGCATCATCGTCACCATCCTTCGAGGATTTTTCAATGGAAGAATCTGAGATCTTTTTCTTGCTCTTACAATCTTTCTTCACATGTCCCTGTTTTCCACAGTTCCAACATTTTACCTTGCTTTTACCAGATGGGGTTTTGGAACGACCTTTAGACTTACCCTTCTTATCTCCTTTGGGTGTCTTTTCCTTAGTTCTACCCCTTACATGAAAAGCATCTTGGGATCCACCATTTTTGAATTTTCTTCTCATTTCTTCTAAAACAAGTGTAGCAATGAGACTGTCCATCTTTGGATCTGTACCACTACCACTGATAGCAACAATTAGATTTTCCCAAGATTCTGGTAAAGAACATAATAATAAGATACATTTATCCTCTTCTTCAAACTTAACACCTATAGATGCAAGTTGACTTAAAATCAAATTAAATGCATTCAAATGGTTTGTAACAGAATCTCCATTCTTCATTTTTAATGAATACAACTGTCTTTTGAGGTATAACTTGTTAGTTAAACTTTTGGTTTGATAAATATCACCTATCCTCTTGTAGAGCTTGTATGTAGTAGCTTCAGTAGAAACATTCAAGAGGACAACATCTGCAAGGCACAACCTTATGGTTCCTTGTGCTTCTTTGTTAAGTTTCAACCATTCTTCATCAGACATAGTTATGGATGGATTCTTCTCATTTGAAACAGCAACCCATTGTTCTCTTTCTTCTATGAGATCTTGCATTTTCAATTTCCACATCTCATAGCTAGATCCATTGAATTTCTCAATATCCATATGAGAGGTACAACCCATTGTGTACAATCTTCTTCACAGATCTGCAAAACCTACAAAAACAAAGCTCCCACTGCAGCTAAAAAACCTTCATCACTTTAAGAGAAAGGCGCCCCTCACTCTACACAACTGTTAGCTCTACTACCAAATGTTGAAAATGAAGGTAGAACTACTGCTATAAACTTTAAAATTTTGTGTATGCAAAGCTGAAATAAAGATTAACCTATAACAATTAATGAATAAATGATTCGCACATTCAATCCAATGTAGAAGAGAAGAGAAGAGAAGAGATAAACTTGCACAATATTTATGTGGAGAAACCCTTTTGGGAAAAAACTCCACACTCAAAGATGTTTCCTGTTTACATTAAATTTGTTTGGAAAGATTACATTCAATACTGAAATTTCTTTAAGTCCTTGATGCACTTCAAAAAAAGCTTCTTACTTTTTCCTCCAAGTCTTTTACAAAAAACTTTTGTTTTTTTCTTCTAAGTCTTTTTTCCTCAAATCAACTCTCTAGAAAATGTATGGGGTTTACAAATAAATCAAAAACCCTTTTTTAATTCAAAAGCTTGAAACTCAAATTACAATAAATTATAATTGATAACATAGCTTCCAAAGCTCATGCAAAAATCAAGCTCACTTAAATTGAGAAGACTGAACTCAAACAAAGTCCAAGCTTTGAGTTAACTACCCCTTCATGATGTGGGTGCCCAAGATGGCTAAATATAGTTGTCCCAACATCAAACTTATCACCAAATAAAAGAAATATCAAAAACTCTTCCATTTGGGCATCCATATTTGCCCAATGAGTTTCTAATAATTGAAGTGACCAAGACACATCAATTTCATGCAAACAACATGCAATATTGATGTCCCCAAGGTTATTCTGAAATATCTTGTTCTCTACATGCAAGTGGCATGCAAACACCTGATCCAACATGCAACTAATACCCATTACCTGAAACACTAAGATGTACCATCCTACAACTTTTAGGAGTTGGAGTGTCCTGCAAGTAATATATTAAAACTGACATGCAAGCATTTTTAACAACATGCAACTGATACCCATTTCCTGAATCACTGAGATGTACCATCCTGCAAGTTTTTGGAGTTGGAGTGTTCTACAAGTAAACTCACAAAACTGACATGTTACTACATGCAAGGTCATATAACTAACATGAAAGAACATGCAAGGTCATACAAGTCCATAGGAATGACATGCAACAACATGCAAGCACATGCAAGTGACATGCAACAACATGCAAGGTCATACAAGTCCATAGGAGTGACATGCAACAACATGCAAGCACATGCAAGTGACATGCAACAACATGCAAGTCCATATGAGAAACATGCAACAACATGCATCAACATGCAACAACATGCAAGTACATGCAAGTAACATGCAACAACATGTAAGCTACATGCAAAAACATGCAAGTCCATGCAAGCTATTCTGACCACATGCAAGTAATATCCAATTCATGCATCTCTAACACTATAGTTAACTCCAACATTATATCCATGCAAGGTGTCTCAACATTATCCACTCATGTACATAAAAAAGCACAACTCCAAGTCTAAAAATAAGTCCTAAGTCTAACTCCTACTCAGGGCTTAAATTTGACAGTCCACCTTGCCTGTCAAGGAATTTGTTTCCTACAGTTTAGTCTTCATTATTGCCTGTCACATGAAAATCAATTTTTTTAAATGTAAGTCAAATTTTATATATGAAGCTGGAGCTTCCTCAAGAAATGGTCTATCTATGCATCCACATTCAAAACCCAAATCAACGAATGCAAGTCAAAGAAAGTAGCTGAGATGCGTGATAAAAATCAGTGAATGGTCTCCTGTCCGTCAAACAAAAAATCTACAGGTTTTATGTTTCTTGTCCACCATGCCAGCAGGCATTAGGCAACACCAAAGTTAGCTGAGAGTTTTTTTAAATTTTAATTTATTTCTTGTAAAGTTGGGATTCATTTTGTTTAGTTGGTGTAGAAATTGTGAGGAATTTTGGGTTCCCATCGACATCTATGACCCAACAACATTATCTTGTCGTCTACGGCAGAATTTGAATTCCATTATCCTATAGTTGCTTTTGCATTCTACAAGTGGGATAGACCTGTGGGCTTAGAAGAGGAGGAGAAGAGAGACAGAACAAGTTTTTTCAATTGATATCAAATGAAATTATATCAAATGCAGCCAACAAAATGCACATCCGTCTATCTCTTAATAGTCTAATTAAAATTGCTTCAATCTAGAAACTGAAATTATTGGCTAAAACGTTAAATGGGACAAGATTATTTTTGGCCATTTTGTTTGATGCTCTATTAATATTCAGAAAAACCATGTCTTGACATTTTTTTGTTCAAAAGTAGAAATGGGAAGGATTTAGATATTTTGTTCAAATTTATAAAAATTGAACCATAAATAAAATATTTAATATTTAAATTTACACATTCTCCTAACAATTTAAGTTTTACAAAAACTAATAGATTCATCTAAATCATAAATCATAATTTTAATGAAATAAATTACATTAAAAAAATAGATGCATAAGACTGGAATGTTTCACATTCTGCAATAGATATGCATGTAAAATACTAAAGTAATAGTCATGTATATAAAATGCGGAAGTAATAAAAGAATAAGAAAACATGCATGGCACAGTCTTATCTCTAGTCACACCCCAACGCTGTGGTCTTAGTCAATTTCTTATTTTCTTTTCAATTCGCGATTCTCCTCCAATGCAAAACCAAAGCATTCCAGACTGGAGTGACTTATAATACTTGTTCAATTACAAGTATAATATTTAGTTGAAATCTGGTAAGATTTTCTTCGCTTTGGGCTGTGTTGGAAATTGGAATTGATTGGATCTGAAACTTCAACTTATTCTGAAAGCATGGTTCCAAATTCTAAATAAAGGGCAGAATCACAATATATAAGACATTTAAAAAAGGAACGGGCATATATATTCATATATTATGGACATTGAACATATTAATTCACTATTTCCAATTTTTTCTATTTCACTATTTTTGATGTAAAGCAAAAGCCTACAAAGC
This sequence comes from Cunninghamia lanceolata, assembly GCA_027924645.1. Classification (NCBI taxonomy): domain Eukaryota; kingdom Viridiplantae; phylum Streptophyta; class Pinopsida; order Cupressales; family Cupressaceae; genus Cunninghamia; species Cunninghamia lanceolata. The sequence goes on from BSBN01000634.1 coordinate 8,045,213, forward strand.
TGTATTGAAAAAGCCTAGAATAAATAAAATATTTTATAAAAAAACAAATCTAAGAGATTTTTTTTTAAATAATAGAAATTCTTATTAAAAAATATAAAAATAAAAGGAATATGCTTAGAGAGTTGAGCCTAGAAATTTAGAATGAATATATTTTATTAAAAAACAAATCTAAAAATTCGGAATTTGTTTTCCTAAATAATAGAAATTCCTATTAAAAATTTTAAAAATAAAAGGAATATATATAATTTAGAACAATTATATTCATTAAAAAACAAATCTAAAAATTTAAATTATTTTTCTTAAATAATAGAAGTTCCTATTAAAACATTTAAAAATAAAAGGGAAAAATTAGAAATTTAGAATGAATATATTCTATAAAAAATAAATCTAAAAATTTTGAAAAAAAATTTCGTATTAAAAAATTTAAAAATATGAAGGAAAAACTATATATATTATATAATTTAGAAATTAAAAATTTAAAAATAAAAAGAAAATATATATATTATATACTTTAGAATGAATATTAAAAAATAAATAATAACTCCTATTAAAATTTTTAAAAGTAAAACATATATATATATATATATATATATATATATATATATATATATATATATATATATATATATATATAGTCATATTTTCATATTAATTATTTTTTTATAGTTTTTAAAATAAATTACATGTATATCAATACAGTCAAATATTTATTTTCATTATATTTTACAGTTAAAATCTTCAAATACAGCTATACAATTATCAAATTTAAGCCCTGCTCCCACTCACTAGGAGTTATCAAACTCTATTTTAAGACTTAGAAGAAGTCAACAAGGTCTTCATGGCTCCCATCTCAAAGTGGGCGTCCAAGTTTGGCATTATCCATTTAGAACTTAATTGCAAAAGTCAAAGTGATATAATTAATAAATAATTAATCTCTCAAAGTCCTAATGTGTTGGGGAACATATTACAAGAACTTTGGAGACACGTGAATTGGTTAGGATTGCAAGTTAATGGCAACTTATCCCAACAAGCATTGGAATGAAAGAAAGGTAAGGTGTAGTTAGGAAGGTTAGGTGTTGTAGACACCCAAAATTGTCCATGTCATAACATTACCTAGTCATACATGACCTTGTAAGACATCTTGTAATATTTTACCCTAGGTTATTACATTATCCCGCTTATCCCACTTATAAATTCCACTTGATCACCTTTCCAATTAATTAAATAAACCCCTTTATTTAATTAATTCCCCTTCACATGTCTCAAAACAATTCAAATTAAATATTAAATCCCTCATCCCTCACTTTTTCCACATTGCAACAAGTGTCACATGACTTCAACCACTCACATGCATAACTAATTTAAATAAATTTTTATTTAAATTAGATTTATCCTACACATGTCATATGACTACAATCCCTCACTTAATAAAAATCTTATTTATTCCCACTGTTCTCCTAATTTTGGCTACTTGTCATAACCCTTTATAATGCATCATAAGCACTAAAATTACCTTTTAATCCTGGCCATCCACATCACATAATTGACTTTTAATCATATCCATTCATTTGATTCTCTTTCCCCCTATAAATCAAACCTCTCACAGGTCATTTATCTATCTAGCTTTTGAGTACCGTTATGCTGCAACTATGAGCAATCAACAACCCTTCGACATCATGCATTCTCATGCAAGATCGAGAAGAGCCATGGAGATCATTCAAGTCTAGTATGTATTCAGTTTGTATTTGAATTTCATTGTTTTCATATTCATACTAGTTTGTCCTTCATGGTGCTAGTTAGGGTTTAGTTAGTTTGTTGTTCTTAACACTAAATCTAATTTTCCCTAGCTACAGGTGTTGTATCATTAATAGAGCTATCCATAGTCTTATCATATAAGGTTCTTGGACATTCAACTATATGAGAAGTAGGATAACTTATGGAATCATCATCATATGTTTTAGCTATTAATTCCAAAGCATTAAGAGAACTATCACACTCATCATTCTCAATGTGTTTTGTTAAATCTTCTACTACTAAAGGGTATCTATTCACGAGAGATATGAAGTTGTCAAAATCAGATACATAGTCAAGGATTTCAAATGAAGAGCATTTAAATATATCCTTATGATACATAGCTTGTATATAAGTGAGAACATGAGGATTCATATTAAGAAATTTGTAGAAATTCTCAAAGTTTTTGATAGATGCATGTAAATATACCAAAGAGAAATCAGATGAAGATGCCATAATGAAATGTCTTGTAACATCAATGTCCAATAAGATCTAGTAATACAAGATATGCAAAGTTTTATGTTACTTGATACACCCTAGATGCATGATTATTTCACTCCTAAGCACTTGTTTGAGGGAAAGGGCTAAAAGGACACACAAAGTCCACAACAAACACAATGGATAGGAGGAAAGAGAACAACACAACAAGGCCCAATTGATGATTTTATGTATTTAGATTGAGAGCAATGAAACAACACAAATTATGCTTGTTTATGCACCTAAAATGTTCACTTTTTTCACCTTTTTTTCAATGGAAATGACTAAAGGATGAAATGTTGTAAGGAAATCGATGAGGGGCAGTGAATAATAAGCCTAATATCAGTCCAATAATGCAATAATATCCTTCACAACATGCCTATAATGCAATTCTAGAGAGATGACAAGGCCAAATCTAGTGAAAATGTAAGGTTTTCAAACCCTAGACATGAATTTTTGCAAAAAGGACACTATGATGAAACACTATAATTATAAATTAGTCCTAAATAAGTGTTTAAAAGAGTAGTAAAATATGAAACAAGATTTTAATTACAAACCCTAGCTAATGCAAAAACTAGGTTATATGAAAAATGCACAATTTCAAGCAATTTTTAATAAATTAAGCATGGAAATGTAATGCAAATGATTAAAATAATGATGAATTTCTACAATTTAAATCAGATCTAATGAAAATAACATAAATTAAATAGAATTAAATTAAATTAATGCAAATTATGCCAAAATGCAAGCCTAATATGCTAATTTTTTTCAAATTTTTCAAATTTTTCAATTTTTTTGTAAATTTTCAAATGCAATAAGATGAATGAATGCAAATCTAGAGTATAATACTTAGAACGGTGTAAAATTCAAATAAACATGGATTCACCAAAATGTTTAGTGTGAAAAAGAGGGACAAGATAAAAAAGGGTTAAATCCTCCTTTCACAACAAACATTCAAGGACATATCAACCGAGTTGAATCACACTTTTGCAAGAAGATTCACCTACAGGTTAGGCTGTCACTTGGAATGATGTGGAAATTCAAATATTGTTAACTAATGTATCAATTTAATGCTCAAATACCCTTAAAACCCTAATTATGCAAAAACAGTAAGTAAAATGATGAATTACGACAAATGCTTGCAGACTAAGGTAGTAGGCAGAGATTAGTTACTGTCCATTTTTTGAAGTTTGAGATGCAGAATACTCAGGACACTGGCATTAGCACCCCTATCTAAGGTGGTGTTTTCTTTGTGGAATCCTAATCTCCTTCCGACACTGATGTTCACCATATTTTCTATTTTCATCCCGGGAGATGCGGAGGATACTGGCACTAGTGTTTGAGTCCAAGGCAGGGTGTTCTTCAGGATGTTAGAACCTCTTTAGATGTTGATTGTCACTATCACAATGATTTCTATGTTTTCAACCTCGGAGGGCATTGGCATTGGTGCTCGAGTCTTAGCAGTGCTTTTCTTCAAAGATTTGGAATCTGCACACTGTGTTACTATTCCCTACAACTCCACTCCATCTAGATGCGACACCTATAACCTGCAATCACAAGGAGTGTGGTTGGGGTTGTGGTGTTTAGAGGCTTTCCTCAATCAAGCCTCGGAGAGACATTCAAGTCTTCCAAACACCGTTGTCAGATGAAGAGTGTGTATCCCTGTGGGATAAAGGAAAAAAAATTGATAAATGATTTAAACAGAAATAAATATCACCTCAGAGGTGTAGCTTGCATGTAGATGAAAATCCTTCAATCACATGAGAAGATGAAACTAAATCTACAATCACAAACACAATAACAATGCTCTGCTCTGCAACAATGAATATCTTGAATGCTCTAAAATCATAAGTTTGCCAAAAGTTCACAATCATCTTCTAGTCTACAAATGAAACCCTAAACATGCTTATATATGCAACTAAAGACACTCCCGCTAAGAATTTCATAATTCAAACTTAAGATGTCGGCATGGGACCTAATTAACAGTCATAAAATTGACATTCAAATTTGGGACCTACCTGAAATAGGGCAGGACAAGGGCACTAGCGCCCATGTCCATAGGTCCTTTTTCAAGGTAGGGCTAAGTTCCACAATGTCCTTCATGCCCAGTGTGACATGGGTTTTAGGCCATTTTCTTCAGGGAGTCAAAATGAACATGTATGATGCAACACAAGGGGACTGGGAGCTAAATCTAGGAGGGAAAAAGCCCAGGGAGACATTTTTTTAAATAACACCTACAATCATGGCATTCCATTAGACCACATTTCTTTGAGGTATTCCACCAAACAGTTCACGTGCCTTGCCTATGCTTCCTCACTTGGCATTCATGTCTCCTAGGGCAGTTGCAACTACAACATTTGACAAATTCCCATATCCTTCATGCTTTGATGGATGTCCATAACCCATTCCAAAGATCCCATTTTAGCATATGTAGGGAGGATGTTGGCAAAGGTTGTGAAATTTGGCTTTACACCCACCAATTGCATAAAAAATGGACACTTAGGAAGGCTGCACTTAGCTATAGGATCATGCAATAGTCTCTTGGTAGCCCCATTTTCCTTTATGACAATACTCATGATAGTCTTGAAGGAACAAAACTATTTATGTACATCATTTCATTATGACTTTCATAGTATTAGAGTCTTTTGGAAACCTTTCTTCAAAATTTCTACTTCATAATCCTTAGTGTTTGGACCTCATCATTGCCCCTTGGATGGTCTTCACACTTCCTAAGACAACACCTAGCTTCTCCGTTCCATGGTCATCCTTCATAATATAATGGCAATCATCTATTTTATGATTTTCCTAAGGCATGACAATGCTCCATAATCAACAACAATTGTTTTTATTTGAAAGCCTCCTTGAAACCTTATGCTTCCTTCTTCTAGATGGTGGTTCTCTTCATTGCTAGGTCATTCTCTTGATGAACCTTGGAGGTGACATCATTGATAGTAATCCTTTTGGCACATGGACTACCTTCCACAATACTACCCTCATACCCTCATGACTATCATAGGGCAGAGTATGACTATTTTTTAAATATCAAGACAGCACTGGCCCTCTACTTCCATTTTTTATTCTTGTTCATGCAACAATACTTCATACAATGACAAGTTTTAGGTTATTAATCCCCCTTTTAAATGATCCTAATTACCTCTATGTTGCCACTAGGTGTTAGGGTAGATATCTTATCTCAAGATACAACATCATACTCTCAAATCTAAATTGCTCCCATATGGTATTTGTACTACTTTGAAGTTGCAGACTGTGACATTGGATTGTTTGGACTATGACAATCCTCTAGGGAATTCCATCATGCATTCATCAAGAAAAACCTCTTCACTATGTTAATGATAACCTTGTCAAAATCTCATGGCAATCTCATATGGTATATTTCATGAACACTGTTGTCCCAAATGTATGATAGCCACCCTAGGATTGTGATAATAAGTTAGAACAATCTCTTTTTGAATTTGAAAGTCTTTGTTGCACATCATGAATGGGATCTAGTCCCTTCTAAACTACTTAAATAACCTTATCATTCCCATGGACTTCTCCAAGAGTTCTTACACCATTCTCCACATTTGACAATGATAAAATCTTGAAAACATGACATCAAACTAAAATTGTGACCCTGCTCTATTAGACAATCATCATGGACTGAACACTATACTATAGTACGGATTGTTGCTTTCTAGGAAATGACCATGCAAAGTAAATTAACTTTCATAACTACCTTTCACAACACTGTCCTCATGTACCCTCATGATAACTTTTCAAAGAATGAAATTATTGGAAACCCTCCATCCATGAGACAACTGAGACCCAAAACTACTAGTGACATATTTAGGACAACACTTAGTTTTGTTGACAATCCATCTTTGGGTTTATAATAGGATAGTGACAATTGTCTCCATGAAATGTTAGTCCTTTCTACTTTCCTTGGGTTTTGGATAAACGGTTTCAATGACACCTTGACTATGTTTAAGCAAGTAGGTATGATAGTCAACATGGTACAATTCCTTATCCTTATGACAAATGAAAATAAATTAGCACCCATTCATGCTCACAAGTACTCCTTCTTACAGGATTTTCCTCCTAAGTATTCCTCCATGACCCAACTTTATAGGTCATCATAGGAGCTTGTTCTCACGACTACCCTCCCTACATCACTCCATCTTTCCAATATGACATAGTCCTATTCACCACCATGACCATGTTCATATGGACTAGTATAACAATCATATAATAGTCCTATAACAGATCATTAATTTACAACAAGAGTTACACATGTGATTGAAGCATGTACAACCCTCATCCACTACAACATCTCTCAGGGTAGTTGTAACTACAACATCTGATAAAATTACCATATCCTTTATGCTTTAATAGATATCCATACACTATTCCAAATATCACATTTTAGCATAGGATGGGATGATGTTGGAAAAGGTTGTGGAATTTGGCTTTACACCCACTAATTGCATTTTCTTGAAAGTTTGTACAGCCTTATCAAGAAATCAATTTTTTTGCATGTATATTGAAATCATTGCATTCCATGAGATGACATCTATTTGAGGTGTTACATGTCAAATAGTTCATGTGCCTTGTCTATCCTTCCACACTTTGCATACATGTCTACTAGGGTAGTTACAACTACATAGTCTAACAAAATCCCACTTTATGTTTTGATGGATGTCCATGTACCCTATTCCAAAGATCCCATTTTGGAACAAGAACAGAGGATGCTGGAAAAGGTTGTGGAATTTGGCTTTACACCCACCAATTGCATTTGCTTGAAAGTTTATAAAGCCTTATCAACAAATCTATTTTGTGCATATCTTGCAATCATTGCATTCCATCAAACAACATCTCTTGCAATCATTGTACTCCATCAAACAACAACTATGTTCATATGGACTAGTATAACAGTTCTATTCACCACCATGACCATGTTCATATGGACTAGTATAACAGTCCTATAATTGATTTTCTTAAAATTTTCTAAAGAAACAAATCTATTTTGTGCATATCTTGCAATCATTGCATTCCATCAGACAACATCTCTTTGAGTTGTTTTGGCAAATAGTTCACGTGGCTTGTCAAATTGTTTATGTTATAAATTCAGGTTGTGGTCTTAGTAGGGTATCAAATTAGCATCATTCATGACTACCATCTTCTAAGGGGATATTGTCAACATTCACAATTTAAAGGAGTAGACAATCCATGCAAAGGAGAAGAAGACAATCCATGCAAAGGAGAAGAAGACAATTTACATAAAGGGATTGTGATAGTCATTTACGATTTGTATCATGCCCATTATCTAAGAAATCTCCATGAAAAAGAGGTTGAGGGGAAAAGGATGGTATATACAAGATGATACAAAGGGAGTTATAAATGCAGGTGTTTTAAGTTTTTTTTGCTTGACAGATTTTAATATATAAATGCAGGTGTTTTGGAGAATAGAGCTATTGTAGATTCAAGGGACTGAGATTCTAGTTAAAGAATTAAGATTTCATTTTGGAGACATTTGATATAATTCCTAAGGTGACATATAAGACATATTTCATCAAACTTCTTATAAAAAATATTAAGTTAGTTGTACTTGATGGTGTTTACTTTTCTTAACATTTTTTTAACTTATAAATGCAGGTGTTTTTTACTATAAAGCTATCATATTCAAGGGATTGAGATCAGTGGTTAAAGCATTTAGCTTCCATCGTGGAGACAATTTTTATGTTTTAGATTTGTATATTTGTATATTTTGTATATCCTATGAGGAGATTATGACCATAATACAATAATGTTTCCATCTTACATATCCTCCTAGTGTTTCTTCACATCTGGTGCTAATAATTGATAACCATTTCATGTGATTTTAGTAGTACACTCTTTAAGGTGTGTTTTTTCATTATGTTTAATGCTAAATTTGATTGTTATATATGTAGTGATTTGATGTCATGAATATTTTAACAATAAACTAGTTTATCTCTTCAAATTAGTCTCAAAAACCTCTTAAAAATAGTCGTAAAACTTCTTAAAATCACATGTCTCCCCTATGAAAACTATGGTCTTTGTCAATACATTGTAGCTTGATTTGATTGGGACACCTAGAGAATGAAACATGGCCTCCACTAGCATAAAACCACCCACCTTGACCTATCGGCGCTGTCAGTTAGGTCCCATAGGGTGAAGAACACAAAAAATGGCTCTCAACACCTTTATACTACATGTCACTGAGGCATTTTTTCAAGAATGCATCTATTGTTGGCATGGCCAAACGATGTTGAGTTGGTCAAAATGGAGAGAGGTTATTGTGGAGGGGCCTGACATCTAGCTGTAGGTATGAATGGATCATTCATAGGTGCCACAAAGTGTGAGAACTAGTCTGTCAAAGTCTAGCAATTTTTTGCTCTTAGGTCTCTTAAGAGACTTTGTCAGTACACTGTAGCCCGATTCGATTAGGACACCTAGGGAATGAAATAGGGCCTCCACTAGCATAAACCCACCCACCCTGACCTGTTGGCACCATTGGTTAGGTCCCATAGGCTGAAGAACGCAAAATATGGCTCTTGGCACCTTTACACTACATGTCACTAAGGCATTTTGCAAGACTGCATCTACTGTTGGCATGATCAAATGATGTTGAGTTGGTCAAAATGAAGAGAGGTTATTGTGGAGGGGCCTAACATCCAACTATGGGTCCAAACAGATCATTCATAGGTGCCACGAAATGCAAGAACTACTCTATCAAAGTCTGGAAATTTTTTGCTCTTAGGTCTCTTAAAAGACTTTACCAGTACACTGTAACCCGATTCGATTTGGACAACTGGGGAATGAAACAAGACCTCTGCTAGCATAAACCCACCCACTCCAACCTGTTAGTGCTGTCAGTTAGGTCCCATGGGGTGAAGAACACAAAATATGGCTCCTAGCACCTTTACACTACATGTCATTGAGGCATTTTTCAAAACTGCATCCACTGTTGGCATGGTCAAACAATGTTGAGTTGGTCAAAACAGAGAGAGGTTATTGTGGAGAGGCTGACGTCTAGATGTAGGTCTGAACAAATCATTCCTAGGTGCCACGAAGTGCGAGAACTACTTTGTCAAAGTCTAGCAATTTTTTGCTCTTAGGTCTCTTAAGATACTTTGTCGATACACTGTAGCCTGATTCGATTGGGACACGTGGAGAATGAAATAGGGCCTCCGCTAGCATAAATCCACCCACCCTGACTTGTCGACATCGTCAATTAGGTCCAAATACAAATCATGTCAAATCTATCTCTCTCCCTATGTAGTCATCTTCGTGTCTACAAGGGAAAAATGTTCACTCCCCCACAAACATTGGAATGCACCGAGGATAGGACTCATTTTGGTCTTTCCATGACTTATGTAGATGCGAGGAAAATGAGGATATGAAAAGTATGTAGACCATATAGAAGGTGAAATAAGGATTGCAAATCATGTCAAATGTACATCTGTCTCCCTATGTCTCTCTCTTCCTCTCTACGTCATTCTGCTCTTACCATAACCCATATGGAAGGTGAAATGATGGTATACTAGACCTATAGACAATGAAATGATGATAGGAAAATCATGTTAAACATATAGAAGGTGAAATGAGCTTAAGAAAATAATGTCAAACATATATAAGGTGAAATGAGGATATGTTATACATGTAGAAGGTGAAACGAGGATACATTATACATATAGAAGGTGAAATGAGGATACATTACACATATAAAAGGTGAAATGAGGATAAGAGAATCATGTCAAACATGTGAACCTATGAAATGAGGATCTGTAAAGCTTGGAGACCATATAGAAGGTAAAATGAGGATATGTGAATCATGCCAAACATGTCTCTCTCCCTACATGGAGACATACAGACCGTGAAATGAGGATATAATATTTAAACATGGAGTATATAAGATATTGAAACATACTTCCATTTAAGATACATACAGCTATTTACATTTACAAATGCAATGGTTGTTGAATTTGGGTTGTGGATGACATTTCTTTGCATAAACTAGATAACAAAATGGGTAAACACATAAACATGTCTTTGCTCATTAATACAAGAATAACTATCTGGCATTTAATGAAAACATCACAAGTTTTATCATTTTTAACATGTATCTTGCATGTTTAACATGTAAGATGAGAAATTATCAATTATTATCATATCAAATCTAGTAGTTTCTATATCAAATGTAGTGTTCTAAGAAAATCTAACATGTCAAAGCTAGTGTTCTTGAATGAAAAGAACTCATATGTCAAATGTTCTCAAAAAATCCTATATCTAACTAAAACTAAAATCACGTGGCAACTAAGATCAAGTTATGTATTGAGGTATGAAACTACATATAACATCTTTCTACCAAGAAAAACAATCATATATAACAAGAAATCAATCTATAACATGTTATTGATCATAACTCAACCATTGTAAACTGATTACATATTAAAATTTTATGAGTGTGTTGTTGATGTTGTAATATTAATGAGTGTGTTGTTGATGTTGTATGAGTATTTCATTATGTTTCTAATCATGGTTGCCAAGATTCTTCATTCTTGACCATCTATTAAGCTTCTTATTACATTATGACACCATGATGGATCTTACCTATCAAGTTATCCTATTATGTAGGAGATCACTATGACAACACCATGTAGTTGTCATCAACAATTAATGATCAAGTTACATGTTTCTAATCCCTTAATCATCACTATTAAAACACAAAAATAGTCAAGGGACTATCATACCAAAAGAGCCCTAAAAGTGCCACAAAACTATTAACTGCCATTATATAACTATGAGGAAATTTGGAAGTTGTCTTGGTCAGTTTTGAATAGTCATGCTTTGATCCATGACCATATCATCTTTCCATAAACCCTAGAATAGTCATGGGTCTCCTTGAATCAATATTTACATAATTAGACACTATGTAAGTTGAAAATCTATCCATGCCATTATGTTGGCAATGATTATATAATTGCCATCTCAAATAGTGTAGCCATGGAGACATGAGGTTGTCATTGTTGCAAGTATGAGGATAACTGGTGTTGTCATTGATGTCAACATACTCATGTTGCATTAATGAGAAGGATTAGGTAAGCTGTGTGCTGAGGATATTGAGAGAATAAGCCTCAATCAGGAACAATGAAGAATAGTGATGACAAGAAGGCAAAAGTCCTCAATAGATTGAGGATCAGAGGATGCGGTTTAAAGGGTTTGTAGATATGAGTCTTGAGACATTCCAGTCAAGATTTCAGAGGTCCGCATGAAGATTTGAAGAAGTTATGATTGCTCAAGTAGAACCGGTTCTGATAGATGTTCAGTGATGACAGAGTGTCACAGATTGGTCCAGTGAGCTCCGGAATTGCATTATCTCATTCTGCGGATTGGAGGGAGTGTTGAAGAAGTCCGTGTGAAGTGACAACTAGATTTTCTCATGGTTTGGATGTTCAGAAGCATCTTTTTCATTATGACAGTGATGACAAACTGTGTTCTTGAAGTTTCGGATGAAGAAGAGAAGAATTCCAGTAAGCTGATAAACTGTGGATGTTATTGATGACTCAGGAAAGGTTTTAGTGATCTTTGGATCATGTACAATTCTTATTGGCGGTCCACATTAAAGTTAGAGTTTGCATTTGAAGAATAACCATAGATATTGGTGTTCTTCTTGAGACTGGCTGACCGGATGTATTACACGTCTTGCGAATGATCTTGTAGGTGTTTGCCAACTTAGATGGTTGTTCCTAATTCGATGCCTTGTATAAATAAGGGATTGTGAATTCATTTTGAAGCATGTCTTGGTGCGGATGTGTGTGGTATAGTGAAGAAGAAGAGCGAAAAGCAGAGCAGGAGTTTTTGGGCTTAAATGGAACTGATCCAGGCATGGTAAAGATGTCAATCTCTAGTTCAAGTTTGTGATACTTGTTACTTTGTAGACAGTGTGTCTCTTGTAGGCAGTGTGCCTCTTGTGAGCAGTGTGCTCGGGCAGTGAGCCCTAATTGGCATGTGCCATCTATTTTTCTTGTTCTTCTAACAGAGAATAATCCTTGGGTTAATCACCCCGTGGTTTTTCCCTTGACCGGGTTTTCCATGTCAAAATCTTGGTGTCTCATGTGTTGATGTGTCTCTACTCTGGTGTTTATGCTTTATGCTTTCATGAGTGATTAATTGATATGCTATTAAATAACAAAGAGGATTCAAGTGTTTGAATTAAAAGCAAGTTTTGTGCAACTGATTCACCCCCCCTCTCAGTTGTGTGCCCTAAATCTAACAATTGGTATCAGAGCCAAGTTCCTCTAAAAGGAGCTTAACCGCTTGAGGAGATCCAGGATGTCGTCATACAAGAAGGATAGCCCGAAGTTTGATGGAACCAACTTCTCTCTTTGGAAAGGTCGCATGAAATGTCACTTGCAGTGTATGGGAAAGGCGTACTAGTCCATGGTCACAAAAGCTTATGCACCTCCACAGGGTGGTCCGACAACTCTAAATGAAATCACAGATGCTGAAAACAATCTGTGGACCAAAGAGGCTCTTCTAAGCGCATTAACTGACTCAGAGCTCTCAAATGTTATTGACCTACCAACTGCCTATGAGATCTGGGTTAAACTGGAACTTCTGCAAGAAGGAGATGAGTATGTTAAGAGTTCAAGGTTGTAGAGTCTCAAAGGGAAATTTGAAAGACTGAAGATGAGAGATGATGAAAATATTACTATCTTTATGCCAAGAGTAAATGAGCTGGTATGTGGAATTAGGAATGCTAATGGAGTTTTGGATGAAAATGAGATTGTTGGCAAAATTCTCAGATCCCTTCTTGCTGCCTACAAAATCAAGGTTGCTGCCATTGATGAATTCAGAGCCCATACAACAGTCACAAGAGACCAATTGGCTGGAAAACTGGCTGCATTTGAAATGACCGAGTTTGGAGATGATCCCCCCAAGACTGAATCTGCATTCAAAGCCAGTGCCGCTGTGAAAGGTAAACAAAGATTTGATCTGGGAGAAAACTCTTCAAGGAAGTTGTCATGGTATGATCAAACAAGAAGAGACATGGAAGTGGAAGAAGCAGAAACAACTCAACTTGAAGCCCTCATTGCAAAGAGACTGCCAAGAGGATCTGGTAAGTATGAAGGAAAATTACCCTTTAAGTGCTTCAACTGCAATAAGATTGGTCATTTTGCCTCAAGATGTCTGAAAAGATCTACAAGGTCAAATTCTAACAGACAAAGGTTTCAAAAGAATTGTTATTATGTTCATGAAGAAGATGATAATGAAGGAGTAATAGATGATGAATCAGAGATAGGAAACAAATCCGGAAATGAATGGGTGTTTATTGCCATCAAGGAAGAAGATCTAATATCCTCTGAATCTGTCAATCATAAGGTTATAGAAAGAGCTTTGGCTGCCCAAGTTGAAGAAAAGGATGATTGGGTTATTAATAGTGGACGCTCTCACCATATGACAGGTGACAAGAACAAGTTCTTATATTTGGAAAGGTATGAAGGAGGAGTGGTAAAGTTTGGTGATAATTCTGCTGGTAGAATCAAAGGAAGAGGAACTATTTCTTTTAATGGAAGAAACAAAACTAGTAATGTGTTGTATGTTGAAGGTTTGAAACACAATCTTCTCAGTGTTGGACAGTTGGTGGACAAAGGCTATGATCTCTGATTCAAGGATGGAAAATGCAAAATCTTTGAAAGATCTAGAACAGAGATTGCATCCGGTACTCAAACTAAAGGTAATATCTTCCACTTGGTTGGTGCTGGTAAAAATTGTTTGTTTGTTCAAGTTGATCAGAGTTGGTTATGGCATAGAAGGATGTGTTATGTAAATTTTGATAACATCATCAAGATAAGCAATACTCAGGCTGTAAGAGATCTTCCAAAATTGGTAAAACCTACAAACAGTTTGTGCAAAGAATGTCAGCTGGGTAAACAGAGCAGAGTCTCATTCAAAAGCAAGGATCAGTCCTCTACTGGATTAATGGAATTAGTTCATATTGATCTATGTGGTCCGATAAGAATCAAGAGTATGCAAGGTGATAGATATTTCATGTTATTGATTGATGACCATTCCCGGATGATGTGGGTTACCTTTCTGAAAGAGAAATCAGAAGCTTTTGAGAAGTTCAAAATCTTCAAGGCTATGGTAGAGAATCAAACCGGATTAAAACTGAAATGTCTGAGGTTTGATAGAGGTGGTGAATTCACATCCGATGAATTCATAGATTTTTGTAAGAAGCATGGTATAAAGAGATAGTTATTTGCTCCTAGGACTCCATAGCAAAATGGAGTAGTAGAGAGAAAGAACCGGACCATCCAGGAAGCATCCAGGACAATGATGATAGAAGCAAATGTCCCCCAGATGTTTTGGAGAGAAGCTGTCAGCACTGCAGTCTATACTCTCAATCGAGTTCAAATCAGAAGCAATACCAGTAAGACTCCTTATGAACTTTTGTTTGGCATCACTCCTACTCTAAGATATTTTAGAGTATTTGGTAGCAAATGTTACATTAAAAGAGATGAAGATCTAGGAATGTTTGATGCTAGAAGTGATGAAGGAATTTTCTTGGGTTACTCCACTCAAAGAAAAGCATACTGGTGTTATAACAAGAGACTAAAAAAGATGATAGAAAGTACAAATGTGAAGGTTGATGAGGGAATAGAGAAACCCTCAAGGTTTTATGAGTATGATGAAGATGATCAAGATGGTGTTCTGGTTCAAGGAGCTCAATCCTCTCCTGAAAGTCAGATTCAGATTGATCCGGTAAATCAGGAAGAAGAGATAGGTCTGAATGAGCTTGATCAAGAAGCAGAAGTGCAAGAAACTCCCAAAGTTGCAAGGTATGTAAGACTGAACCATCTGAAGATCAGATCATAGGTGACAAAAGCAAAGGTGTGCAAACTAGAAGGAAAATTGCTCAAAATTCAGATGAATGTTGTCTGATTTCAAAGATTGAACCTAAGACAATAAATGAAGCCTGCAATGATGAAAATTGGACCAAAGCAATAGAGGAAGAGTTGATGCAAATTGAGCAAAATCACACTTGGGATCTTGTTTCTAGACCTAGTAACAAGAATGTGATTGGAACCAAATGGGTCTTTCGGAACAAACTAAATGAAGTTGGTGAAGTAATCAGAAATAAAGCCAGATTAGTCTGCAAAGGCTACTCTCAAATAGAAGGGATTGATTTTGAGGAAACCTTTGCTCCGGTGGCAAGAATTGAAGTAGTCAGACTATTTCTTGCATTTGCTTCCTTCAAATATTTCAAAGTGTATCAGATGGATGTCAAATCTGCTTTCCTGAATGGTGACTTAGAAGAAGAGGTGTACATTGAACAACCGGATGGATTTCAGTTATCTGAGCATGGTGATATGGTCTGTAAATTAAATAAGGCACTATATGGTCTAAAGCAAGCTCCAAGAGCATGGTATGAAAGGCTGGACAAACATCTTTTAAAGATTGGTTTCAACAAAGGTACTGCTGATAGTAACCTATATTTTAAAACTGATCATGAAAACATCTTGATTGTTGAAGTATTTGTTGATGATATCATCTTTGGAGGAAGAGACAGTATGTGTAAAACCTTTGCAAATCAAATGAAAAGTGAGTTTGAAATGTCAATGCTCGGTGAAATGAATTTCTTCTTGGGTCTACAAATTACTCAGACAAAGAAAGGAATCTTTATCTCTCAGACAAAATATGTGAAAGAATTATTGAGGAAATTTGGAATGGAAGATTCAAAGCCAATGAACACTCCCATGGCAACCGGATGTAAGTTGAGCAAAGATGATGACTCTCCTAAGACAGATCAGACAAAGTACAGATCAATGATCAGAGGATTATTGTACCTCACTCAAACTAGACCAGATATAATGCAGGTTGTTGGTCTTGTGGCGAGATTCCAGGCTGATCCCAGAGAATCTCATGTCATGACAATCAAAAGAATTTTTAGGTACTTAAAAGGAACAATTGAGTATGGTCTATGGTATCCTAGAGATCATGATTTTTCTCTTCATGCATATATAGATGCAGATTGGGCAGGAGATGTGGATGATAGGAAGAGTACAAGTGGAGGAGCATTCTTTTTAGGAAAAAGGTTGGTTTCTTGGCTAAGCAAGAAACAAGAGGCAATATCCCTGTCTACAACTGAAGCGGAATACATTGCAGCAGCAGGAAGTTGCACTCAACTTTTGTGGATGAAGCAAATGCTAAGAGATATTCAATTAGAATATGAGGAGCCTATCACAATTTTTTGTGATAATTCAAGTGTAATAAATATTTCTAAGAATCCGGTGTTGCATTCTAAGACTAAGCATATATCTATCAAGTTTCACTTTTTGAGAGAGCAAGTGAACAAGGGTGAAGTCAGATTGGAGTATGTGCCCTCCAAGGATCAGCTTGCAGATATTTTCACTAAACCTCTTCCCAAGGACTCTTTTGAGTATCTTAGAGAGAAGTTAGGGGTCATTGCCCCTCCGGTGATAAACTAAGATGCACTGATGTGTATCAATCCAGTGGATATCACAGTCATATCTTGTGATCCGGATTGATGATGGGGAGCTGCTACTTAGGGGGAGCAGCTGGTATGATTTTGATGTGTTAAAATTGCAAGTATGAGTCCTTTGCCATTGATGTCAAAGGGGGAGAGATGACTTGTGAAAAACAAGTGGTTGATGATCAAAGGGGGAGCAGTAAAGGAAGAGAAGACATGTGAAGGGTTGTTGCTAATAGGGGGAGCTGTGACATAAAGGAGTTCTCGTCTTGATGGTTTTTCACATCATATGTTGCCATCAATGACAAAGGGGGAGATTGTTGCAAGTATGAGGATAACTGGTGTTGTCATTGATGTCAACATACTCATGTTGCCTTAATGAGAAGGATTAGGTAAGTTGTGTGCTGAGGATATTGAGAGAATAAGCCTCAATCAGGAACAATGAAGAATAGGGATGACAAGAAGGCAAAAGTCCTCAATAGATTGAGGATCAGAGGATGCGGTTTAAAGGGTTTGTAGATATGAATCTTGAGACGTTCTAGTCAAGATTTCAGAGGTCCGCATGAAGATCTGAAGAAGTTATGATCACTCAAGTAGAACCGGTTCCGACAGATGTTTAGTGATGACAGATTGTCACAGATTGGTCCGGTGAGCTCCGGAATTGCATTATCTCATTCTGTGGATTGGAGGGAGTGTTGAAGAAGTCCGTGTGAAGTGACAACTAGATTTTCTCA
This sequence comes from Cunninghamia lanceolata, assembly GCA_027924645.1. Lineage (NCBI taxonomy): Eukaryota > Viridiplantae > Streptophyta > Pinopsida > Cupressales > Cupressaceae > Cunninghamia > Cunninghamia lanceolata. Next base: position 8,062,730 of record BSBN01000634.1, read on the forward strand.
TGGTTTGGAGGTCCAGAAGCATCTTTTTCATTATGACAGTGATGACAGACTGTGTTCTTGAAGTTCCGGATGAAGGAGAGAAGAATTTCAGTAAGTTGATAAAGTGTGGATGTTATTGATGACTCAGGAAAGGTTTTAGTGATCTTTGGATCATGTACAATTCTTATTGGTGGTCCGCATTAAAGTTAGAGTTTGCATTTGAAGAATAACCACAGATATTGGTGTTCTTCTTGAGATTGGCCGATCGGATGTATTACATGTCTTGGGAATGATCTTGTAGGTGTTTGCCGACTTAGATGATTGTTCCTAAGTCGATGCCTTGTATAAATAAGGGATTGTGAATTCATTTTGAAGCGTGTCTTGGTGCGGATGTGTGTGGTATAGCGAAGAAGAAGAGCGAAAAGTAGAGCAGGAGTTTTTGGGCTTAAATGGAATTGATCCAGGCATGGTAAAGATGTCAATCTCCTGTTCAAGTTTGTGATACTTGTTACTTTGTAGACAATGTGTCTCTTGTAGGCAGTGTGCCTCTTGTGAGTAGTGTGCTCGGGCAGTGAGCCCTAATTGGCATGTGTCATCTATTTTTCTTATTCTTCTAACAGAGAATAATCCTTGGGTTAATCACCCCGTGGTTTTTCCCTTGACCAGGTTTTCCACGTCAAAATCTTGGTGTCTCATGTGTTGATGTGTCTCTGCTCTGGTGTTTATGCTTTATGCTTTCATGAGTGATTAATTGATATGCTATTAAATAACAAAGAGGATTCAAGTGTTTGAATTAGAAGCAAGTTTTGTACAACTGATTCACCCCCCCTCTTAGTTGTGTACCCTAAATCTAACAGTCATGACATTCATCTTTAGTTAATATCATTGGGAGTATCATATACATCATAAGTTTTTGCATTGGGATGAATACACTAAATATGTAAGGATATTTCCATTATATGCTTTAGAAATCATGTAAACATTGTTTGAAGAAGATTGTTATAGTCAAAAGGGATTGTATAGTCATGATTAGATGGGTTTAAAGCATTGGAACTTGTGTCATAAACCTTAGGTCTTGGTGGAGTGAGGAGAGTGGGTTTAGATTCAATGAAGGATAGTCAATAGGAGTTTAAATTTGTCAAAGGAAACATAAAAGTTGTAGAAGGGATGTTAGGATTGTCATGTCTCTAGGAATTCAGTCATGCATGTTGTTCTTGACTTTGTCATGCAACTAGAGGAAATCATTCAACAACTACAAAATGCATGTGGATAGAACAAGGGACTGTCACTAGTCAATCAACACTCCAACTTAATTAGATTGTTGTAATATCCCAAATGGGATATATGCAACAATTTTGATTTTTCTGCTCAAACCCTAAATTTATGAAGTTCTAATTTTTATATCAGACCTAAACATACACTTATCTCAGCTCAAAAAAACATGTTCAATACATCGCAAAAGCATCACCCATACACTTCCAAACAATATATTTGTAATCCAAAATGAATTATACAAGGAAACCCATTTCAATTTACAACTATAATGGACTAAAAGAAAATCAGATATCTGCTGCTATAAGTCTAAATATATAATGTCAATTACAAAGCAATTAGACCTTACAAAATGATAGAAGAAAGGTTCTAATGTTGTTGTTCAAATTTAGGGCATAAACCCTAGTTCTTCTAGGCTCTAAGTACTTAAGAATACCTTCTCAAATGATTGCACTTAGATCTGCTCTGCTGCTGCCATGTACTTTGCTCTGTTGACCATTCCTAGAATGGGGACATTAAACTGTCATGATCCTCATCACCTTTGTACTACCACATAATTGATGGAGGGGATTGTTTGGACAATAAAAGACTACCATCATATCTTATCATCAAGGATCAGCTAAAGAGTCTAATACACTACTATTCTCTGCAAGAGCACTATTGTGAATGAGATAAAGTGGACTATCACCATGTTGTTATGCTGTTATCACACCTAGTTATGGAATTTGGCAATCAATAGGGTCTTGGGATAGTTTTTAGAAGAATTAATCATTTTGCCAAGGTATTGAGAGAGAAAGAATTCATTTAAAAAATAAAACTCTTATAATCATATGATCTCTAAATGGTCTTTGACTGTCCTAATATCTCATCACAATACACTCACCAAACATAGTTTTTTGTTGTCTCATATGATCGAACAACAAACCCTTAGACTGTATGCAACACTTTGAAAGTGTTTGGATCTTGTGAATGCTTTTGTGTCCTTATAGGACAATCATAAAGAGTTTTATCCTACTACCACAATCCATAAAGCTACTTGCAATCCTTTGAGAAAGTCACCTACACCCTTGGATCCCCATCTTATGCCTCATAAAGTTGGTCATAATAACAAGACATTATCATAAGGTTTGAAGGTGAATGTATGAGGTCCTAACATAGTCAAAAGGTTGAAGGAATGATTGTCATATCAATGAAGAGTTGTCATAAATGATGGACATCTATAATTGTGGAGGTCTGTTGCACTATGGTAGGGGTAGGCTATACAAGTTAAGATTGTCAAAAGGTTGAAGGAATGATTGTCATAGCTCAAGAGAAATCATTTATAGTCAAGGGTAGGCTATACAAGTTAAGATTGGTCATGCATAAATGGTGAAAATCTAGGAGGCCAAGGAAAAATGATAAATTTGTGAAGTTTCCCACAACAACAAATTTGACATGGTTTGTGAGGCTAGAAACATTATGGAAACATCTAGAAACAAAGTAGAAACATGGTGGAAACTTCATGAAATTGAAAGATCTTTTCTACCTACAAAATGAAAACTAGAAGATGTCAATGAGTTTGAAGACAAACTCTAGGAGATGAAATGAAACAAGATTTTCCCATTTGCTTAATTTTGAAAACTTTTTTGTAAAGTGTTGTTGTGACAACATTTCAAACTCCTAATTTGCTATACCACCAATGAAACAACTTGGTTTTCAGACCTATATCACTATTGTACCTACACAATCATAGCTAGAAATGGTCAAAGATGAAGGAATCAAGATCTTGGAGCTGAATGAATATGAACTTTATAATCATGTACCAGAATTGCAGCCTTAGATATGATTGTTGTAGCCTTCCATGAGGTACCAAATTGTTGTTCTAGATTGCAGATGTCCTGATTTGATGGTGAAATTAGTCATCTAAAACTACTTTTTGATGTGTGTACTTGAAAAATGAAGAGTTGCAACTATATATGGAGGAGATAAAAAATTTCTATAGCTCTGCACATGTCTGACCCATTCAAATTTGTCATTTCATGAAAATCCTATATCTAACTAAAACTACAATCAAGTGGCAATTAAGATCAAGTTATGTCTTGAGGTATTAAACTACATATATCATCTTTCTACCAAGAAAAAAAATCATATATAACAAGAAATCAATCTATAACATGTTATTGATCATAACTCAACCATTGTAAACTGATTATACATTAAACTTTTAAGTTTCAAAGTAGGAATACATGCACATAAAGAATTTAAATTATATTGTATATCAAGGTGTATATATATTAAAATCTAGTCCATAATGGTAGACATATACAAAAATTTGGCAAATATGCCAACTCAAAACATTTTTTTACAAAATGTGGCATATGCCATGTCTCAAAATCTATATACAATCTACATGCTGAATAGATACATCAAATACTAAACGTCCACTTGACCCTATGTCTTTGGTGAATCCTAAATCTTTGATGGATCCTCAAAAAGTGTCCTCTTCATACCATGATGTCTAGTAGTTGATGGAGGCAAAGTTGACTGCATTAACAAGTCAAACCACAAATTTGATTAATCTCTTCAATGGTAAATATAAATAAGTTAGAGTTAGTAAATAGAATCTTATTTACTACAATTTAGAACTTTCATTTATGAACATACATCTAAATCACTACAATCAACTATAAGACCTCTATAAACTATCAATTATTTAGAAAAAATCAATTCAATTACCTCAACTCTTTCTTGTCATTCGGACAATCATTCTGCAATGATTTTCTTTTAAGACGGTCAGGTTCCCTACTGAAGCGTGATGGAAAAGGTGGCACATCACTCACATTCTCAAGAGACTGTAAAAATAAAGTAACATTGAAATAAATTAGTATATAATTATTAAACAAAAAAGGAAATGCGTACATTAAAAAAGGTTAGATGTGATACACATAAACAATCTAGAGTGCACTACACAAAAACTTATCTACTATAAAACAAGCACATACCACCATCGAGGCCTCCTGCATTGATTGAGGACTTATCATGGATGAACCAACTAATATCCCCTGTATGAAAAATGACAAGAATGTAAGACTCTCTGTATACAAATAATCATAATAATTTTTAAATTAATAGATCAATTTATCTATTCTCTATGTTATTATTTATCTAAATGACTATAATAAAATATTTAAGTTTTCTAAATTATCAATTAAAGTCTAGTTCAATCGAATTACCTCCACCCTTTGTTGGCGTTCAGAAAGTTGTTCCGCAAATGATGGTCCTTTGGGTCGATTAAGAGTTTAAGTAAAGACCATTGGCAAAGATACCACATCATTCATATTTTGGATTGACTATAAAAGTAAATTAACATCAAGATATAAATTAATATATAATTACTCACAAAGAAATAAATGCATACAATAAAAAAAGTTGATGTATAGAAAAAATTATACCGGCAAGTCAAAGCCAAATTAGATGGCAGACAAAGTTCCATGACGAACTTCTGTCATCAACTATTATCCCCCTTGGATACATTAGTATTAATATTTGTTTATATTAATCAAATGGAATACACCATGAAATTTAACTTTAAATTTTACCTGTTTAAAAGATTGGCCATGCTCTTCTCCTTCTCAACGGTCTGCTGATACTTGTGCTTCTGCTCTTGTCCTCGACCCCTCAGCTTGAGTTCTGGACCCCACTGCCTCATCTTGTGAAGGAACATCATACTCTAAAGTGTTCAAGGGTGGCTCACTACTCTCCATAAGAGGAACTAAGCACAATTGATTGCAAAAAATACAATGATGGGGCACACAAACATGTGTGGATAAGGAGGGTCTATTAAAATCAGGTGATCTAATATCACTGCCAACATCATCTGATTGTGCAAACTGAGAAGTTTGTATAATCAAGTGCTCGGTTGAAGAGTGCATGGCAATGAGGCCCTGTTGTGTTGCATAGTTTGCAACAACGTCTGGATGCTAAGTTGGGGGTGGAGAAGGGATAACAGGAGGGGGAATAAAAGGACCTTGTACGTGTCTTATTGCCCCAAGTCTATCTTGAGGCATTCCCTTACTTACTCTCTGGAACTCTCTAAAATTAAGATAATTCACTTGGTGACTCATTACAAACTCTGCATATAGTTTATGGAGGAAATATAAAGGTACATCTAAATTGTTGTTGGGTGGTTTATCAAAAATCATCCACCAACGATCCCAAAAATGATGACTAATACCCTCATGTGTACACCATTTGATTGAATACTTAGGCTTACAAACATCAACATGCAATCTAGTTTTAGGATTGACAAAATATTGGGCTAACATAACTTTGGTAATGTCTAACTCTTTCACTTGATCATATGATAAACCGTCAGCATATTCTACCTTCTTGGTTTCTCTCCATTGCCTAAATGATTCATGTTGGCTTGTGAGGGTTTGAACATGAGTAATAATTCTCTCTAAATTTGATGTCATTGAAGACAATCTGATGAAGGGGGTAAATCATAAAACACATAACAACAAAAATTACACACAGAAAATAGGAATATTCTTTTATTGATTTGGACAACACATTATATTACAAAATCTCAAATACAATCAGAAATTGAATCCTCCATAGGTTGCAACACATTACAACTTCCTATCTCTAGACTCTAGAACCTTCTACCTTTTGTAACCCCAAATCTGCTAAGGTTTATGTTTTCCTACCTTTTCTTGACTCTACATTTTCCCCCTTATCTCTACTACTACCTAGGGTTCAAAAAAAAGTCATAAATAGCCATTTTGGTGGCCTCCAACCAAAATTTTAAAATTTGCAACTCCTTCCAAAAATAGGTTAATTTCTGAGAAGCATAACTTTTGATCTGGGTGTCCGATTGACGAACCATTTGAAGCGTCGAAAAGCTTACGAAGTGAACTACGACACCGGAAATGCATAAATAGATTTATATAAAATTTATATGGTGTTATGGGATGTTTTAGTACCTCATATCTGATTTCAAAACTTTTCTAGGGACCTCACAAAATTGACACTTTAATATCTTGAAATCCAGACATGATCCTGAGCTTAAATTTGCCAAGAGTGCTTATTTGACTATTCTGAAGATTTGGGAAAAATTTTGGGCTCAACCGCTTCTCTGATATGGAATTACTAAAAATAGTAAATTTTGGTATCCTTATCCCTGTTGGAAACTTTGAAGGTTTTGAATCATTATTCAAGAAAATGGGTACCTAAAAACACAAATTTTGAAAATAAATGAAAACAAAGTCATCAATTTTGAATCAATGTCTTTTTTGGGTGATGCAAGATTTATCTTACACCTCTGGATGCTCCTGCATTAGACACCCAGGGTAATTTTGAGAAGTGGCCTTATCACATCTCAGGTGTTTGAGGAAAAACCCCAAACAATCAACTTCTTCCTTAGATAATCAGGAAGAATCTTCAACAGGCCTTCCTTTCCATTTCACTAGATATTCTTCATATTGTCTATTCTGAGTACTTCTTCCCACATGGCTATCCAAGATCTCTTCTATCTCCTCTTTTGAAGTAGATGCCATAATACTCCATTGTTCTTCTGTTGATCCATCCTCTATTCCACCTTCATGATATTCTATTAAATCAACAATGTTGAACATAGGGGAAATGTTGATCCCACTTGGTAGCTCTACCTCATGCATTTCCTGAGTCATGCTTCTTCATAATCTTGCATGGTCCAATTTTTTTCATAATCCCCCACTATGTTTCTCCTTAATTAGGCTCTCTCATGAAACTCCTTGGAATGCACAACTGGCTTCCTCAAAACAACATGATATCTTGGATTATGAAATCCAACCATTTTGTTCTATCCAAAGTAATAGGTTCCAAAAAAGCTTTCCAAGCCTATGCAAAATCTGGATCTCCAGGATATAAACTTTTTAGCTCATCGAAGCCAACAACCTCTATCTTCATTTTTGTCAACAAATTTTATCTTCTACTTAAGGAATCTGTAACTCTGTTGGACTTCCCACTCCTGTGCTTCAAAACAAAAGTATAACCTTGCAAAAACTCAACCCATTTTAAGTGCCTTTGATTTAACTTCCTTGACTATTAAGATAATGCAAAGCTTGATGATCAGTATATAAAATAAACTCTTTTAGCAACAAATAATGTCTTCATTTCTTCAAAGCCTGAACTATAGCATAAAACTCCTGATCATAAACATAATACTTTTTGTTGGCATCATTAAGCTTCTCACTAAAATAGGCAATGGGCTTACCTTCTTGACTCAAAATAGCTACTATAGCACTGCCACTAGCAGCACAATCTACCTAAAATACCTTATTGAAATTTAGAAGTGCCAAAACAGGTTGCCCTGTGACTTTCTACTTCAATGTATCAAAACTTTTGGCTACTCCTATAGTCCATTTAAACTCTTTTCTATCCCCTCTCATTGTCTCAGTTAGGGGTGCACAAATGCTACTAAAATTCCTGATAATTTTTTTGTAAAAACTTGCCAAACCATGAAAAGATCATACCTCTGTAGCACTCCTTGGTGTAGGCCATTCAACAATAGCTCTTACTTTTCCTGAGCCCATCTTAAGACCCTCCTCTGAGACAACAAATCCTAGGTATACCAACTCCTTTGCAAAACTACATTTCTTCAGATTAATCAGCAACTTCTCCTCCCTCAGCTTCTCTAAAACTCTTCTGCTATGCATTAGATGCTCATCCCAAGTCTTACTGAAAATCAAAATGTCATCAAAATAAACAATAATAAAATTTTTCAAAAATTCTTTCAATACCTTGTTCATGAGCCGCATGAATGTGCTTGATGCATTGGTTAGCCCAAATGACATGACTAACCATTCATACAAACCTTCTTTTATCTTGAAAGTTATCTTCCATTCATCTCCTTCTCTGATTCAGATCTGGTGATACCCACTCTTTAGGTCAATCTTTGTAAAGTACTTAGCTCCACTCAAACAATCAATTATGTCATCCATTCTTGGCAATGGAAATCTGTACTTTATTGTGATCTTATTGATGGCTCAAGAATCTGTACACATTCTCCACTCTCCATCTTTCTTCGGTGCTAGTACTGTAGGTACTGTACATGGACTTAGACTCTCCCTTATCAGTCCCTTCTATAACATCTTGTGAACTTGTCTATTTAGCTCTTCATTCTCTGCAAGAGTCATTCTATGGGTTGCTTTATTCAACAAACTGGCTCCTAGTATCAAGTCCATTTGATGACTTATCTTTCTCACCGGTAGCAAACCTTCTGGTACATTATCAGAGACAATGTCCTAAAATTCTTCCAACAGATCTGAGACTTCTGTTGGTACAGCTTCACATTTCTCTTGACTGATCTTAGGAATCAACACAAGGCAATGACGTGCATGCTTCATACCCTCCAAAAATTTCCTACCATCTACCAAGAAAATTTTGGTATTACTACATACCTTTTCTTCCACCTCCTTTAAAGGCTTCAACTTATGATGAACTCCATCCTTTGTTAGGGAATATGTGTTTACATGGCCATCATGGATAGCACACCTATCATACTGCCACGGTCTTCCCAATAACATATGACATGCATCCATTGGTATGATGTCACACAGCACCTCATCATGGTAGTCCCCAGCCTTGAACTTGACTAAACATTGTTCATTGACCAAAGCTCTATGGTCCTTCTACAACCATGTGATCTGATATGGATGTGGATGCCTTCTCCTTGTCAACTTCAGCTTGTTAACCATCTCCTTTGAAACAAGATTGGCAATGAGCACTTCCACTGTCACTAATAATATCATAACACTTACCTTCACACTTGCACCTTGTGCAGAATAAACTTTTCCTCTGATCTCTTTCTTTCTCCTCATTCAACAAGGTTCTTCTGACAACTAGGGTTTCTCCCCTTTCAACATCTTCAGAATTCTCAGATTGTGCATCTTCATCTACATGTACAACTTGTGCATTACCTTCATGTCTTCTATTCGCCCTTCCTTGATGTTGCAGACACGTGTATTCTTGATGCCCTTCTTCTCCACATTAGAAACAGGTTCCTCTGAAACCTCCTCTTCCAAGTCCTTGCCCATGTCGGCCTCTTCCTCTTCCTCTTCGTCTTTTCTCACCATTGTTTTGGTCACGAGGGCAGTAGGCATTATCTCCTCTCTGATTTTGAATGGTGCCAACTTCTTCAATTTTCTTTTGATCTGAACATTACGGCCTTCATAGGACCTTCCACTAGTCCTTTCGCCTTGACCTCTTCCCCTTTCTAGGACTTGCTTTCAAATATTTTATTTAGCTTCTCTTCCACCTTCAAGGAAAACTGATATGCATCTTCTATGGTGGTCATTCTGACCAAGATTAGCTCCTCTTGAATACTTGGCCTCAACACATTGATGTAACGGGATACCTTCTCTATGTTGGCCTCTGCATGGCCTGTCCTAATCTTATAAAAATCTTCTGTATACTCCTTAACAGACTTGTTACCTTGCTTCAACCCTTGTAGCTTCTTCAACAACTCCATCTCATAGTCCTCAGGAATGAACTGCTTTTTTAGTTTGTCCAACATTCGATCCCATCTGGTAATCTTTCATTTTCCTCTTCTATTTCTCTCTAACTGGACCTCCTTCCACCAAATACTGGCATGGCCCTTCAACTTTATTTTTGCAAACTTGACCTGTTTTGGATCTTCCACATCTTCATACTTGAAATATTCTTCCATATCATTGATCCAATCAATAAGCTATTCCAGATTCAAATCTCCAGAATAGGTAGAAACTTCGATCCTGGGCCTCTTTCTGATTTTCAAAATGGCCCTCAACAACCTAACTTCTGCAGGATCTCCTGCAACTTCTTGTTCTTCCTCAGATAGATCTTCTTCAGCTTCATCTTCTCTTTCCTCTCTTGCTCTCAACTCAAACCCTCTTCGCAGCTCCTCTTGCGATGCATTGATTTGCCTTTGCAGGGCTCTAAAACCCTCTTCCGTCAAAGCATTTCTCCCAACATGGTTTCTTCATGGAGGCATTTTGATTTCTGCAGCAAACCCACAACCTCAAATCCTGGTGTAAACTGCCTCATAGTCAGCAATCTGTCTACACACTCAGGTACCCTTGCTCTGATACCACTTGATGAAAGGGTAAATCATAAAATACATAACAACAGAAATTGTGCACACAAAAAATAGAAATGTTCTTTTATTGATTTGGACAACACATTACATTACAGAAGTTCAAATACAATCAGAAAATGAATCCTTCACAAGCTGCAACACATTGCAGCTTCCTATCTGTAGACTCTGGAACCTTCTGCCTTCTGTAACCCCAAATTTGCTAGGGTTTCTATTTTCCTGCCTTTTCTTGACTCTACATTTTCCCCCTTATCTGTACTACTACCTAGGGTTCCAAAAAATAGTCATAAATAGCCATTTTAGCGGCCTCCAGCCAAAATTTCAAAATTTGCAACTCCCTCCAAAAATAGGTCAATTTCCGGAAAGCATAACTTTTGATCCGGGTGTCTGATTGACAAACCATTTGAAGCATCAGAAAGCTCGCGAAATAAACTACGACACTAGAAATTTGTAAATGGATTTTTGTAAACTTTTGGGGGCATTATGGGACATTTTATTACCTCATATCTAATTTCAGAACTTTTCTGGGGACCTCACAAAATTGAAACTTTAATAACTTGAAATCCAGACATGATCTTGAGCTGAAATTTACCAAGAATGCTTATTTGACTATTCCGAAGCTTTGGGAAAAATTTTGGGCTCAACCGCTTCTCTGATATGGACTTACTAAAATAGTAAATTCTAGAATTCTTAGCCCTATTGGAAACTTTGAAGGTTCTAAATCATTATTCAAGCAAATGGGTACCTAAAAACACAAATTTTGAAAAGAAATGAAAACAAAGTCAGCAATTTTGAATCAACATCTTTTTTTGGGTGATGCAAGATTGCTCTTACACCTCTGGATGCTTTTTCATCACAATCGAGGGTGGCGGCACGATACATTTCTACAATCCTACTTATTTGATCAATGTTTCTTTCAATTTTCTCTTCGATTGTTAGAGGGGGAGGGTTTGGTGGGGGAGGGTTTGGGTTTTCATGTTCATCTATTTTACCTATTTAAAATATAAAACATACCCATTTAACATAAAAAACCCAAAAAAAATGCAAGAACAAACCTCTTGGGATCGGATATCCGTTCTAGAAGAGCTCTAATATCCATTTTGGGAGATGTTTGCGTTTTGCAAGCCGTGGGTTTGCAAAATGCAACCTCTTTTTCCCTTTTTATGTTTTGCAAAACGGATATCCATTATAAACGGATATTCTTTACATGCCTATGAAAGTCAAAGTTGGCCAATTCGCGAATTTGGCTAAGTAAAGACGCGATTTTTTTTCTATTGCCACTATTTGGCCCGCGATGATCCTGTAATACCCAAGGAGTGGTGTTCATGATCCATAAATTTATAGGGAGTGATTCAAACAAAGAAAGGCTCAACCAATAAGAGGAGGTAGCTTGGCTGATAGGAGAGGTTAACTTGACAAGATGATAAAATTCATTAATGCACTCAACCTATCATTGCATCTCTTCCATTTATCCCTTAGTGGAGGAAAAACCTTTAGAAGCTTTATGGGATAACTTGAAGGCCAATCCTAAGAGTTTTGATTTCATTTGGGTGTTAGTTGGGTTCTTAATGTTCTTACCTTTGGTAAATCACTCTACTTAAATATCAAACACTTCAATGATCAAACAATCAATAGAAATTTTACACCTTATCCCTACCAAAAAAAGGTAAATAGTTCTGCTCCTTTTATTAGCCAAAATTTATCTTTGACCATTGAAATGAGTAATGTTTAAAAATAGCTACAAATTCACTATGACTATACAAGTAAACATCAAATCGATAAGATCATCTCTACCTTCTTTCCACCCCAACTGCCATTGCTCGGAGCAGCGGATGGATGCTGATAGGCCATGACACTGGGGAATATTTTTAAAAGTAATTATGAAGATACTCTTGCAGATACGTCGGTTCAATTTTCTTTTTTCTGGGTTATACTTATGCATTGCACCGTCTCCAAGATTCCAACTTCACAAACAGTGAAAAGCAAGCTGAAAAAATTCACCTTGCTCGCCCTCTGCAGACATTTACCTTGAAATATAGTTTTGGAATAAGTCAGGGACCAAAATTTATGGCAGTATAACAAGGAGAAACCTTTGGGTTAAAGAAAACATGGTATACAAGAATGGAATTTAGGCATTTACGTAGCTTTCACCTTAGAATATGTGCAAGTTTGTTTAAAAAGAAAGAAAAAGAAGAAAAATTGTTGAGAAATATACTTTAAATCTGTCTCGCCTATTGCAAATTTTTCTGACTCTTGTTTTTTTCAGGATTTGTTCGACTTGCTTGTCTAATCTGTTCGATTGATTTGAATTCTTTTATTTTTCACTTTGGTCCATTTATATAGATCAGTCGCTAAGATTTCGACGACGGTACTTTTACAAAACCCCGACTGTTTAAGCTCTTCCCTTTAAATCTAACCACCAAAGGCCTTGTGATATTCAGTCTAATAGTACTCAATCAGTCTCATCTCTTTGTTGAAGCATGAATATAATAGTCTCAGTGGTTGCAACAGCAGCTACAGCGGTCTCTGTTTTCCTGACATACAAGACAATAACACATCATCTTGAGCTAGAGGAGCAATACGGGCTATTGAGAGACACAGCTGCAAAAATGTCTGCAACTTCAAAATATCCGGCCACCATTTTGGTCTTGGGATTTGAGAACCATGGCAGGAGTTCATTCATCAACACAGTTTTCAGAGTTGTGTTCAAAGAAAATGGGCCGTTGATCATGAGAGCAGAGACAGGACCCTGCAAAAAAACCACAACTGCAACGAGAGTGTTCAGGATAAAGAATCAGCTGTCAACGTACCCCAAATATTTGGCAAATCTGATCGACACGCCCACATTCTCGGAGTATGAAGTTTTGGATGAGCAGAAATTGAAAACAATTTTGAGAGGGGAAAATGCAGAGATTTTAAAGCAAAAAGGCGTTCCTCCTCCCGAATGTGTGGTGATCGTTATTAGAGCAGATGCTTCTGGCGTTGGAGGACCTGCTTCCAATAATCTTCCGAATGTAGCTAAAATTATACGCGAAGAAGGTCAACCGATTTTATTGTTTTTTCTTTCAATATTTCTGCACAACTTTGGATTTTTTTTTTTTCCGGTGGAGGGTTTATTAAAAAGTTTTTGACAGCAAAGAATTGTAGTTTTATTCGTTGCAGTGGGAGGGTTTATTGAAATATTTCATTGTATTTAACCCTCTACTTAAATATCATTCATTTTAATAATCAAACAGTCAATAGCGATTCTACATCTCATTCACAACAAAAAGTGGTAAGTATTTGTCCTATTTTTGTTGGCCAAAATTAACCTTTGACAGTTGAAGTGGATGATATTTAAGAATAGCCGTAGTTTAATTGGTTGAGGTAATGGTATGTTCTTTAATTAAACCATTTAACAAAGTTTTAAATTCTGAGGCGTAATAAATGGACCTGGATGAGATCAAAATTGTACCCCAAAGATTTTGGTGGAATGGGAGCCAAAAAAATATCAACTAAGACTCATGCTCCAATATCAAAAACAATCTAAATTTGACATTAAATCCCTCAACTATAAAAAGAAATTAAAAAATATAATAAAATCTTAACCACTCAAAAACCATAGCCCTCCATGATTAGTCTCTGTCTATAAGTAAAAATGGCGAATTATTGCCACAGTGCTTTTCATATGTCTTTGTCTTTGGAGAAAAGCTACAGGTGTAACTGTCCAAACGAGAATTAACAGATTCTTCTTTTCAATAGTGGTTTTCAAAGATTTATTTCAGTTTTTGTGCAAGAGATGGTTATTACTGCATTTGTTTTTGTGTTTTCTCACAGTATTGAGGATTAAATGAATCTGTCTTTCAAATTTATTTTTATTTAATTTCCAGGGGTACCATATTAAATTGGTTGTCTTTTCCCCACATCATAGACCGCCAACCAAAAAAATGTCTTTTATATTAGTCTTCATATTATATCCAGAATCCAGTAGTTGACTGGCACCTAATTTTACAAGATTATAAGACATTGAACGACTATTTCTTTTTTAATAAAAAAATTATTGGAAGAATAAATCATATAAACCTGTCAGAAAAATTCAATTAATAGACTGCTTAAAATATGCATTTTTAACACCTAAAACATAGCGTCACCAAATTGCAAAAAATCCTTAGAAGTATCACAAGAGCTATCTAAGTTCTCCAAATTTGTAGGTAAATTATAATCCTTAATTTAGGTGTCAACCATACAAACAGACTTTCTTAAACATTAATGTGTAACAATTTTCTTGGTAAGATCTATAGGATTCCCTAATGAACAAGAACATGAAAAATAAGCATGATAATATTGTAAATAAACAGCATAGAGAAATGTATGCAAATCGAGTCCATTATGAGTGAGGAGGTTGAATCGACTTAGGAGTCGATTTCAGCACTCCACTCACCGAGTGGCAAAGGAGTGTGGACAAATAACTTGGAGAGTTGTGTCCAACTCTCCAAGTAGACACCTAACCAGTAACCACCTAAAGTAGCTTAAAACCATGTACAAATTATATTACTTAGACTAAATAATATATAATATAGTTTTGCACTAACAAAATCTTTGTGCCAACATATATATCATTTTCATCCGTCACTATTCTCTCAATGAAAATAATATTCTGTTTATAGAATTTATTTTTAACAATCACATATCATCTTCCAATAATTGAAATGCCACTGTAACAAACAGTTTTGAGAAATTAAGATGTATATTTTTTTGGTATTTTTCAGGGCTTCAATTTGTTGTAGTATTGACATACAAGAAACAAGCAAAGAGTACAATGGACCTGCACGAGCTAACTAAACAAGTTGCTCAGATGGTAGGTACAGATTTTGTTCAGTGCATAGACAATTATATTGCAGAACATTCTACAGAGGGACGAAATGTGGCAAATGTGAATAATAATTTCAGTACCCACACTCAGACACTGAGCATTATGAGGCAGTGCTTTGAGTATGTCAAGCAGCATCGTCAAACGAGCATGAGCAGGTCAAATAGCGATGCCAGTTAAATAAAGAAACGAGCATTTTCACGCAGAAGAGCAAATGCTTATCAGCTTCAGATGAAATTCAACCTAGAGCTTCTAGCATTCTGATGTTGAATAATTGTAAAGCATACGAATGCCTATTCCCATTTAGTTTTGTGTCTGTCTTAACATAATGTTCTAATATAATTATATATTGATAAATGGTATAATCTTTTGTAAAGTTTAGTTATTTTTTTTAGCCTTCACATATTCTCATACACTCACATTCCCATATGTTTATATCCATATCTTGTTCATATCTGCACACTTTCCCATGTAGACTACATGTATTGCATGTTGATTAAAAGAAGCCCAATAAACTTGTGCAATAGAACTAGTGCATATACAATCTGAAACAAAAACCAGAATAATGAAGGCAAAGACAATATGTAGAATTTTCACTTGGGAAGTAGAAACCCTAGCACAATTTAACTTTCATTATTGCAAAAACTCAACTGTTTTCCAATACAATAATGAATCTCTTACTGAACACCCTTAAGCATTTGTGAATATAAATAGGCATGTTGAAAGCAGTTTTACACATTTCATGAAATCATGCAAAAGATAAATATGAGTGCCTTAAAACATGGATAATTTTTAGATCAACTTGCGACGTTGAATCCATCCTAACTATTACACATGGAAAGCATACAACACTTATCCAACATTACATCATCTGTGATTAGACAATTATTCACTGCACAGACTTTAATTTTTTTCCATTATCTTGGATCGTTCTTGCAGGTGTGGGAGTGATTTTGCATATGCAGATTTGACCCCCAAACTTTCAAATTTAAAATTTGAAATTTGGCTAAATCCCACCCATTTCACTTGTTGTGAGTTGTTTAAACACATGGTTGAATGAATTGTTGTTAGGTCATAGTATTTAAAGGCATTCAATTTCATTCCTTTCATGTCCTCTAATATCTAGGAATATTCTCTCTCGTCCTAGATCATTTGAGCATTCAAGGAGCAAATATTAGAACACTTCAATTTGGTGCACTAAAAATTAACAATATTTATATCAACATCTTCATTTAGGACATTTACGTGATTTCTTGGTGCCTATGAATCCTTTGTAAGATTGTAAAGCTAGTCTTTTCTAGGGGTTGACCTACAAGAACATGTACCTTAGTGATTTGACAACCCTCTAGGTTCTCCTAAATATTGCTAGTCCTCAAAGCATAATATATAGTAGCAAATCAAATGAACTAAAGAGTAGAAATGCACACCCAATAGGATCAAATCAACATGATATAAAATAGATCTACAAACATAGAAATAATCTATAAGAGTGAACTCGACCTAGACATAAGCACATTGATGCAGGAGCATCCTTGGGCATCGTCGCAATCTTGTATCACTCAAAAATAATGGCTTTTAGATTCATTTCAATTGGATTGGATGAACAAAAGATCATTTTTTCGTTTGTAAGCATCCACCGAGTTGATAGGTTTGTACATCCCACTTGTACTAGGTTATTTGGAGCTGCACTGACAAAGGAATATTTAAGGAGTTTTATTAGACTGCTAAGGACACACATTGAGAACTGAAGGGAGATTCTTCACCATCATCACTACCTAAATTTAGGAGTCTATTAACACTAGCTGACGACATGTTTCATGCGGATTAAACTTTGCACCACCTTGTAGTCAACGTAGATCATCTTAGAGGTTGGTGAATTCTATATATACTTGGTTGAGAATTGATTGAAGGTAAGCAAAGAAGACAGAAGGAAGTAGGAGAGTAGTGAGTGAGTTTTAGCAATGAGGTAAGGAGAGAGGGAGTGAGGAGCATGAGAATAGGAGTATGATGTGGAGTGATTTCTTGAGGAAGCTAGTAACATAGCATGTAGGTATGTAATAGGTTTGTTTTGGAGTGGTTTCATTTTGTTTAATCAAATGATTGTGGCCTAGCATGTAAGAAGCCCATTGTAGCAACTACCCATTTGTGAATCTTAACTAATAATCAAACATTTACAACCTGATATTTAAGAAGTCCATTTTCGCAAGTTTGTAATCACGATTGTAATTGTGCAAGTTTGAATCAATGAGGTTGTTGTTGTTGTGAAATCCTCTATTATTTGTGCTATTGTTGTGTTGGTTGCATGGTTGAATAACCCTTCATTGGACTCTCTAGGTGTGACTACATCATTTGGTATCACAGTGAGGTAGATCATAGGGGTGAGTGTTGAGGAGCTAATGTGGATGTGAGTGGAGCTAACCAATGCAAATTTTCTAAATGAGTTTGATAAAAGGGAGGGTAATGATGTGAGGTAAATTAAGGTGTAAGTAGAGGAAGTGTATCCCATTTTTTTGTACTTTCCAAGCATTAAATAAAGTTTCCTAAAATTGTGGTAGTTTACAAGAGGTTTGTAAATAGAGAACCAACTATGAGGTAGTTTACAAGGGGTGACTATGGGCAAATCACTGACCTAAAGTAGTTTTCATCAAGTCAAGATGTCACTAAAGAGAGGGCGGGGTATTATGAATGTTGTAAGAAGAATGAAAGAGACATATGAGATGTTGAAGGCTATGCCGAACCAGATGGATGCACTAGGCAAAGACTACCAAAGAAACCCTAGCCCTAGGGCTAAGGAGAGTGATGAAGAATAGGAAGAAAATATTATGGAACCAAGTGGAAGAAAAGAAGATAAAGAAGAAAGAATATTGAGGGCCATAATTGGCATCGGTAAGTGTTATGTTAGAGTGAAATGTGTACACTTGTTAATCAGGACCTATTTTAACATATTTTTGAACATTAAATGATTAAATCTCGATCTCGATGAATAAACCCAACAAAATAAATTAGGACTGGTCTACGCCCACTTAAATGGACACTCCTCAGAGTTTGTGAGGCTAAAGTGTTAGCGTCGATCCTATTTTAGTGATGTCGGCTTAGAACAC
The DNA here is from genome assembly GCA_027924645.1 of Cunninghamia lanceolata. Classification (NCBI taxonomy): domain Eukaryota; kingdom Viridiplantae; phylum Streptophyta; class Pinopsida; order Cupressales; family Cupressaceae; genus Cunninghamia; species Cunninghamia lanceolata. The sequence goes on from BSBN01000634.1 coordinate 8,081,025, forward strand.
CTCCTTATCTTTTACGTGTAGGCCCCGTTTGGTTTTATTCATCGTTGGTGAGCGGGAATGCATATATAAGCAAGCTAGTTTATTCATTTGAACATCTTTAAGTTCTCTAAGCAATCTAGGCACACTTGAACTCTCTCTTCTTCTCTCTCATGCTTTATATATTCTTCTCTAAAGTTCTCTATGGTAAATTATTGTTGTTGCACTAACTTCTTGCAGGTCTTGTGAAGATCTCTCTACTTCTTTGGGCTACACCAACTACTTGAGTCAAGTTGTGACACCACATCAAGAAAGCTAGGGTTTCCATGCTCATGATGACTCATTTCCTTTATGCTTTATGATAGCATTCCATTCTACTTCAGATTTACCTCTACCCTCCGAAGGCACACTCCCTTTATCTCTCATCATTGCTATTGTGGAGGTGGAAACACCATTCACGGATCTTGACTTAGGCAAGCTCCTAAATAGAACCAAGCCTCTTTCCTTCTTTTATGTGTGCAGGTTGAAGAAACAAGGTTTCAGGAGACAAGATCCAAGAAGAAGGAAGGTTTTACAAGTACAAGTGTGGCGAAGCTCAAAGTTTCTGTAAAACCCTAAATTGGGTCTAGGGTGCCCATCACCCTAGTCTTTTTGGCTCCTAAACTTAGATCCAAGTCCTCTGTTCACTTGTCTCTATTGTGCTTTTGGATTGTTTGTATCTATTTCTAATAGTCTGTTATGCTCTGATCTTGTTCAATTAGGGTTTCATATTTTGCCTTAGTTTGATTGGTTGACTTTTGTTGATTCTCCTCTATATAACAAAGGGACAAAGCCCCTATAGTTTGGCTCTCCAAGGGTAGAATCCAATCTCATCTTGTGTTCTAATGTTAATGGAAGAGGGTTTGACCTAGTTTAACCTTTTAGGCTAGATCTCTCTTTTCCATCATAACATTTTGGTGAACCCATCATTTCTTACACTTTGGCATCCTTCTTGCTTCATATCTGAGTTATTTTCTACCCTAAATCTGATTAGATTACATTCATTCATCATTTGGCATAGTTTCATAGCTTAGTTTTACATTGTTTCATTGTTAGGGTTTGCAAAAACCTTGCATTTTTAGAAAATCTAGCTAGTCTTGAACCTAGGGTTTGTAGATTATTGTGTTGTTTCAGATCTTGGTGACATTATAAGGTTGATTAAATTTATTTCATTTGTTGTACCTTATCATTCTTGGTGTTTATAACATTCTTGCATCTTGGCATTTGAAATTTGAAAATCAAGTATTGGATTTAAGTGTAGAAAAAGAATATTTGTCGCATGATATAAATTTTTTATTTTTGCATCAAATCTGATTGGTATTGTAGCAACTAATCATTTCATAGTGTTATATCTTGCATTTAAACCTCTTCATTATTAGGGTTTTTCAAAAAGTTGTTGCAAAACCTAGGGTTTGTAATTTGATATCTTATTTTAGATTTTGTTGATGACATTTGCATTTCAAATCTGATTTTACTTTACTCTAATACATCATTTAATCATTTCCTAGTGGTATATTTGGCATTTTCATTTATTAGGGTTTTCAAAAAATTTGTATTTTGGAAAACCGAGCTAGTCTTGCACCTAGGGTGTGTTGATTAAACTTTGGTTCCAAATGTTGCTAATGATAATTGGTAGTCAAATCTAAGTTTGCATTGTTGTAGCATTTCATAAATATCATTTTTGTTTAAAACGAGTCCTTGCATCAAAGAAATTTGGTTTAGGGAATAAGCATTTAAGATCTAGGGTTTGTTGATGAAACCTTAGTCAGTATTGCATTTAGTTGTTATATTCAAAATCTTATTTTTGTCTATTTGTCATGATGAAGGATTGCTAAATCTGATTTTAAGTTGTTGTAGCTCATCATATGTGTCATATTTGTTTAAATTAAAAAGCAAGAACATTCATGCATGCATCTTCTCTTTAAAATTGTAAAGCAATAGCACAAACAAAACTATCTAGCTTCATTTGACACTTATGTATCTTCATTGAAAGTAAAGCTTTCTAAATCCCTCTTGTTTTTACTTAGGAAAATCATTTGCACATATTACACACCTTACATTTGCAAGACTTAGTTGTTGTGGTTACCAAAAACACTACATTTTTGGAAAACCCTACTAATCTTGCACTTTTAGATCATTGATTGCAATCTTACTTTAGATACTCAAATCATTTCTAAATTAAATTATACATTTTTGTTCCATATCACACTTACATGTATTATTTGCTTCTTTGTATTACTTCTATCAATATTAAAGAACTTTGCTAAATTCATCTCCATGAATTTAGTCATGAGAAAGATGATGGTGATAGGTCTTCTACTACAATTCATGATAATATCATTGACATCACCTCTAAGACATATGATGGTGACCTATCTTCGCCTACATCACCCCATGTTTTGGGTACCTCTCACAAAATTGAGAACATTTTGGCGAAAGAGGATGAAATCATTGACACATTCCTTAATATTACTTTACCTTCTCTTCATTTGAATGATCTCTCTTCTAGAGATGCGGCATTAGAGGATGTTGAACATACAATTTCTACTTCTACCATAGCACATGACGATTTCATGAATCATCCTATTAATCTTCCTCCTTTGGTTGAATGTTCAAGTACCTTGGATATCACTAAGGATGTGAAGACCCTTGATCTTCCTCCTTTGGTTGAATGTTCAAATACCTTGGATATCACTAAGGATGTGAAGACCCTTGGTATTCCTCCTTTGGTTGCTTGTTCAAGCCCCTTGGACATCACTAAAGATACAATCATCAACAATTTTCTTAATATCACTCTACCCTCTCTTCATTCCAATGCTCTCCCATCAAAAGATGAAGCATTGGTGGATGAAGATTCTTCTATTTTAGTAGATTCCCCAGGGGAAGACATTGTGCATTCATCTCAAAAAGATATCAATGTGAATTCAATCATCATTAATAGACTTATTCTGCCCACTAAGGGGATAGTGAATAAGTGCATTAATGTTCAAAATACTCATAAATTCATGGTACATGAGGCAGCACCTAATCTGCCTCCTTTCTCTAAACCTGTGATTAAGTTTCAAGGTGTTCCAAAACCATCTCGACCCCCTAGTTACTTTCTCAATATTGCAAAGCAAATTACTCAAAGGAATCAAGGTGTTTAAAATGTGTCGATCACACATACAACACCCGCAATAACAAACAAAGTAAGAAAACACCTAGTGTGCCCATTTTCCATCTTCTCAACCTATGCTTCCTCAAGCACCTCATCTTCTGCAACATATTGGTAAAGAATATGATCTTGTCGAGCAGCTCCATGCTACTCTAGCTAAGACCTCTCTATTGGATTTAATACAAACATCGCCTACATACCACGGAATGCTCCAAGAGGCTCTACGAAAGGTATTTGTTCCACCTTCTGTTAGACCGAATGATGTAGCATCTCTATTTAGTTGTATGCATGTAACAACATCAAATATTTCATTTCCACAACATGAATTACCTCCCATAGAAGTTCAAAACCAATATGAGCCTCTTATGATATCTGTCATTATTAATAGAATGAGGGTAATATGCACTATGATCGATGGTGGATCAGGTATTAATATTTGTGGCACAGACTTGTTACATAAAATCAATGTTGATACATCTTTCATCAAACCAAATAAACTCATCCTTCATGGATTTGATATTGTTGGTAAACAATCACTAGGTACAATCACCTTAAATGTTAAGGTTGGACCTGTAACATTTCCTATCCTTATCCATGTCATGCCTAATTCTCTTGCATACAATCTTCTTCTTGGTGGACCATGGATTCGTGCCATGGGGGAAGTCGTGTCTATGCTTCATCATTCAATAAAGTTTATTTTTTGAAAACAAACCCTATATAATCAAAGATGATTCAATTCTGGAAAGTTGCTTGCAAATGGAAGCGAGATATCAAATTCCTCTAAGTAATTTGATCCCTTCTTTAAAAAAAAACCAAACCACTACCCTCCACTGCTAACAACAGTGTTGGTAAGGATAGTGTTGGTCCTTCGAATGTGTTTTTTGGTGATGATTAGGGTTCGTAAGATTTTACACCCCCTTTGCGTGTGAATATAAAATCTCACCCTCACACCCAAAAACCATGAAGGTAAATGAAATTTCTTCAACATAATCTCCTACTCCTAAAAAGCTTAAACTCAAAAGCAATAACGATGGGACTTTTGATACTAATGAAGATCCACTTTCTTCTAAAGAAATGGTGGCCATTTGATATAAAGTATCATCTCAATCTAATGAATCATCTTCTTATAATGCATGTCTTGGTAATGATGAGGTCTCTTTAGATTTCAATCCCCATGGGCTTGTGGAAACAAAGGTTGACCCTCCTCACCATGATAAAAAGAATGATCCTTCTCCATCTTCTTCAATAAATGATGGTAGTTCTCATTTCAACAAAGATAGTCATATGACCTCTCCTCTCCCTTTGGATTTGGAGACGCATTATGGGAATGGATTCAAAATCCTTTCTAAACAAGGATACAATAGAAATGGGTTAGGATGCAAAGAACAAGGAATTAAGGAACCTGTGGAACCAACACCATACTTGTCTAAAATAGGTTTAGGTGTCCGACCTTCTCCTACGTTCTCTCCACCATGTTCACAACAAAAAGGATTGCTTCCTACTCCACCTGTATCTTCTCTTCTATCTCAACAAGAGTGCATGTTGCTGAGTCTACTCAAAGACTGCCTAATCACTCTTCCTCCTCTAACACACAAAAAGATTCAACATAATAATCATTCAACACCTCATTATTGTGCATATCATCGAGCTCTTGGTCGTTCCACTAAGGAATTCTAAGTCTTGGGTGACAAAATTCAACTTCGAACACGGTATGGCTATAACACTTTTCACTATGCTTAGAGTAGCTTGTCCTCCATCCATTTTATAATAAGCAAGTTGGGGGAGGACGATTTGTTATAGGCCAACTCGCAAGTGTGGTCCTTCCCTCTCATTTGTGTTATGCTTGTACATATTGTTAACCCCGTATTATGATGTTTTGTTGATGGTTAGTTCTCCCTTCGCACCCTTGTTAGCACAAAGGTACAAGGAGAAAGAACGCGTTGTGTCATTCATTTATATGTATCTCCATTCTTCTATATGTCATAATGTGCAATTTCCTTATTTTCCTTTGGATGATTTAGCATCCTTTCATATTGATTCAATTTATGTGTACTCTACTTTCATGTGATCCTTCCTCTATCATCTTCATAGCTATGATATGTTATTTATGTGGCACCTTGTTGCAATTCTTAGTGTCATACCATGACTGCACAACCCATTGTGTATCATGTCTGTAAGCATCGCCTTGGTTTGTTCATCCTGTGGGCAACCCCTTGTTACGATGTAGCTTTTGAGAACACATATAATTTGGGCATGTGCTTTTAGAAATCTCTTGTGCCTATTTTATATTTCCTCCTTATTCTACCTTAAAGGAAATTGCTCCCTGATGGAGTTAGCAATCACTTTAAGGTGCAGGCATATATCCCGCTATGAGCCTTACTCTCATTTTTCTATCAAAACACTTGTTGATTATTTTTGTTACTCCACTCTATTGGAAAAGATTATGGTAAGCTTGGAAGCAAGATCTTGATTCTATCTTGTTCTCCCAAGTTGAAGCTCCTTGAATGTTTGGGGAGAAGGGTTGGAACCACCAACTTGATTTTGGCTAGAGTACCTTTGGGTATGGTTGCAATGCCTACTTATTATACAAGGCTTCATAAAAATCCTCTTGCAAGAGGTAGTTTGTGTATTCCCTTGAGTGGAAACAATTTTCTTGATGGAGAATATTTGTATGATGTGTTGTATCCTCTCGTTCTTATTTCTAACTAACCCCTTAGCATTCTTCTTATCGCATCTTGGGGAATGATGCATGGCAATTGAGACAACTTTAGATTGAGGTCTCTTTTGTCATGTTGAATCAAGGTCTTCCATTATGTGTTTCTTCTGATTGTTGTATGATGTGTGTATTCTCCTCATATATTCTTATTCTCTATGTATTCTTCATGCCTCATGCATGCTTTGCATGTTTTCTCCATGTATTCCTTATGTATTCTCCTTGAGTGCTTTGTGTGTATTCCATGTGTGTTTCATGTGTATTCTATGTATACTTTATGCCTTATGTGTATGCTTCATGTCAAGTGTGTATACTTTGTGTATTGTGTGTATACATTGTGATTTCTCAAGTGTATGTCTTGTGTATGTCTTGTCTTGTCTCATGTTTTCTAAGTGCTTCATGTATATAGAAATTATGCCTTTTGTATTATGTGTATGCAATTCATCATAGACTCCTAGAATCCTAAAGTTGGGAGCTTGATCACCCCTCAATTTTGGTGACATCCTATGGCCTCTATGTTTGTAATCCTATGTGTTTGCAACCTTAGAACCTTAAGTTTGGGGGCTACTACGGTCCACAACTTGGCAGAATTCTTTGGCTTCTATGTTTTCATGTTTGAAATGTCTTTTCCTTACTTTAGTGTGAGTTCTAATGTAAGTTTGTACCCACGCTAAAGTGGGGGCTAAATGTTATGGAGTAAAATGTGTACACTTGTTAATCAGGATCTCTGTTAACACCTTTTTGAATATTAAACCATTAAATCTTGATCCCGATAAATAAACCTGACAAAATAAAGTTAAGACTGGTCTAAGCCCACTTATATGGACACTCTCCGGAGTTTATGGGGCTAAAGGACTAGGGCACCTAGCGCCCTAGTCCTATTGTTGTAATGTCAGCTTAGAACACCTCTTAGCTTTTACATGTCGGTCCCATTTGGTTTTATTCATCATTGGTGAGCGGGAATGCATATATAAGAAAGTTAGTTTATTCATTTGAACATCTCTAAGTTCTCTAAGCAATCTAGGCACACTTGCACTCTCTTCTTCTCTCTCATGCTCTCTATTCTTCTCTAAAGCTCTCTATGGTGGATTATTGTTGTTGCACTAACTTATTGCAAGTCTTATGAAGATCTCTATACTTCTTTAGGATACACAACTTCTTGAGTCAAGTTGTGACGTTGCATCAAGCAAGCTAGGGTTTCCATGCTTATGGTAACTCCTTTCCTTTGTGCTTTGTGATAGCATTCCATTCTACTTCAGATTTGCCTCTGCCCTCCTAGGGCACACTCTCTTTATCTCTCATCATTGTTATTGTGGAGGTGGAAATACCATTCACAGAGCTTGACTTAGGCAAGCTCCTAAATAGCACCAACCCTCTTTCCTTCTTTTATGTGTGTAGGTTGAAGTAACAAGTTTCAGAAGACAAGATCTAGATAGAAGGAAGGTTTTGTAGGTACAATTGTGGCAAAGCTCAGAGTTTCTGTAAAACCCTAAATTGGGTCTAGGGTACCCAGTGCCTTGGTCTTTCTGGCTTCCAAACTTAGATCCAACTTCTTCCTTGCTCACTGGTCTCTGTTGTGCTTTCGGATTGTTCGGATTTGTTTCTGATAGTCTGTTATGCTCTGATCTTTCTTAATTAGGGTTTCATGTTTTGCCCTAGTTTGATTGGTTGACTTTGGTTGATTCTCCTCTATACAACAAAGGGACAAAGCCCCTGTAGTTTGGCTCTCCTTCAAGGGTAGCAGCCAAGCTACAACATTACATGTTAAGTCACTCAATCAAGCTCATCCCAAAAGTCGACCCTCTCAAATACATGCTTTCCAGGACTTCCCTCACATGATGAATGGCAAAATGGGTCATGATACTCAGCGAGTTTGATATTGAATATGTGCATCGCAAAGCTATTAAGGGCCAAGTGGTGGCAAATCAATTAGCAAAGGCACCCCTTATCGACCATCAACTGCTCACTATTGATTTCCCAGATGAGTATCCTTACAACAGTCGAATTTGCAATCTGGAAATTATATTTTGATGGATCATTCACAAGTCATGGCTCAAGAGCTAAAATATTTTTCATCACTTTCCAAGGAGATTCAACTTTTTTATAATGGTCAATGGTAAAGCTAAATTCATTGATATGTATTAGTCAATGTGAAGGCATATAGGCTTTGACTTTCCATGCACAAACATGGTGGCCGAATATGAAGCCTTAATTGTTGGTCTCAAGATAGTAGCTCAATGGAATATCCAACAATTATAGGGTTATGACAATTCCCAATTGGTCATCAAACAAGTCAATGATGAGTACCACACTAAAGATGACAAGTTGATTCCTTATAAACAAATGGTCAATGAGTACAAACTCTACTTTTCCTACATCCAATTTCAACAAGTGCCTAGACTCCATAACAAAGTACTTGATGCAATGGCTACCATTGGATCCATCCTAGATATGCCACATGATAGTCATCAATGTGAATTCCTTGTGGAACAACCCCTCATGCTAGCATACAGAGTTGCAGAATCATAATTCATATGTGAGATTGTTGGTCTAGAAACCCCTTAGTATCATAACATTTACACCTATCTGCAAGAATGAGAAAAGAAAGGGAAATTTAAACCTAATTGGTTGGGCCCCTATGTGGTTGTCTCTAAGTATGGTTCTAGGGCATATCGTCTAGCCACTCCTAAAGGTGAAGAGCTTGAAGAACCATGAACATCATCCATCTCAAGCAGTTCTATACCTAGGCCGCTAAATACCCCATCAAAAATACAAAAAAAATAAAAAAATGTAAAAAAATTTATTAAAAAAAATCAAAAAAAGCCAAAAGATCAAAAATAGTAAAGAGAAATAATTCGTCCTATGGTGAAAACATCTTGTGGCACCTTGGATAAGTACCAAGATGAAAATCTGTTGCAGATGTCATGTGTAGTATCAAACTAGATCTAATATTCATCCCCTTCCATTACTTTCATATCTCATTACACCTGATTTCCACCTTCCATACTAGAGGTTTGTGCTAGATTATTGTTTACCCATTCCATTCGTAACTGCATATTCACAAAACTTATCCACCCACTCCATAACGACCCTGCTGGGATCCTGGTGTCTCCAAACCTCATGGTTGTCCCTACTAACTGATCTTGGATATCCACCTATCGCACCACACTTTGATAAATACCATACCACCCATAATAAACAATTACATTCATCCCATAATAAATAAATACCCATGCCTATCATCATCCCAATCCATCCTCATCCTCGACACTCACACAACAAGCATAGTATGCATACTATCAAGCTTCCATTAAAATTACAAGCGATGAGATCACCCTTGACCATAGCATATTGCCTCCATATGTATTCACCTATCATTTGAATCATCCAAATCATCACCAATCCCTACCTTACGGATGCATCCTTCCTACAATAGGCAAAATCCTAAATCCGCACAACTCTTGGCAAGAGATATGATGTTTGTATGTTCTATTTAGTTGGTCTTTTTTCTTGTTGATTTTTCTTTTGTCTCGTTCCATGATTCCTTCAATGTTGCCTCGATCTTTCTATATCTTGGTGTGTTATAGAGAGCATGGAATGGGGCATGGTCATTGCTTCTGTGTGTCGAGTTTGTTGGATGTTCTTATTAATCCAGCTAATATTCATATCTTGTGTGTGTTGGAATAGCTTTTTGCATACTAGTCATCATTTTGCATCTAAGGCCATTCAATACCTTTTGTGCACTAAGGACTTATGCTCTAAGTTGTCTTCCTCACACATCCAGACAAGATTGTATTATGTTGGGCATACATAAGGTCATCATTTTGTTTGCAGAGTCAAGTCCTATGCATGGGATACATTGTCACCTTGGTTCTTTATACCCTAGTGCATAACATATCATGCTATATCAAAATAAGTGCTCATGACATATGCAGTATTTTGAATACATTCATACATTTCCCCACATCCATTATCCCATCCTCCTATTCCACACATGCATTCCTAGCTCCAAGATTCAAGTAGGACATCACACTCCCTATCCAACTTGCCATTTCATCGTGCAGGCTTGGACTGAAAAACCACAACCCTATTACCAATGTCTTGGAAAGATTCTTCATTCATTCCCCCCCACCTATCTAGATTATCCCATGTGCACATTCTTTATTTGTCCTATTCTATCTTCCTCCCATCTTTACCATTCCTACACATTAACCTATTCATCCATCTCACCCAACTCACACTTCTCCTTGTGACCATTTTCAGTGACATTGTATCATGACCTACCAAAAAATTAACATTATTCGCACATTTCGTCATTGATTACCACACACGCATCCATCAACATTCCATCCATATCATTTTCATCTCATTTTATATATTTATTAATCTAAGTATCTTTTCATCTATCCATTTCATTTTCATCTCATGTCATATATATTTATTAATCTAAGCATCTTTTCACCCATTCATATCATTTTTCATCTCATATATCCATTTCATTTTCATCTTATGTCATATATATTTATTAATCTAAGCATCCTTTCATCATTCACATAATTTTCATTACCATACCAAGTTGGCAAGTAAGCTTGTTAATAGTATACATCCATATCGTTCCTCATTACATTTTCCATTCATAATATATGTTTATTAATCTTGACACACCTTTTCATACATTCATATCATTTTATTATCACCTAAACATTAAATAACATTCATAATCATACATAGCTACCATAATTTTTCACCCCCTCGCTTCGTTTTTTCTCCCCAACATCTGTTTTTCACCTGTTCTCTTCTATTTTTCTTTCCTCCATCCTAGTTCTTCCTCCTCTATCATTCCATCATCCCTATCTCTTCTTTCAAGAAATCACCTAGAAAAATTATTTTTTATTTTTTCTATCGATCTCTTGAGGGGGCATCACCTCATCCATCCTTTTTCTTCCTGTTAGTTGATCGGGACAAAATTTTAAAAATTTAATTTTCTTTGATATGCCGCCAACCCTCTCGCTTATGACATATTAAAGAGGGGCAAAATGTAGACACCTGAAAATGGTCATATCACTTCCCGACATCATCTGCATAATTGGTCAAATTGAACAATTATCCATTTCTTTTGACACATATATGAATAAAATAATTTTTAATTATTTAATTAATATCTTCCCCATCTCGTCATATCACCAAAAATCACTAATCATCTATTCTTCTTTCACTATAGTCCAAAAATAAAAAAATTATCCTAAAGACTATAGTCTCTATCCATCCCAAAAAATTAAATAAATATAACTATTTATTTAATTCCTCTTTTTATCTATGTTTTGATTACTTTTAGTAATCATCATTATTTTCCTCTTAAGCATGTGCACATGGGTTAATTAAGCTAAGATTACACCTCCCCATGTTTCTAGAAGTCCACTTGTCATTCCATGTACATGACAAGTAGTACTTTGGAAGCATGGGAAAATCTTCCAAATAGTCAATTTGTCCTCACCCATTCTATGTGTCACTATTCACCAAATTAAAAATTCCATGTGACACTATTCCTCCAATTTTAAATTCCACATGTCCTCTCATCCCAATTTTAAATTCTCCACAAAATCCAAGCCTTACCTTTTCATAAATGAATCTTTACACCTCATCCACCTACTCAATCCTAGCCATCCATCCATTCAAACTTCCAATCTCCACCCTTGATCTTTCCTTGAATCTTAGATCTCCACTCTCATGCAATCTCCTTTTGACACTTGTCCATTTCTCCTTGCTTGAGAGCTCTCAAGCAAAATGAGCCCTTGATCTATCAATCAAATCCTAGCCCTCCATTTTGGCCTCCAAAAATCTATAAATTGGAGCTCACCCCCTCATTTTTACAACACTTTTGAATGCAAGGAAATTCTATCTCTTTAAGTACTTAACATATACTAGCAATTAGCATATTAGCATAACCAATTAGGACATATCAAGAGCTTTGCATAGTCATTAGGGTGCAATTTTAGTAGTTCATGTGCTTAGCTCTTTAGTCTAATCTCGAGGTTGTAGTTAATTGTGAATTGAATAGGTTAGATTTAATCTAGCTTGTTTAGCATAGTTCACATTTGATTGCATATAGGTGGTATCATTCTTTGCTTATTTTAAAGATCTTTGCTCATTTACCTATAAATCCATTCATTTTCTACAAATACAAGATCTCATTTACAGCCCATACATTAAGCTAACATAATGCAAATTAGTGACATAAAATTAGGTCTAGCATTATGTCTTAAGGGCCTAGTTCAATATTCAATAGTTTTAAATGAACTAATCAACAAAATTTATCTTTAATTGATTATTTGGTTATCTATGATGCTTAGGTGTTACTCGATTCTTGAGCCTTACAGAGCCCAAAGTGCAAGAGAGAGGAGCCCTTTCTCATCATTTGGCCTAACCTATCATCACTTTAAGCATCAGTTTACCTTCTTTTCCATAATTTATCATAATTCCTCAAAAAATAATGGTAAGCTTTGGTATATTTTCATAGAAGTGTTGTTCTCTAATTAGATCACCAACACTATTCAAATGCTTCACAAATCCATTCTCTAAGGGGTGTATAGAGTTGTCTTATGCCTCACAATCCCATATTCTCTACAAAAGCGATCAAACTCTGCTGAACAAAATTCTCTATCACTATTAGTCTTTAAAATCTTGGTTTTCCTCTCTATTTGATTCTCTACATGAACCTTAGACTCTTTGAACCTCCTATAGGCCTTTGGTTTGTGCTTGAGGAAAAACACTCATGATTTCATGGAGAAGTCATTAGTAAACAATACATAGTATAGGGATTTTCTAAGAGATGGTACATCCACAAGACTAAACACATCACTATGAATAAACTCTAAAATCCCTCTAGATCTAGTAGAGCTTATTGAAAAATTAACCTAATTTTATTAAATACATATATGCAATATTCATAGAAATCAAATTTGAGAGAATAATTAGTTAGCCCCTCTACTAAATTCTTACTTTGTAAGTCCCTTAGGCCTTTCTCACAAATGTAGGACCCATCTGCTCATGTCATAGCATGGTCTTCTCTATCATAAGCTTATGTTCTCTCAAATCAAGAACCCTTGAATTGTTACATTCCACTATGCTAGCATCCAACAGAAAGAGTGCCAAATTAAACTCCCTTGGTCATGACCATGACCCCATGCACCATATTGCATCCTTGTTAAAGACCATATACACACCACAATATTTAATTTACTCATTGAGAGAAGGTTCCTCACTAAACTTGGAATGTGAAGAACATTGGAGAGAGTACAGTCCTTCCATCTCCAAATGCAATATTAACTGTCTCATTAAATGATATTGAGAGAAGAGTTATCTCTAGAGTACACACTACCACCATCAATACTCTCATAAATCAAGAACCACTCTCTATTGGGAATCATATAATAAGAGGCTTCTAAGTCAATATGTCATGCACCCTCACATGCATGTGTACTAAGAGGTGGAAGAAAAGCATCAAGTGCTACATTATTATTGGAGGTCCTCGAGTCTAGATCATCTTCCAACTTATTATTTGCCTTCTTCTCCTTGTAGTCACTTATGAAGTGCCCCAACTTACCACAATTCCAGCATTCCTCTTTGGATCTACTAGAAGACTTAGATCACCCCCTTTATGTGGGATGTGTCTTCCCCTTTTCCTTAGAATGACCTCTCACTGTCAAGGTATCCTTCATGAAACCTAAAGCATTATTCATCATCTCTTTATAAATTAATGAACCCATAACCTCATCAATCTTCAACTTTGAAGCAATATTGCTAATTGCCATCATGAGACTATTCCAACTATTAGGTAAAGAACACATAAGGGTAATACATTATTCCTCTTTTAATCCATCTTTACATCCATGAATGCCAATTAGCTCACCAAAGTGTCGAATTTACATGCTTTGTCACTAAGTCACCATCACTCATCTTCAATGAATACCTCTTTCATAAATTAAAGCTTATTCACTAGGGACTTTGTTTGATTAAAATTCTCATGCTTATCCCAAAGCCTCTTGGCAGTGGTGTTTGTTGCAACATTCAAGAGCACTAAATTTGCAAGACATAGTCTAATGAGACTCCTTGCTTTCCAATCAAACATTTGCATGTCTTCAGCTTTGATGTCAAATAGTTTTTGATCTACTATTGCAACCCATAATCTTTATTAACAAGCAAATCCTCCATTTTAAGCTTCCACAACTCAAACTTGGCTCCGTTGAATTTCTTCACTTCCATTCTAGATGTGCTTGTCATGAATATAACCTAAAACGGGATCAATGCAGCAAAAATTTGACTCGAATAAGGATTAATAGAAATAATCTCCATTCCTTCACATAGAGATCTAACAAGATGATTAGGCTCTAATACCAAATGAAATAAAATAATGTAATGGCATGCAAACAATTTCCATAATTAACTTCACAAGAAGAGTCTCATAAGTTATTTGATCTACACAATTTTCAACAACAATTCTAAAATAACAAGCCATATAAATATATGTATGAAAAATCACAATGAAGCACACACACAAGTATCAGGCACTGATGCACCTAAGAAAACCCTTTCAAAGAAACCCAACCTCCAATATGCTTCCAAGCTCCAGGCTCTTCTAGGAGATCCAACACCTATACTTAAGAAGGAATCAAATGCAAGATGGTGTACATATCACCTCATAACAAAACCCTCTATTTATAAGGAATAAAGCAATAGCGACAGAAAGCTTACTAGAAGCTTTCCAACTACTTTGCCACCAATATTTAATGTCCCAAGAAAAAATATTGAATACATAATTTGAGTCTAGGCATTTAATGTTTTTACAATATTGAATACATTTTACAAGATTTAAAAAATATTAGATGTGTTCACCCAATAAACCCAACTGACCATGTGTTAACAAACTACAACCCGCCAATATAACACCCACATAAAATACATTTATAATTGCATATACAACTCCTAAAATAATTGTACAATTATATAACACCCCCACACCTATCATTTAGAAATGAATATCTTTGTGAATTACTTTTCTATTCTCTAATCTATTATGTAAACAACTTTGTCTTATATAAAAAAGTAAATTTAGTTGAAATATAATAGGCAAATTAAGATAGTGGGGAGGACCCAGTAGTTGTGCACCCTAATTTCGTGCCTCTCAATATGATACGTGGCAATTTCAAATTGCTCTGAAATTTTTACAGTAGCTTACTTGGCAAGGCCCCTGCGTAAAACTAAGGTTTGAGGTCCACATCATCAAATATGATGCCACATCAGCATGCTTTTTGCTCGAGTGTCCAAAAAGACCCAAAGAAAAAAGTTAGGCCAATAGTTGTACATTATGTTATATAAGTCATGTTTTTTTTATTCTTTAATGTGACATCACATGATTTGTTTCTTTTTACATCTAAAGAATACATCTCATTCAATATAAGTATTTATAGTCAACACTAACAACTTTGAATTCCCACATGCCTAGGCCCCACATTGATACTAAATTTCCACGCAGATTCCTTTTTCTTATCTGGTCCGCAATTTTCGCAACGCTCTCTTTCTCCTCCACTTCACCACTGTGCTTTGGTTTTAATTCATTTTGTTCCACAACGTCCCGATTTTGGTTTTCTACGTGTTTTACAAGGAACAAGAGATCGACATTCTGGAGAAGAATGGACGATTTCAAGCATTACAGACCTCTTTCATCACATACTTCCACCCGCCACCACAAAAGGTACCACATTTTCCTGAGCTTCAGAGGTGCCGATGTTAGAAAAACTTTGGTCGATCATCTCTACCAATCTCTCTCAACTGCAGGACTCCATGTGTTCTTAGACAGTGAGCGATTGGAAAAGGGCGACAACATTGGAATCAGTCTTCAGCGTGCCATTCAAAGCTCTGCAATCCACATACCCATATTTTCTGCTGACTATGCCGGTTCGCCATGGTGTCTCAAGGAACTCTCGCTCATGTGGGATTTCAAGTCAATATCCGCGGGCACAACAATTATCCCCTTGTTTTATAACGTGGATCCATCGGATGTGAGATACCCTGAGAAGAAAGGCGGTCCATATGCTGAGGCTTTCCATAAACATTACAGTCAAGGCAGACATGAAGAACATGAGATCACTGTGTGGAAAGCGGCCCTGTACCATGTCTCTTCTCTTTCGGGCTGGTCTCTCACTGAAACGGCTTTGGGGTATTTTTCTTATTTCTTTCAGTGGACCTTACCAATCATGCATATTTACATATATTTAAAAACAAAATATGAGACAACCTGCTCATAGCCATTTTAAACATTGATAAAAGAGTAGCACTATAGAGGTATTCTGCTTAAATATCATCCATTTTAATGGTTAAAGAGTCAATAGTAATTTTACACCTCATCCACAACAAAAAATGTTAAAGATTTATTCTATTTTTATTAGCCAAAATTGATCTTTGATTGTTGAAATGGATGATGTTTAAGAATAGCCAGAAACAGAGCCCTCACTCCATTTTTCGTGACTGACAAAATTAATAAGAAGCAGGCTACTAATCACCACTTTTTGTTACTTGTGAAAAGTGTTGCAAGGCAGACTGCTAGGCAGATCCCCAAATTGAGGATACCCATTTTTACCAGTTCACCTGCATCTTTCTGTTCTCATAAAATTACAAAATTAGGTCATTGTTACATAAGAAGTAGCATAGGTATGTGTGTCACTGTTTGGAGTTGTGTGGTGTAGAAATTTTTTTTTTTAAAAACTTGTATAATAGAAGTAGTTGCATATACAATCTGAAACAAAAAAATATGATAATGAAAAGCAAAGACAATATGCAGTATTTTAACCTAAGAAAACTTTTCAGGTAAAAAACCCAGCATAGTAAAATCTTTCACAATTACAGAAACTCAACAATTCTTTAATACAATAAAGAATATCTCTTACTTCATCCTTGAGCATAACACTTATCCAACATATGATGCAGGTATGAAGGGAGGCTTGTGAAGCAGATGGTTACAGACGTTCTGAAGACATTGAACGTTACAGTATTAGATGTGGCAAAACGCCCTGTGGGACTCAAAGCTCGAACTGAGGAGGTGATAAAGCTGCTGAAAATAGATGACTTTAGAGCTGATCGTTTGATTGTTGGTATTTGGGGAATGGGAGGCCTGGGAAAATCCACACTAACAAAGGCCATTTATAACAAGATCCATCACCTGTTCGAAGCTTCCTCTTTTGCATCTGAAGTTCGAGCCACTGCAGGGGAGTCCACAAAGGGCCTTCGAAAATTGCAACAGCATGTACTCCAGGATTTGATGAAAGCTGACATAAAATTGAAGAGCGCAGATCAAGGCAAAGTCGTAATGAGAAATTGTTTGGCATCCATACGGGCACTCGTCATTCTAGATGATATTAGCGACGAGAAACAGGTTGATGCTCTTGTGGGCGATTGGTATGGACAAGGTAGCAGAATCATTATTACCAGTCGGGATAAAAGTGTCTTGGAAGCTGGACAAGTAGATGCTATTTACCATATGAAGGGGCTGGATATTGAAGAGAGCGCACAGTTGTTCAGCTGGCATGCCTTTCTGAGAGCCTGCCCTGACAAGGGCTACGAGGATATGACAGACAGAATCGTAAAAGCTTGTAGGGGTCTTCCTCTGTCCTTGGAAATTATAGGTGCACATCTATATGGTAAAAGGAACATTAGATACTGGAGTGATGCCTTGACCAAAATTGAAAATGTTGAGTACGAAAAGATTTATCAGACTCTGAAAATCAGTTATGATGCGCTTCCTGTGCAAGAGAAGCGGATTTTCTTAGACATTGCCTGCTTTTTTATCACACTCAAGCTCCAGGACGGCATCCTCTTAAGCAATCGGGCATACAGCATGGATTTCTATGTTAAATTTTGGGGTGTTCTAGGGTGCAGGGCTGTGTATACCAGTCTTCAAAATCTTGAAGGGAAGTCACTCATTGTAATACAGGAGCAAAAATACATTGAAATTGAGGACGAAGATCAACATGATGAACTTGGTCCCTACTTTTGTGAATTCAGCATGCATAATCAAATAAGGGACTTGGGAAGAAGAATGGTTGAAGAGGAATCATGGAACAATCCAGCTAAACGTAGTAGAGTATGGCGTGAGGAGGACCTACTCAATGTCATGGCTCGCAAAGAGGTAGTCAACAAAACTATGGCCTTCCGTTAGTTTTGTATATTCTTATGTTTTCTTGTCAACAAAACTATACTCCCAAACCATAACTCTACAGTTTTCCATCTTTAAATAGTTATATTTCATGTAAGCCAACAAACTCTGAGTCTTTTTCTTAATCAGGAAATGTCAAGTGTTAGAGGAATTATGTGGAAAAGATACTTGGAGCTTCAGGGCATAGATTCTCTGCAATCCATGCATAATTTGGAATTCATGCTTTGGTGGGATTTACATCTGAGAACTCAAATAGCAATACTTCCTCTGAATCTGAGATACCTTGTCCTTTCAAATTGTCAATTGGAAGATTACAAACCATGTCTGGAGGTGAGCTAGCTTTCTTTTTGCTTGAAAATAAGAGCATAAGGTAAAAATTGCATTATAGTGGAGACAAAGGTATCAGTAACATCAGGTGGCTGCAATTCTATTCAATAATTTTGGATTGTTCATTCATCACTAGTTTAATCTAGTTTTTTCAGTTAAGCTCTGCACATGGCTAGCCTACTATGACTCACAGGATCATTAATTGTTGCAGATGGCTGAAACAGAGAGTGACAGTGACAGTAATGGATCATCTTTCTTTTCTACTGTTTTGCCTAAATCAATAGGCCAACTCAAACTTCTACGCTACCTTGATATGAGTGGCACTAAACAATCTTGTCTCCCCAAAGAATTTGGAGAGCTCCTGTATTTGGAAGAGCTATATTTATTTTCTTGCTGTTTAGAAGCTCTACCCCAAACTTTTGGAAATCTGGTCAACTTAAATACCCTTGACATTAGCAACAATTTGTTGTCGAAAATTCCATCAAGTTTCAAATATCTGAAATCTTTAGCGTATCTGAAGGCAACCAAAAATAATGAACTTGTAGAATTGCTTTCTCTTCCCAGAGGTATTATTAATCTCAACGTTAAACAATGTTCAAAACTGCAAAAGTTCTCCATAATGTCTGCTATGCCAAAGTTGGATACTCTTGATCTCTCTCACTGCCACAGTCTCACTCAAATGTCATCATTGGATTTAGCAGAGTCTTTAAAAAGTCTCAAACTAGATGGATGTAAGAAACTTGTGGAATTGACTGATCTTCCAGAAGGTCTCATTTCTTTAGACATCTCTGGTTGTTCACAACTGCAGAAACTCTCGAGTATGACTCGACTCAAAAGGTTGAACGTTATGATTGTTGAGGGAACCTCTGATCTCTGTAAATCCCTGCAACATTGTGACTATGATTGTCTGCCAAGGCCAAGACCACATATTGAGCATGTTCTTGCTCCCAAGTTCAAATCGCTGCAAAGGCTATGCATGATAGACTGTGGCACCTTTGAAGTAGATATTTACCATTTACTAAAGGTACGTTTGTTTTTCTGTGGCCCATTTAGCACTTACATGATGGATAAGCAACTCCAAATTTGCTCTAATTCTTAATTTCAGGCAGATAGGCTATTAGATGCACAAATAAGATTTCTTCTAAGAATTACATTCCGTAGCAATTAGAAACTTGTGGGATTGATAAACCCTTCTACAATCCATATGACTCATTTAAATTTCTTTTAATAAATTAAAGGGCACCTCGCACTGGGTTGTTTGAATGACAGGAATTTCCTTCTTTGGAGCAACTGGAGGTGTCGGGATCCCCTCCAGATGAATTGCCCACAAAAATGTATCCCCTGGTAGGAGGGCTAAGCGTTCCAGTGCAAAGGGAAACAAGAAGCGAAGCCATCTTATTTTGCTTTGTTTTATGCAGCAAGGAGAATGTCCGTGTGCCAGAAATGAGTGTGGGAACGACCATGTTGACTGCAGATCCTAACTGTTTGCCTTTTAAAAATTTTAAATTTCCATCATATTCCATCACAGATGACGAAAAGAAAAACATCCTTCGAATATGTGTTTATAAAGGGGCAACTAGATTCAAGTTTGTTACAGGAGATGTTATCAGCTGCTCATTTACAGTACAAGAACCATTTTCACAGCATGGGAGTTTAGTAAGGCATATTGAACTTCTCCATCTGGAAGGAGAGAAAGAAGATGTGAGTTCTCAGAATGCTACCCGATTTTTGCATCAGTGGAAATTGAATTTATCTTAGGAGTTCTCGCAAAGATAGAGTTCTGAGGTAAACCCTCCTCCAAAATGCCACATTCAGCTAACAGTGCTATTTCCTGTATCATATGCTTCTCTTCGAAATTGTATAAAGAAAGTTGTACTTTTATCTTGCTAGAGATTAAGATATTGTAGTGAGTAAAAGGGCAGGGAAAGACGGGCATCGTCCACGCTGCATAACGAGCAGGCCTGGTATTTGACGGCCACCCCTGCTTGTCAAACAAAAACTTCATGACAGCTAGGGATTTGAATGTGTCCTCTAATACTATATCACGTGTCAGGTTAGGATTGAAGAGCAAGAGAGAATGGTGTTATATTATTGTATAGTCAAAGGAAAATTTAAATTCTTATTTATAGGCAGTGAGGAACAATTTAACTGCCACATAAAGGAAAACTACCTGAACTAAAAACTAAATGGGTTAACCTAATTAACCCATAAAGATTAATATTTACATTCCCCCCTTAATCTAAAGGAGCTATGGTTAACTGATCAAACTTCTCTCGGCTAAGCACTTTAGTGAGAATATCTATTGGTTGATCTGAAGCTTCTTTAAATGGAGTTGATTTTGAGTCTACCATCATATTGATGTCATCAATAGACTCATGTTATCTTCTTGATTAGATTGAACTTGTTGCCTTAACAAGTCTCTAATTCTTGATTAGACTGAGCTTGTGGCCTTGACAGGTCTCAGATTACTGTTTAGACTAAGCCTGCTATCTTGCAGGTCTCAAAGCTGGACTAGTTTTTCCCATTTTTATGTTGTTGGGCTTGTTTTGTCCATTTTTGTGTTGTTAGACTTGTTTTGTCCATTTTTGTGAAGACCTAAGTTGAAATATTGTTGCTTCCATTTTCTAAGCAAAAGCTCCATCATGGTGCAATGTGTATATAATGTATCCTCAAATATGATGACTCAAGTTCTATCACTAGCTGTCTCTCAAAATGGTGAATTTGCACTCTCCAACCATCAATGAAGTCACTCTATCTAGAATGTTGCAATATGTAATAATCTAAAAAAACGATGAATCCTCAATGGCCAATATGAGTAAGTACTTATGGCGAGTAATCTTTATCTATCAATCTTCTAGGATAATTGCATTTCAATCATCAAAAAATCATAAATGGGCCAATCAACAATGTGGCTAATAAGTAGTCTTCATCTATCAATCTAGGACAACTCTACATCACTAAAAATAATGGATGAAATATGTCAATCACCAGGCTAACATCCAACCAACTATAGCATATTACTCACAATAGACACACACACTCATTAGTTGCAATCAATACAATAGAAGGAACATATATACATCAATTGACCACCAACAATATCTGTAATCAACATGTTATAAGACATCATCAAATGCACCTCAACATCAAGTGTATTCAAAACACGGTTGTAAGATCACAAATCACAAGGTGTCAACAAGCCATTTGCAACATCTAGAATGTAAGTTTACCAACCACGGCCTCAACAAACTATGGCTAAAAACAATGGGAAATTCTGAAATACATCAACAATGGCATACAAGCAACAAATCTACACAAAGCATTTTAAGTGCACACATCTATCATCTCTATGAAGTCTCCACTCAAATCTAGCATACACACAAGATTCACCCTAGCAGAATTTTAAGTGCACACATCTATCATCTCTATGAAGTCTCCACTCAAATCTAGCATACACACAAGATTCACCCTAGCAGATGAGAGAGGAGAATGCCAACAAGGTCTCCTTGATGGAGAAAGAGTAGAGAGCATATACCCCCTAAATGGGAAGCAAGCAAAATTAACAACTTAGATCATCATGTGAAAATTTGTATAAATAGATGTAGAACTCAATGATGCCCTTATGGGTTTTCTTCACAAGTCTCTAATAAGTTGCCCTTTCAAATTTTCAACTTAGTAGGAAGAGTGTGGAATCTACCCTTTTTGGTTTTCAACTTCCAACTCAATTACATAAAATGTGGGCCTAAATTGTCCTACTAAATCAACAAAAGGCAATATCTCAAGCTCCAAAGCCTCAAATAATTGGAATAAATTACTAAGGATCAACGTCATCATAAGTTGCATATTTTACATACTCAAAACAATCACACTGCTTGGCAAACATCTAATAGCTTGCATAAAAAAGATCATCATTGATGTCTCAATCAGAACGGGAAATCGTAGGAACAAGATCAACACCATTAACTCAAGTAATGGATACAATGTCATTCTTTATGGGAATCAAATTCAATTCTGCAATCCTTTCAGCAAGTAGTTGCTTACCAAATATACCAAGGGGCATCTTAGAAATGTCAACATCAACACTAGTCAATGTAGGCTCAACAAGATCTACAAGAATAAGTTCATCATCATTAGAAGAATTAGGATGGACAACGATATCAGCATTATGACTAGATAAATTGTTATCATCAATAATAGATTGAACTCTCCTATAAGATTTAGTCAAGAAACAAACCTTGGATATCCATTTGGAGTGATCTATCCAGCCAAAATACATATGCCTCATTGACTTTGGAGGTGGATCTTGTAGATAACAATGTTTGACAGAATGTGTAGGCTAACCACAAGATATGCAAGGATGTAGGTCAAAGCAATTACTAGAGGTATGATCTTGATGTCCACAATGAGAACAAGTGTGGACATCATTGGACTTAGTACATATTGTTTTTTGTTGTTTTGACAATTCAAATTCTTTGACTTCACAAAAATGACAAATAGGTGAAGGCTCAACATGACATTTAGTCATAACTCCCCTTGATACAAATTTGATGGGTTCAAAATACTCTGGCACATAAGACCCAACAAAACCCTTGTAGCTAAGATCAAATTTTCTCTATTTATTTTCTAAGATTCTCAACCTCTCATAATGGGTTTGGATTGTGAAACAATAGAATTTGGCACTTTTTCAAACTTAGATTTTAACACAATAGTCTTTGTTGTAAGCTAAGTTACCTATCCTGGTAATGGTTCGGGTTTGGGTTCAGGGGTTCGACTTGCGGGTTCGGTCAAAAAAAAATTTGGGTGTGGGTTTGTCCATACAAAAACATAACAAAATCAGAAATATATTCATATTTGCAACAATAATTAAGTTTAGAATACCATAGAATCATGAATATGATCATATAATAAACAAAACTACACTAGTACTAAAAATTAAAAACACTACAATGTCAATTAGTCAAACACGAATGTCATGATATATTAGTTATTACAATTCAAAATTAGAATGTCAACTGTCAACAATTAGCCATCACTAATTAGGCATCAGCGTCATATGGGTCTTCAAAAATATCATCATCACAATCCATATTAGATGATGTGGGTATTGGTATATTAAAAGAACCACAAAAAACGACACTAGCACTAGCACTGGCACTGGCATTAGCTCTGGCACTGGCACTAGCACTCTCATGCCCACTACCAAGCTTGACATCAGGATCAACTTCAAGTGCAGCAAGGTGGGAAATGATAGCATCCAAGTCAGTATGCCTTGGCTCGATATCCCACTTCCTTGTAGGTCCTTTCTTTATGTGAAAGGAGGCACAAGTTGGAATGCACCTACACTAAGTCCTCCGCCTTTTTTGAGTGCAGCCGGTTACGCTTTACTGAGTGGATGGAGTATGTGCTCCAATTCCTCTCAAATGTTGAAGAACTAGCAACCTATTAAGACACCATTAGAGAGTTAGAGTTATATATTAGAATTTAGAAATGAAATTTAAAAATCTAAAAGATAATAGAACTTACTGTTATGTCGTAAAATGTCCCCCTAGGACTTTTACCTCCTAAGTTTAGCTCTCGGGTCCCTTATTTTTTATCATTCATGTTAGAATTAACTCCCGAGACAAAATGGCCTGAAACCCATGTCAAATGGGGCTTGAGGGACATTGCAGAGCTTAAACCCTAACCCAAAATAGGTCCTGGGGCTTGAGCGCTCGTGCTCTTGCCCTGCCCTATTTTGGCGGGGTCCCAAATTTGAATGTTGGTAAAGAGACTATTAAATGCCTTCCTTGCCGACATCTTAAGTTTGAATTACGAAATTTGTAGCAAGAATGCATATATAAGCATGTTTAGGGTTTCATTTGTAAACTACAAGATGACTAGAGATGATTATGATATTTTGGCGAACTTATGATTCTAGAGCATTCAAAGCATTCATTGTGGCAGAGTAGACTTGTGTTCTTGTTGTGTTTGTTATTGCAGATTTGGCTTCATTTTCTCATGTTGTGAAAGATCTTCATCTACATGCGAGCTACACCTCCGAGGTGATATCTATTTGTGGTTGAATCAATCATTTATCAATTTGTTTTTGCCTCTGTCCTGCAAGGATACTCTCTATCTAACAACGGTGTTGGAAGGCTTGAATGCCATTTCAAGGCTTGACCGAGGCAAGCTCCTAAACACCACAACCCCCAACCCCTCTTCTTGTGATTGCAGGTGACAGGTATCGGATCGCAAAGAGTGGAGTTGCAGAGAATAAGGATTTTGGATTTGACGAAAAAGAGTAGAAAAGAGCATCATCAGGGCTTGTGCGCTAGTCCCTTTGCCCTTTGGGTTTGTAGAGCCTGAAATCTCCAAAACAAGGATAACCAGTGGCAGAAGGAGTCCGGAAACCCTCAAAGAAAATCCTATCTTGGGCTTGGGCGCGAGTCCCTTTGCCCCCGACAGTTCGGGATCCCAAACTTCGAAATCCAGTGTGTATCTGATCTCCATTTAGTATCTCTGTGTGCAAGCATTTGTCGGAATTCGTCTGTTTGTTTACGTTTTGCACAATTAGGGTTTTGAGCATAATTGGGCTTAAATTAACACATTAATCATCAATTTCCAAATTTCCCTATCATTACAAGTGAGAACCAACCTATAGGTGAATCCTCTTACAGAAGTTGTGATTCAACTCGGTTAACTCTCCTTGAATGTGTGTAGTGAAAGGAGGACCTAACTAAATCACCTATCAAACCCTCGTCCCCCTTTTTCATACATAACACGTGCTAAAATTTTGATTGCAAGAGGTTGTAGGTGTGAATAATTGGCCATGGAAGTACCACCACCTATGAGCATCAACCTTATATTTGTCACAAAGAGCATCAATATTGAACTCATTGGAGTTTACAAAATCCATGAACTCGACTCTAACAACATCTCATATGTCAGGATCAATGAAGAGTGTGAAATGTTGCCTTGTACCTCTAGCTGACTTCAGCATCTCTATATGGGGCAATCCTTGTTCCCACATAAAGGAGCTCAACACTATAATATTTGGGACTCAATGCAAAGACAAGAAGATGCAATGGGGTGGTCATTTTGTTCCATCTCTCTTCAATAATTTGTGTACTTCTTTGAAGAAAGTTTCTCTAGGATCTCGCTCTTTTTCATTTATGATGGCTTTCATCTTCTCAATCATTGAGTCGATGCCATCATATACCTCTCCCAAACAAGGCCTATCCATGTCGGTATAACAGATCATACTCAATATGGGCTCGGTAAAACTGAGGAGATAGTCAACATGATCCCACCAAGTGTCATCTAGGATCAACTGCTTAATTTTTGTTGCCCTTGCAGTGCTAGATTGCCTCCATATGGACCAATTTTGGTTGCAGACCATGTTAGAGAGGGCTTCTTTAACCTTCAAAAGTCGTCTTAAGACAATTGTGTGGGAGGCAAAACGGGTCTTAGCAACCTATACAAATCAAAATAAAAAAAATAAAAAATAAGGCTTCTTAAAAAATAAATTTACAAAACTCAAAACATAAACTTAAGAAAAAATTGCTTCACTTACCTTTAGCAGCTCCAATTTTGACAATGTTTTGAATATGCCTTGTGACATATGGTGGTTGGTGATGAACATTTGGATGTCTTCTGCCTCACTATACGCCTGTTTGATCCAATCAATTTTTTTGCCAATTTTTTGTAGCATAAGGTTGAGGGAGTGAACTGCACAAGATGTCCAAAAGTTATGTAACGCTCCTCAACCAATAAACCAGTTGCTCTACAATTTTTTGCGTTGTCTGTTATGACTTGAACAACGTTTCAAGGCCCCACTTCGTCAATGGCTTGACAAAGAATATTAGCAATAAATGGACCATCCTTCACCTCCCCCTCACAATCCACTACCTTCAAAAACATAGCCCCTTTAGGGCACACTGCAATAACATTGATCAATGGTCCATTTTTTGAATCTTTCCATCCGTTAGAAACGATGGATAAATATGTCTCAACCCAAGAAATCCTTATGGGCTTTAATGAATCCTCTACAAATTTCACTGCCTTTTGCAATACGCACCATCTCAAATCTTGGGCCCTTGTACCCTTTTGGAGCTTCATTAATTGCTTTCACCATTTGTCGCCAATACGGTGATCGAACAACATTGAAAGCTAATCCATTTGCATAGACACATCTTGCAATTTGTTGATCAGCAATCTCACAAGACTCATTGTGAAATGCCATTTCCAATGGCCCTTTGATCTCTTACATGCTGCAAGTTCTTCAACTGTAGCCAAAAATGGGTGGCTCTCTACAGGTTCAAGAATAGATAGTGATTGAGGGGGCTTCATTCCTTGATATCCTTTCTTTAGCAAAGGGTGATTTAATTTATGACCTGTTGCTTCATTTGCTTTTTCTTGCTCTTGAATATATGTAAGGACTTGCTCTTGTGGGATGGGTACATTATTTTTTCCTGGGCAAGATTTGATGCCCATCCCAAGAATGTTACACAAATGGGCTTTCACCCGACTGTAAGAGCTTCTATACTGAACCTCACACCCATTGCAAATCCATACATAACCCCCACCGCCTGGAATTGGTTGTAACATATTAACATATTTCCAAAGGGGTAAATTTGGATCTGTTTTGAACTTGGATTTCTCCGATGAGGTTGAACCGGTTGCCATTGTAATCCCTATGCCAACAAATTCAATAAACAACACATTCAAAGAATCCAAACAAATGAAAACAAAATAAAATAAAATATAGACCCTAATTGAGTTAAAAAGCTTTACACGTGTCATTGATTCATACTAGATAGAAGAATTTAGAAAAAAATCAAAAAAATTTCAAAACAAAACAAAAATGTAAAAAAAAAAACCAAAAAAACCAACCTCTTTTGCAAAAATCTGCCTCTACAATCTCCTTTGTAGCAAACCAACTATTGAACACGCGTAGGAATAGCAAACCAATCGCTTTGGATCCTTCACTGATCAATCTTCAACTCTATTTGCTTGATGGCAAGCAAAAATGAGAGTTCAGCTCAAAATGGAAGACTTTTCTATTTTGCATTTAGAATGAGGTAAATATGAATGTTTTTTGTCTTTGAAATGCCTTCAAATGATGTTTTTAGGGTTAGGGTGAGGGTCAAATCACTTAAATTGATTTAAAAATGCAAAAAAAAATCATAAAACAAACGCAGAAAATGTGCTTTTCCCAATGGAACAGGACGGGTTCACCCTAGGTTCGGTCGAGTTCTCCCTAGGTTCCCCCGGCCTACACCATGAAGAACCGGTAACATAGGTTGTATGGGATATAGGATTCTTATGTGACATACACATAGGTTTTGACAAAACATTGTTGACTTAGACACAAAATTTTTATTCAAGGACATTTTAATTTTTCTTGCCTTCTGAGTTGAATTTCTAGAAGAAGGAACATCATTGTTGATATTGATAATATATTCTTGCTTAACACCTTCTTCTATGCTAAGGCATTGGGTGTCTAATCTTGTAATGTTAAACTAGTGTTAGTTAATTCCTAACGGTCAATCTTATCTCTTCTGCTTTTTTCCTTTTGTGGCTATTTTTAGCCTTTGTACATTCTATATATACAGCATTGCTGTATCTTGTAACTATCTATTTTTGAATAATATTATTCCTAATATTTCAGCAACATGGTATCAGAGCTCAGATTGGAGCGTTTTTTACAAGTCGCATTTTTTACGGACTGCGATTTTTACAGGTCACGTTTGTTTTGAGAAATCGCGCTTTTCTCTAACGTTTTGTTTTCTGGGTCGAAGTCGGATCCGTTGAAAGTTTTGGCCGTTTGCAATACGTGGATTCCTTGATCACATCTTCAATCTGGTTTCGGTGTTTCCGTCGACATTTAGGTTATTCATCTGCATCCTCGCAATCTCTAAGGAAGCATTTTTTTTGGGATTCAAATCGTCTGGTTCAGAGATTGCATTTTCTAAAGGATGTCTGTGCTTATGCTTTGATCGCTGAAATCTTTGCAAGCATCTGAAATCATTGGTTTTGGCAGGCCGCGTTTCTTGCTTTTGCATGCAGTCATATTCCTGTTTTCTCTCACCTCCAGAGCTGTGTTAGGGTTTTGACCCTCTCTCGAGGTCACACTATAAGTAGTTTCGGCTTATAGCAACATCCTTATTTTGAAAAGATGGTCTCATTTATTTTGACCTTTGTGCAGAAGATGTCTGCTCACAGCAGACATTTGTTTCTTTTTATCTCAACAATTGTGTCTAGGCTTATACGTCAATCTTTTTGCCTCGACATTTGTACTGTCTGGTGCTTACCCATCCTCAAGCATCTTGTTTTTCGTGCCTCGAAAAATGTGAAAATGGTGTCTCTTGAGCAGAACGATTCTGCGGTCTCTGCCTGCATGGCCATGCGACCTGCAGATCATGTAAAATCTTCTGCTTGGTACATTGACTCTGGGGCCTCTCGACATTTCACACACCGATGAGACTAGTTTACGGAGTACACGCCTTTCAAGGATTCTGTCATCTTTGGTGGAGGCGAAGAATACACTGTTGTTGGAAAAGGCAATGTACAAATTCACTCTGGCGGGAGAAATTTAATATTTCTCGATGTATATTTCGTACCTGGCATGGCGCTGAACCTTCTCTCTGTCAGTCAAATAATGCGACATTCACCTCATTTGGATATCGTTTTCAGCATGCATACTTGCAGTATAGTGGATCATGAAACACGTACTGTTGTTGCCAAGGGTCTTGAGGATCATGGTCTCTATCGGCTCGTGGACTCTGGTGATTCTCACAAGCATGCCATGGCCGCCACGAATACCTCCATCAGCAAACTCTAGCATCAACGTTATGGGCATCTCAATATGTACTATCTCTCTCAGCTTGCTCGAGAGGGTTTGGTTGGTGGCCTTCCAAAAATTCAGACTCTGATTCCTGGTGTTTGTGATGCATGTCAGGCTGGCAAGCAGCATCGTACTCCATTTCCAAATGGTGATAAATGGCGAGCATCCAAAGTTTTGCAGTTAGTTCACGTTGATGTCTATGGCCCAATGAATACCCCTTCCATTACTGGATGTCAATATTTCTTGCTTCTTGTTGATGATTTCAGCAGAAAGATGTGGGTATATTTCCTAAAAAGGAAATCAGATGTATTTAGTACATTTCAGCAGTTCAAGGCTTTGGTGGAAAAGGAGTCCGGCTATCCAATAATCACCTTTCGATCTGATAATGGTGGGGAGTTTTGTTCTTCCTCCTCCATTCATTTCTGTGCTGCACATGGTATTAAACGCCAGCTGACTACACCATACACACCTCAACAGAATGGTGTGGTCGAGCGTCGCAACCGCACTATTACAGAAATGGCACAATCTATGTTGGAACATAAAAGTGTTCCTGAGAAATTCTGGGCTGAAGCAGTCTATACTGCTGTCTATCTTTTGAATCGATCTCCCACCTATGCCGTTCGCAAGAAGACTCCTGAGGAAGCCTGGTCTGGTCGTAAGCCATGTGTCAAGCATCTGAAAATTTTTGGTTCCACTGCTCATGTTTGGGTCTCAGATGCCAAGCGCACTAAGCTGGATTCCAAAAGTCAGAAACTCATGTTCACTAGGTATAGTGAAAATCATAAGGCTTACAGACTAATTGATATCGATACTGACCGTCTTATATTTAGTCGTGTAGTCGTTGATGAGACTACTGGGCCCTTTCTTTTATCTACTCCATCTATTTCTCTTGAGGATCACCCTTTGACGGATTCAGATTTAGGTGTTTGCATTCCTCTAGCTTCCACTGATGGGAGGGCTTCTGCTGTTCTGCCAGCATCTCAGCCTGGATCACCACTTGCCTCAACTCTGGATATTCTGGATCCTCCTGATCCTGTTTCGACTCCTTCAGATGATGATTTTGTTGTTCCTCTTCCAGATGCTGGTTCCTCTGCTCTCCGACCGAAATGGTGGGCCAAAACCATTGGTGATCTTCATGATAATGAACTCCTCAAAGGGAGATCTGCTCGGAAAAAGAGCAAGCCGTCAAATTTAGTCAATTTTGCTCTCATGGCCAATCTTCACAGCATTTCAGAGCCTCAAACTTACTCTGAGGCTCAAGGTGTCCCTGAGTGGGAACAGGGTATGGATGCTGAGCATCAAAGTCTTCTGAAGAACAATACTTGGGTTTTGTCTGATCTCCCTCCTGGGAAGAAACCTGTTGGCTGCAAATGGGTATACAAAGTCAAGTACAAGGCCGATGGGACTCTTGATAAATATAAGGCTAGGTTGGTCGCCAAAAGTTACTCTCAAAAAGAAGGTGTTGACTATGAGGAGACTTTTGCTCCTACAGCAAAAATGAGTACCATTCGGCTTGTCCTTGCTATGGCAGCTCAATTTGGCTAGAAAGTCCATCAAATGGATGTCAAGAGTGCCTTCCTCAATGGCGAGTTGCAGGAAGACATCTATATGATGCAACCTCCTGGCTTCAAGGTTGCTGGGAAAGAACATCAAGTATGCAAATTGGTGAAAGCTCTCTACGGCCTCAAACAGGCTCCACGTGCATGGTATCTCAAGATTGATCAGTATCTTGTTGATCGGGGTTTTCAGCGGAGTCCATCTAATCCCAATCTGTATGTCAATCAGTATGCTAATGATAGACTCCTTATTGTTGTATATGTTGATGATTTGATCATTACTGGCAGCTCAGAATTGTTGATTCATCAGATCAAGCATGATCTCAGCCACACTTTTGACATGACAGACTTGGGTCTCTTGCATTATTGCCTAGGTATTGAGGTATGGCAGCAATCTAACAGTATCTCTCTCTCAATCGAAGTATGCTCGGAGTCTGTTGGACAAATTCAGGATGACAGATTGCAAACTAGCTTCTACACCGATGGAGAAAGGCCTGAAACTCTCTGCTCATTCAGACTGTCCTGTAGAAGATGAATCATCATTTCAGCAATTAGTTGGCAGTCTCATCTATCTCACTGCCACTCGACCTAATCTTAGTTTTGCAGTCAGCTACATCTCTCGATTCATGACAGCTCCTAAAACTGAACATTGGGTTGTAGCCAAGCATGTGTTACAATATGTGCATGGCACTTCTGACTTTGACATTCTGTATGGCCAGTGCAAAGATCCTCAGCTGATTGGTTTTACAGATTCAGATTGGGCAGGTTCTGTAGATGATAGAAAATCTACCTTTGGTTGTGTTTTCAGTTTGGGCACAGGTGTAGTCACTTGGACCAGCAAGAAGTAGCAAGCAGTAGCTCTCTCCTCCACAGAAGCTGAATATAGGGGAGCGGTTAAAACTGCCTGTGAGGCAGTTTGGCTTCACAGGATGCTTTCCGACATCCACATGTCTCCAGCAGGCCCTTCACCTCTGTATTGTGACAATCAAGGGGTGCTGAAACTTGCCAAAAACCCTGTCTTTGATGAGCGGACAAAGCATGTTGATCTTCATTGTCACTTTATTCGCCAGCTTGTTGAAGATGGCTCTGTTGTGTTGCAGTATGTTCCTACGGAGGACCAAACTGCTGATATTCTCACAAAGTCTCTAAGCCCAGATAAGTTTATCAAATTTCGGGGGCATCTTGGTGTTGTTGACCGATTGACCATTATGGGAGGGTGTTAAACTAGTGTTAGTTAATTCCTAACGGTCAATCTTATCTCTTCTGCTTTTTTCCTTTTGTGGCTATTTTTAGCCTTTGTACATTCTATATATACAGCATTGCTGTTTCTTGTAACTATCTCTTTTTGAATAATATTATTCCTAATATTTCAGCAACATGTAACCTATCTATCTCCTCCTATTGTAGCAAGATATATTGAGTACAAAACTGCATTTAGGATGAAACCAACACTCTTCTATTCGATTAGCTTCTTTTGAGTTGTCAATTTTAATGTGTAAAAATAAAATGCCATCTTTATACAAAGTAGATTACATGGTGCGGGCTCAACCAATAATGCTCAAAAATCTAAATATATAGTTTGATAGATCTTAGCCTTAAACCACAAACAAACTAAAAAAAATAGGATTTACAAAATATACCATATTACTCCATTATACTCACACACAATTTTTTTTTTTTCAGTATTAATCTCCCCCCCTTTCACCATTTAAAAACTACTTACTCGTTTTTAATATATTTATTAAAATCCTTATGATCGATCTCGTGCACACAATAAATTTGATCTCAACTACTGTTCTGATTGTAAAAATTATAATTCTTGTTTGAGTGTTTTCCACTCCATAAACAAAAATTTTGCGTAAAGAGATTGTTCCCTGAACTTAAAGTAGTTTGTAACCAACTACAGCACATATGTTAGTATATTCAACGGTAGGGTGAGGCTCACTGAGAATGCTCTCCAAGCTTTTTATTCAATGAATCTACATATTACACTGCAAATAACGATTATATGGAACAATGTACATGCACTCCATTGTATCGTGTATGTTATTTGTCATTTGATTTGTGTATCCTCCTCTTGCAACCATGAATCAATGAAAAACTACTGGGTATTCGGCTTTCCTTTACCAAACTCCATAAAGTTTTAGCAATAAGGAAATAACAAGCAATTGTTGTATGGATGGCGTATATCTAGCTGTTTTTAAACATCATCCACTTCAACAGTCAAAAGTCAATTTTGGCCAATAAAAATAAGGTAAATATTTACCACTTTTTATTATGGATGAGGTGTAAAATTGCTATTGACTGTTTGAAGATTGAAGTAGATGATGTTTGTTAGGCACTAGAATGCACCCAAACTCTCGAAATAAATTTTACTTTACACTTTTTAAACTGCCTTAGAGAGGCTCAACATTCCTATCAAACATTTTGTATCGTATCGTGTAAATGCCCTTCAAGCTCTTGCGAATGAATCTACGCCATACATTGCTCTGTTATCGTCTGGCCATTGTACAACTGCCTCTTGTCAATGAATCTTCTGCAACTTACACAGCTTGCTAGAATGAATTTGCACCCTACAGGTCTGAAAAAAGAAAATTGAACTCTTTTAAAAAACAAACTTCATGCCAGGCTTTTGACCAAACTTCCACTCTGTTATTTCTTTGACATGTGTTTTATATGCAACATGCCAATCAACTGTCTAGTTTCTGTTTTTATGGATGTGACTTATCAACGGCCTCTACCACACCTGCAATTCCTCACTAGGTAACTTCTGCAACAAGTGTAGTATTCACTAGCCAAAAATTGTTTTTCTCTATGCCATCTTGTTAGCCAACAAATTTGTTGCTGCAGTGTTTCATTCAAATCAATATGACTTGTCGAATGGGTAGAGACAAGTGCTTGCAACAGTTTGGGAAATTGTCATTGAATGGACAATTCTCCTTTACGTTTGAGAGGGACATCTCCCTTGTATGATGGGATATTTTAAAGATTTTCATGTACTTCTAACTACAAAGTACAAAAAGACACAAAAACACAAAAATGGAAAAGATAAAAGAGGAGAAAAGAGAGACCCTAGGTGAAACATACAAGGAATATCATCTAGGATTCCTCAAAGACAAACCAGGAAACAAGGAAAAGAAGAAAAGAATGTGCAACAACAAATGAAAACACAAAGTTCCGTCAACTTGTTCATACAATATCAACAAAGAATGGATATCCGACAGTTCACATCCAGACTGTGTAAGGAAAATATGAATAACTGATTAAATTTATAACTGATTACACATTAAATGTAGGAATAACCTGCAATCAACAAAGAATAAAACCTTACACAGTTTAGAAATACCGGCGCAGTTGACTCCATGTTACAGCCATCTGCTCTTATAGCGAGTTCCTTCACTACTCCTTGTCATCACTAGCATCTGAATTAATCGTGACTTCTAACATTCATCTTAACATGACTGCCACAGAGATGAATTTTGGTCGAAAATCATGTTGATATACCGGCACATTTGCAAGAAAATCCTTCAGAGCTTCATCAATCTTTGATCATTCTGACTTTGCCCGAGATGGTCTCATTAATTTCATCTTTGTTCCGAGACATTACAACTTTGACATATGCTGGGAAATCACTGGTAAAGATTGTGGAATTCGGCTTTAATATTGCAAGTCAACCGCATTTGGCAAAATGCTTCCAATGTTTCCTCTGCTTACCCATTCTGGGTGAATCTTGCAACAATTGCATTCCATAAGTTCACATCTGAGTGACGCATTTTGTCAAACAGTTTTCGTGCTTCATCTATAGGGTACATTTCTTGAGATATTTTGTCAAACCTTTCGCATGATCTGTTCACGCTTCTATATTCTGCATATAAATCTACCATGGCTTTTGCAAACGCAAGATCTAATAAAAATCTGTTCTTAACATACTTTGATGGACGTCCAGGCGCTGTTCTAAAGCATCTAGTTTGACACAGGCAGGGAGGGTGCTCGCAACAGCTGTGAAATTTGGCTTTACTCGTGCCAATTACCTTTGCTTGATAGTTTCTAAACACTTCTAAACATCTCCGTTTTATGTATATACAGCAACCACGGCTTCTATGAGACCGCATTGCCTCTTGTTTAAAAGTTCACGAGCCGTCTCTATACTCCCACATTTTGCTCACATACCGACTGAGGTAGCTACAATTACATTTGAACAAAACCCCTCCCTTCTGAAAGCTTCAATGAACTATCATACTCTGTTTCACTGCGTGGGCAGGGTAAAAGTTCACAATGATGATGGAATTTGATCTTTCAGATGCCAAACATATTCGTTTGAGAGTCTATGTGGTCTTTTCAGCAAATTCATTTATCCATATCCCGCGATCATGGCGTCCCAGCAGAGGCAGGAAAGATCACTGACAAAGGTTGAAAACTGCAGTGAGAAGCAGAGTTTTTAGGGCAAAATGCAATAAAATTTCCGCTTCTCTGCCATACAAAGAGACTTATCTTCCCTTTATAACGGGCGGGCAGCGGAACTTCGCCTGCTTTTTTCAAGAAGAAAAAACCGCACGTATGTTGGCTTTTTTTTGTAGTCCTTTGCGGAAGTTCATGAGGTGCAGGGTAGTGAAGGTTTCGCAGCACTTTGGGAGTTTGGGCAATGAGTGTGTGGGGGGTTTTGCACCCTCACCACTTTTTTTTCTTTTGGTGGGGACCTTTGTGGAACTTCATGAGGTGTGGGGATCTAAACTAAAAACAGGCTTTAAGTCATGATTATATTGGATATTGTTAATGTGTTTGACTAGTATGATTGATTGATGATAGAAAACTCTTTAAGCCTTTAATAACTAGTTAGTAATCAATTGGACTAAAGATTGTATAATGCATCTTCAAGTACGCACTCATGTCATGATGCATATTGGATATTGTTAAAGTGTTTGACTAGTATGATTGATTGATGATAGAAAACTCTTTAAGCCTTTACTAACTAGCTAGTAATCAATTGGACTAAAGATTGTATAATGCATCTTCAAGTACGCACTCATGTCATGATGCATGGTTGAGTTTGTACTTTTCTTTGAGTTCATTTGGGTTTTGTTTTCTCCCACACTAGTCATTTGATTTCTTTTTTACACCTTTGAGTATATGCAAGATTTCGGAAAGCACCGTCACATTAGCACTTCAGAACTTTGCAAATGTGCATCGAGATTCCACTTTTTTGAATTCCACTTATAAATAAACATAATCTTTTCCTTTACCTTTGCAAAAATTTTGAAAGTGTTAAGGCAATTTGCCATATGTCGATGACTTTGCTTGAGAGCTTTAATTTTTTATTGTAGATTCAAAAAAACATTATAATTATGCATTTCGCTAACCAAGTAACTCAATTCGTTATGCAATTTAAAATTCTTGTTGATTTTAATGTAATTGAAACTTGCAAATTATGTGAAATTGTGATTTACATATGACAAACTATAAATTATGTTAAAATTTTGTAGCTCCACCGGCTTATTAGCCAATGTAGCTTCATATATGCATTGTTTGACTTTAAATCAGTGGGAATAAATTAAACTATTGCATTCAAACCCATCATAAAGATTTTTCAGGGAGAAAGTGCATTGTGCGGGAACTCACGACCACATGTCAAAACTTTAAATAACTATAATTTTGTAGTTGCAAATCAATTGTACCTGTATTCAGACTTGATATTATCCTGAAACTGACATGTTTGAACTTCAAAAGAGTCCCATAAAACTCATCAAACTTTTTGAGCCATTTTGTGACTTCATGAAACTACAAATTATGGGAGAATGTAAAGATGCATAAATATATCCTAAAACTATATACCTATCAAACTACATGGGAAGCCTTTGAATTTCTATCACTGAGGTTTGACCAAACATTTAATCACCTTCACAAATTAGGTTGATAGGGAAGTTGCGACTCAATTTAGACCATCTTGTGCCACTTTCAAGTGATCAAAATTGACTACAAATCATTTATGACTATGACCAACAGTTGACAATTTTGACTTGATAAGTAATTTGACACTTCAAAATGATTCAAAATATTCGCAACCAAGACTAATTGGCGTAGACATTATTTTTTTGACTTGACCAAGCCAAGGTGACAAAGAACCTTCACGTGTGACTTAGAAAACCAACATGACTTTCAGGATAATGACTCGATGATACATGTCAACTTAAGGAACACAAAAAGTTTAAAATTTTCCATGGTCAAAACTATGGATAACACATCTACAAATTAAAGTTAATTTTGGAACATAGAAAAATTGATTACAACTTTAAGAATATAATTCTTCGTACTTTGATCATCAATTGATAAAAGAATATTGTACCAATAGGGCTACACACATGCAATTTTCTTCCCCTTATGCAATAAGAAGAAATTGAACCAACCTCTTCAAAACTTCAACTGTGTTACTCCATTGTTATTGCCATCAAATGACTTAAACAATTGTAGACCAAGATAACATTTAGAAATTTGAAAAATACAAAGATAAAGAAGAATATCTCATACAATGCATACCCATATATGTTAGTAACTACATGTTATTTGTGATGGTGCTTGTGCTTAGTAATTGGTTGTACATAAAAATATGTCCAATAGATCTTATTCTTCAATCTTCTAAACTCTTCAAACAATTTGTATCTACCATGCTTCTTCTCACAATTATGTTTGCAACAACAAGGATCTAATACCATTGTCAAGCCAAGATTGAAGAGTAGGATAGAACGATGTGATATTATTGTATATTCAAAGGAAGATTTACATTCTTATTTATAGGTAGTGAAGAACATTTTAACATTCACATAAAATAAAACTACCTAAACTAAAAATTGAATGGCTTAACCTAATTAACCTATAAAGATTAACATTTACATCATGAACAAACCTCCTTATTTGATGTATAATTTTGACAATATAGATTTAGATTGTAAAATACATATAACCGATTTTAGTAAAAAGATCTAAAAGGTGGACTTGGACCTATACTTATTTTAAATGAAACTAACTACAAGTTTAATTAACCAACTATAAACAAAATTTCACTTTTTTTTAATAATAATTCTAACTACAAAAAGTCATCATTTGATTCCATAATACAACACTAATTTGAAATAGTAAGCAATTAAACTAACTTTGCTATTATCATGTTCCTTTCTCAAGATATCTATTACAAGGAATACATAAAGATTACACTACATCAATGCAAAGTACACTATCATAAAATTTTACATATAATTATACAAATTAGAAACTCAATGTCACAATATTCATAAATAGGTGTATCACTGAGTTCAAGCTTCATGGCATTTTATCATGTTGCGTGGAGGGAGAGTGTCATCCAGATGCTTTGCCTCCAACCATAGACTGGTGGTCCCCCGCACACCTTCCTACTGGAGGTGGCCCTACCCTTTACGAGGGTGGCAGATAAAGGGATCTGTAAAATATACCAAGCCATTCAAGAACCAAGTGTAAAGTACTAACTCTATTACATGTAATCTACCATACAACCCTAGATACCCTCTAGCTAAGTATCACGGCTGACTGACATGCAACCTGTATACACCTAAAAATGGTGCAACCCTGTCTAAATAAATATTCTTAATATTTATTTAAGTCTAATTCCTCTATCAATAAATAAACAAACAAATTTATTTATTTGATTCACATTCTTCCAACAATTAAATAAAATCATTTATTTAATTAAATCCTCCAAATCCTCCAACAAATTAAATAATACCAATTATTTAATTAGTTCTTCCAAAATCATTCTAAATTAAATAATACCAATTATTTAATTGTTTCTTCCAATAATATCTTCTCTAAATTTAAATAAATCAAATATTTGTTTAAGTTGTCCATTTCTTCTAAGTTGAGTTATCTCTAAATATAATTCAATCCTTGTGCACATGCAATTGAATATTCTAAATATTCAATTGAGCTAAAATATCTTCTCATCCTCATGCAATTTCTATCCTCTAGTTCTATTCAGTTAACTATTTCTATCTATTTTGTTAATTGATTAATCTCTTTAGTTAACTCATTCTTCTATTTTATTAATTCCTCTCATGCAAAATAGAGCAACACACATGTCTTCTTCCTATTCACGCGCATTCCTCAACCATTCTCTACCATTGATCTTCTCATTCTTTCTATACTCTTGATCTTCTCTCTCACAAGCCTATAAGTACAACCCTATTCCTCCATTTCAATCATCCAAGCTTTTAGTAAACTTACTCTACAGGAATTACAGCGCGCCTTTGGCAACAAACCATTCCATAGCTTGCGATCACCCTTTTATCATTGCGATTGTGTTGAAGAATCTCTTCATTACAAACCTATCACAACCATTCCCACTTGACATCTTGGAAAATAGCAAGGAAGTGCACCTTCTGAGGGCCATATTCATACACAAGCTCATTTGAGATAGGTGACCAATGGAAGCCACGAAGTAAAGAGGTTTGCAAGGTTTTGTTCTTTATTTGTTTGATCTTCTTTGTTTCTTATTTCATTGAGTTATTGGGTATTATTGATATCATTGATATTATTGCACAATTTTTTCTTAACATTTTTGGTGCCCACCGTGGGGCCTTGCCCCAATTTAACCCAAAAACTAAGTTTTTGTGAGTTAGGAAACTATACATAGGAGGATTATGCGCATCTGATCAATTCTAACACGCATTTGCTATCTGTTTTGGCGCATTTGATCTTTCAGCGCATACAGGCTCTATTTCAGTGCATCTGACCTCTGATGTGGTGCATCTACTGATTCTATGCATATATTCTATCTTCCTACGCTTTTGACCTCTGTCTTAGCACATATGTTGTCCTGCGCATATGTTGTCTATTTCTGCGCATATGATCTCTGAACCTACGCATATGTCTCTGACAGTGACTTTTTAAGTTTTCTTGTGGTTTTGCTAACGCTAACACTTTTTCGCAGGAATATTCTTTGATCTACTTGCAGGTTAGGGAGTGGTTTAGTCATATAGCTGCATTTGTTAACTCATCTCTTGA
The DNA here is from genome assembly GCA_027924645.1 of Cunninghamia lanceolata. NCBI lineage: Eukaryota > Viridiplantae > Streptophyta > Pinopsida > Cupressales > Cupressaceae > Cunninghamia > Cunninghamia lanceolata. Next base: position 8,120,850 of record BSBN01000634.1, read on the forward strand.
TTCTAAAGGAAAGTAAATGGATGCTCATGCAAATCTCATTTAACTCTAACTAGGAAGGATTGTAATTTGATCTTGTTGCATCAACAAATTGAATATAGTCCCAATGCTAGGAGGATAAAATTGAACCATTGCTATCTTGCTCTCAAAGTTAACAAATTACGTGTGTGCCCAAGTAGATAGCTCATTTAGTCTTTTTCATTTTAACTAGGGGAAAAGAACCACTGTCTTTCGTGTTTTTGGAATGATACCAGGTCTATGCTCTCCCCTATCTTGGGTGACCAAAATGCCAGACATATCATTTCACATGTGTTAATCCTTTAGAGAGGCCTGCCCTTGGATATCCTTCCATCCTTGTGGGAATGACCTTAAGTGGTAACAAGCTAAAGCCAAGATCTGCCAAGCCACTCTAAATAAATTGTGTTTGGAGCAAAAGCTTCAAACAACGAGTGAAGTTGTGTTATACCAACAGCCAACCTCCCCCAAAACCCTCCAAGGCGCAACCCTTGTAGGCTGGGAGACTCCATAACGGAGAGTAGTACTGCTGCATGTATAATTACTCTAACGGTTGCACTTATTAATCACCCTTTGTTTTTAGTAGCCAAAAAACCCTATAAGCCGGTGCAGGGAAGGGTGATTATTACCTCCCAAAGATGCCTCAACTAGAAATAGTGAGAATTCGATTTATATTGTCCCAGCCAACCTAGGATTTGTACTTGCTTTCTAATAAAAAGAGTCAAAAAAATTACAAAAAAAAAATCTAAAAAACCATGAAATCATTCTTTGTGTTTGTTGTGTCTTCTTGCCATAATTGACAAAATCATATCAAAAGGACCAAATTGCAACCAAGAAACCAAAAAACACCAAAAAATGTGTCAAAAATTACAAAAAGAGTCAAGAAAACTAGAGCTACGCATTTACCCTCTGAAGCTGCACATACATTTTGACTTGCTGCGCATTTGCTGCGACTTCCTGCGCATATATCACCTGTTACTACGTATTTGTCTTTTGCCAAAATTGCACGTTTATATCGACTTACTGCGCTTTTATCCTCTGTTTCTGTGCATCCGTGACAGTGAGCATCTCCACATCTTTTGAGAGAAAATTTTCACCATTTCTGGGTACCCATTTTAGCCTTGTTCCAGTTTTTGAGATCAAAGTTTACCGTGTGGTCACTTTTCCCATCCGTTTCCATAACGTACCCTCTCTTTTGCCAGTCGTCTCATCCACCTTCTACCAGGTCTTCCCAAAACAAGTCAAAGTATCCTATATCATATTAGTGCAAGACCTTTTTCAGATCATTTCAGATTCAAGTAACCCTAGTAAGTCACAGAACTTCGCTAGTGGTCTTGGTGCACGACTAGTCTCTACACAGTAAACTGGGTATTGACTACCCTTACTTGTGGCTATCGTCTTGTATCGACCATCTTACTTGGAATCATTGATCAAAAGAGTCCCTTGTTTGAATCTCGTCAACACAAGTATCCTCTTCTTACCAACCTACACAAGCACCTTACCAAAGTCTCCAGTTTCACCCCACTTCTTACCACATCGCCTTACATGGTCTTAACTAGATCCCAATACCAAAAATAACTCAAAATGGCTAGAACATCTAACAGAATGATATCCCCTCACAATAGTGATGAGGAAATCTCTCATGAAGAATTCCAAGGAACCCTCCAAGATCAGAAATTTCAATGTATGCTAGACAAAGTGCTCAACGAAGACCCTCAAAAGTACTTTCTTCACCTTGCAAACTTAGGACTCAAACTCCCCGCCGACTTTGACATCAATGCATTAAAAGAATCAGGAGAGGAAAGAATTCCCAAAAAGAGTACAAATGAGGAAAGCTCCCTTGACAAAGGCAAAAGTAAGAAAACAACAGACCCCAACATACCTATAGACACGCTGACAAAACAAATTCAAGATTTACAACAATAATATGCAGAACTCAAAACAGGGCCACCCACTAAGACTTATTCCTTGGGAGACATTACACCGTACCCCTTTGACAAAAGCTTGAACATGGTACCCTTCCCCTTTTGATTCGAAGTTCCTAAGTTTGACAAATACAAAGGAAAAGGAGATCTAAGAGATCACATTAGGGAATTTAGCACCGCATGCCTAGAGGTAGCTCACAACGAAACTTTCCTAATGAGGCTATTCCCTAGATCTCTAGGTGGTCAAGCCATGGAATGGTTCTCATGACTTCCCCTAGGTATCAAAACTTTTGATGAGTTAGTGAACTTGTTCGTCACACACTCCTCATATAACATTGAGCACGAAGTTTCCATGCTAGACCTATGCAATACCAAGCAAAAGAGTGGTGAATCCTTCGCCGCCTTCTTACAAAGGTGGAGACACTTGTGAGCAAATGCTCATATCATGTGCCTGAGAAGCAAATGACTGAGATGTTCATCCACAACCTTAACCCCGATCTAAGTTACCAAATTCAAATTCAATGCCCTACCTCATTCAGGAAAGTCATTGAGATGGGATTATTTATCGAGAAAGCTATGATTGCCAAGGGGTAAATAAAGTTGTACAAGGACACCCCTAACTCTAACTACACCACGGACAAGTCGAAGTTTTGGACAAAGAACAAAAACATCGTCAATGATGGAGTAGTTGATGCCAAAGTAGTGGCTCCCAAACAACAACCAATCTTCACTTTCAAAGGAGAGGCAAGCAATGCTACGCCAAACAAAACCTTCTCTTGCAAGCTAAAACAATGGTTCACCTCCAATCCTAGACGAAAATTCACACCACTAGGGGAGTCCCAAGAGTCTGCGTTAAGAAAGCTATTAGCCAACAATGAGATCACTCTTCATCCTACTAGTGACTATGAACCTCAAGTAAAACCTCACTATTGGAAAGACACCAATTTCTGTGAGTATCATAGAGGAAGAGGCCACATGACCAACAATTGTATCCGTCTGAAACATGTCATTCAAGACATACTTGACCAAAATCAAGTAGGCACTAAACAACATACCTCTAACGAGACGCATGTGGCATACAAGGATCTGCTCCTCAACCACGACAAGCCATACAAGAACAACAACAACAATAGTAATAACAACCACAACAAGCAGAATTAGAATAACGGACACAACAATGCTAACTATGCAAACGTGCCATTCGATTATACCGTCAACTGCATATCGGAGCACATCCCACAAATCGACGTGATCACGTCCAACCAACAGTCATGACCCAACAAAACTGATTGCAACATCATCACCCATAGTAGTAAGGTCACATTGAACATGTTTACTCCAAGGTTGTTACCTTCTCCATCTAACTCCCATACATACAGTGTTATAAACCAACTTCGAAAAACTCCTGCCCACATATCTATCTTAGAGTTGTTGCGTCTATCTCCCTCACACAAGGAAATTCTTGATAAAGCCCTAGTGGAAACAACTGTGCCCATGAACCTGCCCTAAGAGAAGTTTCAAGCCATGGTAGGAAATCTAACCTCCTCTAGCACCTTGTTGTTTACCAAACAGGATGACCTATCAATATCTCAGCCTCATAACACACCCTTGCACATCGCTGCCTTCATTCATAAACACTGTATCAAGAGAGTTCTCATTGATGGAGGAGCAGGTTTAAATATTTGCACACTCAAGCTAGTCCTTACATTGGGGTTCTCGGAAGCTATAGTGGATCCTAGGAACTATTAAGGCCTATGATGAAGAAGAAAGAACTACAAAAGGAACAGTGGTGTTACCAATATAGATTGGACCAGTAATAAAGGATGTTGTTTGCCAAGTCCTAGACAAGGAGCTAGCCTATAACATCCTTCTAAGTAGACCTTGGATTCATGCCATGAAAGCTGTGCCTTCTACCTACCACCAATGCATCAAATTTCCTCATAACGGCAAACAGATCACCATCCAAGGTGACCCTGAACCTTTTCAGCACTACAACTCTATCCACTCAAAGCCTGATTGCATCATTCCCAACAATGGAGCTTCTACATCCCCCATCTCACAGCATGATTCTACCTCTGAAGCTCCCTCATCCAAGCCCAAAGAGCAGAAAATCATAATCAAAGAAACAGGGGTAGGGGAATACTCCATCGAGCACAGCCTCAACTTAGCCAAAATGCCTCTATCTCCAAGATCCTTTGGGCGACCTAAACCTTTTCCAAAGCCATTTACTCCTCCCGAACCTCCCACAGCTCCCTTTGTAAAATGGGGAACCCTATTAGATGAAACTGAGGAGAGAGATGTCTTACAATGGCTCTACACAGAAGAAGATGACACACCACAAGAACCTCCTAAGATCCCAACAGAAATCTATGGGTGTGGTGAGTCTATCTTGCACAGAATGGGTTACAAAGGACAAGGGCCCATTGGCCTAAGAAAAGAAGGAATAATAGAACCCATCCAACCCTCCTTGTCCTCATCAGCAAGAAATACAAGAGGGCTAGGATATAAGGACAAAGGCAAAGCTAAAGCCAATGCTTGTTTTGTGGAGCAGATTCATGCCCTATAAGAAGATAGTGACACAGACTCCAACGAATATGAGAGGGAGGAACTCATAGAGCACTCCTATGAGGACAAAGGAGTTGACACCATTCAAACCTATAGCCCCTACCATGAGGGACAAACGCTAACGCATAGACCATTAGAGTGTGATTCACCAATTCCTAAGAGTACAAATTTTGAGGAAGGTTGGAGTTCCATCGCAATAAACAATTTGGAGGAAAGTACCATCCCAGATCATATCCCTACCAATCTGAATATTCCTCACATATCCATTCAAACTATAGCACCCAACGAATCAGATCTATCTTTCAATTCCCTCCTCCTTGTACATCCTGAACTTATCAACTGGGATTTATGAGGAACCCCACAAATAGACATGTTCCAAAATGATGATGCCTATATTGACTTCATGGAACTTAGGGACCACCTACCTATAGGAGATCATAAAGCTTGCTTCACCATTGAACTCAACATTGTGGCTTATTTTGGAGAGAGTGCCAAGCCTTCCAGTCGCAAAAACATAAAAATAAAAACTAGATCTAATGGTGAAAACCGCTCTGCAACAGTATCAGATCCCAAAATAGTAAAAAGAAAGGACGCATCGGATGGTGAAAACCTCTCTGAGGTGCCAAATGATGGAAGGCTTGACACTCTCCCCAATGACATGCACCAGGAGAAGTCTCAGATTTTTGTGGAACTTACAAAACCTGTCAACATCAGAACAGCCTAAGATCATTCACTTTGCAAAGCCTCTAACTCCACCAGAAAAGACCAAGTTTGTACCATTCTTCAAGAAAAAGCAAGTCAACTTTGCTTGATCATATGCAGATATGCCCGGTTTAGATCTAGTTTTGATCCTACATCATCTTCCACTAGATCTAGGAGTCAAACCAATCAAGCAGAAGCTCAGGAAGATGCATCCACACATTGCATTACTAGTAAAAGAGGAACTCAAGAAACTGTTGGAGGTAGGGTTCATCAGAGCAATAGACTATCCAGAGTGGATATCCAACATAGTGCCAATATCCAAACCTGATGGCAGAGTCAGATTGTGCAATGATTTCTGAGATCTAAACAAGTCTTGCCACAAGGATGACTTTCTGTTACCTAATATTGATATCATAGTCGACTTGACAACAGGACATACCATGTTAAATCTCATGGATGGCTTCTCAGGGTATAATCAAATCAAGATAGCACCAGAAGACCAACATAAAATGGCTTTCACTTGTCCTTGGAGTACTTTCTACTGGAATGTCATGCCATTTGGGTCAAAGAACGCATGGCCAACATATCAACGTGTTATGACCACTATCTTCCATGATATGATGCACGTCACAATGGAGGACTATGTAGATGACATCCTTGCAAAGTCACTCACAAGAGAATCCCACCTAGATGTACTAGAGAAGGTCTTTTAGAGACTGGAACACTTCAAAGTTAGGTTGAATCTAAAGAAATGTGTGTTTGGAGTCACCTCCGGCAAGCTCTTAGGCTTTATTGTGTCAGCAAATGGGATCGAAGTGGATCCTACCAAGGTCAAGGCTATTATGGAAATGCCACCGCCAAAGAACATCACTCAATTGCGGTCCCTACAAGGCAAGTTATAGTCTATTAGGCGATTCATCTTGCAACTGATAGACAAGTGCCAACCTTTCAGTCATCTCTTACATAAAAACATTCCATTTAGATGGGATGAGAAGTGCAAAGAAGCATTTGGCAAACTGAAGGAGTATCTTATAAATCCACCTATCTTGATGCCTCCTATACAAGGCAAGCCACTATTACTTTATATATCTGCTACGCCAACAACTCTCAGAGCCCTATTAGCACAATAGGATTATGAAGGCAAAGAAAGAGCTATCTACTAAATCAGTCGCACATTGGTGGGCTATGAACTGCAATATTCCCAAATAGAAAGATCATGTCTTGCTGTGGTTTTTTCTTCCCAAAAACTAAGACATTACATGCTCGCACATTCAGTCAAGCTTATTGCAAAGATAGATCCACTAAAGTACCTATTAAGCAAAGTAGCTCTAACAGGTCGCCTAGCCAAGTGGGTAATGTTGTTAAGTGAATATGACATCGAGTACGTAGAAAGAAAGGCTATCAAAGGTCAAATCATTGCCGATCAGTTAGTAGAAGTACCATTGCAGGATACCACACCAATGAAATTCGAGTTCCCAGATGAATCCATATTCAGTATCACAACACACTCATGGAAATTCTACTTTGATGGATCCTATACAAAACATGGATCGGGGGCAAGAATCTTGTTGGTCACCCCTCATGGTGACACCATACGTAAGTCTTATTGTCTGCTATTCCCATGCACAAACAATATAGCAAAGTATGAAGCATTGGTCATTGGTCTCAAAATGGCAGCAGAATGGAAAATAAAAGAGCTACATGTCTATGGCAACTCCCAACTGGTGATCAATCAAGTCAATAATGACTATCAGACCAAAGATGACAAGTTAATCCCATACAAGCGTATGGTAAATGACTTTAAAGAGTACTTTGTGATCATCTCCTTTGAGCAGATACCTCACATTGAAAACAAAGCAGCAGATGCCATGGCAACCATTGCCTCGCTCCTCAAGATCCCAAAGAATGAGTCACGGTATGAGTTCTTGGTGGAGTCAGTTATGCAACCAACTTATGATCTTCCTGAAACACACTCCATATGCCTATTAGTCAGATCTAATTCACCCTTGTATGGTAAGATTTACACTTACCTCAAGGATAACACCCTACCACCTGACTTGTCTTCTAACCAACGCCGAACCTTCATTCGCCAAACCTCTCGTTACACCATTATCGCTGACACCATATACCGTTGAGGTCTAGATGGTACTTTACTCTGATGTTTAGAATGTGAAGAATCTCAAACCTCCTTATGAGACGTACACGAAGGAATTTGCGGAACACACTCTAGTGGTCCTTCTTTAGCTAGGAAACTCATGCATTTGGGCTACTATTGTCCGAACATGGAAACTGATTCATATCAGTTTGTGAAGAAATGCAAGCAGTGCCAAATACATGGTAACCTCATCCATGCACCAGCTCAAGAGCTACGACCTTTAACAACACCTTGGCCCTTTTGTCAATGGGGACTCGACCTTGTGGGCAAAATACACCCTCCATCATCCAACGGCCACAAGTTCATAATAACCACCACTGAATATTTTACCAAGTGGATTGAAGTCGTTCCACTCACCACTGTCATAGGTAAACAGATCTCCTCATTCATCCTCAATTACCTCATCTGCAGATATGGAATTCCCTCATCCATTATCACAGATAACGGAAGACCTTTCAAGAACCAGAATGTCCAAGAGCTTTGTGACAAATTTAAAATCCAACACCGTTTCTCCACCCCCTACTATCCACAAGGCAATGGCCAAGCAGAAGCATCCAACAAAACAATCTTGAAGATCCTCAAGAAAATAGTCAACAATGCGGGTCGTGATTGGCACATACAACTGAATCTCACTCTATGGGCCTATCGAACCAGTATACGCACTCCCATAGGTGCTACCCCTTACGCCCTTGTCTATGGATCAAAAGCCATTTTTCCCATCAAGGTCGAGTTACCATCTTTAAGGGTGTCGTTAAAGGGTCTTATCACTGATGAAGACTACAGAGTTTCCAGACTGCAAGAGTTAGAACTACTGGAAGAGAGAAGGCAACAGGCCTTTAATCATCTCAAAGCCTATCAATAGAGAATGTTACAAAGCTACAATCACAGGGTCTATCTAAGGGTTTTCAATGTTGGTGATCTAGTACTCAAGGAAAACCCCCACAATCAACAGGATCGGGAAAAGAAAGGTAAGTTTAAACCCAACTGGCTTGGTCCTTATGTCATCATTGCCGCCTATGGGTCAGGAGCATATCAGTTAGCAAGATCAAAGGGTGAACTGTTTGATGACCCAATCAACAGTATTCATCTTCTCCGGTTCTATACCTAAGAGAACCCCAATGTAATGGGGGCAAAAAATAAAAAAAAAGCAAAAAAATGAAAAAATCAGAAAAAAAGCAAAAAAATAAAAAAATGGAAAAAACAACAAAAAAATTGTCCTTTGGTGAAAACCTGGCAAATAGGTGCCTTGGATAGGTACCATGATGAAAACCTGGCACACATGCATCATGTGTACTTTCTAGCTTTGTGCAATAAAAGCAAGTAGTGAAAACCTGGTAAACAGGCGCTACTTGTGATAAACCGCTTTCTCCATCTTTGGGAAACCAATCACCTTGTGTCCTTTCCTCCTACCATCTTGTCTCATCCGATCCATATTTAGTTCCACAATAAAAACCTAACAATAACCTATTATGGCTTGATACTCTATCTCTTTTGTCGCCTTATCAACTAAGGCCTTATCCAATATCCTATCCATAGTGTCAGCCTAGCATAGCGTATGTCGTCAGTATCATAGGGTTAACCCTGAACTACGTTGCCTCTGCGTCGTCATGTAGGCAAGGTCATCATCAATGCACCCTCGAGGCTTCCCGTCCATCCCATATCTTGTCGTCTATCCTCTAGTCCATCAACATCCATGGTCCAAGTCCTAAACTACGTTGCCTCTGCGTCATCATGTAGGCAAGGCCATTATCCAATGTGCTGCCGAGGCACTAGGTCAGTCCCTTAGGGTCCATTTCCCCAATAAGGATTGTGGTACCTTTCACCAGATGCAAGCGCACGCAAACAGAGCCCATTTTCAAGTAGAAGTTTTGATGCAAGACATCAACCTATCCAAAGCAAAGCAAAAACAAGAGCAAAACGATCCAAATGATTCTATCTAAATTATGGCAAGAAAGATACATCTAATACAAGACTGTTTTGTTTCAAATAGTTGCTTCTTAAAAGTCTTCACTTTTTGCTATCATGTCTCCTATGCTACTCAAGGATGCCAAAAGCTAGAGATGCTATGATGGGGGCACGATTCTTTTCTTTGTTTGCTGCTTGTGGGTTTATCTTTAGTAATGTGAAGCCTTGTCTAAAGACATGATCAACTCAATGATCATTGAGGACATCAGAGGACTAACATGAAATAGGTATAATCCTTGTTTGTTGATACGCAAGAAATACTCAGGTCATCTCAGTTTAATTATACCTAGACTATTGCTAAATCAAAATCCATGTAAGTGATGCTCAGGTCATCTTGGTTCAATTATACCTAGATGCTTGTATTTCCTTACAACATTTCAAAAACACAAAAAAACAAAAAAGCCCAATGATGAAATAAGCACTTCAAAATACTTGCAATATCAAGATGGCAAAACCATTCGCATCCAAAAAGCATCCACAAAGCATCCATACCATTTGTTGGGTCTTTCTCTCCGAATCAGCAAAGGGTTTGCCAGTTCCAATGCGCAAGCAGATTCGGCCAACAAATACAGGAGGTTGCGTGAGTTGCCTCCCCTTCACTTATGGTTCTGCCACACCAAGGGGGGTATCCCTATAGCTAAATATTTAACCTTGACTCGCCCAATGACAAAAAGATTTAGCTTTACACAACAGGCCGAATACTCTCATGTTTGGACCAAGATTTTCATGATAGATCACAAGTTTGGCAATGCTCTTGGACATATCTAACTAGTTAGGAATGAGAGTATGCAGGGTTCCTATTTCTACTCCTACAACTAATAGGTTGGAATTATGAAATGGTTTGAATTTATGTTTTAGATGCAAGACAGGGGGTTTTGGTTCATAACTACTACACAAGGGTAGACCAGTGCCTATCTCAGGTCAAGAAGTCAACTAGACGTATACAAGAGAATGATTTGCACTGGCATTCAAGTTTCAAGGGGTTAGGACTGGTATTTGCCTTACAAACACCACTCAAGACTGAGTATTTAGCTGCCTCTACTTACACATATCCAAGCTGCCATACATTCTTCTTCATACTTAACCTAAAACAGTTTAATCCACTCCTTGAATGGAAGTTAGAGATCAAGCATGCAATACAGAAAGTCTATATTCTAGAATCTGAGGAACCCTTAGCAACCAGATTCAAAAGAAGCGATGCATACAGTAAATGGAGACAAACAACTAAACACATGCAACAATGCATTTTTCATATAAACACAACATGAAACTGAACATATGTGCAAGGTGCACTCAAATGCAACTCATAAACTTCAAAATGAGACAGAACAGCCAAGAAATGCTCTATTTTTCGTTATTCCCTCCAAAAAATTGCCCAAGTCTTCAACAACCAGAAAAATGAGTAACACAGTTATGATATAAACCAAGAATGTGTACCCAACAATCAAGTACAATGGTCAACTCAAAATGCTACCACATACAATGCACCATGAGAATGGCGCCCAAAACATTCAATGCAACCAAAAGAAATAGAGGAAAGAGCAAGTGAGATTGGGGAAAGTGCTGTCGTCTGAAGATTTTCCTCATGAAGAAAGTAGCTAGCCTATCAATCAAGACCCATACCCCTACAAATTCGCCATTAATGGCCAACCTACCGATTTTGGGATGCAGCAATAGTTCGCATATTTTTGAAGTTTCTTCCCACTTGAAAAGTAGCCGCGAACACACAGAAATTCCTCCTTTCATGAAAATTTGAAGTAGGCCATCGATTCCCTCCTCATCACCAAGATCTGCGGCTTCAACTAGATTAGACAATCCCAGTCACCCGCTTTGAAAAGTCTCCCACCAGTGAGATCGCGCCACGTAGGTGCCCTTTTTCCATCGCTGACTTTTCCCTTTTCCATTTTACCTTTTTCGCCCGTTGCATATTCAAATCTTTGTATATGCAAAAGCATATACATACAATCCACCTTGGACATGTGTCACAACCTCATTGGATCACCATCACTGGACGTTGGCATCTTCATCAGTGATCCATTGTATCTCCTTTTGCATCTGTGGTTGTATATGTAATTGTATATACATACAATCGCCACATACAAGGGCGGACCCCAAATCCTTATGAAGCAATTGAGATTAACTCCTCGGCTACGTCCACCTTTTGCACCTGCCTGCTTGTATATTTCCTTTGTATCTTTTCTTCATTGCACATTGCCTTGTATGTGCGCTTTGTATATCTGATATACATTCACCTTTGCGTCTGCATCAGCTGTCAGGGAGACCTCAAACTGAGCCACCGATGGATGTTGTCACGCCGAAAAAACCTTTGTATGTCCCCCTTGTATGTCAGCCTTGTATGTTACTTTGTACATGCATCGAGCCTTTATATCTTTCGCCTTGTATGCACCCGCCAGGCCTGAATTGATAAACTTTTGGAATCTGCGATTGTATGTTTTGCATTGTATATCAACCCGTTGTATGTCGAACATACATACAATCCCCTTTGTACCTCTGTGGGCTCGGCAACTATTCAACCTGATTTGAAACTTCTTTGAAATCCGCGTTGTATCTACCCATTGTATACCAAATATACAACAACATATACATACAATACTTTTCGATACAACCGCAGAATCTTCCAAGAATATGCGATATACAACCATAGAATATTCTAGGAATGCATCCGAATGCCAAATACAAACCCGACATGCATACAAAGATGCATACAACTATTTTTCTCCATTCTGAAGCTGATTGAACTCTTTTTTCGGGTCCGCCAATGTACAATTGCACTTGTACATACAAAGACACATACCAGCAGCCATATACAAAGATTCATGCATAAAAATGCGAAGGCCGATAGACATAGAATTTTTTTGATTTTTTATGAAAGGGCCTGCGGATGAAAACTTGAAACCCAAATCTAGGTGGGCACCACCACCATTCACATCCAAAAAGCATCCACAAAGCATCCATATCCCATGTAATAAAAAATTATGTGCAGAGTATCAATGTTTACACATAAAAGCTTGTGATTCCTTTAATCGAGTCATTCTTCTATCAGTCAACTTTCTATCTATCGTTGTCTCTCTCGTCAAACAGTTCTAGATGTCAATCCAAGTAGTGATCCAAATGCAAGTCCATCCTTAATCCATATCAAATCAAGTCAAGTCAATCTTGTCGAATGATCCAATCACAATTAGTGGTCTTGATCCTTGTCTGGTCATAAACCAACTCAATCAATTATAACCAATCAATTGTCTTATACAGGATGTGGCATTGTCGAAATTAGACCAACACACATGTCTTACACGACACGTTTTATTTCCTGAAACCAGACACTATCCTTTGTGTTGCTCTAGGGATCTATTGTTCCCCGCCATGACAACACCGTCGTATATCATATCGGTCAATCATTGGTTTACCGCTTGATAGGGGAAATACCTTGTTTGTTCTTGTATCATTTGTGCATACTTGCTTCCTTGCTTGTGTGTGTTATCATTTTATCTTGCATCGCGTATCATTCAGCTCTTTCTTCAACCCATTTTTCTTCAAACCTAACCTGTTTTTCACCTTCTTCATCGTGAGATTGTCTCTCTCCCGCCTTCTGCCTTTTTCCCATCCAATCTCCTGAGGGGGCATCCTATCGTCGTTAAACTTGTACTAGGGGCAAACTAAGACATGTATCGTTATCAGAAATCTATTCTTTGAAACAACGTGATAAAACACATTGCTTCAAAGAGGGACAAAATGTATACACCTAAAAATGACACAACCCTGTCTAAATAAATATTCTTAATATTTATTTAAGTCTAATTCCTCTATCAATAAATAAACAAACAAATTTATTTATTTGATTCACATTCTTTCAACAATTAAATAAAATCATTTATTTAATTAAATCCTCCAAATCCTCCAACAAATTAAATAATACCAATTATTTAATTAGTTCTTCCAAAATCATTCTAAATTAAATAATACCAATTATTTATTTTTTTCTTCCAATAATATCTTCTCTAAATTTAAATAAATCAAATATTTATTTAAGTTGTCCATTTCTTCCAAATTGAGTTATCTCTAAATATAATTCAATCCTTATGCACATGCAATTGAATATTCCAAATATTTAATTGAGCTAAAATATCTTCTCATCCTCATGCAATTTCCATCCTCTAGTTCTATTCAATTAACTCTTCTATCTATTTTGTTAATTGATTAATCTCTTCAGTTAACTCATTTTTCTATTTTATTAATTCCTCTCATGCAAAATAGAGCAACACACATGTCTTCTTCCTATTCGCGCGCATTTCTCAACCGTTCTCTACCATTGATCTTCTCATTCTTTCTATACCATTGATCTTCTCTCTCACAAGCCTATATGTACAACCCAATTCCTTCATTTCAATCATCCTAGCTTTTAGTAAACTTACTCTATAGGAATTACAACGTGCCTTTGGCACCAAACCATTCCATAGCTTGCGATCACCCTTTTATCATTGCAATTGTGTTGAAGAATCTCTTCATTGCAATCCTATCACAACCATTCCCACTTGACATCTTGGAAAATAGCAAGGAAGTGCACCTTCTAAGGGCCATATTCATACATAAGATCATTTGAGATAGGCGACCAATGGAAGCCATGAATTAAAGAGGTTTACAAGGTTTTGTTCTTTGTTTGTTTGATCTTCTTTGTTTCTTATTTCATTGAGTTATTGGGTATTATTGATATCATTGATATTATTGCATAATTTTCCCTTAACACAACCTTATTGGATATTATGACCGATAATGCAAGCAACAATTGTATTACTTTTGCCAAAGCATTCAAAAATAATTTCATATTCCAATGTGAATATGTGGGCCGTATGTTCACACTACTATCTTAGCTTGACTCAAGAGAACAACCAGTTTACTAAATACATGATAAAATCACAACACTTCAAGAAATTATGTAAATAAATTATTCACGTGATTTTCTTATCCTGTCATCGACTTGACTAAACATCTAGTTTCATTTGATTTAACTTGTAATCAATCAAGTAGGTGGTAGTGTGATTAAATCACCAAACTATGTCAATTTACTCAACAAATTAGCAATAAATTATCAGAGCCTCCACACAACAACAATGAAGCATACTCTATCTTAGCTATTTATATCACTATTTTCTGTGAGACATATGCAACTACAAAATTCATACAATCATAAAATCACTGACAACAATGCAGTCATGTTTCCTTATTGTACAATAAATTACATAATCAACTTTATGATTAAGTCATATCCTTTGATGGAAGATCTTCATGTTCACAATAAACAATGTAAATATCTAACTCCATAGAGGTATGCTCTATTATTTTAAAACATGAGTATATTTTAGACTAAGTGCAGTTATGCTGCTCTCAAGGACAAGATCATACATGTTTGCCAGTACTAAATAATGAACCCAAACGTTCAAATAGAAGCCGTACAAAGAGAATGCTACAAATATGAAATCATAAAAGATTTAGGAGTTTCACATAGATAGCTTGAATACTAGGGTAAAAGTTCAAAACTATGTCACACTTTTATAAAGGAAATGGCCAACACAACTACAATTTTGCAATTTGGAGTGCCTAAAAGTGATGTTTATGTTTTGAATTTTAAAATGATATAAATGAAATGTAGAACTCTTTTTTTTGCTCGGTAAATTGTAGGCTTGGGACCTGCTCCCATTTTATAAATATTTAACAAAAGTTTAACAAAGTTTTTTGAACAAAAAATATGAACCCCATACTGCAAAAATGCAAGGGATAAACAAAATCCCTACTCACTACCACCACCCTACCAGCTAGCAATGCTAGAAACTGAAAAACATAACTATTCAAACTAATAACCTACTGCAAAAAAACAAAAACTACAAGTTAACAAACTAGGCTAAGCGTTTTCATCAACATCATAGTATGATTTGAGCACCTCCAACATCCAGTCATCTTCTGCCACAAGCCCAACAAGCTTCTTCAGGAAGGAGATCCCTCTTGCAACATGTTTCCTTCTTCTAGCAATCTTCTCAACCCCAACCTCCTCCGCAAACAACAACTAGGAAATAGTATCTCCCGCCTCTTTAATTTTATGAAAATCATCCACCTGTGGTATACCCACACCAGACCTCACCAAACTCACCACTTCCTTCCAACCACCATAAAAGTCCTTCTCAACAAAGGCTTCCATAAGCATTTGAATGGCCACCTTTTCTTCATTTGCATCCAAGAGAACAACAAGAAATATATAGGTCTTGAGGTTAGAATTGACCCGATACCTATGCTCTGTTGCCATGAATCTCTCACCCAACACCCACTCAATTGAAAAAAGAACAATACCACTATTGGGTTTAAAAACTTGCATCATCTTCTTTTCTGTTATACAACCCAAGAAAGCCATCTGTCTTTTCTTACATGTGAGTCGAATTGGGGTGTCCATCCTGAGCATTAAATAACTATCAATCTCCACACCATCCAAAAAAGAAATTGACCAGCGCTAAAGCCCAACAAACCTCCATAAAACCAACTTTGCACACTTCGCTTCCATCATCTCTTCACTAGGAAAAGACTATTTGTCAGTTTTGAAAGTTGGTGTATTCATTATTTGTTACCTCCCAAAGTGTAGTTTGTCGCAAGCTGATTGCCAAGTTGGCAAACTCATCTACCTCCTTATTGCCTTCCCTCAGCACGTGGTTAATCACCACACTTTCAAATCCATCCATAATACTTAGGGCCTCCATTAAAAGAGCATTTAATTTCCAATTTGCCATCCCTCCCTTTCTCAAAGCGTTAATCACCGCTAGGGAGTCTCCCTCAACCTCAACCCTTTTCACCTTTAGTAGACTACATAAATTGAGGCCCATAATCATAGCCTATATTTCAACTTCATTGTTTGATCCATCTGTTAGCTTTTTTGTCACCTTTCGTAAGATTTTGCCACTGTGATTCCACACTAGATAATTCCTGTGCTGGATGCACCCGGATTCCCCTTAGATGTGCCATCAAAATTCATCTTCACCCGGCCCTCCGAAGGGGGTGACCATTTCATTTCCTTTCTCTTTTGCAGGGTATCCACACCCTAGAACTCTTAATTTAGTTTATGTTTATATATTTTTTAAATTTTTTAAAATTAGTTACATATTTTTTTACAAATTTAAGAGCATAAATTTAATTGCTAAAAAAGATTGGAAAAAGTTAGGTTGTTGGGATGTCACAAAATTCAAAGCAAAGTGTTTTGAATTTTTTTTCACTTAGGTAACCTGAAAATCTAGTGCATGGAGAAAAAAAATTAATTTTCAATGTTCTATTATTTTTTAATAATTTTTTAAAGTCAAATTGACTCAAATTGGCATAGTTTTCATGGGATGTTAGCTTTTGTCTAAATTTTTTATCATTAAAAAAAAATTACCCTCTTGGAGAGGATTCTCTCCTCTAATGTGTCATATATTTTTCAAAAAAATTAAGTATATTTAATTTTTTTCCAAATTTCTAATCAATTGCATGTTTGATTATAATAACCTACTTGCAATAAATTTAAAAATAATCCTAATAGAACTAATCAATATATATATATTTCTAAATTCTAGAATCTAAGATCTACCAAAGGGTATTTTTAGATTTTTCATGAAAATACCCTTTGGTTGGAGAAATTTGGAGTTGAACTTGAAGTTTTGTTCAATTTGTTGAAAGTGGGGGGTTGGCTGCCACATGGGATGCCACATAAGCAATTTCGGGCGAGATAGTATCGCTAGAAAAAGTTTCAGATGAAACTCTCTTGCCTAAAACTTTCTATGTAAATAAACACCCTTTTCAAAGTGGAAATCATATTTTATAAATTTAAAAAATTCAGGTGAAAAAGTTTCGGGCGAAACTCTTCATGCCACATAGGTGCTACATGGTTTCAAGCAAAACTTTTTCTCTCAAAAACATGATTTCTCCTATTTCCAAAAAGAAGGATAGTGGTATAGTTTATTATCTTATCTGAATGTTATTCTTTTGTCTCCTTCTCTAGTATCCTCTTTCTTCTCTGCTACACACCCTACCTTATTCTTGCCAAAAATAATAATGCAAAAATGTGCCCTAACTCCCTACGTTCTCCCCTTTTCTTCTTTGTTTCACACCTCCTCATTCTTCTTTTTCTCTTCCAATGACTCACATGCAAATTACTCCACTCCCTTCCACTCTAGTTCGTTGGAGAAAACTAAGTCAATCGGGGAGAGAATGAAGGAGAGTGGTAGCCATTATGGCCAACACACTACACTCATTAACATCCCACTCTTTTAAATTAAGCATGAAATATTTTTCTCATGCCACCATAGTAAATTCTCAAAAGTTGGATTTATAATTAACTCAATTATTGTTTTTAAACAAAACTCTATTTATTTTGAAATCAAAGGACATATATTTTGAAAAAAATTAACTCCACAACAATCACGCTCAATGGACACAAAAGAGATAAGACTTCTAAACACATGACTGAGGGTGTTATTCCAATCTTGACTTGACACTATAGACTTTCAAATGAAAATACATTACTTGTTGAATTTATTTGAAATGGAGGTGGTAATGATAACGACAATGACATTTATGCAAACTCGAGACCAAAACACTTATTGAATGCAACACAACAAGGCTAGACCATAAAATACAATGTTATACTTGACTAACCAGTAAAAGATGTGACATCTAGACCAATGGTGTGTGCGTAAACGAGTTCTCAATACATGGTAGAGAACACTGATTCTTCTTGATCTATGACCCTCTCCCCAATGATGCTCTCCCTCCACAACCAGGAGGGGACTGAACTTTCCTTCATTCACCTCATTACAAACAACAAGGTAGTTAGTCCAATCAAATATAAACACATATTTATATAAAGTTGATAACCATTTCGTATCAATTAGCAACATCATAATATGAAACACAAAATCTCGTTAATCATTCATATTTATTCATGCATATCATTTATCTATCATCTATTTCTAATAACATTACTAGTCAAGAGTTTAATTTCACAATCATTCTGACATTCAAATCTAGCATCAAATTATACATTCATGAACTTGCATGAAAAAACAAACATCACATTATAATCATTTTATATTTGAAATATAAAATAAAATCATGTCTTTTGTAAGCATCATCTGAATACCATAGTTTAAATAATTAAAACATGTCTTAAATAGTTGTTCCAAAAATGGGGTGTAACAATTCTCTACTTTGATTGTCAAGTCATATGTTGTTGGAAGGCTCTAACCTCCCAATGATTGAATCATGATAGAAATTTCTGAATTGAAAGCTTTGAGGTAGAAGACAAATGTCATCTCGATGGGTGGTCATGTTGTAGCTGGGATTATTTCCTAGGTTTTTTGGAACCATGAATTAAAGTTAGTGATGACTTCTAGCAGAGATCTTTTTATGGTGATCAACTAATGCAACAACGAAGACCAATCCCCCTTCTCTTTGAACCTTCCGAAAAGGGCATCTCTCAATTGGTTCCAAGTGTCTATTGAATTTGGTGCTAATGATTAATACTAATCAAGTGCTTTCCCTTTAAAAGAAGTGGCGAGAAGTCTCAAGGCTACCTTTTGTTCTATGATAAAGTGAACTGTGCATATCTCTGCAACATCCCTTAAATGTTCTTCAAGGGTATTGAAATCCTCCCCAATAAACTTTGGTAGATCTCTCAAGGAATTTGTAGGAATAGGGTCCCAAGTAGCAAGAGGAACTGGGGAATCAAAGGACTACCAATATTCCAGTTGACAAAATTCCTAGGTACTCTAGCTGCCATTTAAAGAGGTAATGGATAGATTTGGTTGTATGATTCTTCTTTTGGAACTAAGGACTAAAGGAAGAACTAAAAGACTTGGTTTTGAAGATGAGATTGATATAGTCATAGGCCTCTCACTCATAAAATAGGATTTCAACCAATAATTTATGCCCCCCACTGGA
Source organism: Cunninghamia lanceolata (assembly GCA_027924645.1). NCBI lineage: Eukaryota > Viridiplantae > Streptophyta > Pinopsida > Cupressales > Cupressaceae > Cunninghamia > Cunninghamia lanceolata. Next base: position 8,140,143 of record BSBN01000634.1, read on the forward strand.
CATATCACCAAGAATTTGATTTTCAAGTCCCACCGAGCATGTCAAAACTATTGATATTCAAATTTCACTTAAAGCAAAGACCTGTACCAACATGGGAAATCTCACAAGCATGGAACGTGACCTATGGGATTACCTCTAGGATTAATAAGTTGGCTCTTCATAAAGTTTTCAATGTGTTCTTCTGAGCATGGATGGAGGAAAGGGAAAGAGAACTATAAAAAAAACTCTAAGGCGATGCATCGATCTTTGGAATTCTAACTAATATAAAATTCGCACAACATTTAATAATTACATAAATTATGATAGTACATTACTGTAATAAAGGGAACTCAAGCACACAATCATCAATCAATGACAAACTATCAATCATTAAGCATGTAAACAAAGGCTAAATAACAAAATAACACTAAGAACATTGTAAAGACAAGTTCGACATAGAATGTCAATTTTCCATTCACTGAACAAGTTACAAAAGAGGCCAGAGGCACAATTTATCAATGTCTAATAAGTTATAGGAAATGCCCACAAAGTTCTTCATCTACACAAAATTCTCTTTTTATAAGAACTTGTATCTCTATTTATATTGTTGAAGAATACATGCATGCTTTTGAATTGTCCGAGTTACATTAATCAAATGCACTAAATCTGGATGAGTCGAGTAGCATGTTATTATTTTCTGGAGATATCTACAAAATAACCAATGTAAAAGATTAGATGGCAAATATCTTCAAAGATCTGACAGTTCCAAGCAACACCAAGTGAACTGCAGTTTTCTTCCCCTCGACCAATAGAACAACAAGGAGATGTGTCAGATCTAACAATCATTTCAAGGAGCACAGAGCCACCAAGTGGCACTAAAAATAACATCAATTGATATTTATAGTCAAGTCCACCAATAAGTTGACTCATCTCTTTTATCCAATGGCATAATGTTATAAGGTTGTCAGACTAACAACACTCATACATTGTGTGAGCCATTGATCTTAGAAAAATGATCCATGGTGCGGGTTATCTATGATCGTACCATGATAGCTTTAAAATAATAGGGGCCCACCACTTCCAACTTAGCATTATCAGACCAATGGTGAAACATTTAAAACTTGTCAGTTCTGCCACTTCAAAACTTTGCACGACGATGCCACATAGCACCATGATCTCAAACTAATCTCCATTTACTTTATGTTTCAAAGGAGAACTACAACCCATAACATATGCCAACTCATGTTCACTGGCCAATGGTGCAACATTATAAGGCTGTCAGACTGAAAATGAGCTTATATATTATAAGGTTTTGCCACATTAAACTCTTTAGCCAAAACATCTAGGCTCTAATGAGATCTCTTTTACATTTCATCCTGAGCCTTTTAGAAAACTGGATCCCATTGATAGCTAACCTAGAGAGAACATCCAATGGAAATTTTTTTTGAACTTGTCAGTGTGACAAATCTCAAATGTTGTGAGATCCTACCATGTGGCTTCACTTCTCTCATTGACAGTCCCAAAAAGAACTAGTGCTAGCATTTGCAAAACAATACCCATGAAAAAATAAACTATTGGTATCACCATATCTCTGAAATGTTTTGAGAAAATCAAATCCTGATGCTGACTCGAAAAACTTGAAGAACTTAAAACAATCAATATTGTCTCCAAAAGAGAGACTCGATACCCTAAGAATAAAAATCACGACCCAAAGGGTGAACAAAGAGTCCATAACTCTACAGAAAGGATGTGATTAGGGACTTGAAGTCATATTTTGTTGCATAGTTTGATATGAAGTGTTGAAGTTGTAAAAGCCAACCTCATAGAACCAATGATCACCTACAAGCAAAATAACTTGTCACGTAGAAGAGATTTAGACAACGCACAAATATTGCTCTGCAAGCCAAGAGAGTAAAATTGCATAAACAAGAATGAATAATTACAACGAGATCAATCCTTAAGAAAGGAGATCAAAACCCTAAAGTGAACCCTAGGATTTAATAAAAGAATTATTAAATAATAAAGTGCCTAAGTTTAGCTTAAGTGAAAAATAAAGTAAAGGTGACTTAATTAATTAATCAATATGATTAAATTAATTAAGTAATTAACCTATTGCTCTAACACCCCCCCCCCCTTAAGATGAACTTAGGGAGAAGCTAAAAAACTAAGGACAAATGCAAGAAAGCAAAGATGGGTCTCGGCAACTAGGCCTGATGAGGTACCCAAGTATAATGAAATCTCTGTAAAGTGGAGAAAAGGAGAAAACCCAGTGGGAAAAAACTCCTCTCCTAAAAGAGATGCTAAAAGAAAGTACAAATGAAATGTCTCAAGAGACTCTCTCAAGAACATATGTAGATATACAATCAGATACCCCCCCATGAGAGAGTAGAGACTCCAAAGCCCCCCAGAATGAGAGAACCCCTATGCCGATGATCAAACCAATGTGTCTCCGCTGAGGAAGAAACCAATCCAATGATTGATGATGAGGAAATCCCTAGATGTGAGGTGAAAATGGCAGTCCTAGATGATGCTCACTGGAGAACTAAACTGAAGCATGAGTGTCTGAATGACAGGATGTTGAATCAAATGTAGCAACATTGTCTAAATGATAGGATGTTGAATCAAATGTATCAACATCAAACAACTCAAGATGATCATGAAATGGAATCTCCAATGAAGATGGGATAGTAGATGTGTTGAATCTGTCATCTGTGAGGAAATGAATATCCTCTGATATGGCCTCAACAACTGCACTAGATGGCTCGATGAGTGGAGCTACAATGTCAATCAAAGATGAAGAGGGATCCTGCTAAACAAATATGGTCGCAACAGGAGGTGGAGGTGTAGAAGTCTCAACATTGGTCTCATGAATAGATGGAAGAGCACATAAGTTCAAGTGACCAAACTTCACCTTAGATACAACATGCTCTCTTGGAGAAAGAGAGTGATACTCAGACAATGGAGATGGTGGACCAAAGTGTGTGAATGCATACAATCAGGAAGAATGATCAATTGTCCCTGTTGAAAAAATGTTGCCAATCTGAATGTCTCTGATGTGCACTGAATCCAGTGTGAACTCAACTATCTTCCCTGTCCCACTATGAGCAATCTAATAAATGGAGAGAAGGTTGGTGGACAAAGATGGTACACATAGTACATCATTGAATGTACCATCATCAATGTCGATAGAACCTTTCCCACATACACTCATATAAGTGTTATTACCCATCAATATGTGTGGTGAGGACGCAGCCTCAAAAGATGAGAACATGTCCTAAGAAGATGCCATATGGTGTGAAGCATCTAAATCCAATAGCCATCTAGATGAATGTGAACTAGTAGTTGCACATAATGCATGACCCTTGTGTGGAGTCTGTCCATCTATCTGGAATGATGGTGAAGAAGAAGACTCGTCTGATGTAGATGAAGAAGAGGGATGAATATTGTTCTTCATAAGAAGAGTAGTCAAATCTTAAACCTGTTGTGCATATCCATCTATCTTCTTCTCATAACATTTAGACTCCTCATGTCCTAACTTATTACAATAAGCACACTTAGGTCTTTCTTTCTTCGATGATTCCCCCTTAGGAGAATGAGAATCAGAGGTGTTCTATGAACTGAAATCCTTCCCATGCTCTGTGGTCTTTGGTTTCTATTTTTGCTTCTGCTTCTACTTCCCCTGAGATGACTGAGCTACCAATGCATGGTTTTGTGATCCTAGAAGAGCATCCAACTATGATAACTTGGACTGCTCACGTGACAACCAATCACAGAATACCTCAAATGTAGGCATGGTAAATCATGGACCCAAAGCATCCATGGTGGAGTAGAATGTAGAAGAGAATATTTGAAATGAACCTCATAGCTTAGATAGAATCAGGTACCAAGGAATTCAATTATGCCTCAATCTGAAGTGCTCTAAACTGATTGATGGTGCCAAAGAGATCACTAAACTTGGTCCACATTTCTCGAGGAGTTGTGCAACTCTCAAGGTGAAATAAAAGACTGTTTGGAACATGCAATGATATCAAACCCATGGCCTCAACCATTTTCTTTCTATGCTGTAGAATCTCATCCAAACAGGACCATAACCCCTTTGACATGAGAAGTCGAGTCATATGTGCCTTCCAGGTGTGATAATTATGTGGGGAAAGATGATCAACTGATGAGGTGTCTGCCATGATGTTTGAGTTTTTGAAATGTGTTTAAGGGAAGAGTTTTCTATTTTTTGATGTGTATATACAGAAAGCAAGAAAAAAACACCCCCCACAACACAAGAAACCAAGCCCCAGTACAAATTTGAAAGCTGGAAAACATGAAAAATCAAAAATTACTTCAGACCATTCTTTGTGTACCTGGTAAATTTGCTGATGAAATACTCAACAAATCTGGAAAGAACACTGCAAGACCTTTCCAATGCCTATTCATTTGCGAAAAACAGAGGTAGTATGCAACAATTATGCCCTAGGAAGTGCGAAAATGATGATCTGAATTTGACTAGCAAAAAAGGCAGTAAAACATCAAAACCAAAAAAAAAACACCTATGCCACTGGATCGGGGTCAGAACCAACTTTCCAACGCCTATTTGTTTTTGAAAATCTAACTCCATTTGCTCAAGATATGGCAAAAATAAGAAAACCTCCTTGGAAGCACAAATTAGGGCAAAAAATAGCCCATGCTACTAAAATTGGCAGAACTGCTGCCAAATTTGGAGAGTCTGCTAAAAAAAAGCCACAGCTAAAAAGGACACGGGTCTGGAGGTGGGCACAGGTACCACTAATAATAGAATAGTTTTTTTTTAATTTAAAAAAAAACTATTAAAAAAATGTGATTTTTTTTATATTAAAAAAAATATAAGGGGTTAAACCCCATTAATAGGGCCAAAGCCCAAATAAGGTATGGGGGCTTTAAGGAAGCTTGCACATGCAGGCACGTGAATAAGTATGGGCCTGCATGAGCAGGTACCCCTGTACCTAATTTTTTTTTGTCTGTCCTATTTTTGTGCAAGTTTAAAAAAAAACTTGCTTTTTTTTGTTGAACACAGGAAAAAAATCTTTTTGATTTTTTAATTTACCTCGATTTGTGTGCTCGGTAGGTCGTACGGCTTCCTTGGCAAAAACATTTTTGCCCCAGATGAGTCTGAGTTTGATTTTGACAAATTTATAGTCGATTTATAGGTTTTGGGCCGCTCCGGATGCAATGGTGAGGTCCGTTCAGGCTAAAAATGATCAAAAATGTAGGTACCCTCTGGATCTAAGAAAAAAGCACCCTCAATAACCCTTTGTAGATCTGAGTCTGTGAGTCCAAATTTGACAAAACAAAGGCCAATCTTGACTATTTCCAGCACTTTGAATGTAATGGTGGGATAAAAATGACTCAAGATGCACTGAAAATACTCTTTCAAGGCTTGAATCCCTCAAAAGATGAACATAAAGCTACAGATTTGAAGCTCTGATACCATGTTGAAGTTGTAAAAGCCAACCTCACAGAACCCAGTGTTCACCTACAAGCAAAATAATTTGTCACATAGAAAAGATTTGAACAACACACAGATATTGCTCTGCAAGCCAAGAGAGTAAAATTGCATAAACAATAATGAATAATTACAAAGAGATCAATCCTTAAGAAAGGAGATCAAAACCCTAAAGTGAATCCTAGGATTTAATAAAAGAATTATTAAATAATAAAGTGCCTAAGTTTAGATTAAGTGAAAAATAAAGTAAAGGTGACTTAATTAATTAATCAATATGATTAAATTAATTAAGTAATTAACCTATTACTCTAACATAAAGGACTTGGGGGCTGCTAAGAATTGTTAGGAAATGTGTCTCAACCTTGCATCCTAATATTTTGGTGCAAGAGCACCCTAGGTTTAATAGGTTCAAAATAGGCATTTTGGTTTTATTTGAGTTCTTAATATGTAATAAGGTCTAATAAGACCATTTTAAATGTGTTGATATCTAGTTTGGGTCAATAGATGTTAAGTTTGTGTGCAAATGTAAAAAGTGTCAAGGTTGGTGAATATTGTCAAGTTACACAAAGCAACTTTTGCTTTTGTTGCCAATGTGGGAAGATGAATAGTCATAACTTGAAAAGTTGGTTGTAACCATTTGGGAATAGTTGAAAATTCCTTAAAAAAACTTTGTAAGGTTGAACACAACAGAGAGAGGTGGTTGGAGACGGTGATTATTGAAAATCTTGAAGTTGGAGTAATAAAACATCTTTGTTTTCTGCATTTTGAAACATTTTTCTCTATCTTGGTGAATGGTACAGACTTGTATGGTTGTTTCATGGCATGAGACCAATTGGAAATGAAAGATAATTGAATCTACTTTCTACCACTTTTTGTTGCACTCAATTTCATTGTGTTTGAGGGAGTTATGTCTATTTTACTGCAAACAAGTCTGAAACCCTAGTTAGGGTAATAGTGAGCAAACAAACCAATTTTTGAAGAGTTCCGTACAAAGTGACCACCCCTGATTTTGAGATATGTTGTATAAATATCAAATGGGTGTTTGAAACCATGTTTACATTCTTGATATTATGCCTGCACTAAAAATTATAGCCGAAAAACACAATTTGTTGCTATCATGCTTTAGGCTCAATAAATAGGACAGTCAATTTTAAGGTCTTGTGTTACAAAACAGCCACCCTTAAATTTTGGATATGTTTTAAAACTCTCAAAAGGGTATCCTAAACAACATTTGGATTGTGGGTTGGAGTTGTTTCCTGCAAGATATACCACAAAAACCCTGGTTGCTGTCCTATAAGGGAAATAGGAGATTGTGAAGGTAATCACTAAGTTGGGACTCTAGAATTTAGAATTTGATTGTTTCAGTGTTTGTAGAAGTTCTCCACCCTGCTCTGCATCAAATTGGTATTAGAGCATAGGTTAGGTTTGTAAGTGGGAAGGTGTGAAGAAGAAAAGAGAACAAGATGTCTCCAAAAAGTACCCATATGGCTAAGGAAATGAATGAGATGAAGGAAAAGACTGCAAAGGAGATTAGGAGATTAAAGGAACTCCAAGAGATGGTGGTAGCAAGGCTTGAAGTTGTGGAAACTAGTTAGAGGAGAGGTATAGTCATGGGTGATGTGAGTGACCAGGAAGAAGGGGAAGATGAGAATCCCCAAGAAGAAGAAGAGGAATTGGATCCTGATGAGCAGAAGATGGCCAAGCTACTCAAGGTAGTCAATGGGGATAGTCACAAGGTCAGTATGGAATTACCCATGTATGGAGGGAACTTGAATGATGAAGAGATTTTGGATTGGATTGCAGCACTTGACAACTATTTTGAATGTGAAGATATTCTAGAAGAATGAAGGGTAAAGTTGGAAAAAACAAAATTGAAGGGTCATGCCCTATTATGGTGGGATTATGAGCAGACTAAAAGGAGGAAGAAAGGCAAGTCAAAAATTGCCTCTTGGGACAGAATGGTGGCAAACTTAAGGGTAAGTTTCTACCAAGTGATTATGCAATTCAATTATACAAGAAACTTCAAGAACTTAAACAAAGAGATATGGATGTCAAAGCCTATACTGACGAGTTCTATAAGCTAAGTATAAGAGCAGGTCACATGGAGGATAATGTGAAGAAGGTGGCTAGATATCTCAGTGGGTTAAGATTTAACATTCAAGATGAGTTGAGTTTGCATAACCCAAGGATGGTAGAGGAATGTTTTCAATTGGCAATTAGGGCCGAAGAAAAGCTAAAGAGAAGACAAGACAAACAAACCAAGGGCAAAGGCAACAATATTAGGGGAAGAGGTTCATTTTCTAATCCAAGGCAGACCTATGAGAACTAAGAAGATATAAGCAAGGTCCAAGAACAAGTTGTTGATCAGAGAGGTGGATTTAGAGGAGGTAGATCAGGCTTTAGAGGCAGATTTAGAGGTCAAGGAAGAGGATCCAATGCATTCACAGGAAGGTGTTATCAATGCAACAATTTTGGACATCAAGCATGGCAATGTAATGAAGGATAGGATTCTACTTCACATGGAGGAGAAAGAAGGACTGAATTGGTTCAAGAAGAGAACAATGAGAGTGTAAACTTTCCATCACAACATGCTGCTCCAGAGGTAGGTGAATCACTAATGGTAAGGAGAACCCTCATCAAAGCACCGATAGAGAAGGAGCCATCACAAAGGAAGACTCTCTTCAAGACAATTTGTAACTGCTTGGGTAAGCTTTGTAAAGTTGTAATTGATTCAGGTAGTCAAGATAATATGGTTTCAGTTGAGATGGTTGAAAAACTTAAGTTGGAAAGAATACCACATGCTACTCCTTACAAAGTCTCTTGGTTACATGAGGGTCAACATGTTTTGGTGAATGAACAAAGTTGGGTGGAGTTTCATATAGAAGGATACAAAGACAATATTCTATGTGACATAATACCCATGGATGTGTCCCATTTGCTGCTAGGGAGGCCTTGGCAATTTGATAGGTATGCTAAGTATGATGGAAGGAGGAATACTTATGAGATAGAAAAAGATGGGGTCTCCTATACCTTGACACCATTGAAAGAGGAGGATAAAGGACAAACCATGGGATCTAATGTGATGATGGTAGGTAGAAAGGAGTTTATAAAGGTAGAAGAAGAGGAGCACATAGACCTTGCAACCACTCCTAAACCTGGAGATATTATGACAGCAGAAATGAAGAATGACTTGATTTTGGAGATCCAAGATTGGCTTAAGAAGTATGTTGCTATGATGGTAGAAGGGGTGTTCCACTCATTGCCTTCAAAGGGGGATATTGGTCATTCCATTTCTTTCATGCCGGAGGTTAGTATGCCTAATCAAGCAGTAGTTACAGGGACACAACAATAGATGGAAGAGGTGAGAAGTAAAGGTGAAGAGGTCAAGGATAAACTACAAGGGAATGTGGACAAGTCCAAGCACACACCTAAAGTGAAGAAGGAAGTTCATTACAAGGATGGAGGAGGTATGGTTGTAGGCAATGATGTAGATTCAACAACATTCTCAAGTGAAGAAGGAGTCAAAGATCATTCATCAAATCAGTCTCTAAGGTTGGAGTATGTCCTAGGTACCAAGGAACTCAAAAAGGCAAGGGACAATGCCTATTTCCAGTATTTAGTCCATTGGAAGGGGTTGCCAAATGAGGATGTCACTTGGGGGTCATGGAATGACATGATCAAGCATGAATCTACTATTGCAGCATTGTCCTCAATGGGACTTGAGTCTATTTTGCCTGGGGAGTATGGTGTAGGAGCACCCTATTGATTTAAGGATAGACAACTGAGAGGGGGGATGAATCAGTTGTCACAAAAATTTTATTTCTTATTCAATTAAAACCTTCTTATATTTCAACAACATATCAAAGATTCAATCATGGAAGCATAATGCAATAATTCAAGAGCAAAAACAAACTCAACACAAATAACACCAAAATTTTAACGTGGAAAACCCAGTTAAGGGAAAAACCTCGGGGTGACTAACCCAAGATTATATTCTCTGTTAAAAGAATATGAAGAATGAAATGGCACCTACCAATTAGGTCTCACTGCCCTAGCACATTGCTCACAAAAGGCCCACTGCCTACAGGAGACACACTGTCTACATAAGAGAATAAGTATTACAAACTTGAACTGGAAGTTAGCATCTTCACTATGCTTGAGTCAGTTCCATTAAAGCTCAACACCACTGCTCTACTTTTCGACCACATGGGATACCTTTTGAAATGACTTCACAACTCCTATTTATACATGACATTAACTTTGGAATGATAATCACAGTCGGCACAACATACACTTATTTTATTACAGAGCATTTACAAAAATACAACTTGACTTGTTACAAAAACTTCTTGCGCATTACTACACTATTAGCCACACATAGCTGGGACTTCAATCTTCTTCGAGGAACATGTTATGCTTCACAAAACACCTTCAAGATGATCCGCAACATGTGCAAATCATCTGGTCGGCCAGGACTGGGAAGAACACCATTATCCAAGATAAATCTTCAATTATGAGCTCAATCTTCAATGCGGACCAACAACATGAACTGGAGACCTCCACAAGCTTGCTTGAATCACCAAGAACATCTGCACCACTTCTGCTTATTGTAATCATTTGCATCTTCATCTAGAATCTCAAGAACACAGCCGGTCATCACTATCACACTAGAAGGATCACTTGCGGACCTCCAAACTATGAGCCAATCGAGTCGTCAATTCAAATTAGCTTCCCAAACATGCCACCAGATCCACAGAGCATGATATTACATTTCCAGATCTCACCGGACCTATTTGTGCTACTCTGTCACCACTGAACAGCTACCATAACCATTTTTACTCATATGGCCATAACTTCTTCAAATCTTCATGTGAACCTCTAAAATCTTGACTGGAGCACCCTTAGACACATATCTATAAACCCTTTGATGCACATACTCTAATCTTCAACTATCTGGGATCTTTGCTTCATAGAACTTCACTGCCTTCACTGTTCTTCTCTATTTCTGATGGGGCTAATTTTCTCAATATCCTCAGCACATAACTCATCCAATTCTTGACATCAATGCAATAGGAGTATGTTGACATCAATGACAACACCGTTTAGGGCCATACTTGCAACAATCTCCCCCTTTGTCATTGATGGCAACATATGATGTGAAAAACTGTTTTAACCATCAAGACAAGAACTTCTCCTTACTGACTGACATAGCTCCCCCTATCACCAACAACCATTCACATGTCTTCTCTTCCTTTACTGCTTCCCTTTTGATTAGCAACCACTTTTTGTTTTTCACATGTCTTCTCTCCCCCTTTGACATCAATGGCAAAGGGCACATACTTGCAACCACTTCTCATGCTTCAGAATTATACTGACTGCTCCCCCTGAATAGCAGCCTCCTAGCATCAATCTGGATCATAACATATGACTGTGAAATCCACCGGACAAATGCACATTAGTGCACCTTAATTCAGAACCGGAGGGGTAATAACCCCTAACTTCTCCTTGAGATACTCAAAAGTGTCCTTAGGTAGAGGTTTGGTAAAAATGTCTACAATTTGATCCTTTGAGGGCACAAACTCCAATCTAACTTCATTCTTGTTCACCTGCTCTCTAAAAAAGTGGAACTTGATGGATATATGTTGTCTTTGAATGCAACACCAGATTTTTTGATATGTTTATTGCACTTGAGTTATCACAGAAGATTGTGATAGTTTCTTCATACTCCACTCTGATGTCTCTTAACATTTGCTTCATCCACAATACTTGAGTGCAACTTCTCGCTGCTGCAATATACTCTGCTTCTGTAGTACATAGAGATATTGCCTCTTGTTTCTTGCTTAGCCAAGAAACCAATCTTTTCCCTAAAAAGAATGCACCACCACTGGTATTCTTCCGGTCATCCACATCACCTACCCAATCAACATCAGTATAAGCATGAAGAGAGAAATCATGATCCTTGGGATACCACAATCCATACTCAACTGTTCCCTTCAAATATCTGAGAATTCTCTTGATTGCCATGACATGAGATTCTCTAGGATCAGCTTGAAATCTGGCAACAAGACCAACAACATTCATAATGTCAGGTCTAGTTTGAGTGAGGTAGAGCAATCCTCCAATCATAGACCTATATGTTTTCTGATTAGCTTTAGGTGATTCAACATCTTTACTCAACTTACATCCATTAGCCATGGGAGTATTCATTGCCTTTGAATCCTCCATCCCAAATTTTTTCAATAATTCTTCCACATATTTGGTCTGAGATATGAAGATTCCTTTCTTTGTTTGAGTGATTTGCAGACCCAAGAAGAAATTCATTTCCCCAAACATAGACATCTCAAATTCACTTTTCATATGATTTGCAAAAGTTTTGCACATACTATCCTTCCCTCCAAAAATAATATCATCAACAAATACTTCAATAATCAAGATATTTTCATGATCAATCTTAAAATATAGATTACTATCAGCAGTACCTTTGTTGAAACCAATTTTTAGAAGATGTTTGTCCAACCTTTCATACCAGGCTCTTGGGGCTTGTTTGAGTCCATACAATGCCTTCTTTAATTTGCAGACCATATCTCCATTATCAGATAGTTGAAATCCATCCGGTTTCTCAATGTAGACTTCTTTTGCTAAATCACCATTTAAGAAAGCAGACTTGACATCCATCTGATATACCTTGAAATCTTTGAAGGCAACAAAGGCAAGAAATAATCTGACTGCTTCAATCCTTGCCACCAGAGCAAAAGTCTCTTCAAAGTCAACTCCTTCTACTTGAGAATAACCTTTACAGACCAATCTGGCTTTGTTTCTTATTACCTCACCATCTTCAATTAGTTGTTTTGGAAGACCCACTTAGTCCCAATCACATTTTTGTCCTTAGGTCTGGGAACAAGATCCCAAGTGTGATTCTTTTCAATCTACATCAATTCCTCCTTCATTACTTTAACCCAACTTTCATCATTGCATGCTTCACTTACTGTTTTTGGTTCAACTTTTGAAATCAAACAATACTTCACTGAGTCTTGAGCAATATTTCTTCTTGTTTGAACACCTTTTCTTCTATCTCCTATGATCTAGTCTTCAGAATGATTCAGTCTTACATACCTGGGAGTTTTGGGAATCACTTGCACTTCTAATTCTTGGACAGGTTCATTCAAGCCTGTCTCTTCTTCTTGTGTCTCTAGATTCTTAGGATTAGTCAGAGTTTGGACTAGAGTTTGAACTTGTTCTTCTTGGTCTAAGATATCATTTTGATCATCAGCTTCATACTCATAGTACCTTGAGGGATTTTCCATGCCTTCATCAACCTTCACATTTGTGCTTTCCACAATCTTTCTTAATCTCTTGTTATAACACCGGTAAGCTTTGCTTTGAGTAGAATAACCCAAGAATATTCCTTCATCACTCCTAGCATCAAACTTGTCAAGGTCTTCATCTCTTTTGATATAGCATTTGCTACCAAAGACTCTGAAATACTTCACAGTAGGAGTGATGCCAAACCAAAGTTCATAAGGAGTCTTACCAATCTTGTCTCTGATTTGTACCTGGTTAAGTGTATAAACAACAATGCTCACAGCTTCTCTCCAATAGATCTGAGGAACATTTGCTTCCATCATCATGGTCCTAGAAGCTACCTGGATGGTCTGGTTCTTTCTCTCCACTACTTCATTCTACTGTGGAGTCCTTGGAGCAGATAACTGTGTTTTTATCCCATGTTTCTCACAGAATTCTATGAACTCTCCGGATGTGAATTCACCACCTCTATTAGACCTGAGACATTTTATGTTTATGCCAATTTAATTTCCTACCATAGCCTTTAATATTTTGAATTTCTCAAGTGCTTCAGATTTCTCTTTTAAGAAAGTCACTCACATCATCTAGGAGTGGTCATCAATTAGCAACATGAAATATCTATCTCCTTGTAGACTCTTGATTCTTGCCAGACAACATAGATCAGTGTGCACCAAGTCCAACAATCTAGTTGAAGAATGTTCCTTGCTTTTGAATGAGACTCTATTCTGCTTACCTAACTGACTTTCCTTGCACAAGCTATTAGTAGGATTCACCAATCTTGGAAGATCTCTTACAGCCTGGATGTTGCATATCTTAATGATATTATCAAAATTCACATGACACATTCTCCTATGCCACAACCGACTTTGATCAATTTGAACAAATAAGCAACTTTTGCCAATAACAACCAAGTGAAAGATGTTACCTTTTGTTTGAGTGTTGGATGCAATCTCAGTTCCGGAGCTTTCAAAGATCTTGTGTTTTCCATTTTTGAACCGGAGATCATAACCTTTGTCTACCAACTGCCCAACACTGAGAAGATTATGCTTTAAACCTTCAACATATAGAACATCATTGGTCTTGTTCTTTCCATCAAAAGAAATGGTTCCTCTGCCTTTAATTCTGCCAGCAGAATTATCTCCAAATTTTACAACCCCACCTTCATATCTTTCAAAGTTTATGAACTTATTCTTATCACCAGTCATATGGTGAGAGCACCCACTATCAATGACCCATTCATCCTTTTCTTCAACCTGAGCAGCCAGAGCCCTTTCTATCTTATGATTGGCAGATTCAATAGGCATTGGATCTTCTTCCTTGATGGTAATAAACACCTAGTCACTTACAGATTTGGTTCCTATCTCAAATTCATCATGTGTTACTCCTTCATCATCATCTTCTTGAACATAGTAACACTTCTTTTGAAATCTTAATTTGTTAGGGTTAGGCCTTGAAAATCTTTCCGGACACCTTGAGAAAAAATGACCAATCTTGTTGCAATTGAAACATTTGAAGGACAATTTTCCTTCATACTTACCAGATCCTCTTGGCAATCTTTTGGCAATAAGGGATTCAAGTTGTATAGCTTCTGACTCATCTTCTTCCAAATCCTTTCTTGCTTCATCATACCATGATGATTTATTTGAGGAATTTTCTCCCGGATCATATCTCTGTTTGCCTTTTGCAGATACACTAGCTTTGAATGCAAATTTAGTCTTGGGAGGTGCATCTCCAAACTTGGCCAATTCAAATGCAACTAACTTTCCAACCAATTGATCCCTTGTAATATTTGATAATGATCTGAATTCCTCAATAGCAACAACCTTGTGTGTGTAAGCAGGAGGTAAGGATCTGTGAACTTTGGCAACAATCTCATCTTCATCCAATGTTCCCCCAACACATCTAATGCCATAGACAGGCTCATTTACCCTTGGCATAAATGTAGTGATATTTTTATCTTCACTCATTTTCAGGCTTTCAAACTTTCCTTTCAGACTCTGTAACTTTGCACATTTAACATATTTGTCTCCTTCATGTAGAATCTCCAGCTTTGTCCAAATTTCATAAGCAGTTTTCAATCCCATAACATTTGTCAGTTCTGTATCAGACAAGGCACTTAGTAGGGCTTCTTTAGCTCGAAGATTATTCTCAGCATCTCTAATTTCATATAGAGTTGTCAGACCATTCTTTGGAGGAATATACTTAATTGTAGTCATGTTCCAATACTGCTCTCCCATGCATTACAAATGACATTCCATGCAGCTTTTCCAAAGAGTGTAGTTTGTTCCATCAAACCTTGGACTATCCTTTTTGTAGGATGACATCCTAGATCTCCTCAAGCAGTTAAGCTTTTTCTAGAGGAACCTGCTCTGATACCAATTGTTGATTTAAAGACAAACAACTGAGAAGGGGGGTGAATCAGTTGTCAAAAAAATTCTATTCCTTATTAACTTAAAACCTTCTTATATTTCAATAGCATATCAAAGATTCAATCATGGAAGCATAATGCAATAATTCAAGAGCAGAAACAAAATCAACACAAATAACACCAAAATTTTAACGTGGAAAACCCGGTTAAGGGAAAAACCATGGGGTGACTAACCCAAGATTATATTCTCTGTTAAAAGAATATGAAGAATAAAATGGCACCTACCAATTAGGTCTCACTGCCCGAGCACACTGCTCACAAGAGGCCCACTGCCTACAGGAGACACACTGTCTACAGAAGAGAATAAATATTACAAATTTGAACTAGAAGGTAGCATCTTCATTATGCTTGAGTCAGTTCCATTAAATCTCAACACCTCTGCTCTACTTTTCGCTCCTCTCCCTTACCACCTTCTCATCATGACCACACGAGATACCTTTTGAAATGACTTCGCAACTCTTATTTATACATGACATTGACTTTGGAATGATCATCAAAGTCGGCACAACATACACTTATTTTATTACAGAGCATTTACAAAAATACAACTTGACTTGTTACAAAAACTTCTTGGGCATTACTACATTGTTGGCCACACATAGCTGGGACTTCAATCTTCTTTGAGGAACACGTTATGCTTCGTAAAACACCTTCAAGATCATCCGCAACATGTACAAATCATCTGATCGGCTAGGATTGGGAAGAACACCATTATCCAAGGTAAATCCTCAATTACGAGCTCAATCTTCAATGCGGACCAACAACACGAACTGGACACAAATTGAAGACCTCCACAAGATTGCTTGAATCACCAAGAACATCCGCACCACTTTTGCTTACTGTAATCATTTGCATCTTCATCCTGAATCTCAAGAACACAGCCGGTCATCACTGTCTCACTAGAAGGATCACTTGCGGACCTCCAAACTATGAGCCAATCAAGTTGTCAATTCAAATTAGCTTCCCAAACATGCCACCAGATCCGCAGAGCATGATATTGCATTTCCAGATCTAACCTGGCCTATTTGTGCCACTCTATCACCACTGAATAGCTGCCAAAACTAGTTTTACTCATATGGCCATAACTTCTTCAAATCTTCATGCGGACCTCTGAAATCTTAACTGGAGCACCCTCAGACACATATCTATAAACCCTTTGATGCGCATACTCTGATCTTCAACTATCTGGGATCTTTGCTTCATAGAACTTCACTGTCTTCACTGTTCTTCTCTATTTCTGATGGGGCTAATTTTCTCAATATCCTCAGCACATAACTCATCCAATTTTTGACATCAATGCAACAGGAGTATGTTGACATCAATGACAACACCGTTTAGGGCCATACTTGCAACACACCCTAGGTTTAGTAGGTTCAAAATGGGCATTTTGGTTTTGTTTGAGTTCTTAATATGTAATAAGGTCTAAGAAGACCATTTTAAATGTGTTGGTGTCTAGTTTGGGTTAATAGGTGTTAAGTTTGTGTGCAAATGTAAAAAGTGTCAAGGTTGTTGAATGTTGTCAAGTTGCACAAAGCAACTTTTGCTTTTGTTGCCAATGTGGGAAGATGAACAGTCATAACTTGAAAAGTTGGTTGTAACCATTTGGGAATAGTTGGAAATGCCTTAAAAAGGCTTTGTAAGGTTGAACACAAGAGAGAGAGAGGTGGTTGGAGATGATGATTGTTGAAAATCTTGAAGTTGGAGTAATAAAATATCTTTGTTTTCTGCATTTTGAAACGTTTTTCTCTATTCTGGTGAATGAAACAGACATGAATGGTTGTTTCATGATGTGATACCAATTGGAAATGAAAGATAATTGAATATTCTTTCTACTTCTTTTTGTTGCACTGAATTTTATTGTGTTTTGAGGGAGTTATGTCCATTTTACTGCAAATAGGTCTGAAACCCTAGTTAGGGTAATAGTGAGCAAACAAACCAAATTTTGAAGAGTTTCGTACAAAGTGACCACCCTCGATTTTGAGGTATGTTGTTAAAGCCCAAATAGGTGTTTGAAATCTTGTTTACATTCTTGATATCATGCCTGCACTGAAAATTATGGCCGAAAAACTCAATTTGTTGTTACCATGCTTTAGGCTCAAGAAATAGGATAGTCAATTTTCAGGTCTTGTGTTACAAAACAACCACCCTTAAATTTTGGATATGTTTTAAAACTCCCAAAAGGGTATCCTAAACAACTTTTGGATTGTGGGTTGGAGTTGTTTCCTGCAAGATATACCACAAAAAACCTTGTTTGTTGTCCTACAAGGGAAATAGGAGATTGTGAAGGTAATCACTAAGTTGGGACTCTAGAATTTGGAAATTTGATTGTTTCAGTGTTTGTAGAAGTTCGCCAACCTACTCTGCATCAATTTATGGGCTATAGAGGTTATTTTTGGACCTAAAAATTATCAAAACTAGCTTTAACTGGCTAAAGCCAATTATGGTGACATAGATCTCTCTAAGGTATTTAATTTAAAAGAAGGCCCAATCAAGTTCCCAAATAAAAAGTTATGGTCTCTAAAATTTTGGCTCCCACTTCAAGAATGTAAGAGTATCTATGATGCATAAGAGAGCTATAAGAGGTAGTTACACATGTTGATGTAGAACATTCACCAGCCTATGACATGTCATTAGGACTATCATAAAGCATTTTTAGAGGATTTAAACAAGATAAATTAGAGCATCCAAGTTAGGAGGATAACTATGACATTCTTATAAGACTTCTCTTGGGATTTAGTGCTAGAATTTGTCTAGGGGTTTTAGGCACCACTTTTGAGTGGTATTAGCTCATAGTTTTGTAATTCCCTTTTTGTGGTTTTATGTATTGGTTTAGCTCATGGTTTTGTAATTCCCTTTTAGTGGTTTCATGTTTTGGTTTCTCTATTTATTGGGTGCTTGGGATGGAATTTGTATAGTATATTTTTCAAATACTTTCATGCTATCAGTAATACTTCATATTTGAGTGTTGGTGTTGTCTCTTATAAAGGCTCCTTGCCTAGATTGTGTTGTAACTGATATTGTTGTGGATTAATATATAGGTCTAGATTTTAGAGGTTGGGTTTTTCCCTAAAAGGGTTTTCCCATGATACATTATTGTGTTATGGTGAATGATTTTATTGTGTTTCTTCTTTCCTATAAATTATTTTAGATTGCATTTTTGTTCATCTCTCCTCTTAGATTATTGTAGGAAGTGCTTTCACACCTTATCTTCCTTTCAAGTAAATTTTAGGTAAAGAGATCAAAAGAGATAAAGCAAACAAAAATATTTGGTTGGGCTAAAGTAAGACATTAAACTATATGTTATAGTGTTTTAGCATGGTCGATGATAAACCATTGAGTGTTCCTATTTATGTGGGAGCTAAGATTTTAATTGAGTAGTGTTCTTCAACACCTACAAAGATGGAGGATATGGCTCATATTCCTTATCCTAGTGTAGTTGGTAGTTTGTTGTATGCTATGATCTACACTAGATTACCCAAGTAGTGGGAATCTTGATTCATTTCATGACTAATATTGGATGTGAGCATTGGGTTGTAGTGAGGATAGTTTTTAGATACTTGTGAAGTACTTCTAAGTACTCCATATGGATATTCATGGATATGTGGATTATGATTGGGTAAGAGATGTTCATAGCAGAAGATCTACCTGTAATATCCCTTGCTGACTATGGCCTCAAAATGCTAAAGATATGCTCAAGGAATATTGTCAAACACTTTGCACACAAGGTATGATCTTGCTGATATGAATTTCTGATTGTTTTGTTATGAGTTTGAATGCTACACATGATGTTTTTTGAAATCTTCTAATGATGCAAGATTCACTAACAACGTCTCAGCAATGCTATGCTAACTATTTACTACCCTTTCATACATATAAGTGACTGAAATTGTGCAACTACAACAACTAGGAATTATGACAAACACCTTGAATGCAACCTAGGATAGCATATGTGCAGCTAAAGCCAAGTGGCATTAACACAAACACTTGGTATGCAATGTAATCAGATTCCAAAATCAGAACCTACAGCCAAATGGCAAATTGACAAACAGTTGGCAAACAATCTCTTTCCAGTTGGTAAATGTTTTCTTATTTTGTTTCCCCCTTTTTGAGTGATGATAAGATGCATAAAATAACTTACTAAGTTTGCCAAATGACTGTAAATGAGTTAGAAAGTAATGCAAGGTAATTTTCTAACTTTCTCAAACTATATGTTGGCTGGAAATGATATGCAGCTATATGAATGAACATCTACAACTAAGAGGTATTTTGACAAACACTTAGCATGCAATCTTCAAGACTCCAAGTGACTAAAAATGAAATGTATGTACAGCTACATCCATATGACATTATATCAAACAATTGTCACGCGAACTCCCAACTCTATTAAGACTGAAACTTGTGCAAATATGAAGCCACAACTGATAGGCATTTTGTCAAACACATGCCATGCAACCTTTCACTTCAACGTGATATTTAGTACTAAAATTATGATCTGCATACAACTGATTACAATGCTCAATAATCTAATTACAATGATTTGGCATTCAGGAACATTTACATTAAACGACCATAGTAATACAACATTAATGGTAGCGATTATACCTCAGACCTTTGACTGCAATTTTGGCATGACAAATGCTGATGTAGATGCAGACCACAAAATACATCGATAGTACTACAAACTGATATTATTTGCCTTAAAACCTGATTGCCTATGTTGCTGCTGCCCACATTGTTCACACACTGTAGCATGCATTGTTCACATTGCTATTCACGTACTGTTCACGGCACTGTTCATGTCACTGTTCACGACACTGTTCATGTCATCAACAATTTTAGATCTACAAATGATTAACCTTTGGAACCCTTGTGAAACTTAATGTATTCTCCAATTTAAGCATAGATTGGACTCTTGGATGAAGCCCACACTTTAGCAATAATCTCAGCTGATAGTTTCACAGCCTCAAAATTGCATAACCAATGCGAGTTTTCATTCCCAATGGCTGGAAATGGCAGAAACCCTAGCTGGCTTCCTCACCAAACAACAACATCAAAGCAAATATCAATTCTTGGATGATAATGAAACTTGGCTTGATCTTCTTTTATACTTTTTCAATCCATCTCCAAGAAGCTTCTAGTAAAATAATAATATTATTTTATTTTAGTGACTTTATGTTATAATATTTTATTTAAGTCACTTTATTAAATTAATTAAATATAAGGTCACTTTATAATATTTATTTATTTAATAACCTTACAAATAATTAATTTAATTATTATCTCCCTTAATTTTTCCAATCCAACTGAATCCAGGAAACCAACCACCGATCAAGTAACTACCTCAAGAAGACCCCCTAACCATGCACATTAGCCTACGAAGGTCAAGAATAGGCTAAACCATCCACAAACAACATCAGGCTAAAAAGGGGACATTACACTACCACTTGTTTGGTGGTACAATAAACTGGATAAGTGGCAAGATATGATTGCTTTGTCCACTATTGAGGCTAAGTATATGGTAGCTACTCGGTCCTATAAGAGGTCATCTAACTTCAAAGACTATGTCCAATTGTGGGTATGAGTTAGAGAGCTAGTATAGTCTAGTGTAGTAGTAAGAGTGTCATCTATTTGGAAAATAACATGACCTTTCATGCAAGGATGAAGAATATTGGTGTCAACTATTATTTCTATGAGACATGGTAGAGGTTTGAAGGGTGATGCTAGAGAAGGTTGACACTTTAACACATGTTACAACTACATTGATGAAGTTGGTGAACACAGAGAAGTTTAGGTGGTGCAATGAGTCTATGGGCCTCTCAACCCCTAGAAATTAGTTGATAGTGTTTAGGTGGTGCAATGAGTCTATGGGCCTCTCAACCCCCAGCAAGTAGTTGGTTTTGTAATTCCCTTCTAGTTTTATAATTCTTGATTATGTGCTCATGCTCATAAATGCCACACTAGAGGCATGTGCCTATACTAGTGTCCTATGACATGATTGTTTCTAGTCATTAAGGGTTGCTTCATCGTTGTCATTTTTTATACTAGGTGAAACTCATACTTTGATGTTTATCTCCAACCCATGTACTTACCATGCCTATCACTTGACATGTTTTATCTAATTGTTACATGATGCATTCATGAAAGTTATTTCATTAACATGATCTATACATTTACATAATTGCTTAGCTTACATTTAAATTTTATGTATTATTTTTGCTTTTCTAATTCCTAGCATCTAATGGATATAACCAATTGAAGGGGGCATATCCTATTGTTAACACTCCTTTGTTGAGCTTGAAGATAGTTACAAGTATTGATCCAAAGATCCATCAACATTCCTAGATGAATCATTATCACATAGCAGTGGCATCGCCCTATATGCCATTACCACTTTCCATACAAATGTAATCTCTCTAACCCTGTATTCTCTCCTCTCTATCATGATCATTGATAGTAAATTCAGCTTGCAATTATTTTTATCTCTACTTGTGTGATATAGGCTACTCGTTACACATCTCTTCTTTATTTTGTAGGTGCCCATGGAACATGCATGCCAAGGATAAAGAGCAATAAGATTTAGTGGGGCACATTACCGTATATGGGCCTCAATATCCTTTAGTGTTTGAATATTTACTTTACATTCATGTCTGTGAGAGCTCATTCACTTTGAAATACATGCTTATTTTAGGATTCATATGCACCTCAAAGTGGGGGCAAAATGTAATGGTGAAATTTGCATGTACCCATGCTAATTCTCATTAATTTTAAGCCCATTTTGAAAGAATGGATTAATATAATTTAAATCAATAAATGGTGCACTCCAATTTTATGAATTTGGGCTCATTCTTCAATCTACTACCCTTCTTCATTTACACTCATTACCATATATTCAAACCTATCTTATATGTGTCCACATATTCCCATACATTTAACACATATTATGCCCCCACATGTACAAGCATTCATTCCCCACATCAATGTTAGCATGCCTTTGTTCCAACTCAATCTTGTAGTGAGAGATTTATCCTACACCACATGGAATTCAAAAATTCAAATTCAAATTCAATTTTTGTCAACTCCTACCCATTTCATTCTTGCCATGAGTTAACTTGGTGCACATTTCATGTGATTTATTGTTATTTACTAATATTTAAAGGCATTCAATATGCATTAATTTATCATTCTATCATCCTAGAATCATTCAACTTCCTAGCACTTCAAAGAGCATTTATTATAGGAATATTTCAATTTCAAGCACTAAAAAGAATCTAATATTGCATCAAAAGTCATCTAGCACATTTGCATTGACTAAAAGTGGTGTCTTCATTCTTTTCCATGACCATAAAGTTAGTCTAATCAAGGGGGTCAACCTAGGAAAACTTGACTCTTGTGATTTGGTGATCTCACCGAGGTAACTTTAAATACCACCATTGCTTGACAATCAACATAGAGTAGAGAATTTAGCGAATTAGAGTGTAGAAGTGTACAGTGTACCAAATCAAATCTTTGGGCTACAAGATAAATTTGCACAATAGAATTGATCCATATGCACATAAATGACCTAGACGATTCTAAGTTTGCATGAAATCTAAGGATATCAAGCATCTCAAGACCATTATTCTTCTAGACTATTGATAAAATGATTCTACAAGACCGACATTTGCATTCTCTTCTCAAATGGAGAGCTAAATACCCTCATCCCTCACATTTACTTTTCTAAAATAACAGTCAATTTTATTTAACTATTAGATACCACCTAATTCATTTATTAATCTCTAAATTAATTTTTATTTCCCTTTACAATATCATAGATTAGTTTTTGATATACTTATTGGAAAACAAAAATGAAGTTGGAGCCCAACAATATATACCGCTATTCTTAAACATCGTCCACTTCAACAGTCAAAAGTCTATTTTCGCCAATAAAAATAGGACAATATTTACCATTTTTTGTTGTAGATGTGGTGTAAAATTACTATTAATTATTTAACCATTAAAATGGATGATATTTAAGTAGAGTGAATATATACAAAATAGAAGCTACTGGAACTCATAGGGACCTTAGCAAATTTGGAATTCAATACATCAAAGAAAAAGAAAAGTTTACTTTTCAAGTTCATTGATTGTACGACTGTAAAGAAAGATGACCCTGAACCAGTATTGTAGGAACTCCCTCCCACTGCATTGACTACAAAATAATAATGTTGCGAAGAAATTTTTCAAATGAACAAAACGATGTATGAATTAGCGGTCTGCACACTAAGACTCATCTTAATAACAGACAATTAAGAAGGTACTCTCCTGGATACGTTGCTTCAATTTTCTTTTTCCATGGGGAAACTTTTGCATTACACCGTCTGTCTGGGAAGAGCTTAACCATCCGGTAAGTTGTAAACAGCTAGCTGGTCAAAATCTTATTGACTATTCTGTTTTCGACCATTTGATCAAAATAAAACGTGGTTAAACAGGTCAACATCATTACAGTAAACAGGTCGAAAGAGGCTGTTTACGGTGGGCTGTTTAGGAGATTCCAATTTCAAAATAAAACGTGATTAAACAGGTCAACATCATTGCAGTGAACAGGTCGAAATAGGCTGTTTACGGTGGGCAGGTCGAAATAGGCTGTTTACGGTGCACTCTACCTAAATATCATCCATTTTAATGGTCATATAATCAATAGAAATTTTATATCTCATTCACAATAAAAAGTGGTAAATATTTGTCTTATTTTTATTGGTCGAAATTGGACTTTGACTATTGAAGTGGATGATATTTAAGAATAGCCACGGTGGACGGTCTGGGAGATTCCAATTTCACACAGGGAAAAGCAACCTGAAAAAATTCACTTTGCTTGCCCTCAGCAGACATTTACCTTGGAAACTAGTTTTGGAATAAATTTATGCCAATATAACAAGGGAAATCCTTTGGGTTGAAGAAAACATGGTAGATAACAACAACAAGAATGGAATTATGGCATCTACGTAGCTTTCACCTTAGAATATGTGCAAGTCAGTTTTTTCAAAAATGAGAAACAGAAATTCTAGAGAAACATATACTTTAAATCTGACCACGAAGGCCTTGTGACAGAGCATCCAATCACTGAATCAATCTCATCTCTTTCTTTCTGTTTGCTTTTCTTTTAAGCATGGATATAGTCCTCCGGTTGGTTGCAGCAGCAGCTACAGCCGCCGCTGCTTTCTTGACATACACGAAAATAACACGTGACCGAGTGGTAGAGGAGCAGTACAGGCTATTGAGAGACAGTGCTGCAAAGCTATCTACAGCTTCAAAATATCCAGCCACCATCTTAATCCTCGGATTTGAGAACCATGGCAGGAGTTCGTTCATCAACACAGTCATCAGAGTTTTGTGCAAAGAAAATGGGCCATTGGTCATGCGAGCAGAGACTGGACCCTCCAAAAAAACCACAACAGCAACGAGGGTTTTCACAGTGTAGAACAAGCTGTTAATGTACCCCAAACATTTGGCAAATCTCATCGATACGCCCACTTTTTCGGCCTTTGATGTTTTGGATGAGCAGAAAGTCAGAACAATTTTGAGAGGGGAAATTGCAGCGGTTTCAAAGCAGAAGGAAGTTCCTCCTCCCGAATGTGTGGTGATCGTTATTAGAGCAGATGCTGCTGGCGTAGGAGGACCTGCTTCAGACAATCTTCCAAATCTAGCCAAAATTATTCGCGAAGAAGGTCGGCCAATTTTAGTATTATTTCTCAATGTTCATGAATGTTTTTCCAAGAATTGAAATGCCCTTTTTAAACAGACAATTCTGAGAAAAAGATGGATGTTTATCTCTTTTGCAGGGCTTCAATTTGTTGTAGTATTGACGCACAGGAAACAAGCAAAGAAGGTAATGGATCTGAAGGAGCTCACTAATCAAGTTGCTCAGATGATGGGCACGGATTTTGTGCAATGCATGGACAATTACATTGCAGAAAATTGTTCTCAGGGACCAAATGGGGCAAATGTGAATAACAATTTCAGCACACACATTCAGACACTGAGCATTATGAGGCAGTGCTTTGAGTATGTCAAGCAGCGACGTCAGTTAAATAAGAGCACGCAGAAAAATAAAAGCGTGAAGATATCAGACCAAATTCAACCTTCCGGCTTATCGTCTGATACCGAATAATGCTTCCTCTTACTGCAATCCAATTGATTGTTTGTATCTTGAAATTTGGATTTATACATTAATCATTTTATAGATCAAAAGAATATATAAAAACACTATCTATTTGTGTACTACTTAATTATTCATGTAATGGAAGCTATTCTTAAACGCCCACCATAAACAGCAGGCATGTTGTGTGCCAATTGTTTTTCAAAATTTTCGACTTTTCTAATTTTCGACTCTTACCACAGACCAGATTCGACCAGTCTTCATATTATCGACCTCTGCAAATGTTGAATAATTTACTAAAAATCTGCTCTGTCGATTGACTTCGACTGCCCGTACATTTACAACGTACCAGCTGTTTAAGCCCTTCCATTCTTAAATATCATCCACTTGAACAAGCAAAGGTCAATTTTGGCCAATAGAAGTAGGACAAATGTTTACCAGTTTTTGTTGTGAATAAGGTGTAAAATTGCTATTGATTGCTTGACCATTGAAGTAGATGATATTTAAGTAGAATGGTAATGGAATGTACAGAGCATTATTTATTTCTTTATTCTTCCATAATTCTATATATTTCATTTAATAAATTTATCTCAACGATCTATTTACATGATAATTGTATGGGATAAATGTGCATACTATGCACTTTTATGATTATTTTATGGTGTTGACACATAGTTTAACTCATTCGATGGATTACTTAATTCTAACTCTAAACTTTTCATTTAAATATATTCAACGAATGACTCCTATCAAGGAAGTCAATGGTCTTCTCTCTATCTATAATATAGATCGCTAAAGATGCTTTTCAACACCACCAAGTTTCAATCGTAGGTACAAGGGTAGGTGAGTGAAATTCTACAAGTTATATGAGACAAGGACATAATTGCACAAAAAAAGAACATAATCATCCCTCGAAGGATAGACTAGAGTCAAGGAGGACATATCACATTAGGAAGAAACAAACCACATCAAGAAAGACATAAGGACACTAGAGATAAGAGATTTGTGCAAAGTTAAAACATCCAACCTAATGAAACAACAAGCACAACTTAGTCCGAGGAAATAAAAATATCAGAACATTTATGTTTGTGTCTCCTCATCTTTATTCTAGTGTCCCTACCCTTCACGAAGAGTATAGACATAAGGAACCAATAGGTTGTCATCTGAGTCCTAGTGTTGTGTCCTACGTAACTCAATCGACCATACAACTCTAGACAATCTTCTAGCTAGGTATAATCATTCTGACAGGTCACGCAATTCTAGACACTGTGAACCGACTAATGCATCACTTTGGCCATAGTTTTTATATAAATAAACGTTTGCAATAAATGTATCCGTGAGTTCACACACCTCTAATTCAACTTGGAAACTATCTCATCCTACAGTTTGACTTGTTTAACTAGTAAATCTAGGCATGAATTGTCTTGGCTAAACTCAATTCCTAGTCAATCTGACTTAGAATTTAATCCTTAATCTAGAATATATACAATGTGTAGGTTTAGATGATTTTAACATTTTAGAGAGTCCCTCGTTGCATTCTTACAAATATCAGGTTCTATGACTTAATGACATTCTACTTAATGACTCAAAGATTAAGTACTCTTGTGCTATATGTCAAGTTTTGATTCTATCAAGAAATCATTAAAATTTATCAAAGTGTTTCTTAGACTCTTTCTAATTTATATTGTCTTGGTCTATGGTTTCTTGACCTTTTATTGTCGAAGATAATATACAATAGACTAAATCGATGTCATAACCGACTTGAGAGTTTTAAGTTTTCTAAATCCTTCCGGGTTGATTCTAGGGTTTTACTTCTCTGACCCAATACATTGGTATATCAAATATTCTTGTTTTTCCCAAAAGTAAAAGTTTATAATAATATAACATTGAAACAAAAACCTCTAGTCTTCTCTTGACCACTTGGGCAATATTTGAAATCACATTTCTCATAACATACAAAAACATAACACATGAGGTATATCCTCTTCATATAAGATCTTAATGAATACTATTATTTTCATAACTAATCTCTTGACTAAGTCTATCTTTCAACCTAGATATGTTTGAGTCTACAATAATAATACTTTCAACCTCTTGGTCTTCTCTAGTCCTCCGACTCTCTAAATAGGATAGGTTTTGAACTCATATAGAATATCCTTCAAATATCATGATAATACTTATCATTGTTGTAGAATGCTTATGTGACGATATATCACTATCCTTAGGTTTTTCGAATGATATTTATATCATTTCTATATATTCTACAATAGGCATATATCTAACACAAAATCGTTTGATTGTAAACAATAAAACTTATACAATCTTACTCCTCACAGATCCTAGGTTAAAATCAAAGTTCTAGTAAGGTTCAGTCTCTGCAATTACATACATAACTTTATCTAGTTATACATTTAGACCTTAATAGGATATGGCTACAATACCATGTATTCAAAAGTGAGAACAAATATCAGTCTATCTCTGCATGAATATGCTAGCTTCCTACTCATATGGGGTGTTTGTTAGCTAAAGGAAATACTATGGTTGTTTGAGTGTAAACACAGTATATGATAACTTTCTGTAGACCTCGAAATCCTCTGATTAATTAGAGTTATTCAAATCCATTTATCCATAGTTTAGTGTCTACCAAACTACTAAGTTAACAACATAATGACCCTATAAGTTTGATGATAAAGTGATAACATGAGAAAGTTATCCTCTATAGTTATTTCTGATAAAACTATAACGTTAAAATGTTAAACTCTACAATTTTCAAACTACTGTATAAATGACATTACCATTATCTCCTTCAAACTTCATTTCTCTACTACATATACTCTATACATTTAACTCTACAAAAACATATTTCTACTTTTATTCAAATAGTAATAAACTTCTATAGTTTAAGAATGGAAACAAATGTTTATCAAGACATCCTTACCTCCAGATGCCGTCGGTTTCCAATGCCTAAGCAAGCTCTCACTATCTCCTTGCTACCCAAGCTTGGCTTATCTCATCCTTCTATGTATCTATCTCTTTTTCCCCATGGTTTTCTAAATAAGAGCGAAGCTCTCTATGTTAACAGAGCTCTCTCCTCTACTCAGTTTTACCGCGCGCTATTTCCTATCTTTCCTCTATCAAAAGCCTATTATCCACTAAGTGATATCACTCCCCTTTAATTATCATTCCTCTATGATAATATATCCTTTACAAGGCTTAACTCTGCCTTACCCATGGTGATTCCTTGTTGAAATAATTCCTATTATTACTCTCCATGGTGCAAGTAGTTCAATGGTGGAGTGATTGGTCATTAAGACCACTCCCCATTCTAATTAAGAGTTCCTCCATACTCTTCAAGCCATCATGGAGAAAAAGGGGTCAAGCCTCCATAACTTAACAAAAAGTAGTTGCATTTAATTTGCAATTATACCACCTTCCATAAGAAGCTCATCGACCACAAGACAAATAGGTTTAAACTAAAAATTCATATCAAATAAATATATATAACAACTTAATATTTGTGTATACAATGTATACTTACGTTGTTTCTAACACTCGCCAAGATATGAGAATGGGGTCGAGGTATTCTCCCCCTCTCAAACTTGCATAAACGTCAAAATAGACAAAATAACATGGTAGAATTCATATCGGGAATTTAAATAATAAAATAGTTTAACTATTATCTACTATTTCCTTGTCGACAATCAACATAAACTATCGTGACTTAGTTTTTGACAAAACCTAAGCTTAATGGATCTAATTGACAATCGACGATTGGTTGAATCAAAACTAAAACATGACTTACCAAACATGACGAACATTCACTAAACTATGAAAGCACAAGACTTAGATTGAAACCAATCTATTCTTATCCATACGTCTATTCTCTTCTCTCTAATGATGCTCTCCCTCTCTTTCTCAAAGGGTGGAAATTTGTTTCCTGATTACAACTTGCATTCACCAAACTGGGATTAATGCATCATTAGTCAATTCATAAACCTAATGAATAAGTAATCATAGCATCTTATAATCACATGTCTATTTCTAATCATATAAACATAAATTCATGCTATTATTGAGTTATCCTAACATTTTCACACAACGTCAAATCATTAATTCATGCATAATAAACTACTAGTTACGTGCAAGTAAAAAGTAAAACATAGTTAGAATTTGGGGTATGACATATCTCCCCCCACAAGATTCATCGTCATTGATGATCTAGTGTATCCAAACAATAATATAAAGTTTGTGTTCAACTTTGAAAAGCATAAAACAAATGAGGAAATCTTTGATAAAAATCATGGTAATCTTCCCATGTGGCACTATCCTCTGCATACTAATCCCATTGGACCTTGCACTAAGTAACCTCTTTGTTATGCAAGCAGAGCTTGCGAACTTTGAGCACTTTGAGAGGCTCGATCATGACCACTCCTGGGTCCTATACCTGTAAAGCATTCCAATCAAGAATATGATTATCACTTGTTATATACTTATTCAAATATGAAACATGGAAAACATTATGCATACTAGCAAGAGCTGGAGGTGGAGCGATTATGTAAGCAACCAGATTGATTACTTCTAGAACTTAGAAGGGTCCTACATATCGAGGAGCTAGTTTGGAAGACTTTCCAAACTTTATGGAACTCTTCTGAGGTTTAACTCTCAAAAGAACTTTTTCTCCAACTGAGAATTGCCTTGGCGTATGCTTGGCATCAACGTAACTTTTGTGTCTATCATTTGCTTCCACCAATCTATTTCTGATTAGCTTGATCTATTCTTCCATTTCTGATAACATTTTTGGACCAATGCTAATCCTATCTTCTAGCTTATTGCAACTTATAGGAGTTCAACATCTTCTTCTGTACAATGCTTCAAATGGAGCCATCTTGATAGCAGAATTGTAGGAGTTGTTATAAGCAAACTCCACAAGCGGTAGATATCTTCCCACTTGTATTGCTGATCCATGCAATACATCCATAATAAATCTTCTAGAACTTGATTTACCCTTAAGTTTGACCATTTATCTTAGGGTGATAAGTCGAGCTTATATTGAGTTGAGTTCCCAGTTCTAAGAACAAAGTTTACCAAAATCTTGACGTCATGCACACATCTCTATCTGAGATAATCTTCTCAGGAACTCCATGCAATCTAAACACTTCTTGCACAAACTTGTGAGCTATAATTGGTGCTCCATCTGTTAAATTCCCAAGTATAAAATAAGCTAGCTTGGTGAGTTTGTCCACCACCACTAAAATAGCATCATGTCTATTTCGAGACATTGGAAGGCCTTGCACAAAGTCCATACTAATGACCTGCCACTTCCACTCTGAAATATTGTGAGATACAGAAGTTTTACTGGATGTTGATGCTTAACCTTGACCCTCTGGCACTCTAAGCAACTTGCTACAAATCTTACAGCGTCATTCTTCTTTCCTTTCTAGAAATAAAGAGGCTTCACATTGGCTAGGAGTTTGGTTACTCCATGATGACCTAAAAATGGTGGGGAATGAACTTCCTTCTACACAAGGTTTCTTAATTTTGTTGAATTTAGAACATACATCCTTAATGTGAATCTTAAAAGCCCATCTGGTTCAAAATAGAACCCATCATACCTCGAGTCTTCAGGATTTACTGTGAGAGCCTACTTAACTTTCTCATAGTACTCATCACCTGTAGAATTTTTTAACACTAAATCCTTGAAGTTCAAGTGGATAGAGACAATTGAAGAGATATGCCTCTGTCGACTCAGAGCATCTGCTACTTGGTTCTCTTTACCTTTGATATAACTTATCTCAAATTCATAGTCAAATATCAATTCCAACCATCTTCTTTGTCGAGCATTCAAATGAGGTTGATAAAATATATACTTAAGACCTTGATGGTCTAACTTTAGTTCAAAAGACTTTCCTAGCAAATAGTGTCACCATACTTCATAAAGCATGCACAACTGTTGCTAACTCTAAGTCATGAGGAGCATCATTCTCCTCATATGCTCTTAGCTTTATGGATTCATAGGCTACCACTCGCCCATTCTGCATAAGCACTCCTCCTAAACCTTCTCCTGAGGCATCAGTGATGACAACAAATTGACCTTCCAAATCAGGAACTTTTAATGTTGGAGTAGTTGTCAACCTCTTTTAACTAATTAAATGCCTCCTAACATTTTTTTGACCAGTCAAAATGCTTTCCTTTTCTCTAAAGTGAAGTGATTGGGTTTGCAATGGGTAAAAGCACAAAGCTATGTCACACTTTCGACCAACTTATCACCACAAGTGAATTTAAGTATTTCTAACTAAAAATCAATCTTGGTCAAACATATGATCTTGTAAGATTCATTCTAGCTAAGTTAGACATGTCCATAACTTTTCCAACTAAAATTGTTGGCTAAATGCATATGTAGCACCACAATAAGGCCAATTTACCAAAATGATAAAATTATTTGAAAAACTCGATATTTCAACAACTTCTACTCATGTAAATAACATTTTTGTAAAAATATAAAAATACCCTTTTGTAGATCTATAAATTTAGTTTTCAAAAATATATATATTAATAGTTTAATTATTATTTATATTTTCCTTTTTATTTTTACTAAAAGTAGGTTATCAGCACAAAACATTAGGTCGATTACCATGTCAAGGAAAAATAGTAAAACTTATTTAAAAAAATTGAAAAAAATATGATGCACTAGATAAAAGAATCTATATCAAAATGGTATAATTTATTTTCTATTTTAGATAAATAGTTAATATGAAAGTTGACGTCGAATGGAAACAACTATGTTTTAATACACGCACGTTTTAATATTTATTTAAAAATATATATTTATCAAAATTAGAAAAAAATATATCCATGCACTAAAGTTTCAAGTTATAAATACACATTAAAAAATTGAAGGAAAAAAAATAAAATTTACTATATAAAGATTGACGTCTCATATAACTTCATTTTTCAACATTTTATCAGCAATTAAATTATAGTGTCAATTTATTAAAAACTATAGTCAAATAATTTTTTAATTTTTTCAAAAAAAATACAAACATAAAATATACTAAAAAATAAATATTTTATTAGTTTACATCATTTCAAAATTCAAAACATAAATGCCACTTTTTAGTGATTCAAGTTTAAAACACTAGTAGAAAAACAGAAATAAATGACTAAATAAACTACCAAAAATTGGTCATGTGATCAATAGTTTGGTCACGTGACCATTGGTAGTTTATTGCCGGTCATTTATCTCGTGACCAAATTTATGAGCAAACAAATTTTAGTCATTAATTTGGTAGTATATTTAGTCATAAATTTGGTAGTATATTTAGTCATCAATTTGGTAGTATATTTAGTCATGTGACCATTGGTAGTTTATTGCCAGTCATTTATCTCACGACCAAATTTATTTAGTCATTGTAATCATTAATTGCCGTCAATTGGTAGTATATTTAGTCACTGATTTCCGTCCATTGGTAGTAAATTTGGTCATTTTAATCATTATTTTTCCGTCAACTGGTCATATATAAAAAACTAGTACATGATAAACATCAACTATGCATTTTTTGGTGATAAACTTCAACAAATCTGCTCAAAGGATTGAAACAACAATGCTGGAAAATAATTCACTGTATATAAAATATGTTACAAAGAACTCTATATATAGAGTTTTCAAGACAACATCTTTCTACAGTATGCAAACTGCTGATTTATTATGCTTTTAAAACTGAAAAAAACTAAAACTAAAGCTAAAAAGCCATTGGTGTGAATGCATGTCTTTAGTGATGCCATTGTTGCACATGGGGTGGACTGTAAATGCATCTAGAAGGCACTAGTTTTCCATTTTCTCCTTGCTCTGTACCTATCCACAATCAAAAAACTCAAAATTTGTTAATATTTTTAAAAGATTTATGAAACTTTGAAATATGAAAAACAAAGTGGGATGATAAAGAATTTTACAACAATATAGGCATATATTATGAAAGTATTCAAGAAGAAATACTTGTAACCATGTATCATCACCCATCATGATCACACGTCTTCTATTCTTAATTAGCTGCAAATCAATGAAAACCGTTGTTTCTACAATCAATATTCCACCTATCTTTTGAGAGAGAACTGTGGATCAACTCAACAAAAATAAGAGAACTTAGTAGATTAAATTTAAAATTTGCTATCTCACTAAAGGTGCTCACTTCATCCTTTTGGTCTTTTTGTCATCAATGCATCGAGATGGGGTGGTTCTATCACAAGGAGGCATCTCAAACCATAGATTGCAATGTGTTTTTGCACATGTATGGACCCAGCTATGCTAGGGTTTGTCAAATCCATCTTCAGTGAGCTAGCACTATGAGATGGTCAATGATCCAAAGTGACTAAAAGAGAGGATTTCATTGCCAACTTAGTGCTCTATCTCCCCAATGTTGAAGTTTGTCTTTGGCTTCTCATAATCTTCCCTTTTGTTCAATTTGTGGGAATGATGATGCCAGATATTAATCTGGTGGGGGGTCGGAGGTGCAAGTAGTCAAGGCTGAGGGAGTTGGCTTAGTATTACCCACTTTACAATAGGAAGATTCGCTAAATGTATTGGATAGTTTGCAGAGTGAAATTTGGGTTTTGCAAGCCTAATGTGGCGATGTGGCAGTGTTATGTAGGCTA
The DNA here is from genome assembly GCA_027924645.1 of Cunninghamia lanceolata. Taxonomy (NCBI): domain Eukaryota; kingdom Viridiplantae; phylum Streptophyta; class Pinopsida; order Cupressales; family Cupressaceae; genus Cunninghamia; species Cunninghamia lanceolata. The sequence goes on from BSBN01000634.1 coordinate 8,174,109, forward strand.
CATGTTAATCACTTCCATGTTCACTTAGAGGTTGGTAGTGATTACACTATTGCTTTTTTTGTGGTTCCTTTGTACACAGATCTCAGTGTCAACAAGAAATTTGTTAGAGTGTATGGTTTCCCATGCTAGCTGGTAATCAAAGGGCTCAAGCTGGAAATGATAATGCTCCTTGGGCGGAGGAAGTGGTAGATACTAACCAAGCTATGTATGGAGGCAAGGAGTGGTGGGGTGTGGTATAGTGCTATGGGTTTATGGTTTTAGCATTGTCTTTTTCTCTTGGGTTGTTGTATGTTTGTAAAGTTTTTTCATAGTTATTAGGCAATTTTGGATTTTGGTAGTTGATGGCTATGGCAGTATGCTTATCATGGTCTTGTTAATTTTTGCCTAGTTGTATGTAGCTCTCGATAGCTATTTTTGTCTATAGTTTCTATGATGATGGATAGCCTTGTAATACTTCTCTTTCATGGGCGGGGCCCCCTATAGAATCCCCACCATTTGGTAGTCGATATACAAATTTCATCATCTCTAACAATTCACCATATCTATAAAATTGATATGGTAAGGCAAAAATTAAATTAACATCACAAAAAAGAGGAGTAGTAATAACCTTCTTGATGAGATCCAACACCTCTTGATTATCCACAAATTCTATGCTACTCCAGTTGATTTCTTCTCTAATGTATTCTTCCTGCTCCATCTTAAACACATGCTGCATCAAAGTACCAAATATAACATCAGAACTGAAAATTCTAATTGCAGAGTGCAGAGTAGAGTTGTTGAAGCATATGCTACAGGCATGAAAAGAGCTCAAACATATATGACAGTTTCCTAACCTAATTGAAATGCTTGACCAAGTCAAAATGGTTAACACGATCATAAAAATTGCCTTTCCAAAGTATGCATGCTTGAAATCAAATCATAGTGATATTGCAAGGATCTTAAAGTGCAAAAAAGTAGAGAATATCAAGTTATAGCATTAGAAACAAAGATTTAAAGGTAAAATAGATGTCTAAAATTCCTAAATAAGGTACATGTACAAATAAGGCCCAGGTGGTAGGGGTGGCACATGCCCTAGATGCAAGAAAAGCACTATTTGCATGCCTTAAAGCCCTCATAAAAAAATGTCACAAGCTTATGATGTGCAAACTAGGAATCATTAATGAATAAAAGAGGTCGTTAAGTTAAAGCTGAAAGGTAGGAGAAATAGACTTAAAGAGAGTTGCTAAAATCACATCCAATGAATGGCATTTGAAAGATGAAGATAACATCCAATATTCAAACCTTTTCATGTAAAACTCCTTTCACTCCTAAAATAATTTAAAAATCTTGGCACTTGTAATATCTTAGATGGAATATATATGCAAATGTTAACAAGAACATGTGTAATCTACTACCACTGTATTGTGCTAATCAAATTATTTGACACAAGCTTGTAAATTGCAAAAATGGCCCATAGACATTTTGTCAAACAATTAGCAGGTTATGTAGATTAATCAATATTTCTGAATATTAAAATTAGAACAATTGCTACTCACTTCTAGATCTTATGCATTTTAACAAAGACTTGATATGTAGATGAAAACATATGGACATTTAATATTATGTACATTTCTTTAAGAATACATAAAACTGCAATCATGACATTTAAGAAAATAGTTTGCAACATATGTATAATCACATGTATTTAACTTATACATATGGACAAAATGGATTTTTTGAAAAGGCTTTAGAAACTTTCAAGCAAATGCGATTGGTAGGTCTAAAGCCAAATTCCACAACCTTTGCTAGCATCCTCCCTGCCTGTGCCAAAATGGGAGCTTTGGAACAGGGTATAGACATCCATCAAAGCATAATGGAAGGGGGATTTTTGTCAGAAATTATAGTTGGAAATGCTCTGGTAGACATGTATGCAAAATGTGGAAGTATAGACAAGGCACGTGACCTGTTTGACAAAATGCCTCAAAGAAATGTGGTCTCATGGAATGCCATGATTGCAGGATATGCACAAAATGGATTTTACAACCTCCAGATGCTCTCAAAATCTTTGAATTAATGAAGCACTCTTGAGCATATCCTAACATTGTAAGCTTTGCTTATGTTCTATGTGCATGCAACTATTCAGGTTTAGTGGATGAGGGTTGTACATACTTCAATCACATGAGTAACCCTTATTGCATTACTCCTACAGTCGATCATTATGTGTGCATGGTTGACCTTCTTGCCCATGCTGGCTATCTTGAGGACAACCTAAACTTTATCATTAAGATGCCAGTTAAACCTATGGTGGTTGTGTGGATGTGTTTTCTTCGTGCCTGTAAATCACATATGAATATAGGCTTAGGAGTATTTACAGCAATGCTGCTTTTTTATTTGGATCCTAAAAATGCTATGACTTATGTTCTTCTCTCAAACATATATGCAGAAGTGGGCAGCTGGGGTGAGGTTCAAATGGTAAGGAGATTGATGAAAGATAGAGGAATTAAAAAGATCCTTGGATGTAGTTGGGATGAAGTTTTCACTCTCCTCGATTTCTTGATGGACTTTTCATCGGAGTGACCTTTGTGTTCGGCAAGACTGTAGTCAGCGTCCCTGCAATGGCCTGATGCTGTTTATTATCGGTGGGACCCTATGACTTTAGCGAGACTCTGATTATGGTCTCTTCAATAGCCTGATGGCAAGTGTTTGCACAGGGTAAAGGTGGGAAAGTCCATATCAACAGGATTTATCTATTTGGTGGAACTCACTTTATGGTCTCTTCAAAACGCCAATAAGGCAGAAAAATACATATCGGAGGGAGTCATCTGTTTAGTGGGACTCACTTGATGGTCTCTTCGAAACACCGATGTCGGCAGGACCTTGAGGAGAAAAATGGGATTGGCTACACGATTAATGTTAGACATGTTAAGGCATTAAAAAATTTCAAGCAAATGCAATTGAATATACATATACAGAGAGAGATGTATGTGGAAGCATAGACAAGGCATGTGAACTGTTTGACAAAATCCCTGAAAGAAATGTGGTCTAATAGACTGCAATGTTTGCAAGATATGCACAAAATGGATTTGTTGAAAAGGCTTTAGAAACTTTCATGTAAATGAAATTGGCAGGTGTAAAGCCGGATTCCACAACCTTTGCTAGCATCCTCTCTGCCTGTATCAAAATGGTAATCTTTGGGATAGGGTATGGACATCCATCAAGGCATAATAGAAGGCAGATTTTTGTCAGATATTATAGTTGGAAATGCTTTGATAGACATATATGAAAAATGTGGAAGCACAGACAAGGCACACAAATTGTTTAACATAATGCCACAAAGAGATGTCATCTCATGGAATGCAATGATTACAAGATTGCACAAAATGGATTTCTTGAACAAGCTTTAGAAACTTTCAAGCAAATGCAATTGACAACTGTAAATCCAAATTCTGCAACCTTTGCCAGCATCCTCCCTGCCTGTGCCCAAATGGGAGCTTTGGAACAGGATATGGACATCCTTCAAAGCATAATGGTAGGGGGATTCTTGTGAGATATTATAGTTTGAAATGCTCTCATAGACATGTATGCAAAATATGGAATCATAGACAAAAAATGTGAATTGTTTGACAGAATTCCTCAAAGAGATGTCATCTCATGGAATGCAATGATTACAGGATATGCACAAAATGGATTTTGCAAGGATGCTCTCAAAATCTTTAAATTAATTAAGCACTCTGGAACATATGCTAACATTGTAATCTTTGCTTGTATTCTAGGTGCATGCATCCATGCAAGTTTAGTGGATGAGAGCTGTACATACTTCAATCACATTTGTAACCCTTATTGCATTACACCTACAATTAATGATTATGTGTGCATGGTTGACCTCCTTGCCCATTCTGGCTATCTTGAAGACACCCTAAGCTTTGTCATTGAGATACCTATTAAATTTGTGCTAGTTGTATGGATGTGTTTTCTTGGTGCCTGTAGATCACATATGAATATAGGCTTAGGAGTATTTACAGCAACACTGCTTTTTTATTTGGATCCTAAAAATGTTGCACAACTTATGTTCTTCTCTCAAACATCTATCCAAAAGTGGGCAGGTGTGGTGAGGTAAGGAGATTGATGAAAGATAGAGGAATTAAAAAAATCCTCAGATGCAGTTGGATTGAAGGGCATAAAAGGGTACATGCTTTTTGTGTAGGAGAGGTAGAGGAATAAGAAGGGTTGAAAATTTGTAAACCGTTGCTACTTGAAGAATTGTAAAGCCTCAGTGCCTGAGGAATTGAAGATAATATTTTTGAAGGAACTTCCCTAATACATAAGGGTTAAATGTGCTCTTTTATAGCTATGAGAAGTATTCAACATATTTTTAAGAAATACAAGAGCAATGAAATATAGAAGTACTAAGCAAATAATAGCTACGAATAGCCAAAATGAGATTACTTCAACTTTCTCAATGTCACACAAATACGAATGAAGGATTTATAAGAAATAACCATGAATCAATTCAATCATACCCGACTCCTGTTGGGTCACCAATATTCTTCCCTTTTCACACCAACTACATTAATGGATTTATTTTATTTCCTAGTACAACTATTTCTTTTCTTCATCCATGGTCTACCCTCTCTTAGACTACATATTACTTGTGATGGTGTGGCCTCTTGGACCCACCACATATCACTATATTGATTTTAATATCTTGAACAACCTAATTTGTGTCATTCATCTACTAGCAATCTACTAACATATCTACCTCCTCTTTTGGCTACTTTGTTACTACCAAAAAGTATTATGATATTATCTTGCTTGTTGCTCTCAATTTCTGCCATATTAGCCAATTTTATCTTGGGGCAATCGCCATAGTTGTGATCATTCGGACCACAATCTACACATAACTTCAAAATTCTAGCTAGGGCATAGAAGCATTGTTTTACAAGGTGTTTACTTATTACATATTCTCCATTGTATGGCCTTTCTTATCTCTTGCCATCAATGTCCTTGAAGACCTACTACAACTACTATTACTGCCTAATCTCTAACTTCTTTGATTTCGACATCCTCCACATGAAGGGAATTATTGTGCCAAAATAGAATGCTTATCCTCCCCATTCAAAAGCACATGTTTTGGCACAGGTAAGAAGAATGCTGGCAAAGGTTGTGGAATCTTGATTTACTTCTGCCAATTGCATTTGCTTGAAAGTTTCTAAAGCCTTTTCAACAAATCCATTTTGTGCATATCGTACAATCATTACATTCCATGAGATGACGTCTCTTTTAGGCATTCTGTCAAACAGTTCACATGCCTTGTCTATGCTTCCACATTTTGCATACATGTCTATCACAGCATTTCCAACTATAATATCTGATAAAATGCCCCCTTCCATTATGCTTTGATGGATGTCTATACCCTGTTCCAAAGCTTCCATTTTAGCACAGACAGGGAGGATGTTGGCAAATGTTGTGGAATTTGGCTTAACACCTGCCAATTGCATTTGCTTGAAAGTTTCTAAAGCCTTTTCAATAAATCCATTTTGTGTATATCCTACAATCATTGCAGTCCATGAGACCACATCTCTTTGAGACATTCTGTCAAACACTTCACGTGCCTTGCCTATGCTTCCACATTTTGCATACATGTCTACCATGGCAGTTGCAACTACAACATCTAACAAAATTCCTCTATCTTTTATGCTTTGATGGATGTCAACACCCTATTCCAAAGCTCCCATTTTGGCACAGGCAGGGAGGATGCTGGCAAAGGTTGTGGAATTTGGATTTACACCTGCCAATTACATTTGCTTGAAAGTTTCTAAAGACTTTTCAACAAATCCATTTTATGCATATCCTGCAATCATGGCATTCCATGAGACAACATTTCTTTGAGGAATTCTATCAAATAGTTTGCGTGCCATTTCTATGCTTCCACATTTTACATACATGTCTACTAGAGCAGTTGTAACTACAACATCTGTCAAAATTCCTCTATCCTTTATGCTTTGATGGATATCCATACCCAGTTCCAAAGCACCCATTTTGGCACATGCAGGGAGGATGCTAGCAAAGGTTGTGCAATTTTTGCAAACCCTAAGGCATTTGGTTGTGCTCTTACCCATATTTTTATCTTGCCTTACGAAGGCATTGTTTTGCAGTACTGTTAACAATTGTTAGGTGGGGACTTGTCAAAACCCTAGGTGTATGGTTATTATGTCCTAACACCTTACCTTGGGGGCCATTGCTAGGTCTTGCATCATGGTTAGGGTATTAATATACTAAGAGAGATTGGAGATATTCCATGTAAATGATCTCACAGTCAAACAAAGACTATCCAACCCTAGCGATATGTTTCCCATTCTTGGTAAAGTGTTTCCACTTATGTGAAGCCATGGAAGAATAGGTTGATTAGATTTGAAGGAAACATGAGGCCAATCATTATGAATGCCAGTCCATCTTAGGTTGATAAAGTGGGGGATAGTTATGAAGTTGGATTTGTTGTCATAGGGTGGTATTGTGGCCATATTGTCATGCCCAACAAGACTATCCTGGCCATAAGGGAATGCATTCATGTTATAGGATCACAGAGAGAAATCATCATGCATATTGGATTCCAATCCAATCTAGATTGGTATGGGCAGGTGTCTTAATATATAATTGTCATAGGATACATCAACATTGGGTTCTGTTGGTGTCTCATTCTTTGTAGTACCCACCTGATTGTTTGAGCTTCCTGAACAATGTCTTTCTATGCTACAGTACCAAGGGTTTGGGGTAAAAGGTAGTTTAGTCATTGAAGGAGGAAACATCTGATTTTGGAGGACTATCCTAGTTCAAGTTCCTTCATAGGATTGTCATAAATATTGTAACAACCATGAGGGCATGGGCACTATTTGGAATATTTCTGACAATGCTTGAAGTGGAGTGACAAGAAGTAGACCCTATCACAAACCTAGAAGGTCCAATACGATGAGAACAATCTCAAGACAGTTCTAATGAAAAGATGAAAATTAGTCCCCCATAAATAGTAGTCCTAAAATTTCCACCCCAAGTGTAATCAATAGTGAGACAACAACATGATTTAGTCAAGCATATGTAATCACCACTAGTGTGGGGGTAGTCATAAAACTCCATGGACACTATTGTCATGGACTGTCATATTAAAATAGGCATCAAATCTTGTGATAGTCACATTTGTATGCAGCTAAAGTACCTCCATAACAATCATTTATGAATGATTGTTGCACTTATAAGATCATGAGATCCCCACAAAGAGGAATGCTAAAGATTTCTATATCCATTTATTCAAAGCAAAGTGCTAGTGGAGACACCCACTCATCACCCTAAGATGCGAAACATAGTCAACTAGTAACTACAGTCATCACTATCATTTCATTTTCCTTCTGTCTCTCTCCCACCTTCATGATCTTCTAAATCATGGTTATTATCTAAGGAGGTTGGTCTAAAACTTGATATCAATGATGTTGAGATTTTTGCCATTACAAGATTACTTTAGAGCTATGAATGTTCCATTTAGGTGCTTCAAATGAGGGTGGATGTCTCAAAGGCTGTCACACATTGATCATACCACAAGGAGGTTTAACACCTAGAACTTAATATTTAAAAGGCATTTCCTATCAACATAGTGTACAATAATTGACCGTGGAAGTTAGAGATTGCATATGGAAGAAGGACACCTCTATAATCTCATGTGGGTAGGATGGAAGAGCACAAAAATAAGATTGTCATGACAGTCAGAAGATCACTAAAAGCTCTTTTTAGAGACTGTCATCTTGTTGTGAGTCCAATTTTATGTGGAATTGCATAAAGGTTTCATCACAATGAAAATTATAATATGGGCTACCAAGTATGAGTTATCACCTCAACTCAAATTTGTTTACTATTACATCCATTGTTCCCGATATGGAGGCCTTATTATGGGCCTTTCCTCTAAATATTCTGGAAAGAAACAATAATGATAAGGATGTCCTAGTGCTGGTGCTAAGCCTAAAGATCTTGCAAAGTGTGCAAAGCCTGCTACTCAAGGTTCTATGGTGATTATTGGCATGAATGAAAGCTAAACCCCTAAAAGGACACCAAATAGAATCTTGGAGGAAGCTAGAACATTAGATCTGCAACTCAACTCAATCTACACCTCTCGTATGGCCAAGAAGATTTCTTGGCTAAAGTGACATTACATAAACATTTACATGTGAAATTATACAAGGAAGAAATAAAGCCACATCCATCCAACATAAAGTCATGCAGAGTAACTACTGCAAACATCTAAGGCCACAAACAATGAAATGCTAGCAATACATCAGCTATACTTCCAATGGTATTGTTGACAATGAATAAACTAATGCACTCATCTTAGCAAAGTCTCAAGAGGTTATAATTAGAATGAACCTTACCTGAACTTCGCTGATGTACATAAGCTTTTCCTCCATATTTTTTGTGTTAACTGCACAAGTAACATAAGGAGATCTAGCACACCTTCTCCACTGAAACCCACAATCAATAAATGTTAAATACAAGAGAACAACCAAAAATCTAAAAATAATTCTGTCCAGTATATTGTAACCTCAATTGAATATGGACTTGAACACAAAAAAAGAGATTATAAGAAGCTACAATGCTTATGTGACAGAAATCCTAGTTCCCTAGTGTCTGGATCATGATCATCCTACCCAGTCCTTGACGCTTATGTAGCAGTGTGCACACACTTGAAAAATAACCATTAAACTTGACATTGAACTTTTCTTCACTGCTAAGTTGGGTAAATTTTAATAAATTGGAAAAGCTCAAGTCATACCTAATTGCACTAGTCACCATCACCATCATCCTCATTATCATCATTCTTTTTCCCCTTCTTACTATTCTTATTCCTAGATTTGTTATTATTATTACTATTGTTCAGAGACATACCTTTAAGTGAAGCTAAAACTTCATCCTCTAGAGCAGCATCTGTGTTGTCGTCAGCCACTGGGAAACCATATGCAAAAATTGGTGAAGCTTTTACTAACATCAACAAAAATTAAAATTCTTTGTATACAAAGATTTATCATTACTACAATTCATCGTCGAGAGATGATAAACTATAAACAATGTTCACACACAACAATTACCTTAACTACCACACATTTTCAATTTCACTTAATCACATTCTTTAAATGACACATAAAATATAAAATATATAGTTACAAAATCTGTTGAACCCCAGGGAAGAAACTGAATAGAACTTCATCGCAATGGAAAGCTCAGGGTAAATGATTAAAATATTATTAAGAACTTATTGACATGGTTGCTAGATGATGGACAGGATTGCTTCTATTCCTTAACATCTTTTGTCAGCTTTCCTAGTAGCCACAAATGGCCCACAAAATGCTATTTCTTAAGAAATATGGTTCCTTGTCATTTTGTTTCTCGTAACATAGCTGGCTTAGAAAATGCCAGAAAAAAATAGATTTGGAGTAACCAAGTTTCAGAAAGTTACAATTTACTAGTCACAACAAGGTACTTTGTGTGACACCCCTGGGCAAGTAGTTCCCCTGTTTCCATCTTCCTCAAGTCAACGGTAATAAAGGCAATTGCCTTGCCAATCCGAAGAACCTTGGCTTCAAGTTCAATCTCCTCCTGAGTTAAAGGGAAAAAAACTCAACAATCTAAATCAGCCTAAAGTTTCTTCATCATGCAAAAACAAAAGAAATCCAGACCATCAAGAAAATATTTACAATGAGAATGTTCAAGATTTACCCCCAACTTTGCAACATTAAGATATGAGACATTGATTTCAACTGAAACACCGGATGATTTAGCTCCTATAGTGAATATTGCTGCACTACCTATAATATCAACATATGTTGTAGTACGTCCTCCTTGAAGAAAATTCCCAGTGTTCTGTGCACGCAAGTAGAAACATGGTAAGACAAACTTCCTAGACGATTGAGCCCTTAGATAAGAACAACAATTGTCCATAAAATTAATGTGGATATCTAATAATCTATTGTAATTTACCTTAAACCATCTATGTATATGGAATTTACAATTATATTTAGAGATTCATCAATCATGCACTTTGCTGACAGTTCAAAGATCATAAACGTCACATTGGTCAGACCTAGCAAAATAGAAAAATTTGACAGGATGGAAAACACATCGACTAGTGAAAATCCACCGACAATGAGAATTGGTCCATTTGCAATGTAAAACCATTTCCATGGTTCAAGAAACAGAAATATGAATATCCTGTCAAATTTCTTGCAACTAGTTGCTAAGCTAAGCTAACTAGACAATTAAGGCTCTAATACCACTGTATGTAAAACTAATGTGGTCAAAAAACTAGAGCATTGCCTTAATCTAACCCTAAGCAATACCCAAATTAGAAATACTTTCTGTACAGTATGAATTGCAATAGAAAGAACCCAAAATCTTTTATTTTCCATGGACCTATTCCAAACCCATCCTAAAACCTCCCACTAACATGCTGTTGAGTGCTCTACCATTGAGCTCCCAGCCCCTTTGTAGTTTGGAGCATGGATTGGTCTTTCAACACAAGCTATCAATAGACCCAACCTACTCTATCATATTATTAGAGGCATGAATCTACTTTAAATCAAGTGAATAAACCAAACTCACTCTATCCTATTATGAGAGGCATGATTCTACTTAAAAGCAAGTGAATTTATATTTGGGTATAGGGTTTCAACCCCTAATTTAAATGAGGTCAATGGTTCAAACTCAATCCAAGATCAAATCAATACTTGATAATAAAGTTGTCGCCATTGTTTTTGGGGTTTACAAGTGACTGTTTATGAGATGAAACTTCCTTTATCTAAGGTAAGGAAGAAATGGGTATCTTACCAGGGGGCGTGGAGGGACTTTGAGAGTGCATAGAAGGTGTCCATGTTTTGTAAGATCGACTTGCAGGCCTTGTAGAAGAAGAGCATCGTAGAAGCCTGATGGCAGGCCATCGATGGATGATGACAACTTGTTGGCCATCCCTTCCATCCATTCTTCTTCCGCTCTGAGCGGCAGGGGCATCATCCCCTCCTTCTTCCGACCAAAAATTTTCACATTTTTACATAAACGCACATAATTCCCTCAAAAACTAAAGTCCCTCCAAAACTAAAACTTATATTATAATTTTAATTATAAAATTATGAAATTATATTACAATATAATTATTCATTATTAATATTTAAATAATATGAAATATTATTAAATTATATTTAACTTAAATTATATAATTATTTGGTTATATAAGTTATAAATTATACAACTTAAGTTATTAAATTATATAATTTAAATTAATTTAACTTAAATTATACTTGTACATACTGGACTTGCACAAAATTAAATAATTTATCAATATTATAGTATATTTAAAGTTTTATAATTAATAATTTTGTCTTTATTTTATTTGTATCTATCTAGTTTGTCTATTTTCTTGTCTTATTTTTAAACTTTTTTGTATATTTCCTATTGTATGATTTGTTTTTCTTCTTCTTAACCCTTTGTTCAATCCTTTCTCTCCCTTTATTCCTTTGGTCTAAGAAGGCATTTATTGCCTTGCCTTGTATTGTCTTTGAATTCATGGATTATGATCAAATTGGAAAGAAAAAAGAATAGAGTAATAGTCATTTATTTAGTCATTTTTATTTGTCTGACCAATTATTTAGTTGTGTTTTTTTCCCGATGACCAAATTAGTCATTTATTTGGTCATTTATTTAGTTTTAACCGATGACCAAATTAGTCATTTATAGTTGTGTTGCAAAAAAATTTGGTCACGTGACTAAAAGTTTTAGTCACCTGGTCATTTATTTGCCATATTTCTACTAGTGAAAGTTGGATCAGTGTTCGTCATTTCCTTTATAAAAATGTGACACAACTTTGTGCTTTTACCCCAATCTTAGAAAAGTTCAAAGCGAACTTGCTATAATATCTAGCTAACCCCATGAAACTATGCACTTCATGCATATTATTTGGCACAGACCACTCTAGTATAACTTTGATCTTCACATAATCTATTGAAATACCTTCAGCTGATATTATATGTCCCAAATATTGTATCTCTTTCTGAAAGCAAGTACACTTAAAAAGCTTCCCATACAACTTATGTTCCCTCAACTGTTGTAGAACTAATTGTAGATGCTGCAAATGCTCCTCCTCATTCGTAGAATATATAATAATGTCATCTAGAAACACTAGAACAAATTTATCCAAGCAATCTAAAAAAACACTGTTCATCAAATTCATGAATGTTGCAGGGGCATTCTTAAGTTCAAAAGGTGGAATTGTGAACTCATAATGTCCATACTTTGTTCTGAAAGTTGTCTTATGAATATCTTCATCTTTTATTCTCAACTGATGATATCTAGATCACAAATCAATCTTTGAGAATACTATTGCACCATGCATCTGATCAAAAAGATCATCAATACACGGTAGAGGATACTTATTCTTTATTGTTGCTTTGTTGAGCATACAACAGTCTATACATAGGTCTGCAAGGTTCCATCCTTCTTTTTGACAAAGATCACAGGTGCTTCCAAAGGAGAAACATTGGGTCTAATCAACCCTTTACCCAACAGCTCCTAAAGTTGGGCTTTCAATTCTCTCAACTTCATAGTAGTCATATGACATTGTGCCTTTGAAATCAGCTCAGATCCAGGTATTATATCAATAGAGAAATCAAAATCTCTCTTCAGAGGTAACCCGAGAAGTTCATCTAGAAAAACATCCTGAAAATCTTGAAGGAAAGGATAGTTCTCCAAAGATACATTTGGTTTACTAGGATCCTCTTCTACTTGCTCCATTTTGACTACAAAAAGTTGACATCCTTTTCACCTAGCCCACTTCAGTTGCATAGTAGAGATTGTTCTAATCTTGACTTCTCTTTGTGTGCCTTGTAAAAAGACTTTGTTTCCTACATTTTCTGGAAACTCAACTCTTTTTGTAAAACAGTCGACATTCGTCCTATGCCTACATAGCTAATTTATTCCTAAGATAACATTATAGGAACCTAGGGGGGCTACAAACAAATTCACCTCAGTTAAAAAACTAGGAAGATCAATCTTGGCTTCAAACATGCATTGCTCTACCTAAGCTTTAGTTTGGTTAGCATATTCAAATGACCAGGGTTTAGCCATATATCCAGCTCTTCTAGGAAATTTATTCAATACTCTTAGAGAAATAAAACTTTTAGTTGCTCTAGTATCAATTAAAATATAAATAGGAACTCTAAACAAAGTACATGTCATTTCTATGGGAGTAATCTGGTACTCTGCCTGGTGATTATCCAATGTTGCATGGATCCTCTATTGAAAAGTCACTTTCTGGGTAGGAAATGCGTTACTACGCTGTTCAACTCCTTGGTTCTTGGTTGGACATTGATTTGTGTAATGAAATTAATATTATTTTTCTTCTCATTTCTAGGTCCAATCTTGTTATTTCTAAAGCCCTTGTCACTTTTCTTATTTACATCATGTTTTCCATTCCTTTTCTTGAAAGGTTGAGAATTTGGTGACTTATTAAACCTCTTGCGATTCTTCTCGCGATATGCAGAAATTGATTTCACTTTTTACTCTTGTTTGATTGCCTTCTCAAAAACTTGGTCCATAGTGGTAGGACCATGCACATCCACTTCTCCACCTTGTTGGTATGTGGCGACTGATCATGCAACTACTGTACACTAGTTATGTATCCTCGCTGGTTGCCTATTTTCTGCACGATCGAAGTCGGTTGTTAATTTTTGTTAACCGACAAAAGAAAAATGACATTGCAAAACCTTAATTCTAAAAGCTTCTGAAAAGCTTGTTATAAGCGGCTGGGATGTATGTTATGGTGATGTATTCATGAGATTGTAATATGTTTTGCACTAGATAATAAAATCATTGGATGGTTGAGTTTTTGTGGATGTAGCCCATTTTGGGTGAACCACGTTAAAATTTTGTGTTGATCTCTTTTGTGTTATTCCTCATTGTTATATTTGGGTTATTTAATCTGCATATAATTGTTAGTGTTTATTGCTTAGATTTGCCTAAACCCTAACAACTGGTATTAGAGCGGGTTGTGTTTGATTATCGTCTGCAGGAAGGTCTCACAGTTGAGTAGGAGTCTCACAGTTAAGTGGGAGTGGCGGACAAGGGTAAATTGAAGGTAGATAAATTCAATGGGCAGAACTATCAATTATGGAAGATGCAGATAGAGGATTATCTATATCAGAAGGATTTATGGAGGCTGTTGGAAGGAATAGCCAAGAAACTAGTAGTAATGATTGATGAGGATTGGGAACTTCTGGATAGAAAGGCACTGGGAACCATTCGGTTGTGCCTAGCACCATCTGTGGCATTCAATACAACAGAAGGGAAGACAACAAGTGAACTGATGAAAGATTTGGCTAAATTATATGAAAAACCCTCAGCCTCTAATAAGGTATTTCTCATGATGCGTTTGTTTAATCTCAAAATGATTGAAGGTGGATCTGTGTCAGATCATTTAAATGAGTTTAATACGATTACCAGTCAATTAACTTCTGTAAAAGTGAAATTTGATGAAGAGGTGAGGGCTCTCTTGGTTTTATGTTCTTTGCTAGAAAGCTGGAATAGCTTGGTAATGGTTGTAAGTAACTCTGTCTCTGGTTCAAATACTTTGAAATTTGATGATGTTGTTGGTGTTATCCTTAGTGAGGAAATGCGATGGAAAATCATAGGTGAGACTTCAACATATGGTAATGTTTTGACTATAGAGATAGGGGAAGAACAAAGGAGAGAGGAAAAAGCCCAACAAATCACAGGAAGTCAAAGAAAGGTAGGTCTAAATCTAGAGGAAGAATGGATTGCTGGCACTATGGAAAGCTAGGACACTTGAAGAGGGATTGCTGGTCTTGAAAGGGCAAACAAGGAGATGGACAACATGATGACATTAAGGAAGCTAATGTTGCAAGTAATAAATTACAGGATGCTTTAATTTTGTGTTTAGATAATGCTAATGATTCCTAGGTAATAGATTCAGGGGCTTCATTTCATGCCACACCCCATAGGAAATATTTTGTAGATTATGTTCAAGGTGATTTTGGATAGGTATATTTGGGTGATGATGAACCTTGTCAGATTGTTGGAAAAGGAAAGATAAAAATCAAGTTGCAGAATGGAAATGAATGGTTGTTACAGGAGGTAAGGCATGTTCCAAATTTGAGAAGGAATTTAATCTCTGCAGGTCAACTGGGTAGTGAAGGCTGCATAGTTACCTTTTCAGACAAAGTCTAGAAGGTCACTAAAGATGCATTAGTAGTAGCTAAAGGTGAAAAGGTAGGCACATTGTATTTGTGTACTGGTAATATGTATTCTACCTTAGCTGCTACAGAAACAGTTGCTACTGAGACAGTTATAACACTTGCTACAGGGACAGAAACAGAATTGTGGCACCATAGACTTGGGCACATGAGTGAGAAAGGGATGAAGATCCTTCACTCCAAAAAGTTGCTACCAGGTCTAAAGAAGATTAACTTGGAGTTCTACAAAAATTATGTTTATAGAAAACAGAAAAGAGTTCGATTTCCCAAAGTTGGGAAAGAGAAGAAGAGTGAGAAATTAGAGCTTGTGCATTCAGATGTATGGGGACCAACTCATGTATCTTCTCTTGGTGGCTCTTGCTATTATGTTACTTTTATTGATGATGCAACTAGAAAAACATGGGTGTATTTCCTAAAACAAAAATCAGAAGTATTTGAAACTTTTAGAAGGTGGAAAGCTTTGGTTGAGAATGAGAGGGAAAAAGTTGAAGTGTCTCAGATCTGATAATGGAGGTGAGTATTGCAGCAAAGAATTTGAGAATTACTGTTCATACAATGGAATCCATAGGTAGAAAATGGTTCCTGGAACCCCACAAGAAAATGGTGTGTCTGAGAGGATGAATAGGACCATTATGGAGAGTACAAGGAGCATGAGATTGCATGTTGAACTACCATTACACTTTTGGGCAGATGTTATACATACTGCTATTTATTTAATAAATAGGGGACCTTCAAATCCTTTGGATGGTGGCATTCCAGAGGAGGCATGGATGGGTAAAAAGTTAAACTATTCATTTCTAAAAACCTTTGGTTGTGAAGGTTTTGTCCATGTTGATATTGAAAATAGAACCAAGCTTGGGGCTAAGTCTAAAAAATGTACCTTCATTGGATATGGAGTAGATGAATTTGGTTATCGGTTATGGGATTTTGAAAATCATAAAATCATTAGGAGCAGAAATGTTATATTCAATGAGAAGATCATGTATAAGGATCAGCTACAGGAAAAGAAGCATGAACAGGCCAAAAGGAATATGTGGTGCTGGATGAGATTCCAGAAAATAAAATGCCAATGGTACCTAATGCTCACCAACAACAAGTTATCCCATAGACTCCTGCAAGTGTTAGACATTCTACAAGGATAACTAGACCTCCAGAAAGATTTTCTCCATCATTATATTCTATATTATTAACTGATTCTGGTGAACTTGAAAGTTATGAAGAAGCAATGCAGGTAGATACCAAAAAGCAGTGGGAGCCAGGCATGAAAGAGGAAATGGATTCCTTGCTGTAAAAACAGACTTGGGACTTAGTCCGATTGCCTGCAGGAAAAAGAGCATTGCCAAATAAATGGGTTTACAAGTTGAAGGAAGAAGATGGAGGCAAGAAAAGATATAAAGATAGACTCGTGGTAAAAGGTTTTGCACAGAAAAATGGTATAGATTTTGATGAAATATTTTCTCCGGTTGTAAAGATGACTTCTATTAGAACTATTCTAAGTCTTGTGGCTGTAGAAGATTTGCATCTTGAATAGCTAGATGTGAAAACAACTTTTCTCCATGGGGATTTGGAAGAGGAAATATACATGCAACAACCACAGGGATATGAGGTCAAGGGTAAGGAGGAATTTGTGTGCAAGTTAAAGAAGAGTTTGTATGGCCTGAAGCAAGCACCTCGGCAATGGTATTTGAAATTTGATAGATTTATGGATGAACAAGGTTAAAAAAGATGTCATTCTAATTATTGCACGTTTATTTCAAGAAATTGGGTAATGGCGGCTATATTATCATGTTGCTTTATGTTGATGACATGCTTTTTACTGGGTCTAACATGCAGCATATTAATGAACTTAAGCATAAATTAGCAAATTCATTTGCTATGAAGTATTTGGGTGCAGCAAAACAAATCCTTGGTATGAGGATCACATGGGACAGAACAAACAGAAAATTATTTTTGTCTCAAACTATGTAAAGAAGGTGTTGAAAAGGTTTAACATGTAGAATGCAAAAGTAGTTAGTACACCTTTGCCTAGTCATTTTAAGTTGACTAAGGAGATGTGTCCAAATACACAAGAGGAGGAAGACAAAATGTCTAAGATACCATATGCATCAGCAATTGGCAACTTGATGTATGCAATGGTATGCACAAGGCCAGATATTGCACATGCAGTGGGAATTGTGAGCAAGTATATGAGCAATCGGGGAATGGAACATTGGAATGTGGTAAAATGGATTCTCTGATATTTGAGAGGTACTACTTCAAAGAAACTATGTTTTGGAGGAACAAATTCTGCTCTAAAAGGATATGTTGACTCTGATTTGGCAGGTAATATTGATAGAAGGAGGAGTACTATAGGGTATGTTTTTACTATAGGAGGTACTGCAGTTAGTTGGATTTCAAGGCTGCAAAAGGTTGTTGTGCTTTCAACCACTGAAGCTGAGTATGTTGCTTCTATGGAAGCTAGCAAGGAGATGATTTGGTTACAACATTTTCTGAAGGAATTGGGGCAACAACAAGAGGATAGCCCTTTGTACACTGATAGCCAGAGTGCCATTCATCTTGCTAAGAATTTATCTTTGCATTCAAAAACTAAGCACATACAGCTTAGATACCACTTCATCCAGTCAGTTTTAGAAGATGGGCAATTGAAGCTAGAGAAAATTCACACAAGTCAGAATCCTGCAGATATGTTCACAAAGGCAGTTACACGGGAGAAACTGATTTCCTCATCAGTTTCTGTTGGCCTTCACAACTAATAATGGTGGATATAAGAAACTAGCTAGGCCTGTAATCCAGTGGGAGCTGTAAGCACATCGGTGTCGTCCAGGATCAGTCTCCAAGTGGGAGATTGTTGGTATGTGGTGACTGATCATGCAAGTACTATATTTTTTTCCTTCTTTTTTGCATGATTGGAGTCGGTTGTTAATTTTTGTTAACCGACAAAAGAAAAATGACATTGCAAAACCCTAATTCTAGAATCTTCTGAAAAGCTTGTTATAAGCAGCTGGGATGTATGTTATGGCGATGTATTCATGAGATTGTAATCTATTTTACACTGGATAATAAAATCATTGGATGGCTGAGTTTCTATGGATGTAGCCGATTTTGGGTGAACCACGTTAAAATTTTGTGTTGATCTCTTTTGTGTTATTCCTCATTGTTATATTTGGGTTATTTAATCTGCATATAATTGTTAGTGTTTATTGCTTAGATCTTCCTAAACCCTAACACACCTATCTAGGCATTCAGAACCATGATGAATTTCATGATTCAGAACCTTTCATCCTTCTGATATTATGGCACATACTTCAGGAGACAGGTGAACTTTTCCCAATATTCAACCACTGAGATTTCTCCTTGTCGTAGATTCTAAAAATTTGTTAGCTTTTGGTGAAAGAAAAGTTGAGGTAACCACATCTGTCAAAATATGACCACAAATTGATCCCAGGTTAAGCTTAGAGAACTTAACCCCAGTTCCATTTTCTTTTAGATGCTTCACCTACCAACTGATAGGCACCCTAAACTGCCTTGGTTATCTCTACGAAATTTGTAATCTCAAAATACTTTTCCATCTCTATCAACCAAGATTCTATAGCATCACCACTTACTGTTCCATCAAACTTGGGTGGAGTCACTTTCTTCATATCTCTTGAAAACTGAGGCAAGTCTATTTCTTCTTTCTTCTTGAGACTTAGTCTTATCAACATCCTCCCTTCGTTCACTATGAGTACTAGGTTCATGGACATAATCATCATCCCCTTGATGCAATTCCTCTTTTTCTCCTTCGGGTCTACCTTGACCCCTCACTTCCTATTCTAGGTTTCCTAGCCTTTCCTTGGTTTCATTCAGCATGGTCAAAATCTGATCCAGCTTAGTCATCAAGTTTTTAGAAGGATTTGAATCTCCTTGATTATCCTCAAGATTTTTTTGAGTTCAAACCATGATGATATTCTATATCACACCTGATATTCATATTAAGTTATAGATTAGAATTCAAAAATAATGCATCTCATTAATTTAAATTTATTAATAAATCTATTCACAAAACTCAAATTTGAGCAAAATAATCTCATCTTTATTATAGTTTATTCTGGGTATAAATACATCCTTATTTAAATAGATAACTCAACAAGACTACATGCCACTATCAGTTAAGGGATATTCCTCAAGTTCCTCTTCCCCATCAGAATCCAATAAAACAAAATTAGAGGGTGGATGTACACATAGGTACTCCTCCAACACCTATTTTCCTAATGCAGCAGTATCATGACCACACCCAAATGACATGTCACGACTAGCAGATGGTTTACTCAGTTTAACTACATGAGTAGGAACAATGGATTTCTTGGCCAATTTGTTGCATTGTTTCCTTTCTAGTTGAATATGCTTAAGAGTGTCAGCCAATGTTTTAGAGTCTTCCAGCCATGCACCCTCAACATAATTTATATGTTCCTGGATTTTGACCTCCTTAGTTGGTTCTTTCTTAACCACTATCTTAGGTAAATGCTAGGGAATAGACTTCCTGGAAGTTTTCATGGTTCTTCTCCATGCCATTTTCGCATAAAACCAATTTCAAACATTAGCCAATTTGCTGAATGTTGACAAGTTTTCTCGTAGTGAGCTCCTAGGTCCATGTGTTGAACCCAATAGCTCTAATACCATATGTAACATACCATCGAGCATATTACTTGGATTTACTCACAAAATTTAGTAAGAAAGTAAATTAACATGTTTAAACATGAATGAATTTTTTTATTTAACATTTACATAATCACATAGAAATAAATGCATATCTTTTCTGAATATTTTTCAATCTTAAAAATACAATATATTCAAAGATAAAATCATAGTGAAATCACTTCACTTTACATTTATAAATAATTTGCACATGGAAATATGAATAAGTTTACATAAGTTTTGAAAATCATAAGTCAATCATGTACTGCATCTGGAATCTTGGTGTTTGTCTCCCAAGTCTTGGCGAGTCTTCTGCTACAAAGGGAGAGCATCACTAAGTGCTTTACCTCAAAGACCACAGACCGACGGTCCCCCACTCATCTTCCATATGGAAGTGGCCCTACTCTTCATGAAGAGTATAGACATAAGGAACCAATAGGTTGCCATCTGAGTCCTAGTGTTGTGTCCTTTGTAACTCAATTGACCATACAACTCTAGACAATCTTCTGACAGGTCACACAGTCCTATACAATGTGAACCGACTAATGCATACAAAGATAGATGCATCACTTTGGCCAAAGTTTCTATATAAATAGACATTTGTAATAAACGTATTCGTGAGTTCACACACCTCTAACTTGACTTGGAAACTACCTCATCCTATAGTTTGACTTGTTTGACTAGTAAATCTAGACATGAATTGTCTTGGCTAAACTCAATTCCTAACCAATCTGACTTAGAATTTAATCTTTAATCTAGGATATATACAATGTGTAGACCTTTAGATGATTTTAACCTTTCAGAGAGTCCCTTTTTGCATTGTTACAAATATCAGTGTCTATGACTTCCTGTCATTCTACTCAATGACTCAAAGATTAAGAACTCTTGTGATATATTTCAAGTTTTAACTCTATCAAGAAATCATTAAAATTTATCAAAGTGCTTCTTAGACTCTTTCTAATTTATATTGTCTTAATCTATTGTTTCTTGACCTTTTACTATCGACCATAATATACAATAGACTAAATCAATGTCATAAGCGACTTGAGATTTTTAAGTTTTCTAAACCCTTCTAGGTTGATTCTAGGGTTTTACTTCTCTAACCCAATACATTGGTATATCAAATATTCTTGTTTTTTCCCAAAAGTAAAAGTGTATAATAATAATAATATAACATGGAAACAAAAGCTTCTAGTCTTCTCTTGACCACTTGGGCAATGTTTGAAATCACATTTCTCATAACATGCAAAAAACATAGCATACGAGGTATATCCTCTTCATATAAGATCTTAATGGATACTATTATTTTTATAACTAATCTTTTGACTAAGTCTATCTTTCAACCTAGATATGTTTGAGTCTATAATAATAATATTTTCGACCTCTTAGTCTTCTCGAGTCCTCTGACTCTCTAAATAGGATAGGTTTTGAACTCATATAGAATATCCTTCAAATATCATGATAATACTTATCATTGTTGTAGAATGCTTATGTGATGATTTATCACTATCCTTAGGTTTTTCGAATGATATTTATATCATTTCTATATATTCTACAATAGGTGTATATCTAACACAAAATCCTTTGATTGTAAACAATAAAACTTATACAATCTTACTCCTCACAGCTCCTAGGTTAAAATTAGAGTTCTAGTAAGGTTTGGTCTCTGCAATTGTTACCCCCTCATTTTGTTTCCAGGTCTTGCATATGTTGTTATTCTTTCTCGTGGTCTATCAATTATTTGTCTAAGTCCTAGGGGTTTTGTTTTCCCCTTTGTTGCCTTTAAAAATCTTTTGAAGTCACGTGTACTTAAGTTTTCCTAACCTAGTCGCTAGTTCTCTAAATTTCTTAACCTTGTCACGTGGTTCTGAAATTATCGAACCCGCCAACCTCCTGACTGTGTGCCTTCTTTGTTAAGTTTTTTGACCCCGTTTGTTAGTCTTTGTAGTCGGTAAGTCGTAGGTTTTCAAAACTTTGAAACCTCCAACTTGTGGTTCTAAAGTTCTAAAATCTAGTGACTCCGCAACAACGAAGCTGTGGACTAAGTTTCAAGGTGAAATAATAATCCTTTAGTGATGTGTACGACACATGCAGCGAATGTCTTTTCAAGATTTTCAGAGGACGAGAAAATCTCGAAGCTATTTTCTCAAGGCATGAATTTAATGCCATGTTAACTCAGCATTTAAAACACATTGTGGCATAACCCCGGCATACATATTTGTTCTCGGTGACAGAATTTTCTCTAAGTTGTGCAGCTACCATTACTCCCATTATGTGCTATTGCTTTTTCAGTACTTAGCCATTTTTCTCTATGCACTTGGTAGCGATGATGAAATTCAAATATCAAGGAGCCCCTCATAAGTCTGGTATTGAAAGCGGCTGGTTTGGTGTGAATGATACTAAACTTGGCCATATCAATTTAGAAGAATTTTGGTCCCATTTGCAGCAGGAGGGCAAATCACCTTTTGTAAAAAAAATCTTGCAGAGTGGTTTAGCACATTCCAGATGTTTTCCCATCTATATACAGACTATGGACTTGGTTGTAGCTTATACAAGGAGATACATTCCTAAGGCCCTGGAGATTAGAGCAAAAGACGGGTCGGTGGTAGCAAAGATTGACCCTGGGTCTATTTCTCGTGCATTAAGGATTACAGAGAGGCCAGAATTTGAAGACATGTTTGTTGCCATTGGAATGGAATTCTTCTGAACAAATGAAGACTGGTGCAAAAATTCCATTGCACGGAACTAGTTAAAGTCTGAAAAAAAGAGGTAAGTCTCAATTGCCCCTGAAGCTAAAAAGAGCCCATTTTAAGGATGAAATTTTAGATATCATTACTTTCTTGCATCGTGTGGTTGGAAGTGAAAACATAGATTCTTTTGAGGATTGGATGTGTCATTTTATTCTGTTAATATGCAGTGAAGATAAGTTTATAAATTGGGCTGAAATTATTAACTATCATTTGAACAAGCAACTGGTTAGGTTTTAGGAGACTGCTACTTTTCATATGTGTTCATATTTGATATACATTTTAGCCAGCCAAGAGGTTGTTTGGGCCAAGTTGGAACCACATGGGTCTTTAACTCTGAACACACCTGTGTACACTTATTTTCCCCAACTCAAAAAGGATGTTGGAATGAAGGATTATCGCCGTATAAGTGATGCCTTTTTTATGTGTGTAGTGAGAAAGTTGGATGGTAACCCTGAGTTGAGAATTTCTCCCGAGGCCTCTTCCTTGATCATGGAGTTTGGGAGTTTCTACATTCAATTTGACAAGTTCACCTACTTGAGGGTGGGGGGTTATGAAAATGCCCCAACCAAACTGCCCAAGTACCGTAGCGATTTTGTTGTTTTTCTACTATAAATGTTAAATACCGAAACATGAGGAAAAAAGGATATGATTTCCCTCTGAAGCTATCTTCCTACTCTTGTAAAACTAATGATATTTCTAGAGGAGCAGAGCATGTCTAGGGTGAATTTAATTTTCATTCTTTGTCGATGAGGTCTAACTTTGACAGCAAAAACTATGTGAAACAAAACTTCCATGGCTCTAGCTCTTATGAGCATCATCCAAGTTTGGAGGATTTCTGGGAAGACTGTGTGGATGACCAAGAAGTTCAAAAGAGAAATTGTATGAGGCTCACCTTGATTCAAATTCAAGCGTTTGGTCTCCCTCTACACATTCCAAATGAAATTGAGGAAAATTCTGAGGTAATTGATGATGAATATCAAACCCTAGTTTCCAAACCCCTTCCCTGTGTCAATTGGTTAGAGAAGGAGGTGGTGGATTTGATGGTTCATTCTGCTGTGGTATTAAAAAGAACTGAAGATTGGTTAGTTGGGAAGTGGCATGGACATGTTGGCTCTCCTCATGAGCAAAGAAATTCCAAGACCAATGAGCAAAGGCCTGTGCCAAGTTCTGGTGTACGTATTTCTCCTGGGAGACAAGAGACATTGCAATCCAATTCTAACTCACAATTTGGAGGTGATGGAGAAAGACCAGAAGAAATTTTGAAGTTGAAGTCAGTCTGTGAGTTGGATGGTTTTCCCTTGCCTACTTTGAAAAAGAAGAATGCCCAAGCGAAGCCTGTGCCTATTGTTTCTGATTCCATTTTCCAACAAAGCGTTGATGATGGTTCTTTTCCTCCATTCATGGAAGTTCCTTCTTCTCCAACTGGTTAGGATATTTCTATTTCTATTTCTATTGATAATCAAGTTAAAACCGTTTTGAGCAATGTAGATACTGGTATGGTGTCATCTTCACCAGGATGGTTAAAGAAAGTCGTGGATAAGAAAAGAAAGGATGTGCCTACAATAGCAATTGAGGTGGATATGATCGCTAAGTTGCTTCAGACTTCCTCAAATCCCAAAAAGGCCAAAAGAATGTCTAGAATGGTGAATGACACTACCTCCAGCCATCAAATGTTAGAGATTGCTGACCCAATGAAAGACCTAAATGAGGATGAGATAACCGAAGTAGATTACAAGATAAGTCACATAGACTTGGGTCCTTCTACCCTTGAGGGAGAAGCTTATCATGCCAATTTTTTTTAAGTGCTTTGATCAAAAGAGCAAAAGAAGAGAGAAAAGAAAATGTAAAATTGCAGTCTTAGGTCCTCTCTTTGAGTAATTTCATTCAGTCGATTGTGGCTCCTACATCTCATGATGCTTCCAGCTCAAACATTACAGGTATTGATGCTAGTACAATGCAACAAATTAAGAAAAAATTAAACTTTGCTAAAGTTGTCACTGAATGGATTGAGAAGTTATCTTGTGAAGTCATATTTTTCCTCAGCAGATCGGTACAGTCCTATACTTAGGTGCACAATAAGAGAAAAGAATTGGTTAGTGAGCTTCAGCAGATAAGGCAAGAACAAGGTAGAACCTATGTGCTTTCAAAATAAGTCTCTGAGCTAGTGGCCATGGATTCCCTTACACTCATCAAGGAGAAAATAATCAATGACCCACAAGATGTAGACCCTTCTTGGGCTAACTCTCTCAAGTGGAAGTTATCCATGTATGACAATCTTATTGATGAAATTAACAACACACTGTGCCTATACCTTGATGCCATGATTGAGATTAGGAATGACTGCAATATATTAGAGGTTGACATCACTGATGAATTTCGGGAGAACCTATTGGATATGCATGAAATTACTCAGAAATTTAAAGATACTTTCAATAAGGAAATCGTAGATCCTGAGACTATCATGGTGAATCTTTAGGAAAGTTGGGCCTGATGCAAGTGTATCTGAATTATTTCAAGACCAAGGGTGACAACAACCATGAGACTTTAGCTGGAGCCAGTAGAATGTTGAATAAGTTGAGAACTAGACTGCAGATAATGACAACACCAGGCAGCAAGAGCATTACTTCTGTGATTACTAGGTATAGGGAGTACAAGATCAAGATGAAAGCACAAGAGGCCATGGCAAAGGAACGAGATGGTGAAAGTATAGAAGACTCGAGAGAAGATGAAGGGGTTGCCGCTTAGTTGTTTTTATTTCATGTTATTTCTTGGTATTTGGCTCAAAGACTTGTTTTAAAAACTTTATTATTTTAAAACGATTGTCCTCAAGAAATTGTTTCTTTTCAAAGATAGTTATGATATGGACTCTATAAATATTGATATAATGGGTGTAGTATGGATCTCTCTTTTTTGGGCAAACTTTGTTTTTCTCATTAAAGTTAGGAACTCTGTTATACTTTGGTTTCTAAATTACTTCAATACAGAAAAATCATGTGGTGCAATTCAAGCAAGCATAGACTTTGTGTTATGGTGTTTGGATGCTATTCTTCTTATGTCAAATGTGGTGCCAATGATTTTCTTTATCTGTGTTGGAGTATTTGATATTTTGTCTTGCTTCATTGCTGTAAGGTGTTTATGTTTGAATGAAACTTCATGGTGGTGGATTTATGATTCATTGTTCAGCATAGTAGTTATTTCAAAGTCTTTGAACTTCTTTGAATTTTTCAGTCATTGTAGAAGTGTGGTTTGCCTTTCAAAGCTTTCAGGTTAAAAGCATTTACTTTTTAGCTTTCTATTTAAAAGCAACACATATTTAAAAGATTCATTGAATATTTTTGAAGGTAGCTGCCACCTTGTAAAATAAACAGAGAACCTATTATTAAATATCATAATAACTGGTTCAACTTTTGATACATTTCTCACTTCATGGGTGTGAGAAAATAGAGTTAGGTGATAAATCTGTATACCAATAGCAATTACATACATAACTTTATCTAGTTATACATTGAGACCTTAATAGGATATGGCTACAATACCATGTATTCAAAAGTGAGAACAAATATTAGTTTATCTCTACATGAATATGCTAGCTTTCTACTCATGTGGGGTGTTTGTTAGCTAAAGGAAATACTATGGTTGTTTGAGTATAAACACAGTATGTGATAACTTTCTGCAGACCCAGAAGTCCTATGATTAAACAAAGTTATTCAAATCTATTTATCCACGGTTCGGTGTCTACCAAACTACTAAGTTAACAACATAATGACCCTATAAGTTTGATGATAAAGTGATAACATGAGAAAGTTATCATCTACAATTATTTCTGATGAAACTATAATGTTAAAATGTTAAACTCTACGGTTTTCAAACTATTTTATAAATTGCATTACCACTATCTCATTCAAACTTCATTTCTCTACTACTTATACTCTATGCATTTAACTCTAAGAAAACATATTTATGTTTTTATTCAAACAATAATAAACTTCTACAATTTAAGAATGGAAACAAATGTTTATCAAGACATACTTACCTCTAGATGCCATCAGTTTCAATGCCTATGCAGTATCTAACTATCTCTTTTCTACCCAAGCTTGGCTTATCTCATCCTTCTGTTTATCTACGTCTTTTTCCCTGCGGTTTTCTAAATAAGAGCAAAGCTCTCTGTGTTAACAGAGCTCTCTCCTCTACTTAGTTTTACCGTGCGCTATTTCCTATCTTTCCTCTATCAAAAGCCTGTTATCCACTAAATGATATCACTCCCCTTTAATTATCATTCCTCTATGATAATATAGCCTAAGTTACAAGGCTTAACTCTGCCTTAACCGCAGTGATTCCTTGCCAAAATCATGCCTATTATCACTCTCCATGGTGCAAGTAGTTCAATGGTGGAGTGACTGATCATTAAGACTACTCCCCATTCTAATTAAGACCTCCTCCATACTCTCTAGGCCGTCTCCATAACTTAACAAGAAGTGGTTGCATTTAATTTGCAATTATAGCACCTTCCATAAAAAGGTCATCGACCACAAGACAAATAGGTTTAAACTAAAAATTCATATTAAATAAATACATATAACTACTTAATATTTGTGTATACAACATATACTTATGTTGTTTCTAACACTCTCCAAGATATGAGAATGGGGTTGAGGTATTCTCCCCCTCTCAAACTTGCATAAATGTCAAAATAGGCAAAATAACATGATAGAATTCCTAACGAGAATCGAAATAATAAAATAGTTTAACTATTATTGACTATTTCCTTGTCGACAGTCATAAACTATCCCGACTTAGTTTTTGACAAAACCTAAGCTTAATGGATCTAGCTGACAATCGACAATTTGTCGAATCAAAACCAAACTTAGACCAATTGGTCAAACACGACTTACCAAACTTGACAAAGGTTCACTAAATTGTGAAAGCACGAAACTTAGATGGAAACCACTCTATTCTTATCCATACGTCTATTCTCTTCTCTCTGATGATGCTCTCCCTCTCTTTCTCGGAGGGTGGAAACCTGTTTCTTGGCTACAACTTGCATTCACCAAATGAGGATTAGTGCATCATTAGTCAATTCA
This sequence comes from Cunninghamia lanceolata, assembly GCA_027924645.1. Taxonomy (NCBI): domain Eukaryota; kingdom Viridiplantae; phylum Streptophyta; class Pinopsida; order Cupressales; family Cupressaceae; genus Cunninghamia; species Cunninghamia lanceolata. The sequence goes on from BSBN01000634.1 coordinate 8,201,886, forward strand.
TAAACCTTATGAATAAGTAATCATAGCATCTTATAATCACATGTCTATTTATAATCATATAAACATAAACTCATGATCAAATTATTGATTTATTCTGACATTTTCACATAACATCAAATCATTAATTCATGCATAATCAACTACTAATTACGTGCAAGTAAAAAGTAAAACATAGTCAGAATTTGGGGTGTGACAATGTGCAATAATGAAATATGAGCATATTATTTTATTTTTACATAAATATGAAATTAATCATTAATATTAGTTGAAATGTTAAAAAACTTAATAGATTAAGTGAGGATTTCTAGTGTAAGAAAGTTAAGGTGGTGGAACAACTTCCTACACTAATCTTGAGAGGAGGATTATGCAAAACTTTTCAAATCATTACAGCAGTTGTAGAAATTATATGGAAAACACATGTGTAAACATAAATAGCAATCATACCACAACACGATGATTTACATGAGGAAAACCCTTTCGAGAGAAAAACCCCACACTCCAAAAGAAATCCAATATATTATTTAGAAATCTCAACAAGATACAATATACTTGCAAAGTAAGCTTTCACAAGAGTGACACCAACCAGAGATCTAGAGGCAACTTAACAACATCTATAAGACTCTCACACACAACCTCCATCTCAAGCACCTAATATATATGACATAAAATACATGAAACAGTCAAACACTAATTAGAAAATCATGAGCTAAAACCACCCAAAAGTGGCACCCAATTCTTTAGGGTTCCATTATCTTCAATCAAAGATGTTTTATGATGTGTCATAAGTTGGTCAACATGTGTAACTCCCCCTTATAGTTTTTTTGTGTCGAACACATTTTTACATTTTTCAATACGAGAGACTCAACTTCCATAGGCCATAAATTTTGATCCAGGAGGCCAATTGGGCCCTTTATTTTTAATTATAGATCTCAAAGATATCTACACACTAGGCACCCTTGCAAGCAGTGTTGAACAACTTAGAATTTTCATTATGCCCAAAAACTAACTCTATAGCTTAAAAATTAAGTTTATTCAATTTTATAACCAAAAAATTACACTTTTTGTAATGTTAAGGTTGAGACACCCTTTCTAACATTCTCCCACTAGTCTAATACCTTACAAGAGAAAAAGGAGTATCAACACCATGATTTAATTGCTAGGGGTTGAGAGGCCCATAGACTCTGAAAACCATCTAAACTTCTCTATGCTCATAAGCTTAGTTAATGAATTTGCAACATTCATCAAAGTCTCTACCTTAACCTACTTCAACCTGCCATCCTTGACCATATCTCTGACAAAATGATATTGTACATCAATGTGCTTGGTCTTGACATGAAATGTCAGGCTCTTAGCTAGGCAGATCACACTTTGATTGTCACAATAAACTATCATTGCACCCTATTTTATTCTAATTTATGAACATAATCTCTTAAGTCAAATGGCTTCTTTACAAGAATGAGTAGCTAACATATACTCAGCCTCAGTAGTGGACAAAACAACCATAACCTATTTCTTACTCATCCAACTAATTGCACCATCAATTAAAGTAAACACATAAGCACTTGTGAATCTTCTACTATCAACATCACCTACCCAGTCTAAATCCACATAACCATGAATATCAAGGGAATACCAATCTCCTATCAAATTACCATGATAACACAAGGAATACTCTAAGGTACCCTACAAAATTCTGAAGACTTTTTTAACTACATCCCAATGAAATCTACTAAGATTAGACATATATTTGAAAAAACTCCCATTGCTCGGGCAATGTTTGGTCTAGTACTGTATGCTCAAAATCACGACTCCGGTTGCCTGGGGCTATCAGGTTAGATTTTGGAACGCACATGGACCCTTTCCCTCCTTGCCATGGGGCGATCCACCATGAAGTATCCAATCGAGAGGAGGCAAGACATGGTGGGGGTCTGGCTCGTTGGAGAGCTGGACTTTGCGAAGGGAGGTTGGCAAGTTCTATGGCCTTTGTTGTTGTGCATTTTGTTGAATGTTTCTCTCAATTGATGTGGTAGTTGAGATAACCCTATGACCCGAAGGGTCACTAGTCTCTCTTCGTCTGTTTGGATTCCTTGAATTCCACCTTTGTGTGGGCAAACAATTGTCTTCATTGATGGCTTCTACTATTTCTATGTATTTGAAAAATGTTGTGTAGTCATAATTGCCTAATTTCTTCAATCAACAAGAGAACAAATGGGTTCTCTTGTGGTGGAATGTGTGTCTGTTGTTGTGGTTACTGATGCAACTCCTCGATCTCGTCACGGATAGCCCTTATCCACTCTCCTCTTACTCCTAAACACATTCGTGAATCAGGATAGAGGGAACCGTATAATTGCTAACCAGATCTAGGGTTTTGACCTAGGGTTTTGTTTGACCTAGGGTTTGACTTTGTTCAACTGTCATTACCTCGTGATGGAATCGAGGGTTTGCAATGTTGTCTACTTTAATAGATCTATATGAATGCAAACTAAATGATAACATGCAAAACATCTTTTTGGTATTTTTTAGAATATTTTGGAAAGGAAAATGCTTCTAATCTATGAAAGAAATGTGTATGCAATCCTATATGACTTTTCCAATGCAAAGTTTAATCTATGTTTTTGTGGGTTTTTGGTGTTTTCAATGCAATCTAATTTAATGGAAAGGGAAAATGCTTTTTCTAACAAAGTAGATCTATGAATGTAAAAATGATTAATCTAGCATGCAAGATCTAACCTATCAAGGAAAAAGCAAAATGTTACTATTCCCAAGAGCAATATGATTATCTAATTACTATGAAAGAAATGAAAGAACCTGAAAGAGATGAAGATTTGTTGACTCCACTACCCTCAGTATCCTTGTGTAGGCAACCTTGAATCCTTTTGTGGCAGTAGGTGATCCTCTTGACAACAAAATGACCCAAAGAAGCAAAAATAAGCTTTTGTGAAGCTTGTATGAGCTCGATGTGAGCTTTGAATTGAACACAATAGCTAAGAATTGAGCAATGTAGTGTTGCTTGATTGAAACAAAGAAAGTAAAAGGCACTTATGTCCTATATGAGCATATGAATGCTAGGTTGGAGAGCAAACTTGGCAAGAGCTGGTGCATAATGAATTTGCCTCCCTTTGTGCTTAAGGGAGGGGGGTATTTATAGGTTTGAAGAAGGGATTGGATTGAAGAGTTAACTCATTTGATTGATGAGTTAACAAGAATAGATTGGGGAGTTAACAAGGTTGATTACCCAGTGAACTCAGCTCATTAGGGAGTGATGAAGCAATGATAACTTATCACTGAAGAAGAAATGGAGGTGAGGGAATGCATGAGATTGATAAGAGAGTTAATTATAGATCAAATAGAGCTAATTATGCATGTGTGGGTGCATGAAATAGTTAACTCTATATCAATGATCAAAAATCATGCAAACAGAAAGAAAAATGGATGAAAACGGAGCAAAAATGAGAGAGAAACTTGAGTTTTTCCATGGGTCAAAACACGGCAGGGTCACCACTTTCGTCAGACAGGGTCTCCCAGGGAGATCATGTGTCACCCCAGGGGTGACCCTAGGTCACCCGGGGAGATCCGGGATCAAAGGTGCAAAATGCAGAAATTCAGGCTGGCAGAAGGTATAGGGGAGGAAAAGGAGGATTTCTGCATCAAGAAATAGGTCAGTCACATGGAAGAATCCAAATCTCCACTTGCATCTTCAGGATCCCTAGTGGGGATCTAGAAATAATAGGGGGAGATTTGGATCTTCTATCTATATGTCACCATCAACGGAGTTCTTAACCGACTGCTTAACCTACTGGATCAATGGCTTAAGCTGGTATTGCTGCTGCTACTGGGACTGGGTAAACAACTAGCTTTGGGACCGTAATGTCCTCCCACCCACCCTGATGCTACTGGATAAGCTCCTAGGTATAGCTATGCTTACTCTGCTACTGCCGGATAAACTACTGAATAAGCTGCCGGAACCTATCTCCCCCTACCCACAATTTAGAGAGGGGGGGCGTGTGCTTAAACTGCGTAATCTACTTATGGATCATACACATCAACAGCTGTTGCTGGTATTACTGCTTGGTCAACGACTAAATCTACTGGATCAAGCTAAGCAACTGGGTCACCCACTATATCTACTTGTGCTTCACCGACTGCTTAATTGACTGAACCAACTACTTCATCGATCTCTGCAACTATAGTGCTGCTGGATCCACTTAATCTACTTATGCACCTACCCTTGCTCTTATTTATGATGCTATGTATGCTTCTGGTTCTCGATCTGGTTAAGATACTGGCTTTGATGCTTATGGATAAACTGGATCATCGACTGGATCAACAAGATAATCTATTGATGGTGGTTCTACTGCTTAAGCAACAAAGTCTACAGGCTCCCATAGAATAGTAGGGCTATTTCATCTACATCAAGGGCTGGATCTACTGAGTCAACTGGTTCTGGTTATCCAACTGGTTCTTAAGCTACCTCTGCCTCTGTCGCTGGATATGGAACTGGTGCTTACTCAACAGAATCTACTGGGTCAACTGCACGATCAAAATGCCCTTTCGTTAAAATGCCCCTCTCTCTAGTGCCACTCTCTCTAGTTCCCCTCTCTCTAGTGCCCCTACTATTGCCCCCAACTATTGCCTCCCACCCACCCACCCCATTAAAATGCCCCTCTCAAAATGCCCCTCTCTCAAAATGCCCTACCTCCACGGCCACTATCTCCCACCCACCCACCCCGGTAAGGTAACAGCAGCCTGTCCAGATAAGTTGGATTGGCCGTGGGTGGAGGAAGGAGAGGATCCAGAGAAATAAAATTCTGATTTCCATCCCAAGAATGTGTTTAACTACACCAAGATCTTTCATTTCACATTTAGCTACAAGTTGAGACTTTAATTCTGAAATCATTCATTTCCCTTTACCGATAAATAACATATCATCTTGAAATATAATGAAATAAACAAGAAATAATCACCATCAAATTTATAATAAGCATAATGATCTGATTTAGAATGCTCAAATCTCAAACTCAACATGTATATGTATTCATTGTTTGAGGCCATACAAAGATTTCTTCAATTTACAAACCAAATTACTTTTACCTTTTAACATGTAGTGCTCTGATTGTGTCATATAAATATCCTCCTCCAAATCACCATGAAAGAATGTTGTTTTCACATCCATTTGCTCAACCTCTAGATCATAATTTGTGACAACGGGAAGAAAAAATTTAATAGATGTCATTTTTGTAACTGGAGAAAATATCTCACCATAATCAACACCCTCAACTTGAGAGTAACTTTTTGCAACCAATCATGTTTTGTACTTCTCAATACCTCCACCTAAACTAATCTTTTTCTTGAATACCCATTTGCAACCAACAGATTTTCATTCTTCAGGCAATGGTACTAGGTCCCATGTATCATTATTTTCCAAAGATACCATTTCTTTATCCATGGAAATCTTCCAAAACTTTACATCATTCATACCTAATGCCTCTTCTATAGATCTCAGTTCATCCATGTTAGTATTCAAAGTAAAATTACATCTCTAGTCATCAAGTGAATACCTTTCAGGTGTTTGTCTATGCCTTATAGACCTTCAAACTTAGCTAGATGAGCTCTCCTAAACTTCTTATCTATCTAGGGGCCTCGATTCAACTTTCTCAGGTGTAGAAGTCGCATCTTTCTACTCACTTTGTTCTAGCTATAATGTAATTGAAGAAGGCTTAGTTTCTCTAAAAATCACACTCATACTATATATTACCTTATGTGCAACGAGATCACAAATCTTGTATCCTTTCACACCATAACTACATAACTGATAAAGATACATTTCACAGCTTTGTTCTTCAACCTTGTTCACTTCTCCTTTGGCACATGTGCATATGGTTCGCAACCAAATGCTCTAAGATGTTTCAGTGGAGACTCGTGACCTAACCACACCTCCATAGGCATTTTATCAAGAAGAGTTGATGTAGGAGAGCTATTAATCAGGTAGCAAGAACTGGTAATAGCTTCATCCCAAAACCTTTGTTCTAGACCAACACCACTAAGCATACTTCTAGCCTTCTCCATCAATGTCATGCTCATTCTTTCTGCAACTCCATTCTTCTATTGAGAATACAGAGTTGTCTTTTGTCTCTGAATGCCACAATCTTTATAGAATTTATCAAAATCATTAGAGAAAAATTTACCACCATTGTTAATCCTCAAACATTTGATTTTCTTTCCAATTTGCAACTCAAACATTGCTTTAAAGTTCTTAAAATAACTAAAAACTTTATATTTACTCTTTAAAAAATGTACACATGTCCTATTATAATCATCAATAAATGAAACATAATATGTCAATTTTCAAATGGAAGGAATGTCTATAAGACCAAACACGTTAAAATGAATAAGATCCAATACACCACAAGATTTATGAGAACTCAAGTAAAATTGAACATGATTTTGTTTACCATAAATATAGTGCTCACAGAAATCAAAATCAAGACTACAATCAGTCAACCCTTCAACAAGATTTTTATTTTTCTAGGTCCTTAGACTCTTTTCTTCAATGTGGCCTAATCTCTGGTGCCATAACATAGTCTTTTGTGTAGGTAATTTTGATTCAAAATAAAGAGCACCCTTAGGTACCCAAAATCCATGACCATCTACTGAAGAGGAAACCCTCACTTTTTTCCAACGAAGTAGTCACAAACTTGTTTTTTCACAAAAGTACTACTGCACTCAACAGTGTATGCATCATGCTTATACAATGTGTCAAATCTAACACCTCTAGTGATCACCATAGCACCTCTAACCATCTTACATCTTGCATTAGAAAAGACTACCTACACACCTACATCTATTAGATTGCTCATAGATAATAATTTTTGTGCTAACCTAAGGATATGCAACACACCATTATTTTTTTACTCTAGCATTAGGAATTATGATTAAATAACTTTACCACAACAAATAATATTTAAATAAACATCATCACCCAAGTACACTTTACCTCCATCAAAATTTTCATATTCATAAAACCAAACTCTATTAGAGGTCATATGAAAGGATACACTTGAGTCAATTAACCATGCAACATTACTTGCATGAGTTTCCAAAGCTACAATGATTGCATCACCATCTTCCTTCTCAGATTCAGAATCAGAATCAAATTTCTTCTTTTCTTCTTTGCACTCCTTACAAAAGTGCCTAGGCTTACCACAATTCTAGAAAATAAGTCTAGACTTTCTAGGAGATTTGAACCTCCCCTTAGACTTGGATTTGTCATGCTTCTCGCTCTTCTTACCTTTTTCTTTAGGTCTTCCATGAACATTTAGGGCCTCTTTGGCACTAATGGATACATTTCTCCTCATCTCTTTAGAAAGCAAAGAACCCACAACATATTCAACTTTCAAGACATTAGAAGTACTCCTAATAGCCATAACAAGAGAATCCCACGAATCAGACAAAGAACAAAGCAGGATCTGACATCTCTCCTCATCCATTTTTACACCAACTAATGCCAATTGAGCCACCAACATATTGAATGCTTCCAAGTGGTCAATAATTTGTCCACCCTCTTCCATTCTCAAGGAATACAATTTCTTCCTCATGGACATTGATTAAAAAGAGTTTGCCATGCACAATCTAATTAGACCCTTAACTTTTTGGTCCATAACATCATATTGAGTAGCAAAAGTAGCATCTATAGACCTTGAAACATGCTCATCAACAATGTCCCACAGATCTCAATCAATTAACAAATCTTCCATCTTTAGCTTCCGCATCTCAAAATTATTACTAGAAAGTTTTCTACCTCTATTCTCCCTAATGTGCTTGCCATCTAAAATTTTTGCAACAAGATCAAAAAGTATTTTCTTCGCAAGCTCCCACTCAAACTAGATTAGTTCAAAAACCCCAACAACCCACAACTGAAACCAAAGGTGATCAAGCTCGAATACCACTTGTAAGGAAGTTGAATAAGCAGAACAACTTCATACACTAATCTTGAGAGGAGGATTATGCAAAAAAATTTAAATCATTACAATAGTTAGAAAATTTATACATAAAACACATGTAAACATAAATAGAAATCATACCACAACACGGTGATTTACGTGGGTAAACTTTTTTGGGAGAAAAACCCCACACTCCAAAAGCAACCCAATATATTATTTAGAAATTTCAACAAGATTACAATATATTTGCAGAGTAGGTTTTCATAGAAGTATCACCAACTAGAGATCTAGAGGCAACTTAACAACATCTATAAGACTTTCACACCCAACCTCCATCTCGAGCACCTATATATAAGAGATACAATACATGAAACTGTCAAATGGTAATTAGAAAACCATGAGCTAAAACCACCCAAAAGTGGCACCCAAATCCTTAGGATTCCATTATATCCAATCAAAAAAATACCTTATGATGTGTCATAACACACATCATAAGTTGTTCGACATGTGTAACTCCCCCTTACAACTATTTTTTGTGTCCAACACATTTTTACATTTTCCAATATGGGAGGCCCAACTTTTGAAGGCCATAAATTTTGATCCAGGAGACCAATTGGGCCCCTTTTTTAATTGTAGATCACAAAGAGATCTATGCACTAAGCACCCCTACAAGTGGTGTTGAACAACCTAGAATTTTTATTTTGGCTAAAAACCAACTCTATAGCCTATAAATTGAGTTTATTCAATTTTATAACTGAAGAATCACACTTTTTGTAATTGCAAGGTTGAGACACCTTTGCTAACATCTAGAAGGGTCCTCTCCTGAATTAAACTAATATACATGAGACTAATAAAACCAATATATTTTGATAATAACCAAGGTAATAAAATCCAACCAAGCTTGCTTGAATCGTAGCAACATAAAGGCAAAAAATCCGCTATCACTAAGACCCCACAAGCATATTTAAAATATAAAAGCATTAAGAACCCAAAGAGTTATCCTTCTTGGAGGAAACCAAGACACCTAGTTCATTTCTCTAATTACACCACTTTTTACAATAGTAGGGAGGTGATATGTACTACATATCTCAAAGCCTCCTTACCTACCAACAACTTTCATATTTTTTTATACAAAGTGCATAATCTTGGTAATACAAAGCAAGGTTTAAATACTTCTTAGCCAAAGCATATGTAAAACTCTTAAGCTACTCCAAAATAATAAAAGGACAAGAACCTATAGCATCACCCCATTGTAATATTATTTCATGATATACCCCAACACAATCAAATCATCATTGAAGAATTATTCAACTCAAAATCCACTCATCGATTGCCTTATCAAGCTCTTGCCACCATTTTACTCAAAAAATCCTTAGTCACTAGATTCTGAATACTACAATTATTTTTGTTGTCACATTTTTAAATTTTGAACATAGGAATTTCAAAATACTCATGAAAGTTTAGGTTTTACTAATTTTTTTATTATTGTTTTTGGGTGGGGGGCAGGACGGGGGAATGGGGGGATTGAGAGAGACCTAGCGACTTAAGACCCCTTTTATCCCCCCATTCATGAAAGAGGTTGGACAAGAATAAAAGACTCAGGACACAAGCAAAGGACAAGTACAAGTATTAATCCTAGAATACAAAGAAGCAAAAAGTAATTCCCATACAAGTGAGGAGATCCCACAATCCCATACAAAAATAAAATTTATTGACATTTTTTAATAGAGGGATCAAATCCCACTCATCTAGGAAATAATATTGGATGATAAGGGGATCAAGTCCACTAGCATCATTTTCTAGCCTATTTACAACCTTGTTTACTTCCCTAAGATAATGGTTAAAATTAATGAAATTTGAATTGGGTTTAAGAAGAATAACTTTTCATTAATAATACTCTTTAACTTCCAAGGCTATAAAGAATCATTCTTTAGATCCCATTTATTATCAATAAATAATCTCCTTCAACATTAAGGAATTTCAAACTAGATCCTATAACTAATTTAATTCCATTCAGTGCCACCAAAGATTTTGCTTCATTATCAAATTTGCACCAAAGAAAGAATGAGACACCTTTGATAAAATTGTCATCCACTGTTCTAAAAATAATCCCTACACCAACAGGACCAAGATTTCCTCTAGTGCCACCATCAAAATTCATCTTAATATTATTATTTTTAGAGGAATCTAATGTACCTTGTAACAACATAGTTTTTTCCTTGATTACCCCATTAACGGAAAAATAAGAGAAAGATTCCATAACTTCAAAATGTTCATTTCCAAACAAGAAAGACTAGTATGAATTTTAGCTAAATGGATCTTCACATAGAAATAAATAGCAATATATATTTTCTTCCAATAGCTTTCCCAAGAAACTAGTTCATCTCTAAATATCCTCTAATTTTGTTCAAACCACATGCTTAGATAATACAACTAAAGGTGATACACCATAGAAACTTAAGATTAGAGATGTCCAAGGGCTAGCTACTCAAATGATTTATAAAACTGAAAGGAAACCTAAATCATCCTAAGATTATTCAACACCAATGTCCAATTCTATTCTAAGAAGGAGCAATGCAATAAGAAATGGTCAATCTGTTCACTATGATGTATAGCACATAATGAGAGGAGTGTGTGCATGAATATGGGGAGCCAAAAGTGGCCAACATTTAGTTTAAGACATAACATGATTACACTAATAATTTAAGCATGACTAAGTCATATAACTTGATCATGTTATGGCTCAATTGCACTTTTAGTAGCATAGTCATGTTATAATGTGAGCTCATTATATTTTAAACCAATAAAATCTTTCCCTTAGACTTGGAATAAGTTTGAATTTATGAGCCTAATGGTTGGACCTAAATATTAAGTACCAAGATCTGTGTTTTACAATAAACATGGTATGTTTCACCTGATAAGGGCTTAGCACTCAGGCTGGCAGCATAAGGCGAGCGTGGGGTGATGAAGGTTGATGTCTAAAGGAATGATATCTCATAATAATAGTGGTGATCAAGGTACATTCTTTTAAAGTGATGCGATAGGGGGAACATCATTCAAAGTTAAGACATGCAGTGGAAGCATATAGAGAAGGCAATTTCCTTACGGTTTTTCTATTTTGTTTGAGACGTAGTTTGGAGTGCAAGGTATGGTGTGAGGGTTAGGTGATGGAAAAGTATGGCATCAACTATAGGGAAGCAACACAATGGAGGCCCCATGTTGTTCATAGATTAGGAAAAGAGGAAGGTAGGGGTGGCTAGGGGTCAGAAGAGGAAGAGGAGGGTGACAGGAAAGGAGGTTGTGGAAGATTTTATGAGTTTTGTTGAGAAAGAAATAGAGAATTCATGTCTAAGAAACTGGATGGTGAGGATGTGGGGGGTAGCGAAGGATATGGATGGGTTACCAAGAACAGGTTTGAGGGAGGCTATGGCTTGTTTTTTTCTCAATCTCAGGTATACCAGGAGCAGGTGGAATGCCTTTGATGGGGCACAATCCTTGGCATGTGCTTCGTTGATGGCATTGGTGGCTAGATCCTTTATGCTTCATGACGATTTATTGGAGGTGGATAATCAGATGGACGTGTTTCATGATTGCTTTCGAGATCATCTTCATGGTATAAAGTGTTGACAAGCCTATCTTCAGAATACGGTTGAAGCTTTAGCGAAGGGATTGAAGTGGCTCTCCCAGCGGATATACTATCAGATATCAAGGAATGTTGCATGGTCGGGGAGGCAGATTCGGATGAAGCATCACCAAAGGTGGAGTTGTGTCTAGTAGGTCAGGTCAATATGAAAAATTGTAATGAAGATGTGACAGGGGTAGGGCCTGCATAATTTGCTCTGCCCTTGGTTAGGTTTTTTCGTTGATAATGATTATGTTCTATGTGTCGGAGGATATAGTTAAATGACTAGTATAGGGTTATAGGGTATAAGTTTTTTTTGGATGGTGGTTATTGTTAATGAATTGGCACAGACTTGGATACACAAAGGTTTTCTCTGGGTTTTCTCATGGTTCTTGGACCTAGACCAGGGTATATACAACAAAAATAAATAAACATGGTATGTTTGACCCTCCTCATCAAATTTATGTGTTTTAGAATAAAGTTCCACAAAATCACTACCACAACATCAATCTACTTCTTAGCTCTCTAACCATTTTTTTTTCTGTAGTTGGATTAAACTACTTGGTATTTTTTTAAAGTTTTTAGTGATGTCTTCATATGCCTCAAAACATTTGAATTATTTTTTCACACTCATCCAAATTTTAAAAAATGCATTCTCACCTCATTCTATACAATTGAAAAAAAAATGATTTCCAATTTTTTTTTCACGATTAGGAGGAACACACTTGGAAATTCTAACAAAGGAAATTTATTTTACCAAGGATCAAATTTGGTACCTAAAGAATAGAAAACATGAAAATGGGAATGGCCTAGATAATAGCCTTAATCAAAACAATTCTCCCTTCTAAACATACTCATCTTCTTTTACATGTCAGAATCTTACTTTGTGATTTTTTAAACAAACTATTCCAAAGATGGCATTTATATCTCCTAGGGGATTCACTCAATAAACCAATGGCATAGCACATACATTTCTAGGATACTAGTAAACACCCATAATTTCATTTCTACCCTTAAAATTTATGTTTTTTGATACACCCTCTGCACGTACACTAGTATAAGTTAAAATACCTCCCTATTTTCACCATGTGTCATATGTACCTATTTTTTGTTATATTTTCATATCCCCTTATTATTTCTACCCTATCAACCAAGGGCATTTCCCATATATTAAAGCCTCAGTATAGAAAACCTAGATGAGTTGTGACAAACATGTTATCTTGTAAATTTTTTTGAATTAAAAGAACTTATACATATCAACCCCTAAACCATTGCCACACCAACCCTAATAGTGAACCCCCTGATAATATATACATATATATCTCAATTATAATATTTTTAATAATAAAAATTATAATGGAAGGGTTTTAGAGATACTTGGTGATTCTTCTAGGTAGGGTCGTGGCATTACCAAAAGGTGTCCAATAACTAGTATTGGGAAATGTGGGTAGGATTACACTAAACTTGGATGACCTTTGTGTGACCATTTTTATTGTTAACTACATTAGAATTGGGATTAAGTATGTTCCCCTTAGATTATGAGGCTCCGACACAATACAAGACTACATGGTGTAGAAAAAAGATAGCTTCATGACCCTAGCAAGACCAACTTAGTGAATGGAATTTCCTCTTATTAGCTTGTACAAAATGATTTGTAGAGGATTTGGAATTCTATTTATAAACACCCCAACCCCCTTCAGTACATGGTTCCCAATCTCCAATACCTACCCATATCACATTAATTAAATTATCCCCTTTCCCCCTAATATTGAAACTATATATTGGATCACAAGTCGGTTATTAAAAAACCCCAATATGTATGCACATGATAAGATGCCACCTTAGAGTTGAATCCAATAGGTTATATATCGACACATGAAAAGAGAGGAATCCTTGGATAAGTTCCATTAAACATTCATCTTAGAAGCCTAGAATACCCCTAATATGGATCTAAAGCCTTGGGTGAGAGTTAAAGAGATATATTATATTTGTATAGATTAATCAATTGCCTTGACATTGATTTAAAATCCACAAAATCATTATGAAAGATTTGTGATCCATTTACATTTATGAATTCAAATCCAAACAATAACATATCATGAAGAAATTGAAGATGAGTAAGTGACTCCTACTACTCTTAACCTTTAATACCATAAAGAAGAGCATTATTTTTGTACTCCTTTATATAGAGACCAAAAGATTATGGCATCAAGATGAAGAGATAGTGGGAGAGAGGGTCATTATATCTTACACCATGAGAAATAGAGAAAAAACCCACAAAAGTATCGTTAACTAAAACTAAGAACCAAGAACATAAAATAGAATCGAGAACCCAATTAATTCAATGCTTAGAAAAATAAAAGGCTTCTAGAATTGCTCTAAGGATGAATCCACTATAACATATATGCTTTTGCTATCTCTGACTTAGTCATTATTGTAAAGAGCTTATTAGCTTTTAATGAGTGAATTATTTCATGAGATAAAATGCTACCATCAATGCTTTATCTACCATGCATAAATCCACCTTGTTTTGGAGAGATAGGGGATGAAATTAGAAGTTGTAATCTTTCTTCTATTGCCTTAGAAATAATCTTTTCAAAGTATCATAGCTCAATCTATTGGTCTAAAATATGTGAAAGACATTGGATTACTCTTTTAGAGGCATGAGGGCCAAGAAGGCACATCACAAATCCTTCAACACTTCCTTAGAATTTCTAGATTCATTAATCATTGTTATCAACTCCATTTTTTTAAGTAGGTGGTGTTTTCGTAGTGTCAAATTATGTGATATTTATTTTTTAGTTTTTTATGATTCAACTACATAGTTTTTATTCAATGTTCATTGAATCGTATTTGTTGAGTAGTGGTTTACAAGAACCCAACTCTCTTTACACAAAACCTATCTTAAAACTAGAAAGATTTTTAAATGGATTGGAAAGTACACCAATTAATGGCTACAGGTTCAAATCTTATGATAAAAAGGATGCTAAACTATAAGTGCATCTAAACTAACTAGGGTAGAGACCCAGATATAGTCCACCACAAGTGGGCCCTTGATTGGATAAAACTGAGATTTCCTCTCTCCCTATTACTGAACTAATAACTAAATCCAAACTACTTGCAACAATGTACTAAAATAGAGAAAATAAAATTTCATTCTTCTATTGATTTCACAAATGCTATTACATTCAATCTATCATGATATCTTCACTGGATTTCTTAATATCCTCTACTAGATTTGGTCTAATATATACTACTGCTACATGCATCTCCATTACACTAAATATGTAGAAGGTGGATGCTTTATTTAGAAAACAATAGAAAAAATAGGAAACTAATTCCTGGAAGGGTAAGATTTACTTTCTCACTAGGACTGTACAATATTTAATTGCATATGCCTAAAAGAAGAATGATAGGAAATCTATTGATTAAGATAAGCTTGAGTCAGTTGACTCATCTATCTGATAGAGATTTTTCATTGATGTCAAAGTGAGGTGCTTTGATGTGAGGTGCCTTTCAGGGGTGGATGACATGGTTGGATGATGTAGTGTCTTCATGAGGATTAGGTTTGATGTATGATGTCACAGTTGCTTTGGAAATGTCAAAAGCATACAAGTGTTGATCCTAATTCTTGTTAGTGTTGGATGCATGTTATGTGTTTCAGGAAGGTATAGGAAGAGTATGATGATGTGGTTCATTTTGAATGCTTCATAACAGGATGAGGAGGTGATGTTGTTGAGATATTCCTTTGAGATGTTCATGAATGCTTCATAACAGGATGAAAAGATTTATCAATTCACAGACCACTCACTTGGATCACTTGGACAGTGGCATTTCACTTGGATAGGATAGTAGCATTTATTTGATTTGTTTGCTCATAGAACACTCACTTGGATAGTGGCATTTGTTTGATCACAGTGTAATTCTTAGTTAGGAGATGTTAGTTTTATGTACTTTATGTTGATCTATTGCTTCTTGATTGAGGAGTTCAATTGATGTGGAGTTGTTCATGTTTCATGTCTTGCATTCATGTTGTTTCATGAGGTGGATGTGATTCTTCCTTAAGATAGGGGTGGTTTATAACTTCATGTTCCTTTGTGCTTGTACAAGATCTCAGAGCTGCTTACATTTCAGGTTGTGGAGAAGGTGAAGGTTTGGTATCAGTCCAACATATGATGTTGAAGGTAAATGTGAAGGTGAATGT
This sequence comes from Cunninghamia lanceolata, assembly GCA_027924645.1. Taxonomy (NCBI): domain Eukaryota; kingdom Viridiplantae; phylum Streptophyta; class Pinopsida; order Cupressales; family Cupressaceae; genus Cunninghamia; species Cunninghamia lanceolata. The sequence goes on from BSBN01000634.1 coordinate 8,217,652, forward strand.
TTATATTTCAAAGTTTTGGGAGATCAGTTTGATGTTGGTTCATGTGATACTTGTTCAATGCCATTAAACAAACATTTTGTTCTCCAATTCAAAAAAAAGCCCCAAATTTCCTTGTCCTAGTTCAAACCCTTAAAACCCATCTTTGTCATGTTCTATAAACCTAGACTAAGTCTAAGTGTTTGTCACACTTATATAACACTTTTGTTATGAAAGTAAGTTAACCTTCTAGTATAAGTTTATCTTAAAAGTAACCTACTTAAGGGGTTTTAATCCATTGTGTTACCGGCCACATTCCTAGTGGAAACCAGCCCTTCCAAGTGCTTTTTGTTTGTTGGGCGCCAAAACTTGATCAAAGGTGTGTATTTGATTTACATTGCCCGTGGATAGCCTTATCAATGGCTTAAATTTAAAATCTCCAAAAACCCTAACAACCAAAAGATGGTTTTTGGAATAGTTTTGTTGGTAACTGTTCTTGGCCTTTTCGTTGGAAAAGTAATAAAGACCCTAACTATTTTTTTTTGATATGTTGAGGAGAAAAATAGTTTGTACGGGTGTATATCTGCCATTGATCAATGGTGACTTGTCAAGAATATTTACAGAAAGTTCATTTTTGTAATGTAATACAGAGAGGAAGTTGTATGTTTTTGAGAGTACACAATCATGCAGAACATGGAAGGGAGATAAAATGGGTAAGATTATCCTCATACAGGAGACAAGAAGACACCAGGAAATATCAAGACTGAAAAACATCAAGATTGAGAGGGGCTCAAGAAGCTTGTAATGAAATGACCTTAGTAGATTCAAATTGCAGAGAAAAGCTTTGTAAAGGAGATGTTACAATGGTGAGACAAGGACAGAGATCTCAATTTTCCTAGAGAGAGAATAAACAAAGGCCAAACTGAAGAACAGAGACCTGGGAATGGATGTGGTAGTGAAAGGAAAAAGGTGCTTCAGAGAATAAAGTAATTTATTTTTGTGTTCATATTTGAAGGGCATGTTGTCTGGAGACAAAAGGAAGTTATAAAGGGATTGAAGTGATTTGCAAAGAGTAGTGATATGTTTTGAAGCATTTTGTGTTATATATTCATTGAGAAGTGATATTGTGTGAGAACGTTATTGTTCATTGTTCATGTCAACTTGATCACTATATTTGTTGAAAGGAGTCTTGTAAAGAAAATATTTCTTTCATGATGTGAATCTTGTATCAGAGGGAACTCTTGTAGTCAAAGTATTGAAGGTGTATTTTTGATGGTGCATATTGTAACAGGGTAACCCCCTGAATTGATTCTTTCTTTCTTATGTTATTGGATTTGCCAATGAGGCACCTGATTTCCAGTGAGGCACATACAACTAGTGAGGCACAATTAGCCAGTGAGGCATTTGTACTTGTCAATGAGACATTTTGTGTAGCTAGTGAGGCATGATTTTGATTAAGCCAGTGAGGCATATTTAGAGTGGTTTTTCATCCCTATGAGGGTTTTCCACTCATCAAATCAGGTGTTATGTTTCTTGTTTGTCTCCATGTGTTCATGTGTTCATGTGTTCAATCGCTCTTATGATTGATTAAATGTCTTGTTCATTCTTCTAGTCATTATACTTGTTTGAATCCTTGATGTCTTTTTCATGTTTAAAAGATGCAAAAAGTTGTTAAGTCTTCTAGACCACTGATTCACCCCCCATCCTATACTCCAACAAGTGGTATTAGAGCGCAGATTCCCTATAGAAGTCTAATCGGCTTGGGTAGATCTTGATAGTGGAGTACCATGGGAAAGAGTAGAAGAAATAGAGAAAAGAAAGATGCCAAGCAAAAGGTTGAACATCAAACTCCAATCGTGTCATGTGGTGAATTGTTACATGAGTCATCCCTGAAAATTAACACAAAGTGTGATAAAGAAATTGCCTTTGTGTGATAAGAATTGGGTCATTTATTCTTCATTTTGCTTTAGTTTTGTTTGGAGCAGTGCTTATGTAGTGATTGTTGCATGGAAGCAAACTTTTTGATGGTAGCCTCTAGCAGATAGACATGTATAATTTGTAGCCTTTTGATTACATTGTTATATGACAACCTTATGAGACAGGAGATGCTTGTTGCAGACCCCATTTATTACAATTGACTTGGTTGACATTTAATTTATCATTTGATCTGTTGATAATACAAAGACCTTTAACAATTAGTATATCAGTAGCTCTCGCCAACCATTTTGACATTGTTACCTTTGTGCATGACAGTACATGATTGGACTATGTCTAGATGTGCCAATGCTCTTCATATTTAAATAAAAAAAGGTAGTTTTTAAGCATTTTACATTGTGTGATAGAGAAGTTGCATCGTGGTGCAACACAATAGTTATGCTTCCAGAGCAATCAATTGGCAGTTTTGTTGTGAGGAGTTCATAATGTTGAAGAGGAATACATGATGATGTTGAAGGTGTGCATGGATTTACAGTGATGCTCATTTGTACTCAAGGCACAAAATTCTTTGACAATGATTGGCCCTTAATGTTGACATATTGTGTGAAGTAGTTTCTTATCAGTGAAATTGCTTAATAACTATGTAGCAGTAAAGTTATGGTTATGACTGACTGTTCAGTTATTTTTGGAAGTTTTATGAAGGATTTCATATGTGTGATAGTTTAAAATAGCAATGTGAGACAATACTGGTGCTATTTTTGTCTAAGTTGTTACAGGTGTTGCTCTCAAATGGTGATAGTTGAATGTAGTTGCAAGTGCTGAGATTGGACAGTGAAGTTGTACAGTGTAGTGAATAACCAAGACAGTGTATGGACTGACTTGTTATATGATAGTACACTTTTGTCTATGGTCCTTTTCATTTGGTAGTACAGATCTTCATGCAAGTTTTATTCTGATGTTGTCTAACTGTACTTACTTCCCAAAATAGTCATATCAGTGAGCCCTCAAAATAGGGGGAGTTGATGAAGTTAGGAGGAGCATTTCATACTTTGTCATTTGATGTCAAAAAGGGGGAGTGAGAGAGTGATGAGGTGTGGTTTTGCCATCAATGACAAAGGGGGAGATTGATAGAGATTTGTCATTGATGTCAAAGTGAGGTGCTCTTGTGTGAGGTGCTTTTTAGGGGTGGATGACATGGTTGGATGATGTAGTGTCTTCATGAGGATTAGATTTGATGTATGATGTCACAGTTGCTTTGTCACAGTTGCTTTGGAAATGTCAAAAGCATACAAGTGTTGATCCTGATTCTTGTTAGTGTTGGATGCATGTTATGTGTTTCAAGAAGAGTATGATGGTGTGGTTCATTTTGAATGCTTAATAACAAGATGAAGAGGTGATGTTGTTGAGATATTCCTTTGAGATGTTCATGAATGCTTCATAACAGGATGAAAAGATTTATCAATTCACAGACCACTCACTTGGATCACTTGGACAAGGCAGTGGCATTTGTTTGATTTGTTTGCTCACAGAACACTCACTTGGATAGTGGCATTTGTTTGATCACAATGCAATCCTTGGTTAGGAGATGTTAGTTTATGTACTTTATGTTGATATGCTACTTCTTGATTAAGGAGTTCAGTTGATGTGGAGTTGTTCATCTTTCATGTCTTGCATTCATGTTGTTTCATGAGGTGGATGTGATTCTTCCTTAAGATAGGGGTGGTTTATATCTTCATGTTCCTTTGTGCTTGTACAAGATCTCAGAGTTTCTTACATTTCAGTTTGTGGAGAAGGTGAAGGTTTGGTATCAGTCCAACATATGATGTTGAAGGTAAATGTGAAGGTGAATGTTCATATTTCAAAGTTTTGGGAGATCAATTTGATGTCGGTTCATGTGATACTTGTTCAATGCCATTAAACAAACATTCTATTCTCCAATTAAAAAAAAACCTAAATTTCCTTGTCCTAGTTCAAACCCTTAAAACCCATCTTTGTCATGTTTTATAAACCTAGACTAAGTCTAAGTGCCTATCACACTTATATAACACTTTTGTTATGAAAGTAAGTTAACCTTCTAGTATAAGTTTATAACTTAAAAGTAACCTACTTAAGGGGTTTTAATCCATTGTGTTACCGGCCACATTCCCAATGGAAACCGGCCCTTCCAAGTGCTTTTTGTTTGTTGGGTGCCAAAACTTGATCAAAGGTGTGTATTTGATTTACATTGCCCATGGATAGCCTTATTAACGACTTAAATTTAAAATCTCCAAAAACCCTAACAACCAAAAGATGGTTTTTGGAACAGTTTTGTTCATAACTGTTCTTGGCCTTTTCGTTGGAAAACGAATAAAGACCCTAACTATTTTTTAATATGTTGACAAGAAAAAATAGTCTATATGGGTGTATATCTGCCATTGATCAACGGCGACTTGTCAAGAACATTTACAGAAAGTTCATTTTTGTAATGTAATACAGAGAGGAAGTTGTATGTTTTTGAGAGTACACAATCATGTAGAACAAGGAAGGGAGATAAAATGGGTAAGATTATCTGCATACAAGAGACAAGAAGACACTAGGAAATATCAAGACTAAAAAACATCAAGATTGAGAGGGGCTTAAGAAGCTTCTAATGAAATGACCTCAATAGATTCAAATTGCAGAGAAAAGCTTTGTAAAGGAGATGTTACAATGGTGAGACAAGGACAGAGATCTCAATTTTCCTAGAGAGAGAATAAACAAAGGCCAAACTGAAGAACAGAGACCTGGTAGTGAAAGGGAAAAGGTGCTGCAGAGAATAAAATAATTTTGTTTTGTGTCCATGTTTGAAGGGCATGTCGTCTGGAGATAAAAGGAAGTTATAAAGGGATTGAAGTGATTTGCAAAGAGTAGTGATACATTTTCAAGCATTTTGTGTTATGTATTCATTGAGAAGTGATATTGTGTGAGAAGGTTATTATTCATTGTTCATGTCAACTTGATCACTATATTTGTTGAAAGGAGTCTTGTAAAGAAAATATTTCTTTCATGATGTGAATCTTGTATCAGAGGGAACTCTTAGAGTCAAAGTATTAAAGGTGTATTTTTTATGGTGCATATTGTAACAGGGTAACCACCTGAATTGATTCTTTCTTTCTTATGTTATTGGATTTGGCAGTGAGGCACATACAACCAGTGAGGCACAATTATCCAGTGAGGCATTTGTACTTGTCAGTGAGATATTTTATGTAGCCAGTGAGGCATGATTTTGATTAAGCCAGTGAGGCATTTTTAGAGTGGTTTTTCATCACTATGAGGGTTTTCCACTCATCAAATTAGGTGTTATGTTTCTTGTTTGTCTCCATGTGTTCATGTGTTCAATCGCTCTTATGATTGATTAAAGGTCTTGTTCATTCTTCTAGTCAGTATACTTGTTTGAATCCTTGATGTCTTTCTCATGTTTAAAAGGTGCAAAAAGTTGTTAAGTCTTCTAGACCACTGATTCATCCCCCCTCTCAGTGGTCCTGTACTCCAACACTATTTTCACACAAACTCCTTTTGTGCACATGAGAAGTTGAATTTCACTATTTATCCCTACTCATCACTTTGCTATAGGTTCACTACAATCTTAGTTGTGAAGGATCTACAACCTATGCTACAGGAAGCAAATCCTAGTTTCTACAAGCCAATAACTAACTCTACTAAAGTAATTATGTTGCACTTAAACAACTTAGGAGCATAGAAAATATCACAACTAAGACAAGATATTTTATATTACCTTGAAAATAACTACTTTAAATACATAATCATCCAATAAACAACATACATATTAAACTTTGTGCTTTATAGGAATATCTAGTAAAAAGGGTACTTAAAGAGTTGTAGGTTAAAGCAAAAGATAAAGAACATAAAATAAAGACAATGATGGGGCTCAGCACACCCCCTAACTTAAGTTGTTTCTTGTCCTCAAGAAACTAAAACCTCTACATAAACATTAAAAATAATTTTTTGAAATCAAATGGATCTATGGAGCCCTCAATTTTATTTGATAAAATCCTTTTATATCCTCAATTCTCTTCCATATCACATCTTCTACTGTTGTGTCTATTGCATGATTCCCCTTCCAACTAAGGATTGGGAACAAAAACAAAGGTGGATAAAAATCTAAAGGTAATCAATCCAACCAAAACTACCTAGTTGAATCAATGTGCCTGCATACCCTTTGAACAACTACCCTTTATACTATTAACCATATTATAAACCATCTTAGAATACTATTAATTCCATATTAATAAATTAATATTGAATTACTAGTATTCTATCACATTATAAACCATCTTATAAATATGGTTAATTTTTATATCATTCTATTATTAATATGAAATTTGATAGGTAGTATTAGAATAATAAAATAATAGTATTCTAATAGAATTCTATATTATTTTGAGTTGCATTGAGAAGAAACCTATCCCACCCATCATTTTGATATATCATAAATTTTCCTATTATGATAGAATAAATCAATAGTGGATAATAATGATAGTATTCTGTTTGTGTTGGAATTAAATTTTGCATAATTTTAAGATTTAGAATGTGGTAATTGATGGAGTCAGGTTGTCATTGATGTCAAAAAAAGTGTTCTTTCAGGTTGTCATAGATGTTGGGATTGATCTTCATATCAGGACATCAATATCATCAAGATAGTCAAGAGTTATGAAGAATAATGTTAGTTCATGTTTTGATAAGATCATCATCATGTGCAGGGTTGATATTGGTAAACATTTGAGTAGGAGACATCATCTTGCAAGAGTTCATCATCTTGTGTGTTCTTTCCATCACAGCTTGTTCAGTATGGTTGATACAGATGATATGATATGCAGTGAAACACAGTAGTCTTCATCATGATGTTTGTTGTTTGGCATTCTCTGCAATAAGGTTGGATCAAGGATTGGTTTCATCATGGTAGAAGTGATCTCAGGAGTAATAATAGTTTATTTGTGTTGGTCAGAAGATCAATAGAGATCAAGTCATTATATTCATGTTAAGGTTGTGCTCAAGACAAGACATGAAATGTGATCTTCATTCATTGGTTTACTTGGTCTACAAAGATTGTCTTCACAATCATTTTGGAAAGATCATTTTGGACAGTGGGATCTTGCTTTATGTTATCCTGAATTAATTTGATATCATGGTCCCTTACAAATGGCAGTGGCTTGATACAAATAACACGGTATGGTCTTCATTTGATATCAGTTGCAGTTGAAATCTGATGTGATCTCTGTGCTTTCAATTGTAGCAACATTGGTTGGCTCATCTTGATTGGTTTGTTCTTCATCTTCTTAGTGGGCTTTAAATTTGACATTGTTAAGCAAGGAGTTTGATTTGCTCTTCCATAGTTCAGATGCAAGTGATCAAAATTAGTTATAAATGCAGATACATGATCTTTTTTGTAGAGGTTAGATGTTTTATGATAAAGGTTTCATGTTTATCCTTCATCATTTAAATCCTTAGCTTACCTTTTATCATCATGTATCTAACTTCTAGTAGACTGTCATTGAGGACATGCACTTTATGTTTTAAAACATTTGTGACTTGAGCTAGCGGGTAACTCACTTAAGATTCACCGGTTGGAGGCCTCTTGAAATGTTTGTTGACTGGCCAACTTTGTATCCCTAACCGACTCCACCGGTCTTCTACAATGAAGTTTGAGTGCCAACGGTCATATTCAAATTTATGATGGGCGCGAGGAGTTTAAGTGGATATTTTGAATGTATATGTGGAGCGCGTGGTGTATATGCTTTATGCATAAAACAAAGTGGAGCCCGATTTTAATTAAAGTTTTTTATGAGTTCAAAAAGCATTTAAATGCTTTATGAAATATAGAGAGCCCATCAATGCACTAATATGGGGTGTTTATTAAGTTTTTTTTTAAAAATGTTTTTTGTTTTATTTTAAGGGGAGAAAAGGATAAGGGAGTTGGAACAAATTAGAAACTTTCTTTTTAAATGGTTGGTCCCTTATAAGGAGCTTTCATAAGGAGATTTTTTGCTTTTTCTAAATGTTAGATTATTCCTTTTATGAAGAGAGTTTATAATAGTGATTTTTTTTGTGGAAGCTTAAGAGTTTTTTCTTAGGATCCCAATGAAAGATTTTTCAAGGCAGATTGATTAAATTAGTTTGAAGATTTTTTTGAGAATGGAAGATGAAAATGTGAAGATTGAATATTCAGGGCAAATTCAAGATATATTCTTATCTACATGGAATTCACAGGAGAGATTTTTGAAATTGTAAAGTCAAATATTATTTTGTAAGTAGAATATAAAAAATGCAAAATGATTGTTGTAGAAATGAAGATTTGTTTTGTGGGAAGAAACTGAATGGAGAAGATTTTCTTGTGAAAAAAAATAAATAAAGGATTTTATTTTATGAAAAAGAAAATATGAATCAGGGAGAAGAAGAAAATACATGACATATTGAAGATATTATTGCAGGTTCTTCATGAAAAAGAAATTGAAAGGTCTCAAATATGGAAGATATTCTTTTATCTGAGACAGAGGCAATTTGTTTTAAAATTTATTGAAGATTAAATGATATTTTTGAATAAGATTCTTTTGCAGGAATATGAAGGATCATGCAAAGTTTGAAGAAGAATTTGAAGAGATTATTGAAGAATTGATTAGGCACAAAGGAATATGAAAATATTTTTCTTTGCAGGTGGAAGGACATTCAACTTGTATAAAATTGTTTTTTTTCAGGTGCATTGATATGATGACTTTCAAGATAGAGATGAAACATACAGAGTAAAGTAGTGTTGTTGAGCATATCAGAATATAGGATTGATATGCAGTGTTGTTGAATGGATTAGAATACAGGATTGATATGCAGTGTTGTTGAATGGAATAGAATACAAGATTGATATGCAATGTTGTTGAATGGATCATAATACATGATTAATTTGCAGAGAAAATTGTTTATAGAGATTTGTATATGGAGCTTGTTTGCAGAAGTATGTAAATGAAAATGGTCTTGATTTGAAAATCAAACAGGAGGTATAAGGTTGTATACAATGGTGCAAATCTGATTGAACAACAATCATGTCTTGCACACAAAGTTTGATGTTTTGTTTATAGTGATTGTGTTTGCCAGTGAGGCACAGTATGCCTATGAGGCTTGTGGTCAGTGAGACCTCTGTATATGTCAGTGAGACATTTGTAAGAAGATTTTTCATTTAAGCCAGTGAGGTAGTTCTGGAGTGGTTTTTCTACCCTTGGAGGGTTTTCCACTCGTGCATATCTTGTGTCATGATTCATATTGATCATCTTTGTGTGTGTTTGATTTACTTATGAAGTTTTGTTCTTTTTCTGTATTCACAGTCATGTGCATTTTACAAATCAATGGTATCTTTCTTTTGAGCTCTGAAAGTTGAAGTTTAAACAAAGGTTTTGAAAATTCACACAACACTGATTCACCCCCCCTCTCAGTGTTGCCCTTGATTCCTACAGTAATTAGTCTAACAGCATAAAGAACTTTTCCTACTTCGGTCCAATTCACACCTCTAGTATCAAAACCATGGTTCTGACATTCTGCATTTTGAAATTTGCATTTGTTATGAGTGAGTGGTGAGTCTAAAAGATCAAAGGTACGCTCTGAAGATAGTTGTGGAGCCACAAAAGTAAGTCCTATTTGTGAAGGCTTGAGAAGTCATGTTGAAGGGCAACTGTAAGTCGGTAAAGTAGCAGTGAAACGAGCTGAAATTTCAAGTCCTCATACTCCAATCATGGCAAGTCATAAATCTCTCAATGCTAGTTCCGCACTTAGGTCATACATAATTGCTTTGAAGATAAATCTGAACATGTTGATGAAAAGGGTAATTTTAAGTTTACAGATATTAAAATCCCTACTTTATATCTTGAGAAAGGTATTAAAGCCAAGTTTTTAGACTCTATTAGGCAATATGAACTCAATCTCCTAGTCTCTAGAGAAGGTATTTGTCCAGTTTACCTTCCTTTTATTGTGCATGAAGATGTAGATTGATGGAGAAACAAGGGTTTCTTTCATGTACACTTTTCCTATGTTGATTTGATTATTCATCCACATTTTAATTATGACATTGTTGCTAAGTATTTTGCTACCTTCATTGATACATGATGTCGTATCTAGGATCAAGCTGTTGTTGCACAGTTTAGAGGAATTCTAGACACAAAACGAGGTGATGGGATTATATCTGTTCATCCCAATTTTACCATCTCCTTATTTGATAAATTTGTGAATTCGGCCTTTTCCCTCCTATTGCAAGTTAAAGGAATTTCCTTGTAACTTGGATCTATCTATTCCACTATTGGTGGATGATTGCAATTTACCATTATTGAATACTGTGTTTCCACCTTCAAACTTTCTAGTTGGGGTAGGTTTTCCAGAAGGTAATACCAATCTTCTAGATTGTGGAAGACACATAGACCACACTAGTTTTGATATTGGTTTTCCAATCATTGAACAATTAATCAACCATCAGCCACCAAGATTTAAAGATCTGTCTCTCCCACCTAGATCAAGATTTTCTAAAAGATCACGTATGTAGACTAGATGAGTTGCCAATATTGAGCTTAGATCAATACCCCAGCAAACTATTCTTGAACAACCTATAGATCCAGATGAAACTTGTCATAGACATAGCATATCCAGGCCATCCTTTAGAAGCTATTCTATGAGCTGTAACATCCCTCATATAGACAATAAGCCATATGTAGATTAAAGCTTCAACGTCATCTAGTCACCATACCATCTACAAACAATCATCTGTAAACCCTTATGCTTCTAGATCCTCCTTTGCTACTATGTCTGATCTCAACAATAATCCTGAAGTCATGGATAAATTAGTTAGACAACTCAATCAAAGATTAGCATTGAAACCTAAAGAAGAAGATAAGAAGAAAAAGGGGATAAGGATTCAAAAAATGCATGAACATGCTTGTATGCTAAGGGAATCTCTCCCTAGATCAAGTACGGAAAGAAGAATAAAATACAAAGTAAATATGGGATAAGGAAGCTCTGAAGAATTAGTTGGATATGAACCTAGTAGGTGGCCAACACCTAAATCATTCACAATTATTAACCAAGATAAAAAGTTATGGGGTAGATGTGAATCCAGCTTGCACGTTGAGATAGGAAAGAAACAGAAAAATTCTGAAGCACAAAGAAATTGGCAAGCTCACTGGTTGATGTCTGCACAGGATAACATAGATGACATAGCACTAGATGTTAAGAAATGTGTTAATCATAGCTCAAATAATTTTGTGAAGATCTCCAATTTGATAAATTCTATGGATAAGATAGAACTTGAAGTTGGTAGAATTGAAAAACAGACTACTTCAATAATAAATGATACAGTTGGTTTAACCTACCATTCTAGAATAGCTAGTAGTAATATAGTTGCCATTCATACTACTCTCTCTAGATCTGAAACTTATATCAACCAGATTTTTCATAATCAAGTTAATTCAGATATGAAAAGAGAAACTGATACAATTGAGAATAAGGTTCTTTTAGAAACAGTCTCCAAGAAACTTGACAAAATCAGATCATATGTCAAGAAAACTAGGATATCTCAAGTTGGACATGATAGTTCAAAGGAGGATAAAAAAGGGGAAAAGGACAAAATGGAACCTCCTAAGAAAGTAAAAAATTTAATAGTCCAACGTAGGAAGGGATTGTTCCATTATGAAACTGAAAACCAGCCACAACTTTAGTTATTAAAGAACCACTCAAACCTATAATTCCCAAGCAAAAAGAACATAGCATGCAATCTATTGAGAGGGACTGGTTAGAAGAATTAAACTTGGTAGATGAAGTAGTTGATCAAGTATATATGAAAGGATCTGGTTCAGCAAACCAAGAATCTGATGTAGAGGATGATTTTGAAAATCATTCTATAGACTTAGAGTTTTTAGATCCTTCTGTACATTCTCAATCTGATGATTTTGATATTGAATTTTAAGTTTCTCAATCAAATGATGATGAGCCCTGGGAAAATTATAAAAAATTGATTGAGGAATATGATGTAGAAATGAAGCAATCACTGAAAATCCCAAACTTGAACAGCTTAGATCTTATGCTTTTTCTAGTTATATTATCAACATAGATAATATTGTAAATATATATGATACCATCTGTACATGGTGTGACACCTTAGAAAATTTCTATGATACCAGAGGTATGAATTGGACCAAAGCAAGAAAAGTTGTTTATGCTGTCAGACTCATGTCTAGAAAATTGAGAAACTGGTGGAATTCTCTACCAGATGATGGTCCTACTACACAAATTAATGAAGATGACTTCATTTTCAAAGAAGTTGATATGGGCCGAAATGACATTTCTGCTACTTCTTTCAGGCAACTCAAAATTATATTAATTGATTTATTTTGTGGAGATAGAAAAAATGATGTCATAGAAGCAGAAAAGATCCTCTACTCTTTAAAAATGAAAAATCTTGCAAAATTCCATGAGTACAACTTTGTCTTTGAAAATTACATGATTGTTGCACACAAATATAATGATCTATCCACAAAGAAATTCTATTTGAATTCTCTACCTTGTGGTTTGGGACACTCGGATGAAGATTATATTATAGACAGAAAAAAGACCATAGTTGAAAAATGCACTCTTGTAGAAATAAAAACACTCATTGGATATAAGCTTGATAAACAATGTTTATTAGGATCTTTGCATGCTAATAAAGAAGAATATAATTCTTCTTGTAATCTTAGAGAATACTGTAATCTTCCTCCAATAAATCAATTAAAATATTTTGCATATGTCAGACAGTTTAAGAAAAGATCTTATGGCAGATATTATAGGTGTAGGAAATGTAAGCACATTCCTCACAAAGACACTCACTATGACAGTGAACGTCTGTTCAAACGGAGTCAGCATGGTTACAAGAAAAGGTACAGGTTTTCCCCTGTAAATAAATCCAGTTTTAAGAGAAAGAATCCACCACAATATGTGTTTAAGAGGAGACCACAACAGGAAAGGACCTGTCAAGTGTTTTATCTGAAAAGGTCCTCATTATGCCACTCAGTGCCCCAAGAAAATGAACCCAGGAACAAAAGTCTATGCTTTGCTCCAAAAACAAGGTTTAGATCAAGAATGGGAAATTCTATATCCTAAAGAAGCTTACCACCAACTTGGCCAACATCAATTTTATGAGCTTTTAGAGTCTATTCTAGAGACATTTGCCATGACCAAAGATAACCATAGAAATGTGTATTCTACTCCTTCTGTATCCTCTGATTCTAAAACCAACTTTCTTGATACTTATGAATCAGATTGTGATCCATCTAAATATTTCATGATCACATTATTAGAAAAGAATCTCAAGGATGTGCAATTTAAAATTGATATGGAAAATTCTAAAGATCCATATCGCACTTGCCATACTAGAGAAGAAAGAAGAAAAGTTGTTAAAACCTAATCTCAAAAAGTGAAATCCTTAGATGAAGAAAAGGCCCAGATCCAACAACTTAAGAAAAGTCCTCGTAGAGTCAAGCCTTTATCAAGACATGGATATGTTGTTCCAACTTGGCAAAAAAAGGGCTCACACTTTAAAGTCTCCTCCTGATGATAGTTTAGCCATTATTAAAAAGCTAGATATGCTCTTGAGTGACATTGCAGGACTTCAGAAGTTAGTCAAACAACATCAGAAAGAGATCATAAATTTAAATGCTTTAGTGGGGGAAATTCCTAAACTTTTATTCAAAGTAGACAAATCTAAAAGCACATCATTAGAAACAGAAGATAGTGACTCTACATGTAAGACAAAAGAAAAAGCCTGTGCTATTTATCTGGCCAGTAACAGTGCATACATCAAAATAAATTTTTGTTTTCCTAGTTTTAAGAAGATTCCCATGGATGCATTCTTAGATTCTGATTCAGCTAGAAGTTTTGCTAAAACTAATGCAATACCGCTAGAATTCTGAAAGCTTAGACCCGACATACCTAATGGGTATGCTATAAATGGAGAAAAGATTCATATGGGTAGATATGCACAAGATGTACGTATTGCGATCGTGGGTAAAACATTTGTAATGGATTTTGTTGAATATAATGCCTTAGACAGTGATGTTTTTCTTGGCTATATTTTCCTTGCAAAATATGAACCTTTTGTTCTTAAAAAACATGAAGTCTCTTTGAGACATGAAGATGGCCAATTAAAAATTCCTGTCTTAAAGGTAGTACATTATAAGTTTGAAAATAAAGGTAAATCTGTCAAACAAAAGACACAAAGAAAACCCAACTACCACAAAGAAATGGCCAATCTTCAGAGCCAGCAAGCCGACAACATCTTCGAGTGGGTCAGAGATAAGTTTGAAAAAGAATGTTGTAGCCTCAACCCATTACAATTTTGGTCCCAAGATCATGAAGAATGTGAAATCAGGATCAAACTAGATTGTTAGTCCATCATCCCATATGAGCCAGCCTGCTTAATGAGCCCATTAGAAGTAAAAGAGATAGATGAACATTTAAAGGAACTTGTTGAAGGAGACTTTGTGCAAGAAAGCAAAAGTCCATTTTCATGCCCAGCATTCTTAGTCAATAAGAGAGCAGAAAGAGAAAGAGGAAAAAATAGATTTTGTATTAATTACAAGCCTCTCAATGATATCATCCTTTCTTTTAATTATCCAATACCTTTTAGCATAGATTTGATCAGGCGAGCAACGCCAAATCAAATATTCTCAAAATTTGACTACAAATTAGGATTTTGGCAGGTTAAAGTAAAGGAAGAAGACAGATACAAGACTGCATTGTCAATCCCACAAGGACTTTATGAATGGAATGTCATGCCATTTGGTCTTAAAACAAATCTGTCATTCTTCCAAAGAAGAATGGACCAGGCATTGAGACATTTGAAAGAATTTTGTGTAGCTTACACTGATGGTATTATTGTATTTTCTAACAATGAACATGTTCATCTTGATCATCTCAAAAATCTTTTCCAAGAAATCAAACAACATGGTATTTTCCTATCTGCTAAGAAAATGGCAATTGGTAAAAAAGATTGATTTCGTTGGTTTGATTCTTTCTAATGGAAAAATCAAGTTGCAGCCATATATTTTGCAACACATCAAAGAATTTCCTGATATTCTTGAAAATAAAAAGTAGATACAGAGGTTTTTAGGATGTCTCAACTACATTGTTCCATTTTATGCAGGATTAGCTAAAGGCATAAATAAAATCCAAGAGCAACTAAAGGAGACAGTTGTTGAATGGGATGATGAAGTCACTCAAGCAGTCATCAATATCAAAAACAAATGCCAACATCTCTCATCTTTACATATTCCTAAAATTGGTTATCCTTTATACTTATATATTGATGCCTCTGATAAGAATTTGTCTGTTGTTTTAATCTAGGAAATTCCAGGACTAGGAAGTCAAATATGTGGATATAGGTCAGGCACTTTTCTCATATATAGAATGTGGATATCATATATATGAAAAAAAATTCTTGCGATGAAGAAAGGGATCGAAAAGTTCAAAATCTTCCTCAAACCAAAACCTTTTGTGGTGAAAATTGATAGCTAGGCTATGGGCACATTGCTAAAGAAGAAGCCCAACAAGGACATTGCACAAGGGTGAGTTGCAAGATGGTACTTTGAATTTATTGGTTATGATTTTGACATCCAATGGATTCAAGGTGAAAATAATCCCTTAGCAGATGTCTTGACCAAAGAAATGGCTTGTATGATGATTGAACCTGCTGAAACTTTCTTAAGAGAAGATGGGGTTGAAGTTTATGAAATATCTGATGAAGAAGGTAACATAATAATGTTTCCTCAATTACCCCAAGAAATACTTGAACCTATTCTTCAAGTTTATTTCCTTAATAAATGGCTTCAAGGATTAAGAAATCAGATTTCAGAACACTTTGAAAAGGGAATTCTTGAACCAGCTGAACAGGTTACATTTTTAGAACTTTTTGGATTAGAAGAAGCCAATATTGCCTATTCTATCTGAAATAGGTTTACTTTTGATGTCTACATTACTTCCTTATTGCCTATGAACTGGGATGTAAAGATAAAGAAAAATCTACTAAAATGTGCTAAGTACGGTTTCATCAATAGCAACTCTTTACTCCAAAATGAGTTTGAAGATTTTGTTGATATCTTCATTGGTTATGGTGGATCAGTCCTACCACCAGATATGTGAGAATTCTTTGAATATATTCAGGGAAATTTTGCATGGGCAATTGCAGAAGGAATGATTAGTTTTTTGACCAATCCAAGTTGTTATCACCTTCCTAGAGTTGAGTGTTATTCCATGTTTCACAACTGGTTTTCTAAGGCTGTAATTAATGACATGGAACCAACTCTCCATTCATCCTTGGTAGCAGTTTGTACATAATTAGATCTGGCCTATCCTGAAGAAATCACATGAATAGTTTATGCTTTCAAGATGAGAAATGATGATATTTTAAAAGCTTTTGAACCACTTCATAATGATCTACTTCTACCATCCATGTTTGGATAAACTAGTACATGGGTTTGTTTGTGTCGTGATGTTACCCACGTTAAGAACTGACAACAGGATGCAACCTTGTCATACAAAGAAGGATCTTTGTATCCACTTACGGATGTTAAGTGGGTCGTTCTCACTCCACGGTTGTCCTAAAAAGTGATTTGTCATGTTACCACTAAGTTTAGTGTTTCTGAAAGATTGAGTAATAATTGTCACCTCACTTAGTGTGTTTTCTTTTACTGTAGCTTTTGCTAGGTGTCATTCTTCTATGGTCAGATTTCAAATCCTAATCTAAGCTCTGAGGTTAAAATTCAGATCCGTCTGCTATAAAGCCATAGTTCCGCCTCATTGTGAGGCATTCAAAGTTGGGAAAAGATCTTAGACATTGTCTAGAGAGTTAGTAAAATAGTCATATGCTCTATCTCTGGGCCTTGAGTGATCTGAGATATCAAAAAACTGTATTGTAGGAACATCAATAATCCATATCGGTTATTGTTGTTATCTATGTAATAATTCTTTCCTTTTCAATCAATATATATCTAGATAATTCAAAGTCTCTATATACCTTATGTGGGATAATATTTGATCTATGTAATATTTGTAGAATAAATTTCAATGGGTGGATATATCTTATATCATTCTATAGAATGATATAAAATGAACTGCCATTCTATATTATTCTATCATTTTGTTATTCTATTATTGTTGGGAATTAAGGTGTCTCAACCTTGGTAATTCCTTGCATTTATTTATAGTAATATATTTATTTAATTAGCCTATGTTGTAATTTTGTTGCACATCCTATTTTGTCATTTAGTGTGAAGTGACACGATGAGTTGTCACTCCACTTGTAAGATGACTAGGATGGCCAACTCACTCCATAAGGAGATAGGCATCCCACTTAGTGGTAGAGGTATTTTGCCATGTGTCGGCATCTTGACTAGTGTGTAAGTGAATCTTGACCGAAACGGTTATGACAGATTCATATGACAGAATCTATGACGCGTAAGAGTCGTAAATGGAATGTTCTATGATAGGTGAAGACATGTGTCACAAGGCATCTTGGAAGAAGGCATCTTTGGGCAACCCAAGGAGGGTTATGACATGTTGTAAGAGAATATGCTATTTTTAGGCAGTTATGACAAATTCTCTTACAGCTGTAAGTACTATCAATATGACGGATTCTATGATAGTCGGAAGATGCGTAAGAGCATCTGTCATTGCCCAACTTGGGAATAGGCGACCATACTGGGATGGGGTGATGTGACAAGTGTCATGACGATGCTGCATTGTTGGACAAGTGTCCCTAGGCGTGGGTTTTGAGCCATGAGGCCAAGTTGGACGCCCATCTCAAAAAAGGTCCATTTTTGCCTTGTAACTTCTATTTAAACAGGTGCTTGGAGAGATGTATTATGTGATTGACAGGTACTGTTATGCTACTAGAATATCTCCAGATACGAGTGTCAAAGACTCCTGCAAGAGCATTGGCTCTGTAACTATGTTGTAAACTTCATTGTTTAGATAATACATTTGAGTTGTGTTTTGGAGTGTGGGGTTTTTCACCCGTAAGGGTTTTCCCCACGTTATATCTTGTCTCTCTCTCTCTTCTATCTTACATTCTTGTGTTGTGTATTGCTACAATATCTCTATTGTTGGGTTATTAACACTATAATTGTAAAGGTTAAAAAGAATTTGCACATATCTCTCCTCATTAGATTGGTGTAGGAAGTGATTTCTGCACACCTAGCTTCCTTTCAGTTGGTATCAGAGCTTGATCACCTTTGGTCCTAGTTGTTGGGTAGGGGTTTTTTGACCTGATCCTAGATTGGGTGGGAGTTTGTGCAGAGTATTATATAATCTTGTTGCAGGAAAGAGATGGCAGGCACATCCAGAAGATTAGAGGTGGAGAAGTTTAACGGCACAAATTTTGAGTTATGGAAACTTAAGATGGAAGACATGCTTGTTGATCGAGACCTATGGGAAACTATTTCCGGTGTAAAACCAACTGCAATGGCACAAGATGATTGGGATCTCAAAGATCAGAAGGATAAGGGTCTCATAAGACTCAGTCTAGCTGATTTTGTCATGTTAAATGTCCACAAGGAGAAGACCACAAAAGATCTTTGGAAGAAGCTGGGAGATGTTTATCAGGCCAAATCCCTGGTGAACAAGCTTTTTTTGATAAAGAAGTTGTATTCTCTAAGGATGGAGGATGGAGGATCTGTTGCAGATCACTTGAATTCTTTCAACATGTTAGTTGCATAATTGACTTCCGTTGGTGTGAAGATGGAGGAGGAGGATCGTTGTATGACCTTTCTTTGTTCTTTGCCGGACACGTGGGATCATCTTGTTATGGCTATTGGGAGTATCACATCCACTTTCAAAATGGATGAAGTGGTATCTTCAATGTTATCTAAAGAGATGCAGAGAAAGTCCTCTAAAGCAGCCAAAGAAGCTCTTGCAGTTCGTGGAAGACCCAAGGAAAAATGGGAAAAGAAGGACAAGAAAGCTGAGAAGGGTAGATCCAAATCCCGTGGGAGATCCAAATCTCCTGGAAAGTCTAAGGCTCTTTGTTGGAACTCTGGAAAAACTGGGCATTTACAAAAGGAATGCAAAGAGGAAAAGAAAAAGAAGAAGAAGAATGTCCCAAACTCAGATTCTGACAAGTCATAAGATGATGGTGATGCCTTCATCACAGCCCTAGTCGCCCATGCATCTGATGATGTGTGGTTGATTGATTCTGGTGCATCATTCCACATGACCTCACATCAAAGCTAGTTCATGAAGTATGAAGAGTTTAATGGTGGAAGAGTGTACCTGGGTGATGATTCTCATCTGAAGATTGTTGGTCGTGGAAGAGTCTCAATCTGATTCCCTGATGGACGAGTGAAGGGGATCACTAGGGTCATGCACATCCTAGGCTTGGCACGGAACCTGCTTTCTGTAAGTAAGTTGAATGATGCAGGTGTGCAAGTTGTCTTTTCGAAGGACGAATGCAACATGACTAGAGGATCTATGGTGCTTGTGAAGGGTACTCGGAGAGGTACTCTATTTTAGCTGGAGGCATGCACTTCATAGTGCAATAGTTCTTCTGACTCAAAGAAAAGAGTTGCAGTCGCTTCGTCCCCACCATTGGAACCAGCAGTAAAAAAGTCTACTGTAATAAATTCTGATGGTAGTGCATTTTGGGTACCCAAGGGTGCTCATGCTTTGGAAGTTAAGTTTTCTGCTGAAAAGATAATGTTATGGCATATGAGATTTGGCCACATTGGTGAGAAGGGTCTTAGAACCCTAAAAAATAAAAACCTCGTTGAGGGGTTAAATGATTGTAATCTCGAGTTCAACTTTTGCGAATATTGTATATATGGAAAGCAAAACTGTGTTTAGTTTTACTCTAGTTCTCACAAGTCTTTTGGTGTGTTGGACCTTATTCATTCTGATGTGTTTGGTCCTGTTAGTGTTCCTTCAATTTCCAAATCTATATATTTTTTATCTTTCATAGATGATTACAGTAGAAGGACATGGATTTATTTTCTCAGAAGCAAGTCTGAAGTCTTTAGTCAGTTTAAAGAGTTTAAATCTTTTGCTGAGAATTAGACTAGTAAAGAGATTAAGTGTTTGAGAACTGATAATGGTGGTGAGTTTTGTTTAGCAGAGTTTGATAAGTTCTATAAAGAGCAAGGGATTGAGAGACATAAGACAACTCCATACACCCCGCAGCAAAATAGAGTTGCAGAGAGGATGAACAGGACACTGATGGAGAGGGCTAGGAGTATGCTTAGTGGAGCAAGCCTCGAACAAAAGTTTTGGGTTGAAGCTATAGCCACTGCTTGCTACCTAGTAAATAGGTCTCCTACATCAGCTCTTGTTGGTAAGACACCTATGGAGGTGTGGTCTGGTAAGAATCCTTCAGTTAGACATCTTCATGTTTTTGGTTGTGAGGCATATGCACATGTGCCTAGGGAGAAAAGGTCAAAATTGGAGAACAAGGTTGTTAAGTGTATTTTCATTGGCTATGGTGTCGGTGTGAAAGGATACAAGCTTGGGATCTTGTGGCTGAAAAAGTGTTGTATAGAAGAAGTGTTATTTTCATAGAACTAACACCTTCCATTGTTATACAACTAGAAGAAACAGAAAAGAAAGAGGATGTGGTTCAGTTTCCTTCTACCCCTAAGAAGACTGAACCGTCAGACCTTGTGAGACCTGATGATGAAGAGAGCTCTAGAAACTCTGAAAGATCAAAAGAAGAAGCAAAACCTCAACCCTAATCCTTGAGGAGGTCTACACGAACAAGGAAGCAACCTAATAGGTTTGGTTATTCATTGTTTGATTCTAGTTGTGCTTTTGCCTTGCTTACTAACACTGATGAGCCTAGAACTATGACAGAGGCTATGGGCATGAAAGATGCAAGTTCCTGGAAGCATGCCATGGAAGATGAGATGGTTTCCTTGGAGAAGAATAAAACTTGGGACTTGGTGCCTTTTCCTAAAGGACATAAACCTATTGGATGCAAATGGGTGTTCAAGAAGAAATTCAGAGCAATTGGTAGTGTTGAAAAGTACAAGACCAGATTGGTTGCGAAGGGGTACTCACAAGTGGAGGGAATTGATTATGGTGAAATTTTCTCTCTTATTGCAAAGTTGACATCTATTTGGTTCTTGTTATCTCTTGTAGCAGCTTATGACTTAGAGGTGAAGCAAATGGATGTGAAAACAACTTTCCTTCATGGTGATTTGGAGGCAGAGATTTACATGTCATATCCAGAGCATTACATAGAGAAAGGTAAAGAAAATTTGGTTTGCAAACTGAAGAAGTCTTTGTATGGTTTGAAGCAGTCTCCTAGGATGTGGTATATGAAATTTGATGGCTTTGTGTTGTTGATTAGATTTTTGATATCAAAATCAGATCATTGTGTGTATTACAAATTTGACAATGATCGTATTCTCATTATTGCATTGTATGTTGATGATATGTTGTTAATTGGGAATGGTAAGAATATAATTTTTGATTTGAAGTCTCAGTTGTCAGCACAGTTTGAGATGAAAAATCTAGGGGCAGCCAGGTACATTATGGGAATGGAAATCAAAAGAGACAGAGCTAACAAAAAACTTTGGTTAAGCCAGAGTAAGTATGTGAAGACCGTGTTGGATAGGTTCAACATGGTAGATTGTAGACCATTGTGTGTTCCTGTTTCTTTGGGGACAAAGTTATCTGTTAATGATTGTCTAAAATCTCCTTCTAAGGTGGAGGACACAAGAAGAGTACCTTATGCTAGTGTTGTTGGCAGTTTGATGTATGCTATGGTCTACACAAGACCAGACATTGCCCAAGCAGTGGGAGTCCTTAATCAATTTATGGCTAATCCTGGATGAGTAAATTGGGATGCAGTAAAGAGAGTGTTCAGATATTTAAGGGGTACTTCTAAGTATTCCGTATGCTATCATTGTAATCCTACAAGACCTCTGCATTCTGTTTGTATTCGTGGGTTCATGGATTCTGATTGGGCAGGTGACATTGACAGCAGGAGATCCACTAGTGCTTATGTGTTCACTATGTTCGGTGGTGCAATTAGTTGGATGAGTAAGCGGTAGCCTGTGGTCACTTTGTCCATGACAAAAGTAGAGTACATGGCAGAAACTCATGCTTGCAAGGAAGCCATTTGTCTTAAGAGATTGTGTTCAAATATTGGTGTTGATGCAGGACAGATTACGATCTGTTGTGACAGTCAGAGTGTGATTTGCCTCACAAAGAATCCAACTTTACATGCTAGAACAAAGCTTATTGATGTACAATTTCACTTCGTGTGAGACATGGTAGAGGATGGGAAGGTGAATTTGGAGAAGGTAGACACTTTAAAGAATGTTGCAGATGCTTTGACGAAACCAGTGGGCACAAAGAAGTTTAGATGGTGTTCGGAGTCTATGGGCCTCTCGACCTATAGCAGTTAAATCCTGTTATTTCTATTAGCTCTTACAAGGTGTTTGACAAGTGGGATAATGTTGGGAATCAAGGTGTCTCAACCTTGGTAATTCCTTGCATTTATTTATTGTAATGTATTTATTTAATTAGCCTATGTTGTAATTTTGTTGCACATCCTATTTTGTCATTTAGTGTGCAGTGGCACGATGAGTTGTCACTCCACTTGTAAGATGACTAGGATGGTCAACTCACTCCATGAGGAGATAGGCGTCCCACTTAGTGGTAGAGGTATTTTTCCATGTGTCGGCATCTTGACTAGTGTGTAAGTGAATCTTGACCGAAACAGTTAAGACAGATTCCTATGACAGAATCTATGACGCATAAGAGTCGTAAATGGAATGTTCTATGATAGGTGAAGACATGTGTCACAAGGCAACTTGGAAGAAGGCATCTTTGGGCGCCCCAAAGAGGGTTATGACATATTGTAAGAGAATATGCTATTTTCAGGCAGTTATGATAGATTCTCTTACAGATGTAAGTACTGTCAATATGACGGATTCTATGATAGTCGTAAGATGCATAAGAGCATCTATCATTGCCCAACTTGGGAATAGGTGACCATATTGGGATGGGGTGATGTGACAAGTGTCATGACCATGCTGCATTGTTGGACAAGTGTCCCTATGCGTGGGTTTTGGGCCATGAGGCCAAGTTGGATGCCCATCTCAAAAAAGGTCCATTTTGCCTTGTAACTTCTATTTAAACAGGTGCTTGGAGAGGAGATGTATTATGTGATTGACAGGTACTATTATGCTACCAAAATATCTC
Organism: Cunninghamia lanceolata; assembly: GCA_027924645.1. Lineage (NCBI taxonomy): Eukaryota > Viridiplantae > Streptophyta > Pinopsida > Cupressales > Cupressaceae > Cunninghamia > Cunninghamia lanceolata. The sequence goes on from BSBN01000634.1 coordinate 8,240,797, forward strand.
CAGATACGAGTGTCAAAGACTCCTGCAAGAGCATTGGCTCTGTAACTATGTTGTAAACTTCATTGTTTAGAAAATACATTTGAGCTGTGTTTTGGAGTGTGGGGTTTTTCACCCGTAAGCGTTTTCCCCATGTTATATCTTGTCTCTCTCTCTCTTCTTTCTTACATTCTTGTGTTGTGTATTGCTGCAATATCTCTATTTTTGGGATAATAACACTATAATTGTAAAGGTGAAAAAGAATTTGCACATATCTCTCCTCATTAGATTAGTGTAGGAAGCGATTTCCGCACACCTAGCTTCCTTTCAATTATTCTATCATTCTATTATTCTATCATTCTATTATTCTATCATTATATTATTCTATTATTCTATCATTCTATTATTCTATCATTCTATTATTCTATCATTATATTATTCTATTATTCCATCATTCTATTAATCTATCATTCTATTATTCTATCATTCTATTATTAAATTATTATATTATTATATCATTCTATCATTCTATTATTCTATCATTCTATTATTCTATAATTCTATTATTCTATTATTATATCATTCTATTATTATATTATTCTATCATTCTATTGTTCTATTATTATATCATTCTTTCATTATATCATTATTTCATTACATCATTATATTATTCTTTTTATAGAATAATAATAGAACAATAAATTTGATATATTAGAATAATAATAGTACTCTATATTGGAATAATAATAGTAATTAGAATAATAGAATGATAGAATAATAATAGAATAATAGAATAATAGAATAATAGAATAATAGAATAATAGAATAATGGAATGATAGAATAATATAATAATAGAATCATAGAATCATAGAATGATACAATACTAGAATCTTAGAATGATAGAATGATAGAATGATAGAATGAAAGAATAATAGAATAAAAGAATTATAGAATTATAGAATTATAGAATTATAGAATTATATAATGATACAATAATAAAATGATAGAATAATAGAATAATAGAATGAGAATGATAGAATGATAGAATAATAGAATAATAGAATAATAGAATAATAGAATGATAGAATAATAGAATAATAGAATGATAGAATGATAGAATGATAGAATGATAGAATGATATAATGAAAGAATGATTCAATAATAGAATGATATGATGTTAGAATGATAGAATGATATAATAATAGAATGAAATAATAATTTAGAATGATGGACTAATAGAATGATATAATAATAGAATAATAGAATAATATAATGATATAATGATATAATGAAATAATGATATAATGAAAGAATGATATAATAATAGAATGATATAATAATGGAATAATAGAATGATAGAATAATAGAATGATAGAATGATTCTAGAATAATAGAATGATAGAATGATATAATAATAGAATGAAATAATAATTTAGAATGATGGACTAATAGAATGATATATTAATAGAATAATAGAATAATATAATGAAATAATGATATAATGATATAATGAAAGAATGATATAATAATAGAATGATATACTGATAGAATGATATAATAATGGAATAACAGAATGATAGAATGATTCTAGAATAATAGAATGATAGAATAATAGAATGATAGACATTTGATAGAATAATAGAATGATAGAATAATAGAATAATAGAATAATAGAAACCCATAATAATAGAATAATAATAGTGAACTCAATAGTATTCTAATAGATATAATCCCATCACCTCGTTTTGTGTCTGGAATGCCTTTAAACTATGCAACAACAACTTGATCCCAGATATGACATCGGGTATCAATGAGGATAGCAAAATACTCAGCACCAATGTCATAATTAAAATGCAGATGAACAATCAAATCAACATAGAAAAAGTGTACATGAAAGAAACCCTTGTTTCTCCAACGATCTACATCTTCAAGCACAATAAAAGGAAGGTAAACTGGATAAATACCTTCTCCAGAGACTAGGAGATTGAGTTTAGATTGCCTAACAGAGTCTAAAAACTTGGCTTTAATACCTTTCTCAGGATATAAAGCATGGATTTTAATATCTGGAAACTTAAAATTACCCTTTTCATCAGCATGTTCAGATTTATCTTCAAAGTAATTATGTATGACCTTAGAAAGTATGGAACTAGCATTGAGAGATTTATGACTTTCCATGATTGGAGTATGAGGACTTACTTGAACTTTCATCTTGTTTCACTGCTACTTTACCGACTTACAGCTACCCTTAAACCCGACTTCTCAAACCTTCACAAACAGGACTTACTTTTGTGGCTCCACAGCTACCTTCAGAGCATACATTCGATCTTTCAAACTCACCACTCACTCATAACAACTACAAATTTTAAAATGCAGAATGTCACAACCATGGCTTTGATACCAATTTTACCATCTCCTTATCTGATAAATTTGTGACTTCGGCCTTTTTCCTCCTATTGCAAGTTAAAGGAATTTCCTTGCAACTCGGATCTGTCTATTCCACTATTGGTGGATGATGTATTTACCATCTACTAAATATTGTGTTTCCACCTTCAAACTTTCTAGTCGGGATAGGTTTTCTAGAAGGTAATACCAATCTTCTAGATTTTAGAAGACATATAGACCACATTGGTTTTGATATTGGTTTTCCGATCATTGAACAATTAATCAACCAGCAGCCACCAAGATCTAAAGATCTATCTCTCCCACCTAGATCCATATTTTTTGATAGACAGTGTATGCACAGACTAGACGAGTTGCCAATATTGAGCTTAGATCGATACCCTAACAAACTATTCTTGAACAACCTATAGATCCAAATGAAACTTGTCATAGACGTAGCATATCCAGGCCATCCTTTAGAAGCTATTCTATGAGCCATAACATCCCTCATGTAGACAATAAGACGTATGTAGATTATAACCCTGAAGAAGTTTCAACTTCATCTAGTCACCATACCATCTACAAACAAATGTCTGTAAACCCTTATCCTTCCAAATACTCCTTTGCTACTATGTCTGATCTCAGCAACAATCCTGAAGTCATGGATAAATTAGTCAAACAAGTCAGTCAAAGATTAGCATTGGCACCTAAAGAAGAAGATAAGAAGCAAAAGGGGATAAGGATTCAAAAAATGGATGAACATGCTTGTATGCTAAGTGAATCTCTCCCTAGATCAGGTACAGAAAGAAGAATAAAATACAAAGTAAATCTGGGAGAAGGAAGCTCTGAGGAATTAGTTGGATATGAACCTAGTAGGTGGCCAACACCTAAATCATTCACAATTATTAACCAGGATAAAAAGTTATGGGGTAGATATGAATCCAGATTGCACGTTGAGATAAGAAAGAAACAGAAAAATTTTGAAGCACAAAGAAATTGGCAAGCTCACTGGTTGACGTCTACACAGGATAACATAGATGACATAGCACTAGATGTTAAGAAATGTGTTAATCATAAATCAAATAATTTTGTGAAGATCTCCAGTTTGATAAATTCTATGGATAAGATAGAACTTGAAGTTGGTAGAATTGAAAAATAGACTACTTCAATAATAAATGATACAGCTAGTTTAACCTACCATTCTAGAATAGCTAGTAGTAATATAGCTGCCATTCATACTACTGTCTCTAGATCTAAAACTTATATCAACCAAATTTTTGATAATCAAGTTAATTTGAATAAGAAAAGAGAAACAGATGCAATTGAGAATAAGGTTCTTTTAGAAACAATCTCTAAGAAGCTTGACAAAATCAGATCATATGTCAAGAAAACTAGGATGTCACAAGTTGGACATGATAGTTCAGAGGAGGATAAAAAAGGGAAAAAGGACAAAATAGAACCTCCTAAGAAAGTAAAGAATTTAATAGTCCAATGTAGGAAGGGATTGTTCCATTATGAAACTGAAGAACCAGTCACAACTTCAATTATTAAAGAACCACTCAAGCCTATAATGCCAAAGCTAAAAGAATATAGCATGCAAGCTATTGAGAGGGACTAGTTAGAAGAATTAAACTTGGAAGATGAAGTAGTTGATCCTATATATATGAAAGAATCTGGTTCAGCAAACCAAGAATTTGATGTAGAGGATGATTTTGAAAATCATTCTATAGACTTAGAGTTTTCAAATCCTTATGTACATTCTCAATCTGATAATTCTGATATTGAATTTAAAGTTTCTCAATTAAATGATGATGAGCCCTAGGAAAATTATAAAAAATTGACTAAGGAATATGATGTAGAAATGAAGGAAGTAGTCACTGAAAATCCCAAACCTGAACAGCTTAGATCTTATGCTACTTCTAGTTATATTCTCAACATAGATAAGATTGTGGAACCATATGATACCATCTGTACATGGTGTGACACCTTAGAAAATTTCTATGATACCAGAGGTATAAATTGGACTAAAGCAGGAAAATTTCTTTATGTTGTCAGACCCATGTTTGGAAAATTGAGAAATTGGTGGAATTTGAGCTACCAAATTATGGTCCTACTACACAAATTAATGAATATGACTTCATTGTCAAAGAATTTGATATGGGTCAAAATGACATTTCTGCTACTAGTTTCAGGCAACTCAAAATGATATTAATCGATTTATTTTGTGGAGATAGAAAAAATGATGTCTTAGAAGCTGGAAAAGATCCTCTACTCTTTAAAATTGAGAAATCTTGCAAAATTTAATGAGTATAACTTGGTCTTTAAAAATTGCATGATTGTTGCACACAAATATAATGATCTATCCACAAAGAAATTCTATTTGAATTCTCTACCTTGTGGTTTGGGACACTAGGCTGAAGATTATATTATAGACAAAAAAAAGACCACAGTTGAAAAATGCACTCTTGCAGCAATAAAAACACTCATTGGATATAAAGCTTAATAAACAATGTTTATTAGCATATTTGGATGCTAATAAAGAAGAATATAATTCTTCCTGTAATCTTAGAGAATATTGTAATTTTTCGCCAATAAATCAATTAAAATATTTTACACATGTGAGACAGTTTAAGAAAAGATTTTGTGGCAAATATTGTAGGTGTATGAAATGTAAGCACATTTCTCACAAAGACACTCACAATGATAGTGAATGTCTGTTCAAACGGAGTCAACATGGTTACAATAAAAGGTACATGTTTGTCCCTGTAAATAAATCTAGTTTTAAGAGAAAGACTCTAGTACCACAATATGTGTTTAAGAGAAGAGACCACAAGAGGAAAGGACCTATCAAGTGTTTTATCTACAAAAGTCCTCACTATGCCACTCAATGCCCCAAGAAAATGAACCCAGGAACAAAAGTCTATGCTTTGTTCCAAAAATAAGATTTAGATCAAGAATGGGAAATTCTCCATCCTAAAGAAGCTTACCACCAACTTGGCCAACATTAGTTTTATAAGCTTTTAGAGTCTATTCCAGAGACATTTGCCATGGCCAAAGATAAACATAGAAAGGTGTATTCTACTCCTTCTGTATCCTCTGATTCTGAAACCAATTTTCTTGATACTTGTGAATCAGATTGTGATCCATCTAAAAATTTCATGATCACATTATTAGAAAAGAATCTCAAGGATGTGCAATTTAAAATTGATATGGAAAATTCTAAACATCCATATCGCGCCTTCCATACTAGAGAAGAAAGAAGAAAAGTTGTTAAAGGCCAATCTCAAAAATTGAAAGCCTTAGAAGAAGAAAAGGCCCATATCCAACAACAACTTAAGAAAAGTCCTTGTAGACTCAAGCCTTTATTGAGACATGGATATGTTGTTCCAACTTGGAAAAAAAGAGCAAGGACTCACACTTCAAAGTCTCCTCATGATGATAGTTTACCCATTCTTAAAAAGTTGGATATGCTTTTGAGTGACACTACAGGACTTCAGAGGTTGGTTAAACAGCAACAGAAAGAGATCAAAATTTTAAATGCTTCAGTGGGGGAAATTCGTGAACTTTTATTCAAAGCAAACAAAATTAAAAGCACATCATCAAAAACAGAAGATACTGACTCTACAGATAAGACAAAAGAAAAATCTTGTGCTATTTATCTGGCCAGTAACAACGCATACATCAAAATAAATTTTTGTTTTCCTAGTTTTAAGAAGATTCCCATGGATGTATTCTTATATTCTAATTCATCTAGAAGTTTTGCTAAAACTAATGCAATACCACTAGAATTCTAGAAGCCTAGACCAGACATACCTAATGGGTATGCTATAAATGGAGAAAAGATTCATATGGGTAGATATGATATGCACAAGATGTACATATTGAGATCATGGGTAAAACATTTGTCACTGATTTTGTTGAATATAATGCCTTAGACAGTGATGTTTTACTTTGCTACATTTACCTTACAAAATACGAACCTTTTGTTCTTAAAAAACATGAAGTCTCTTTGAGACATGAAGATGGCCAATTAAAAATTCTTGTCTTAAAGGTAGTAAATTATAAGTTTGACAATAAAGGTAAGTCTGTCAAACAAAAGCCACAAAGAAAAGGCCAATCTTCAGAGCCAGCAAGTTGACAACATCTTTTAGTAGGTTAGAGATAAGTTTGAAAAAGAATGTTGCAGCCTCAACCCATTACAATTTTGGTCCCAAGATCATGAAGAATGTGAAATCAGGATCAAACCAGATTGTTAGTCCATCGTCCTATATGAGCCAGCCTACTTAATGAGCCCATCAAAATTAAAAGAGATAGATGAACATTTAAAGGAACTTGTTGAAGGAGACTTTGTGTGAGAAAGCAAAAGTCCATTTTAATGCCCTACATTCTTAGTCAATAAGAGAGCAGAAAGAGAAAGAGGCAAAAAGAGATTTTGTATCAATTAGAGGCCTCTCAATGATATCATCCTTCCTTTTAATTATCCAATACCTTTTAGCACAGATTTGATCAAGCGGGCAGCGCCAAAACAAATATTCTCAAAATTTGACTGCAAATCAGGATTTTGGCAGGTTAAAGTAAAGGAAGAATATAGTTACAAGACTGCATTTTCAGTCCCACAAGGACTTTATGAATGGAATGTCATTCCATTTGGTCTTAAAACAACTCCATCATACTTCCAAAGAAGAATGGACCAGACATTAAGACATTTGAAAGAATTTTGTGTAGTTTACGTTGATGATATTATTGTATTTTTTGACAATGAACAGGTTCATCTTGATCATCTCAAAAATCTTTTCCAAGCAATCAAACAACATGGTATTTTCCTATCTGGTAAGAAAATGGCAATTGGTAAATATGAAATTGATTTCCTTGGTTTGATTCTTTCTAACGGAAAAATCAATTTGCAACCACATATTTTGCAACACATCAAAGAATTTCCTGATATTCTTGAAAATAAAAAGCAGATACAGAGGTTCTTAGGATGTCTCAACTACATTGCTCCATTTTATGCAGGATTAGCTAAAGACAGAAATAAAATACAAGAGCAACTAAAGGAGACAGGTATTGAATGGGATGATGAAGTCACTCAAGCAGTCATCACTATCAAAAAACAAATGCCAACATCCCCCATCTTTACATATTCCTAAAACTAGTTATCCTTTATACTTATATATTGATGCCTCTAATAAGACTTGGTCTGTTGTTTTAATCCAGAAAATTCCAGAGATAGGAAGTCAAATATGTGGATACAGGTTAGACACTTTCTCAGATACATAATGTGGATATCATATATATGAAAAAGAAATTCTTACGATGTAGAAAGGGATTGGAAAGTTCAAAATCTTCCTCAAACCAGAACATTTTGTAGTTAAAACTGATAGCCAGTCTATGGGCACATTGCTAAAGAAGAATCCCAACAAGGCTATTGCACAAGAATGATTCATAAGACTGTACTTTGAATTTATTGGTTATGATTTTGACATACAATGGATTCAAGGTGAAAATAATCCCCTAGCAGATGTCTTGACCCGAGAAATGGCTTCTATGATGATTGAACCTGTTGAAACTTTCTTAAGAGAAGATGGGGTTGAAGTTTATGAAATATCTGATGAAGAAGGTAACAGAATAATGGTCCCTCAATTACCCCATGAAATACTTGAACCTATTCTTCAAGTTTATTTCCTTAATAAATGGCTTCAAGGATTAAGAAATTAGATTTCAGAACACTTTGAAAAGGGAATTCTTGAACCAACTGAATAGGTTGCATTTTGAGAAATTTTTGGATTAGAAGAAGCCAGTATTGCCTATTCTATTAGAAAGGGGTTTTCTTTTGATGTATGCATTACTTCCTTATTTCTTATGAATTGGGATGTAAAGATAAAGAAAAAACTGCTAAAATGTGCTAAGTATGGTTTCATCAATAGAATCACTTTACTCCAAAATGAGTTCAAAGATTTTTCTGATATCTTTGTTGGTTATGGTGGATCAATCCTACCACCTAATATGAGAGAATTCTTTGAATATATTTAGGGCAATTTTGCTTGGGCAAAATTATAGAAGGAATGATTAGTTTTTTGAACAATCTAAGTTATTATCACCTTCCTAGAGTTGAGATTATCCCATGTTTCAAAATTGGTTTTCTAAATTTGTAATTAATGACATGGAACTAGCTCTCCATCTACCCTTGGTAGTAGTTCGTACAGAGTTGGATCTAGCCTATCCTGAAGAAATTACATGAATAGTTTATACTTTTAGAGTGAGAAATGATGATCTAGAAAAAGCTTTTGAACCACTTCCTAGTGATCTACGTCTGCCATCCATGTTTGGATAAACTAGCACATGGGTTTGTTTGTGTTGTGATGTCAGCCACTTTAAGAACTGACAACAAAATGCAACCCTATCATGTAAAAAGTAGGATCTTTGTATCCACTTACGGATGTTAAGTGGGTCATTCTCACTCCACAATTGTCCTAAAAAGTGATTTGTCATGTTACCACTAAGTTTAGTGCTTCTGATAGATTGAGTAACAACTGTCACCTCACTTAGTGTGTTTGCTTTTACTGTAGCTTTTGCTAGGTGTCATTTTTCTATGGTCAGATTTCAAATCCTAATCTATAGCTCTGAGGTTAAAATTTAGATCCATCTTCTATAAAGCCATGGTTCTACCTCATTGTGAGGCATTCGGAGTTGGGAAAAGATCTTAGAAATTGTATAAAGAGTTAGTAAGACAGTCGTATGCTCTATCTCTATGCCTTGAGCGATATAAGATATTAAAAATTTGTATTGTAGGAACATCAATAATCCATATCGGTTATTATTGTTATCTATGTAATAATTCTTTCCTTTTCAATATATATCCGAATAATTCAAAGTCTCTATATACCTTCTGTGGGACAATATTTGATCTATGAAAAATTAATTTAAACATGCAAAAATAGATATACCTGAATAATAGAATGAAATAATGAAAGAATGAAGGGATAAGTGTCTCTTATCAAGTCATCATCACAAGCTATCCATCTAAATCTGAATTGTTTCATATGGTCTTGAAAGGTGTTCACCATGTGTGCATAACCAAACATGCATATCCTCTCTAGACTGCTAGTACAAATAAGGATAACACTAGCAAAACTGAAAATTAGATCTATAATGATCCTAGGAATGCTTCTGGTGTCATAAATTGATAAGATCTTATCACCATTAAACCTCCAAGTGTTGTAGTGGCAATCCCATGCACACAAAAGCATGTAATCAACTGCAATCATCAATGTAAAGTCTAAAAATTTTATGATCAACATTATAAAACAACCACTAAACATCAATGTGTAAGGTGGAAACCATTGAACCAAATCTGAAATCCATTCCACAACTCGTTGCCTACATCATTTTTCCCATTCATCAATCTCGATCATTGGTTACTAATGGATGAAGAGCAACCAGTTCAAGGTTGGAACTTATCAATGTTTCATTTGATAACCATCTCAAAGGTGTAATGCCAATGACAAACCACACATTATCAAACTATCGTATCTTCCTTAAAGGCAATCCCTTAGTTTCCATAATCATCTCTCCAATAAGATATATCCCATGCAAACTCAACATTCTATCTAGAGCCATGATATCAAAATCTTTGCGTACCTTGTGTCCTTCCAATGTGATCATGAGTAGTCCTATTCTATCATGATAGAATACTATAGAAACATGCTAATTACATTAGAGTATCAAAATTAATTTGTTTTGATAAGAATAGGATATCAAAATTATGGGTGGTTTGATAGAATAATACCATTCACAAAGGGTTAATAATATTGTTGATTTCATGCTTAACTATAAACCATCTTAAATTATTCTAATGATAGCGTATGTGGATGGATTCCCTTCACAATATGTTCCCCTCGATGATGTTGCTGATAACAACCTTGACAAACAACATTGCATGACATGTGTTTCTTTGCTACCATGATGTCCTTATACACAAGTACTAGGATTATGACGAGGGTTATCATTCAATGCATTATACTAGGAGTGAGGCACTATGTTTCGTGTAGACTTATACTTCTATTTTTTATCAACTCGAGTAAAAAGAAATTGTACATCTCATGAGAGTCAAACATTTAATGATTATATTTCACAAGAAAGAAAGGCTTAATTAAGAACTCATAATTTATAAGTGAGTTACAATGTCAATATGTCACCATAACCAGCAAAGATATTAGCAAAATCTTCAAACTCATTTTGGAGTAAAGTGATGCTACTGATGAAACCATACTTAGCACATTTTAGCAGATTTTTTTATCTTTGCATCCCAATTCATAGGCAATAAGTAAGTAATGCAGACATCAAAAGAAAACCCATTTCTGATAGAATAGGCAATATTGGCTTCTTCTAATCCAAAAAGTTCTTAAAATGCAACCTGTTCAGCTGGTTCAAGAATTCCCTTTTCAAAGTGTTATAAAATCTGATTTGTTAATCCTTGAAGCCATTTATTAAGGAAATAAACTTGAAGAATAGGTTCAAGTATTTCTTGGGGTAATTGAGGAACCATTATTCTATTACCTTCTTCATCAGATATTTCATAAACTTCAACCCCATATTCTCTTAAGAAAGTTTCAGCAGGTTCAATCATCGTAGAAGCCATTTCTCTGGTCAAGACATCTACTAGGGGATTATTTTCACCTTGAATCCATTGTATGTCAAAATCATAACCAATAAATTCAAAGTACCATCTTGCGACTCATCCTTGTGCAATGTCCTTGTTGGGATTCTTCTTTAGCAATGTGCGTATAGCCTACCTATTAGTTTTCACCACAAAATGTTCTAGTTTGAGGAAGATTTTGAATTTTTTGATCCCTTTCTTCACCACAAGAATTTCTTTTTCATATATATGATATCCACATTTTGTATCTGAGAAAGTGCCTGACCAGTATCCACATATTTGACTTCCTAGCCCTAGAATTTCATGGATTAAAATAGCAGACCAAGTCTTATCAGAGGCATCAGTATATAAGTATAAAGGATAACCAATTTTAGGAATATGTAGAGATGGGAGATGTTGGCATTTGTTTTTGATATTGATGACCGCTTGAGTGACTTCATCATCCCATTCAATAGTTGTCTCCTTCAGTTGCTCCTGGATTTATTTGTCTTTATCTAATCCTGTATAAAATGGAGCAATGTAGTTGAGACATCCTAAGAACCTCTGTATCTGCTTTTTATTTTCAAGAATATCAGGAAATTCTTTGATGTGTTGCAAAATATGTGGCTACAACTTGATTTTGCCGTTAGAAAGAATCAAACCAAGGAAATCAATTTCTTTTTTACCAATTGCCACTTTCTTAGGAAATAGGCAAATACAATGTTGTTTGATTTCTTGGAATAGATTTTTGAGATGATCAAGATGAACCTGTTCATTGTCAGAAAATACAATAATATCATTGTTGACCTATTTTTCCTCTGCCCAGAGTTAAATAGTTCACCTTGTATTTTCTTTGAAAATCCTTTAGAAATGACCATACAAGGTGTAAATCTTTCAAGTACTCATGCATGCCTTGTTAAAAAATCCCAAGATCTTTCCTCAAGATTCCTTGCAAAAAACCTAGAAAAACCCAGAAATCTTTTAGCTTCAAGTATTTTCTATCGCTGGGATTTCTCATATTTTATAACTTGTATTTGTATGCATACTTGTATATACATTCGCCTTTGTATATGCAAAGGTTATATACAAGTTTTTGCTTTTATATCGGCAATGTATGTCAAATATACAAAGGGGTTTGTATGTACAAGAGCAAATATAGATTGGCGAGCTTGCAGAAATTTCCATCAGCTTTCAAAAGAATGGAACAATTCAGTTGTATGCATTTCTGAATGCATATCGGGCTTAGAAGATGCATATACATTGGGGGAATCTATCATAGATCCCAAAAATATTCCCTGAATGTATATCGGGTTTCAAATGCATATTGTGTTGTATGTTTGAACATGCAACGAAAATATACAAGGGTGATGTACATTTTGCAGATGTACATCGGTGGAATATACAAAGGACCTTCGCCTAAGATACAAGAGAGCATATATAAAGGCCAATGTATGTCATGAACAATGCATTCTATATGCGGCTTGTATGTTTGCACATACAAGTCAAAGATACAAGGCCGATATACATGCAAAGGATCACATGCTACAGTGGAATGTATATCGCGCACATACAAGCGGAACATACAAAGGCGATATACAAGCCAGATTTCAAAGTCTTTTCAGTCCACTTCATAAAAATTTGAAGTCCGCGGCTTGCATGTATATGGTACTTGTATATGCCGATATATAATGAAAGATACAAAGTAAGGATGCAAGTCGGATTTCAAATGGATATACATTTTGGTTGAATGCAGCGTTGAATCCGTGGCTTGCATGTATGTGAGCAATTGTATATTCGCATATACAAGTCAAAGGTGCAAAGGATGTATACAAGACGGACTTGAATCGAAGATCAAATTCTGGCATATTCAGGCATCAGGTCTGGCTTGTATGTATAAGTGCTTTGTATATTTGCACGTACAAAGAAATATACAAGGAAGATACAAGAGGTGGGGGCCACACATTGTATGTGTATTCTGCATTGTATGTTCCCAATATACAACGCAATATACAATAAAAATGATGTGATGAAATCATGCAGGCATCTCATATGTGAGACACATTGAAAGGATGTTGAGGGACCTTACATGAGGCATTGTATGTATATTGAGAATGTATATTCGCACATACAAAGGAAATATACAACAGGAGCATGCATTCGCCAATATACAAAGGCAATATACAAGCGCTCGGCATATGCAAAGGGATTTGTAGAGAAGGTTTTAAAAAGTGATTCAGGTAGCAAATTCAAGCGATATATACACAGATGCAAAGCAATCTATACAGGCGGTTGACCAAAACTTTGATCGCCTGTATCTCCTCCATTTTGGTGAATTTTGACATAATGCAAGAGGCAAAGATGCATATTTTGGTCCCCTCTTTCATTTGGCGGGGTTTTCAGGGGTTTTTGTCACCTTTTATTTTCAGATCTGGATTTGCATGTTTTGGGCAACTGGACGTTTCAGCGACTTTTGGGGCAGGATGCAGATATTTTTGCATTCATTTCTGCAGGTAATGGAAGCTGCTCGTATTCATGACCAAAATATCTCCCCACTGATGCATCAGCTGCAGATCGATGATGCAGTAGCTTGCATTAAAGATTGAAAATATCTTCCATCTGCCCAGTGCCAAATATTTGACGCCATAACTTCTGCAAGTGGACAGTCATTCATGGGGGGATATTTTCTGATACAGCTCATAGAGCGAATCCTGTAACTGACTTAGGGCATTTTTTAAAATGCTATATAAGCTAAGGCTTATGATGTAAATAAGGTTGGAAAATTTTTAGCAGAGGCTTTTCTATTTTCCAAACAGAGCTTTTTGTTACTGTAACCTTGCCTTCTTACTGAATATATGCAAGTTATCATACCTCTTTTACTGATTTTCTGGTTCTGTGTAAATCTGCATATGGTTGTCTGTGAATTTCTTTTGTTCCTCTCAATCATATTGCTTCTTTCCTCTATTAGAATCACCTAATCTGTGTATACATACTTGCTATATCTAGTTGTGTTGTGCATTTTTCAGTTCTGTGAAAGTTTCTTTAAATCTGTCTGGTGCATCACCCTTTTGTGTTTCAAGTTTTGTTGTTTCATCTTTCACTTTAAAGCATTCCTTCTCCCTTTTCCCCTCAAAATTCGGTAGTTTTAGGTGATAATCAGGCAAGGAAGCCGGCCTTCTCCGAAGGTCTAATCTCTTTGAGCAAGGTCCCACACTTCGAGATCATTCCCATTGTGTCATTGGAATGCTTGGAATCCTTCCAAGCAGGGTGCAATTTCATGTGACAACAATCATCAATGTAAACTGCACGAAATTCTTTCAAATGTCTTAGTGCCTGGTCCATTCTTCTTTGGAAGTATGATGGAGTTGTTTTAAGACCAAATGGCATGACATTCCATTCATAAAGTCCTTGTGGGACTAGAAATGCAATCTTGTATCTATCTTCTTCCTTTACTTTAACCTACCAAAATCCTAATTTGCAATCAAATTTTGAGAATATTTGTTTTGGCACTGCCCACCTGATCAAATTTGTGCTAAAATGTATTGGATAATTAAAAGGAAGGATGATATCATTGAGAGGTTTGTAATTAATACAAAATCTATTTTTATCTCTTTCTCTTTCTACTCTCTTATTGACTAAGAATGTTGGGCATGAAAATGGACTTTTGCTTTCTAGCACAAAGTCTCCATCAACAAGTTCCTTTAAATGTTCATCTATCTCTTTTACTTCTGATGGGCTCATTAAGTAGGTTGGATCATATAGGATGACGAACTAAAAATTTGGTTTGATCCTAATTTCACATTCTTCATGATCTTGGGACCAAAATTGTAATGGGTTGAGGCTACAACATTCTTTTTCAAACTTATATCTGGCCTGCTCAAAGATGTTGTCAGCTTGCTAGCTCTGAAGATTGGCCTTTTCTTTGTGGTAGTTAGGTTTTTTTTGTGACTTTTGTTTGACAGATTTACCTTTATTATCAAACTTATAATTTACTACCTTTAAGACAGGAATTTTTAATTGGCCATCTTCATGTCTCAAAGAGACTTCATGTTTTTTAAGAACAAAAGGTTCATATTTTGTAAGGAAAATGTAGCCAAGCAAAACATCATTGTCGAAGGCATTATATTCAACAAAATTTGTGACAAATTTTTGACCCATAATCTCAATATGTACATCTTGTGCATATCATATCTACCCATATGAATCTTTTCTCCATTTATAGCATACCCATTAGGTATGTCTGGTCTAAGCTTCCAGAATTCTTGTGGTATTGCATTAGTTTTAGCAAAACTTCTAGATGAACCAAAATCTAAGAATGCATGCATTGGAATCTTCTTAAAATTAGGAAAACATAAATTTATTCTGATGTATGCACTGTTACTGGCTAGATAAATAGCATATGATTTTTCTTTTGTCTTACCTGTAGAGTCACTATCTTCTGTTTCTGATGATGTGCTTTTAGATTTGTCTGCTTTGAATAAAAGTTCACGAATTTCCCCCACTGAAGCATTTAAATTTCTAATCTCTTTATGTTGTTGTTTGACCTGCCTCTGTAGTCCCGCAGTGTCACTCAAGAGCATATCTAGCTTTTTAAGAATGGCTAAACTATCATTAGGAGGAGACTTTGAAGTGTGAACCCTAGCTCTTTTTTTCCAAGTTGGAACAACATATCCATGTCTTGGTAAAGGCTTGAGTCTACGAGGACTTTTCTTAAGTTGTTGTTGGATCTGGGCCTTTTCTTCTTCTAAGGCTTTCAATTTTTGAGATTGGGCTTTAATAGCTTTTCTTCTTTCTTCTCTAGTACCGCAGGTGCGATATGGATCTTTAGAATTTTCCATATCAATTTTAAATTGCACATCCTTGAGATTATTCTCTCCATATTATAAACCATCCTAGAATAATATCTCTAGATTGATACGTTATTAGAATAATAATAATAATTTAATATATATTATTGAGAATACTATGGATTGATATCAAAATTAATTACTATAGTATACTATAGAATATTCTTCTCTAATCTATTATTTTATTATTATATCATTCTATCATTCTATCATTCTATCATTTTATCATTCTATTATTGTATCATTATTTCATTATATCATTCTACCATTCTATCATTCTATCATTATATCATTCTATCATTATATTATTCTATCATTCTATTATTCTTTTATTCTATCATTCTATTATTATTTTACTCTATCATTCTATAATTCTATCATTCTATCATTCTTTTATTATTCTATTATTCTATCATTCTTTAATTCTATCATTCTTTAATTCAATCATTCTATTATTCTATTATTCTACTATTCTGTTATTCTATCATTCTATCATTCTATCATTCTATCATTCTATTATTCTATCATTATATCATTTTATCATTCTATTATTCTATTATTCTTTTATTCTATTATTTTATCATTCTATCATTATATTATTATATATCATTCTATTATTCTATGTTTATATCATTCTATAATTCAATCATTCTTTCATTCTATTATTCTATCATTCTTTAATTCTTTCATTCTTTCATTATATCATTCTATTATTCGGGTGTATATGTTTTTCTACCATGGCTCTGATACCAGAGGTATGAATTTAATGAGCATGCTTGTATGCTAAGGGAATCTCTCCCTAGATCAAGTACAAAAAGAAGAATAAAATACAAAGTAAATATGGGAGAAGGAATCTCTGAGGAATTAGTTGGATATGAACCTAGTAGGTGGCCAACACCTGAATCATTCACAATTATTAACCAGGGTAAAAAGTTATGGGGCAGATATGAATCTAGATTACACACTGAGATAGGAAGGAAATAGAAAATTTATAAAGCGCAAAGAAATTGGCAAGCTCACTGGTTGATGTCTACACAAGATAACATAGATGACATAGCACTAGATGTTAAGAAATGTGTTAATCATAGCTCAAATAATTTTGTGAAGGTCACCAGTTTGACAGATTCTATGTGTTGCCCTCTCATTTATTGTCCTTGATGTCAAATACACAAACTCTCAGGTTTGTGATACAATGACAATTGCATCTCATGTTTGTGGTACAAACAGTCATATCATGACAGTTGGCAGAGGTATTTGGTTTTTTGTTCTAGTTGATAGCATTTGGTTGATCTTTATGATGAGCATTACAGTGGGATTACAGTGGGACAACACTTTGTTACATCAATTTCATTATGCTTCAAGTAAAGGCAATTTGACAAAATTTGGGGCTCATTATATTTGCATAAAATGGTTACCGTTTCTTGTTTTTGTTGGTAAATTTTCTTACTTGCATGAGCATGATTTACCTGAGTTGAATAAGGCATTTGATCCATTATGCAAGTAATGTTCATTAAGGTTATTTCTGATCTGGAAGGTTTCTTGCTTCAGTTTGCTCACCATTCAATGATCTTTGAAGTTGGGCTTACTATGTCTTGATCACTTTCATAGTGACACAAAAACTGTTTGTTTCATTTCATAAAGGCACCATTGGCATGATCTTTGAAGTTTTCTTGATGATCTTCATATGGTTAGAAGGAAGTCAAATGTTATTGTCTTAGCCTTGCAAAACAATGTTTCTAAAGCATGATATCTTTCTAAAAGGTTATATTTGTTATTTATTCCTTAATATCTCTTTTGTATATAACAAAGGTTCCATATTGCTAAAAGATATTAAAGAGGTCTTGAAGTTTTATGAAGGGGATCTCTAACTTTCAAAAGGCATCATTTGTCACAAGAGTTGTTTTATGCAAATAAAAGAAATCTTCAAGGGCATTTTTGAGCACTTAAGTTACAACCTGCCTAGCATGTGTCGAGCATGTTCAACAGGTAAAAAGATTGTGTGAACAGTTCTTTGTGACCAGCCCATTCTAGGGCAAACTGGGTCTCTCGGTGGACAGGGTATACAATGTGCAAAAAGTTTGTTTGTATCTTCATTTTACAAGCTTGAACTTAGAGACATGAAGTCTCTCGACCTAGGGTTTCATTTGCATGTAAAATGTTGCATGATTTAGTTATTATGAAGGAGGATCTTGGTGTTATGATAGAGCTTGAGTTGTAGTAGTTTTTTAGCATTGACTAAGGTGAGTTGGACAGTTATTTGAAACTAAAAAGCACATCAAAAAACTTTCAGTTGTCTACATAGGTGGTGTCTTTCCTTAATCTCTCATGTGGGTTCTTGAGCTAATAAAAATGGTGATTCTCTATTCTTGAAAAGTTTGGTATACAGTCTATGTATAAAAGGAAAACTAAACTCTATTGTTTCTTTGTTAACTGTGAGGGTTTATACTTCTCCAAGCCGTGACAGTTTTGAGCTATAACTTAGGTTTATATCATGAATCTTTTGACTTTAAGTTGGGGTCTGTAAATTCATTTATTTCATTTATCTTTTGTTGTCAAAAATAAAATAGTTATGTGAACGGCAAATAGTTTCTAGATAATGCAAGAGGGTTTGTAAACTATTAATAAACTCTTGGTTAGAGTTTGAAGGATTTACCCTCATGATTTGACACTTGGGTCTTGTGCAATGATCTTGAAGAGAATTTATTGTTACTTTGAATAGGTTGAGAACATCATATGAACTATTGTTGTGGTTAAGGTTTTTGTAACCACGGTTTTTTTTAAAGGCATTTTATTAAAGTTTGAAATAGTTTCAAAGGCATTGTGAAAGAGTTTTTTACAAACTCAAGTTCTTGTTAATGGGTCTATTTGACCACTCTCTCTTGATAGTTATTGTTGCAGTTGAAAACTGTCAGAGACAGTTGAAATGTTTTAGTTATAGATTCAAATTGTTTCATGAAAGAAGGAAGGCATTGTGAAAATGTATGAAAAGGCATAAAATGTAAACATCTAGTGTGGTGTTGATGATATTGTATTTACACTATCATTGATACAATAGCAATATGTTGTAATTTAAAAATATTTCTAAGTTGATGTGCACAGTTTTGGTTATGTAAATTCTTGAGTCTCAAATAAATGAGACTGTCAAGAACTGGATTGTAGAGAAACAGAGAAACCCTCTGTATTGTACATTTTCATCTGATCTTTGAGAGGTTGTAAGTGATCATGTCAGTGAGACAATATGATCATGTCAGTGAGACAGTATGATCATTGCTAGTGAGGCTTGTGTTGCCAATGAGGCAGTGATAAAAGTCAGTGAGATATTTTTCTGTAGCCAGTGAGGCATGATTTTTTGAATAAGACAGTGAGGCATTTACTGAGTGGTATTTCTACCCCAAGAGGGTTTTCCACTCCTAAAATTTGTGTCTTATGGTCTCATTTGTTGCATGATTCATTTGTCCATCATACTTGTTTGTTCAGTTCTTTAATGTACAATCTCTTGCATTGATAAAGCCTAAATCAGCATCTGCTTCTGTTTTTAAAGTTTGAAAATAAAAGTGAATAAAGTGTTTTGTTTTCTACAACACTGATTCACCCCCCCCTCCTCTCAGTGTTGTCAAGTACTCCAACACTATGGATAAGATAGAACTTGAAGTTAGTAGAATTGAAAAGCAAACTACTTCAATAATAAATGATACAACTGGTTTAACCTACCATTCTAGAACAACTAGTAGTAATATAGTTGCCATTCATACTACTGTCTCTAGATCTGAAACTTAAATCAACCAGATTTTTGATAATCAAGTTAATTCTGATAAGAAAAAAAAAATTGATACAGTTGAGAATAAGGTTCTTTTAGAAACATCTATCATTCTATCATTATATTATTCTATTATTCTTTTATTCTATTATTCTATCAATATATCATTCTTTTATTATATCATTATATCATTATATTATTCTATCATTCTATCTTTATATCATTATATCACTCCATCATTCTATTATTCTATCATTCTATCATTCTTTCATTCTTTCATTCTATTATTCTATCATTCTTTAACTCTATTATTCTATCATTCTATCATTCTATCATTATACTATTCTATTATTCTATCATTCTATTATTCTATCATTATATTATTCTATTATTCTATCATTCTATTATATTATTATATTATTCTATTATTCCATCAAACCCATAATCTGTATACCAATTTGAAAAGTACCATATAATAATCAATACAATTTCAAGGGAGCCATGGCACAATATTATGCAAGTTCATTGATGTTTCATCAAGAGATAATCCCATGAAGAAAAAAAGCACTATCATAAGATCAATCAATCACTACATATGAAGAATCTCTATAATCAAAAGAGAGTGAATAACTAGATGTAGAGCAATATATACTAGCTATAACTGTATGCAAAAATAATTTGTGCAAGAGATGTACCACTGATGCCCAAATCTATAGAAGAAGATTTGCCTTCCTAGATACCATAAATATTGAATGCTCTTTATTCTTTTTACATTTATTCATTTTGACCAATAACATGTTGTGGAAAATATCTAGAGTACCTTAATTTCCTTTACATTTTTTAGCTAGACTAGATCAATAATACCATTCTTATGAAGTCTAAATCAGTTTCCTTTGTATCCAATTTTCTACCTTATTCTAAATCCATGATCACGTCTTTCCAAATCATGGAGAAGAGATATAAGATTATGCACTAGAAGTACTAGTCTTTGATCCCTTGTCACATGCATAACCTACTTTAGATTCCTTAGTAGCATTGTTCTTCTGTAGATGCATGAAGCCATATGTAAATGAATCCATAAAAAATAGGATATATTAAAAGCATGAAAATCTATATTATATTCACCCATGAAATCCAATGTACCTCAATCATCTCCAAGATTAGCATTATCATTTTGTGGTGAATCTTCATCCTTATATTCCTCTTTGTGAGTATAATGTCCTTAGTTAGGCACATTTCTTGATTCATTATAAGTAACAACAAATTTGGGTTCCTCATTTATTTTCACATGTATTAATCATATAAAAAAATTATTCCAAGAAAAGTGAACTTTAGCTTCTAATGTAGAGTTTGTGGACCAATAGTATCAATCCATGTACTCCCTTATAAAACATTAAATTCTAAATATCCTAGTATCTATAAGATCAAAAATTGCGTACTTGACAATCTTCACCTTATGTTTCTACATTCAAATTTATTCTTATCATTTTTCTCTAATCTAGAGTATACTATAGATTAGAATAATAGTATAATTATTCTTATCAAAACAAATTAATAATAGAATAGTATTATCCTATAGTATGGATTGATATAGAATACTATTAGAATAAAATAAAATTTGATAGGTAGTATAATGGCATTAATACTGGCGTGTTAGCGTTAATTGCAGATGTGCTTCGTTGCTTGTGGAAGTGTGGTGTAGCGTTTCGGTGTCGATTTGTGTCCTGGTTAACACTTGGTGTGGTCCACCTTCACTTCTTTCAACCGCGGAAGTGTTTGGTGTCAACCTATTTGGTGTTTGCACGTTTGAGGTGCATATGTTTCATTGTAGCCGACTTGAAGATGTTTTTCAAGTTGCAGATGGTATAAATGCAAGGTAAATTGTTGGAGAAGATGGGTGGTGTGTTATGGTGCAAAATCTAATCAAGTGTTGTGATCTGAGTGCGAGTTTTAACGATTAAGGCTACCGGAAGCAGTAAGCAAAAGGTGTCTACATTTCAGTGTACCTGAAGCTACTGGAGGCAGTGAGCTGAAGGTTGCAGATGGTGTAGAGTTGTTGTGGTGGATCCTCCTGTCACTCCAAGATAGAGTTCTCTCTGTAACAGTCTTCTTCTTTCTTCTTTCTAATCTGGCAGTGAGGCCTTCTTTCTTTCTTTCTGGACAGTGAGGCCTTTGGGCAGTGAGCCTATTGTATTCGGTGTTGCTATTCATTTATATTGTGAGCTAATCCTCACTGTAGTTTTTTCCTTCTTGGGTTTTCCACATAAATCTGGTGTTCTATTATGCATGATGTTTTGATGTGTTTTTGTTTCATTTGTTTACATTCATGCTAAATCTGATTAAGGGTTGAATGTTAATGAGGGTTTGATGTTTTAATGTACAACTGATTTCCCTACCCCCACACCCCTCTCAGTTATCCTGTGTTAAAGAGTCTACCCATAATTTATCTATTAAAATAATAATAATAATGATTTAGATGATTCATTTTTATTTATTTTTTGGAGAATGATGCTATTCCTTGATGTTTTCGTAGTGTTAGTATGTAGCTCTAATTGATAAATTTAAAAACAAAAAACAAAAAAAAGGGAAAGAATCACTGTATTGATGCGATTATATCTAAGAACTCCGAAAGGATTCTGTTGAATCGGATGATCCGAGAAATAAAATTCCAATGCAAGCAGCAATACAAAACTAATAATAATAACAATAAACAAATAAAATTAAGCGGTAGACACGAGGGAGATTACCTATTAGGATGCGGTATCTTAGGTATAAGTAGCACCATTACTAAATCTTCTCTCACAGAATACATTACGTTTGGAGATCTGTAGTTGACTAAATGGCGAAGGGCATATATCTGTATTTGGTGATTTTTTGCTCACAGTGCCTTTGGCTTTTGCTTCTGGTAATAGTTATTGTTATTCTCTTCAATATTGCATAGTTTAGTAGATTGGTTTTATTTGTTGATACGAACGAAAATAATATATTGTTTGTCGTTGAAAAATTTAAGAGAAATTCTGGAATACTGACTAATTTGTATTTGTTCGTAATTACAGTCTCCGTGGATCATCGCCAGTATCCTGGGTATTGCGAAAGTTGGAGCGGTGCATTTAAAGGGCCATGCTTAGGCGATTACGGTTGCAATAAGGCCTGCATGATTAACGACCATGCCAATTTCGGAGCTTGCAGTTGGAGTTCAAAGGGATTGGCTTGCTTCTGTTATAATCGCTGTTAGAATAGCCAGGTTACGACGTAGTCATCTTCTTGCATACTAGGAGTATGAGGTCATCTCATATGTTATAAGCCACCTGTAGACCCAAAATCAGGTCACCTGACATCGTAGACTCTAAAAGGATCCATTTCTATTTCCATTTCCATTTCTCTCATGGGAGAATATGGATGCAATAAAACCACACAATAAATATTTATAGTAATATAGTTTTATTTAAAACAAGATAAAGTTAGATTATTGCATATCTTTATTTTTTTATTTATTTTTAATTGATTTCTAATGCTCTATAGAATAACAGTTCAATGATATTATTATTTAAGGTTTGGAGATCTAAAATGACTTATGATACTTTGGAATTTGTGTTGGAATAAGAAAATGTTATCAACTTTGTGAGGGAATGAGCCTAAAGATTAGGGAAAAATCCATAACTAGATATGTTTCCTACACCTACAAAATTGTACTATGGAATATGTAAACTTCTATTCTTCTCTTCATTTGATGTCTTGTTGTGTGTCTCACATCTTCTCATATTTGAGGGCTATATTTTAGTCTATCACCAAAATAGCAATTCACTATTTGTATAAGTTTTAGTATTGGATAGTGGGATAGGGCAACATCTATCCAACATTCTTTATGCACATTTGACTATACTTATTAATTAATGAAATTCAAAATCTTGTTATATTCTAAATCTCAATTAATTGATAAATACACTCAAATGTGCATCCAGAATGCTAAAAACATAATACGATAAAATTGTAAATATGAGTTTCAATGTTTGCATAGTGATATATTGTCATGATACTACCCTAATGTGATACCTTAATCAATATAAAAAAATATTTTGATTGATTACTAATAAATTTATTAGTCAATGTTATAATAGTAATTATAATTATGAATATAATTGTGGTCATGGTGGTGGACGCATCTTTGTTTGATCTGCTTTTCTTTGATTCTTCAGGAGCTTAGATAATCCTTCTCATTCTCTTGATAGTAAGATTTGGTATCCTAAAGGGCTTCCCAAGGACAATGTTTTTTTGTGGATAACATTGAGAAGGCATGCTCTCACCTGGGATAAACTTCAACAGTTTGGTAAGATTGGCCCTTTTCTATGTGTGTTGTGTAGAGCAAATAACAAGACCGATGATCATTTATTCTTGCATTGTGATTTTTCTAATCAACTATGGAGATGGTTTATGAGGAGATGGAGATTGAATTGGGTCACTCCTCCTCATATCCCAAGCCTTTTAGATAGATGGGATATGAAAATTTAGAGTCTTGGCTTCAAGTTTATATGGGATTATTTTCTATCTTTAGTGATTTGGAATGTCTGGTTGGAATGAAATAAAAGAATTTTTATGGATAAAGAGAGATCGGTGGATTGCATTTGGGATAGAATTGAAACTGATATTATGAGCTAGGAGAAATTCATAGATATGATTATTGGATCCTTTCTTAGGGGGAAGCTAGATGGGTAGACAAGTGGCCTAGATTTCGATAGATTGAGGGTAGTAAGAACCAACTTAATTGATGCAGGAGCATCATTTAATTTTTGTTCTAGCTTTGCATTAAATGTTGTGCTAGGTGTTAAATTAATTTTAAGGAGGTATCTAGTTAGGTTTGAATAAATAAGATGTCATAAATTTCAAATTTTGGTGTGTAACTCAGCCCCAAGCACCTAATCAGGGGTTTTAATACATAGTTAGTGAACTATGGTTTGTAAGGGTGTGGGGTAGGTAGTTAGGGATGATATAGCACATTCAAAAATATTGGAAAAAATTAGTTTTATCATCCTTTGGAAGATAAAGTCAAGTTTTTAGTTGTAGGTATGATGGCAGGGTGTAAACAGGGGGTTGTTTCTTGTCCTCGAGAAACTAAAACCTCTACATAAACATTAAACATAATTATTTAAAATCAAATGGATCTATGGAGCCCTCAATTTGCTTTGATAAAATCCTTTTATATCCTCAATTATCTTCCATATCGCATCTTCTACTGTTGTGTCTATTGCAGGATTCCCCTTCCAACTAGGGATTGGGAACAAAAACAAAGGTGGATGAAAAGCTAAAGGTAATCAATCCAACCAAAACTACCTAGTTGAATCAATGTGCCTACATACCCTTTGAACATCTACCCTAAAATTATACATAGAATGGGGCTCTTTTCACTATAGCTCAGGGGTCAGTTCATGTCACCTCTATTTATAATATCTGAATGAATCATTACTTATCTAAGGTGCTAGTTCCAAGTATTGATTTTGTGCCTTGACCTAATCATGCACAATCTAATTGGCAACCTTAGGCATGCTCATCAACTCTACCCACTCATTTGCTACTTTGTCAATGTCCTTGGCTTCATCCCTAATTCAAAGAGGAGTAGATTTTTCATATTAAAAGTATTTCAACATTTGCTCTTTGCTTTTCTTCTCATTGCACATGAAGGAGATCAAATCTTTTAATTGCACATCCCCAATGTACAAGTTGGGATTCCACTCTAAATTATATAGGACAATAAGATTATGTAAATAAAATTCATAGATTGATGTTACATTCAATTGTGATTCCTTGTTAAGATTTGAAGAATGATCTTAGGGTGTCTATTTTTGGGGAAAAACACAATAAATACTCATAAATTGAAAAGTGGTCCATTGCTCTTTGAAATAATGAGCATATACCCTAGCAGGGGGCCTACAATCAACAATAGGACAGTGAGTTAGGCCATCTTATAAAAAAATTCATTCAACCTTTTAATTTCTTCATCCTCTTTCAAATCTCCTCTTATTCTTTTTTTGTAAGGCCCAACTTATTTGCATGGCCCTAATGGTTGTGTCCCATTTCCATAATAATTCCTCAATGCTAGGCCCATTAGTCTATGTGGCATTTTTGTCTCTTTGCTTAATAAAAAAATTATAAAAAAGACAAAAAAAATCGGTTGCCTTATCACTTGTGTCAGCTACTGCAGGTTGATCCTAAGCAAGTTCCTATGTGGCTCCAAGTGGGGCAAGGAATTCTATCTCCTCTTCTACCACTTGTGCTAGTGCATCCAACTCTCCATTATTTCTCTTGTATTTTTGTAGCTAGGCCTCTAGATATGTAATTTTCCTCAAGGTAGCCTGCAACACAATATTATCCATTGTGGCTACAGGGACCTATTCTTCTTTAGACTCCTCTACTTCCAGCTTTGATGAAGGGCTTGATTCTTCATTAAGATGAAAGTTGAATCTACTTGATGTTTTTATAATCTCCATAATGTTGTTGGTTGAGTGTGCTTCTTTCTTAGATGTTGAATCATTGTCTATTAAAACATAGGTTACAGGTGGCATAGGAGCCTTTTTACTTTGACCCCTATTCCTTTTGTTGATGTGAGCATCTAAGTTTTTAAATCTTAGGCCCAATGGCCACTTTTTATTTCTTTTAATAAGGTCTAGAGGAAGAGGGGATATCAATGTTTTCATGAATGTTATCCCCTTCAACTGCATGCTCTTTAGTTGGCATTGTTGTAAACTTAGCTTGTGATGCTACAGTATTGGCTACTTACTCTGCCCCTCCATCTCTTTCTGCTTCCTCATATAATTCAAGTTGTATTCTCAATCTTATTATTCCCTCAATCTCCTTCCATGTGGCCCTAGTCCAATGGGGTCTAATTTCCCAACATTGTCTACTGCTAGGAAATTTTTCCATGTGGCATTTGGGAATTGGTTTTGCAATTTTTATTTATAAGAATTTGTATTAGACAGTGGTGAGAAAGTGCATTAGGCCTTTCTTTTCGATACTCCTTAGTCATTCTACGTAGTAAATTTAGCAAACAATTAGGCACATTTACCAACCTATTATCGCAAAGATCGATTAAGAGTTTGAAATGCACTGTGTAAAGTAGAACTACCTTCCTTCATATGTGATGTATTTGATGATATCTATGTTGCAACCTCTGCCCAAAATATTAGTAGTGATAGGCTCTTTATTCCCTATTATGAATGGGGAAATTGCTCTCCAAGCACTACAAACTCATTTCTAGCTATAGTAGCATCAACCCTTGTTGGCCACGACTCTTGATGGTAGGCAACCCTAAGACTTTAGCTATAATTTCTTTTGAAATATTTACATGTACATCCATTTAACTATCACCATATCATCATTCAATGTCTGGGAAAATTCATGAGCAAACTCATCATTATAGCCTTCAAAATTTTTAAAGTAATTCATTCAATCTGCCTATTGAAAAATGATAATATGGCATGATCTTGTAACAAGGTTGTATGATCAGTGGGTTCCCACCTAATAATATCACCTCCCATGGCTACAAGTAATCCTATAGAACGGAGGTTGAAACCTATAGCAAGGAATCTTGGGAATTCAATGAAAATGTTGGTTTGAAACTTATAGCTTGAAGCTTGGAAAATGGTAAAATTTTGATAGAAATGGTAGGTTTGTGACAAAAGGACAAGAAAATAGGCCAAGAAATGTACATGCATGTGGATGAAGAAGTTGAGTTTTTGGTTCATGAAATGTAAACTACCATAATAAATGGCCATGATTATCTGTACCACCTGGTATGTAGGCACAATTATGGAGGCTTTCCATAGTTATGAAGAGTTCAAGAAGAAGTATAATGTTGGCATGCATGGGTACTCACCCCCCAATGTGTAACATGTCAACTCATATTACCCTGATTATCAACTCAATTTACCATCAAGTAAATAGTCATGATCAACATAATCATTTTTCTGTTTAATAATAATCAAATTCATAATCAATAATTAAATGCATATCTTTTCTAAATAATTTCAAAACTGAAATTTTCAACATATTCAAAGATAACATAATAGTGAATTCCTTCACTTTACATTCATAATGTTTTGCTCATGGCAATAATGATAAGTTTTACATAAAATTTTTGACTGTCAAGTCATATAATAATATACTGCATCTGGAGTATTGATATATGTCTTCATAAGTCCCAGCTTGTCATATGCTTGGGAATGAAAGCATCACCCAAGTGTGTTTCCTCCAACCACAGGTCAACGGTCCCCCACACAATTTCCTACCTAGAAGTGGCTTTACCCTTCACAAAGGAAGTAGATATAAGGAATAATAAGGTTTTCCATCTAAGTTCTAGTGTTGTGTCCTTCATAACTCATCACAGTCATACAACTATAGATCCACTCTAACTATGTATGACACTAATGGATGGTTATGTCATCTAGAGCATAGTGAACCGACTAATGCATGCAGAGACGGATGCATTACTTTGGCCAAAGTTTTAATATAAATGTAAACGTTTTTTAATGAACATAGTCAAATGTTCACACACCTCTAACTCAACTTAGAAGTTATCTTGTATTACAGTCTTTTTGGTTGACCCTTCCTGGTCACAAATTTACTCCATCCTCTTCGACTTTCAACTTCATTTCCTAGAGTAAATTTCATTGGTTTTCTCATTGCATCTACAACATGGAATCTATAGCTCCCCATCACTCTATTCCTTTCTTAAGTACATAATTTCTTGGTTTCTTACCACAAAATTAGTTGTGGATAACATCTCTATGAGATGAGTTTGAATAAATGTTTAGGTTAATGGATCTTCATCTGATCCTCGTTGACTGAAACATGGTTCATTCAAATCGGCAATACCATTGTAAAACAAGTTTCATATTTTACCATAAGTGTCAGGGTGTACTTAGAGAGCTATCATCTCGAGTCCCGGCATCACTATAAAATCATTAGTTATCTCAAGATAACAATAAATATATCAACTTTTGTCATAGAAATATTCATAATCCACTAGAGAATTGATAGGTAATAATAATCGCTTCCATCTTTAAAAAAATATTCAAAAAGATAACACAATCATTGAGCTACCCTGCTCTATTGATTTCTTTCCAAGATAATGCAAGATTATATCTATGCATCTTATCTTATATCCAAGGTTCAAAATATATATAGTGTGTGATAATGTTATCATTACCAACTCAGTCATCTTTAATGACTAAAGAAGAGCCTACTGCTCTCTTTCTATCAAGAGACAACCGAAGGCATGTACAGAAAGCATCTATGAAGAAATCTTTATATTATATATCTTATGCTAAGAACCTTAAAGTTCAGTCTACAGCATTTCTTTGAGAAAAGATATAGCACACAAAATAAGTGGAGTGGCTCTCAGCCAATTACCAAGTAAACAAGGTAATACACCATATTTCCTTAGCTCAAAAGCATGGCTAGAGATAGGCTTTTGATTCAACCTTATAGAAAGACTAAAGACTTCACAGTCTTGAGTAAAAATTATTTGGATATCGGCCATTACCATGGCATTGGTTATATTCAAATACCACTACAGCAGTATAATATGCTATCGGCCTTATCAGCCTCCATAGCTTCTATTGAAATATCATATGTCTCGGCCGTAAAGGCATAGGCAAGCTTTCAACTGATACTAATATAGTTCCAAGTTACTATCACAGTGAAAACAAAGATAACCAACCCTCGGCCTCATGGCCTCGATGGGCTATCATAGTGAAAACAAATTTTAACTAAAGATTTCAGCCTTTAAGGCCAATAGTAATAGCTTAAATGTCGTATTAATGTATCACAATGTGTGTTACACAGTCAGTGGAGTACCTAAGATTAATGTGCAGTCTATCAATAGTCGTATGCAAACCTTATGCCTTTCTTGAGCTTTAAACTACTCTCGGCTTCCTGCTCTTCCTTAGAGCTCCATTCACTATTCTTTTTTGATCCCCAAACACACTAACTCCAAAGTCTCCTTTTCGATAGAGGTATTGAGATTTTTTCCACTCTCATTCCCACTCCCGCAGGAATAGTTCCACTATCACCTAAAAGCTCTCCCATCGAGAGCATGCAACACTCGATTAAGCTACAAACATGGGTTGGTTGGGCTTTCTCAAGCACTTCACCCACTCCTCCATACTTTGAGGAACATGGATGCACAAGCTATGAGTATGCAGTGATGATAAATCACTAGATAATTATCATAGCAAAAGGTGGTGAAAAATAATGATAAACCACATAATACTTATATATACATACATCACAAAAATACACTATAAGTAAAATATGGTAATCTATACTATCACTAAGATAGCATTACCAACAACATGGTATAGCATCAAGAAGCACCTAATTGTGAACGAGGGGTTAAAGTTCACTCCCCCACTTTGCAATCTTAGCAAAATATCTAGAGTAAATAAATTGATATTCACAAAAGTAATAAATAAACATATCTAAGATAGCTTTGACAAAGACAATGGCTAACTCCAACTAACAATAATGTTTCTAGAACATTTATTTAGTCAGATCGACGTAAAAGATGTCAAGAAACCCTACCTTGACATGACAATAATTAGTCGGATCAAAATCAACTAAACATGGGAGAACAAATAAAACATACCCAGTCTCGCAATGGTTCACGTAAAGAACAATGTTGAAATTTCAGATGGAAAACTATCTTTTTCCATAACATCTATTTCCTTCTCCTGGGTGATACTCTCCTTCCCTTCTTGGAATTGGAATTCTCTTTTCCTGGTTACACTCAAAATCATTCAAAACCATGATCAGTGTATCATCATCAAATCATTATGCATCATACTAAAATAATCTCAATTACATGTAATCTCATGTCTAATTTAACAACATTAATCACAATCCATATAACCAATGATTTATCCTAATATTTTCCACAAACGTCAAATCATTAATCTATGATTACTGATCCAGTTTATCTCATAAAAAGTAAAAGTTAAATATAGTCAAAGTTGGGGATGTAACATATCTCCCCCATATGAATCTTCATCCCTGATGATTTAACATATCCAAAATTTATAACATAAAAGGAGTGTTTTTCATTACATAAAAGCTTAAAAGAGATGAGGCAATCTTTGATAAATATCATCATAATTCTCCTAGGTGGCATTCTCTTCTGCATATTGGTTCCACTAGACCTTGCATTGAGTAATCTCTTTATTACGCAAGCATAGCTTACGTATTTCGAGCACCTTGATGGGCTCGATCATTACCACCCCTGGGTTCTTCACCTGTATGGCATTCCAATAAAGAATAGGAACATGATCATCTCTTGCAATATACCTTTTCAAATAAGAAACATGGAAAACATTATGCATCATGGCGAGAGCTAGCAATAGATCAATCATGTATGTAACTAGGTTGACCTCTTTGAGAACTTCAAAGGGACCCACATACCTAGGTGCTAGTTTGGATGTCTTTCCAAACTTAATAGAACTCTTTTGTGGTTTAACCCTTAAAAGGACTTTTTCTCCCACTAAGAAATGTCTTGCGATGCGTTTAGCATCCACATAAATTTTCTACCTATCATTCACTTCCGCTAGCCTTTTCTTAATCAAATGGACTTACTCTTCCATTTCTGACAGTTTTTCTAGACCAAGGCTAATCCTATCTTCTAGCTTATCCCAGCTTATAGGAGTTCAGAACTTTCTTCCATATAATGCTTCAAATGGAGCCATCTTAATAGCAGAATGATAGGAATTGTTATAAGCAAATTCCACAAGAGGAAGATAATCCTCCCATTTGTATTGTTGATCCATGCAATACATTCTCGGTAAATCTTCCAACACTTGGTTTACTCTTTCAGTTTGGCCATCTGTCTCAGGATGATAAGTAGAGCTTATGTTTAACTAAGTTCCAAGTGAGGAGAATAAGGTTTTCCAAAACCTTGATGTCATACGAGCATCCCTATCTGAGATAATCTTCTTAGGAATATCATGCAATCTGAAAACTTCTTGCACAAATTTGCGGGCTATGACTGGTGCCCCATCTATCAAATTCCTAGGTATAAAATGTGTCACCTTAGTTAATCTACCACCACAACCATAATAACATTGTGTCTATTCCTAGACATAGGAAGTCCTTGCACAAAATCCATGCTAATAATTTGCCATTTCCATTCTGGAATGTCATGAGGGTATAAAAGTCCTACCAGGTGATGGTGTTCTACCTTCACCCTCTGGCATTCTAGACATCCAGCTACAAACCTTGCAACATCCCTCTTCATTCCCTTCCAAAAATATAAAGGCTTCACATCATATAGCAATTTCGTCACTATGGGATGTCCTGAATAAGGTGCAAAGTGAACCTCCTTCCACATGATATTCCTTAACTCCTTGGAGTTCAGAACATATATCCTTCCTTTATACCTTAATAGTCCATCTGGTTCAACATAAAACCCTTCATATCTAGGATCCTAAGGATTATCCATAAGAGCTTGTTTTACCTGCTCATAATACTCATCTCCTTTGGACTTTTGCAATACCTGATTCCTAAAATCAAAATGTATGGAGATCATTGAGGAAGTATGTCTTCTCCTACTTAAGGCATCTGCCACTTGGTTTTCCTTGCCTTGAATATATTTAATCTCAAAATCATAATCAGATATTAGCTCTAACCATCTTCTTTGGTGAGCATACAGATGTGGCTAAGTAAACAGGTATTTAAGCCAGTGCATGAACCACTGCTGCCAATTCCAGATAATAAGGAGCATAATTTTGTTCATAAGTTTTTAGTTTTCTGGACTCATAAGCAATAACTTGCCCATCCTAGACAAGTACACCACCTAAACCTTCCCCTGAGGCATCGATAATGACTACAAAATGACCATCCGGGTCAGGTACCTTCAAAATAGGTGTCATAGTCAATCTTTCTTTTATTTGGTCAAATGTCTCCTACCATTTTTCTAACCAATCAAATCTTTTTCCATTTATTTGTAAAGAAGTAATAGGATAAGCAATCTTTGAAAAATTAGCCACAAATTTTCTATAATAACCTGCTAGGCCCATAAAACTTCAAACCTCATGCACATTTCTTGGTGTTGGCCATGTTCTAAAATGGCTTTAATCTTTGTTGGGTCCATAGCTATTCCCTTAGCTAAAATTATATGACTCAAATACTGCACCTCCTTTTGAAAGAAAGTACACTTTGAGAACTTGACATACAGTTTATGCTCTCTTAACCTCTGAAGAACAATCCTTAAATGTTGAAGGTGCTCCTCCTCATTCTTAGGGTAAATCAAAATACCATCAAGGAAAACAAGGACAAACTTGTCCAAATAGTCTCAAAACACATTGTTCATTAAGTTCATAAATGTTGCAGGTGTGTTTGTTAACCCAAAGGGTAGGACAATGAACTCATAGTGCCCATACCTTGTTCTAAAGGCAATCTTATGAATATCCTCATCTTCTAGCCACAATTGATGGTCTCTTGATCGAATATCGATCTTTGAAAATACAATTGCCCCTCGCATTTGATCAAAGAGATCATCAATGTAGGGCAATGGATACTTGTTCTTTATCATTGCTTTATTTAGCATATGATAATCTATGCATAATCACAAAGTACCATCCTTCTTTTTAACAAAAATTACTGGTGCTCCCCAGGGCTAAACACTAGGTCTTATCAACCCTTTATCAAGTAATTCTTGCAGCTGAGCCTTTAGCTCCATTAACTCTATGGTGGTCATTCTATAAGGAGCTTTAGTTATAGGTTCGGATCCTAGAATTATGTCTATTGAAAAATCAAAAGCTCTTTTGGGAGGCAATCCTGGTAGTTCATCTGGGAATACATCCTCAAAATCTTGAAAAAAGGGGTGTCTATCCATATCTGATCTCTCCTGGTCTATGGATTCCCTTTTTTCAATCCTTAGAGTTTTTGAGATTCATAAAACATCAAATCATCTTGGAAAATAGATTCCTTGTGATTATTTATTTTCTCCATTTTAATGGCAAAAAGCTGACATCCTTTTCTCTGGGCTCTTTTCATCTATAGGGTAGATATTTGTCTCAATTTAACCTCTCTAGGGTTGCCTTGCAGAAAGACTTTATTCCCAAGGTCATCTAGGCATTCTATTGTTTTGGCAAAACAATCCAACTTAGCCCAAATGAGCCTAATGGGGCTACATAAAGGTTCACTTCTGTGGAGAAACTTGAAAGTTCAACCTTAGCCTCAAACAAACATTGCTCTACCTAAGCTTTGGTCTAATTAGCATATTCAACTGACCAAATATTTTCCATGTAACCAACTTTTCTAGAAATCTTACTTAAAACTTCTAGAGAAATAAAACATTATGATTATCCTTGAATCCTTTGTCACCTTTCTTAGTGAAATTCTACTTTTTGACCTTTTTCTTAAATTACTGGGAGGATTGGGACCAATTAAACTTTTTATGGTTCCTTTTCCAGTATATAGACATGGATTTCAATTTTTGTTCCTGCTTAATAGCTTTCTCATAAACTTGGTCCATTGTAGTAGGACCATGCACATCAAATTCTCCTCCAATTTGGGCATTCAAACACATGATAAACTTTCAGATGTGAAACCTCTCTTCCTATTGATATTGGGGAACATATTTGAGGAGACGAGTGAACTTTTCCTAGTATTCATTCATAGATGAGTCACCTTATCTCAAATTTTGGAAATCTATAAGCTTCTGGTCAAAATACAACTGAGGCAACCATCTTTGTCTAAAAAGTTCCACAAATCTTTCCCAGGGTAGACTCAGATTTTGATTTTAATTCCATTTTCTTGTTCATCCACCAGGTGGATGCTTCGCCTGCCGAGTGGTATGCTCCCCATACCACTTTGGTGATTTCAGAATAGTTTCTTATTTCAAAGTATTTCTCCATTTCTGTAAGCCATGCCTCCGTGGCATCCTCGCTTACAGTCCCATCAAACTTGGGAGGTGTAACCTTTTTCATATCTCTGGCTAATTCTAGAGCCAAGTGGCTTCTTTTATCCTCATTTTATCTTATTTCAGAGTTATTCTCTCTGCGTCCACTTTGGGTGGTGTTTTCATGATGTTCCTCGTCGTCACCCTCATGGTAGGGTTCCTACCTGGGTCCATTTTGACCCCTGACCTCCTACTCTAAAGTTCCAATTCTTTCCCTCGTCTCATGGAGCATAGCAAGGATCTGGTCAAGTTTTGAATTAGAGTGGCCTGAAGGTTTACCTTCCTCTTGGCTATCCCCAATGTTGGTCCCTGTCTAAACCATGCTGCAATCTACTTCTCCTGAAGTTTGTAGGTTAATCATTCAATTAGTTTTTCATACTATTGAATCCGTTCTTAAACATAAATCCATTCTAATTTATGCAATCTTAACAAGAAAGGAAAGATTTGCCAAATTTTCAAAATTACATTATAGTTTCCATGGACTACATAAATCCATCATTTATTACAATTTTTCTCATCTTGCAACTGCAAGTCATTTTTAGATTGGGATATCTTCCCAACTTTATCCTCATCCTTGATGTTCATCAAATTAGACTTCGGAGGTGGATGTACTCGCAAGTACTCATCCATGACCTCCCATGTAGAAATAGGAGCATTAGGATCACTCCCCAATGGTAATTCCTTAGGTGCAAAGGGTTTCACTGATTCATTTTTAGAGATAGAAGCAGTAGCCCTAACTACTTTGTCCTTCTCCTGCTTGATGCATTTAATAGCATCAGCAAAAGTTTCATCATCAAATAACCATGCACCTTTCAAGAAACCAGTTTGTCCAATGATTTTCATTCTTGAGGCTCGCTCCCTCATAGCCTTTAGGTAACGTCCATTTCTCGTTACCTTCTTCCTTGGTGTCATTCTTGTTCTTGCCATTCTGGCAAAAGAACATCCAAACATTAGCAACTATTAATGTCTGAGAAAGGTTTCATGTAGTGAGCTCATAGGTCCATGTATTGAACCTGGTAGCTCTAATACCATGTGTAACATGTCAACTCATATTACCCTGATTATCAACTCAATTTACCATCAAGTAAATAGTCATGATCAACATAATCATTTTTCTGTTTAATAATAATCAAATTTATAATCAATAATTAAATGCATATCTTTTCTAAATAATTTCAAAACTAAAATTTGCAACATATTCAAAGATAACATAATAGTGAATTTCTTCACTTTACATTCATAATGTTTTGCTCATGGCAATAATGATAAGGTTTACATAAAATTTTTGACTGTCAAGTCATTTAATAGACTATACTGCATCTCGAGTATTGATATTTGTCTTCATAAGTCTTGTCTTGTCATCTACTTGGGAAGGAGAGCATCACCTGAGTGCTTTTCCTCCAACCATAGACCAGCAGTCCCCCACACAACTTCCTACCTGGAAGTGGCCCTACCCTTCACGAATGGTGCAGTCATGGCCGAAGAGTTCACAGAATGAACTGTCTAAACCATGCAGCTAGAGTAAACACAACGGAAACAACACAATTGTAGAATGCAATGGAAGATTCATATATTTAGAACATCAAAGAATTACAAAGTTCATATGCCAGCAACATGCGGGCTACAATCAAAGGGCTCACAGGCATGTCTTCTAGGCTATAATAGATATGCAAGATATGGCATTGAAGTGCCTTCTTGAAAAGAATCTAACTTCTAAGACTATCTAAATCATATCATAGAACTAATGACTTCCTAATGCATCTAAGAGATCTATATATATCATCTTCCAGCTCATGAAATCCTCCACGTCGGCCAGAAGAGGTTACAAACTCCAATGAAGGATGTAACATGTAGAAACAAATAGGTCGGCCTCTAGTATTGCTTTACAAATGGATGAAACTTGGTGCGGACCCCAAGGAAGCTCTATCTGATCAATATGTGCCATGTATGATGTTCCATTTAGCTCCGCAAGTCACAGAAGTGCTCTGAAAACCTTCTCCTTCCACTGTCTATCTGAATGCTCTGTTCTATGAAAGCTGATGATCTTCTGATAGCGATAACTTCTAGGAAACAAATCCAAATGACCTGAAATTTGAATATGGTGTAGATGATGATACATAGATGCTAAGTCCTTCTCTTCAAGCTCTGATATGTGTTACAAGTATGTGCTAATTGGTGTTGTCATTGATGTCAACATGTTTGTGTTATCATTGGTGCCAACTCTGTTCTCTACTGTTACTGTTGCTATTTGATTAAGTTTCTGAATTAATGATGATATGATTGCCTTGAAGAAGTGTTGAAGATGTTAAGAATATGTTCCTCTTGTTGAGTTTCCAAGTGCTTTTGAGAAAATTTGATTAATATTGGAAATAGTGTGTTGAAGAAGTCTTCTATCTTACAGAATATTGTTCAAGTTTTTGCTCCACATTTTTCTGTCTTGGAGATCTCAGTGTGCAGTTTGGATATGTTGTTGAGAAGTGTTTGAAGATTGTAAATCCAGAATTTGATACTCTAAATTGTTGTGCAGTGAAAGTTATGTTCACCAGTTTGAAGACAGTGTCTGATAGTGTTTGCACTGTGTCTAAGAGAAAGTATTTTTCTCCGCATTTCTCTGTAGAATGGTTTCAGGTGTTACAATTCTGGATATATTCTTATAAGGTCCTTATCTATATTCTATCTAAAAGGTTTGTGATTTGGTGCTCCGAAAAGCAATTTATTGTGTAGCAGAGTTCGACAGTGTTGTTTGTAAGTAGATTGTGAACTTCCTTCAGGTGAAAGTTGTTGTGGCTGAATTTGTTGATTTCCAGGTGACTTCAAGTTGTTCATGGATGTTTCTAGATTATGTTAAAGCTTTGTACAAGGTCTGCAAGGTGTCTTTATCTTTGACAAAGTGTGTGCTTAAAAGTTATTGGTGTTAACTCAAGTTTGGCCAACTTGGTTGTTTTCACTAATTCTAATTATGCTTTGGTGATTGTGAAAGCGTGTTGAAGCGTGTTAGAGTGGATTGAGGTCCATGCTAAGGCATGATGTGGTCTTCATTCATTCCTTTCCTCTATGGGGATGTTTAGGTCCAGAACTAATTTGAGTTTTATGGGTTAAGTTGTGTTGACGACCTTGGAGAATGTTTTCATGATTGATGATGGTATAAATAAGTGTAAAGGAGTCATGGATTTGTGGGCACGAGAGGGATATGATGTGGTACGAATTTGATTAGGGCAGCAAGATATTTCAAGTGTTAGGCTACTTGATGCAGTGAGCAGAAGGTGTCTACTATTTTTAGAGTTGTTGCGAAGATGTTTGTGTTGTGATGGTATTGAGCTTCATTGGAACTGAACTCCATGCATAGGTTAGATGCAATTATATCAATTCAAAGCATGGCAGTGAGCCACTCTTCTCTTCTTTCTTTCTTTCTCAGTGGGTAATGAGTCCACTTGGATAGTGAGTCCCCTACAGTGAGCATTCTTTCTTTTGGCAGTGAGCCTTTTATAGTTCGGTATTGTTACTACATTATATTGTGAGCTAATCCTTACCATGGTTTTTCCCTTTTAGGGTTTTCCATGTAGAATTTGATGTTCTCTTGTGTATGTTTAAGTTTTTGTTATTTGCTTCTCATGTTTAATCATCATAACTGTTAACCATTTCTAGATTTCTAAAACTCCAATTGTTTAAATAAGTTCTTACATGGTTGTCTTGGTCTATTTAGAGGTTCTTGGGGGAGGTCTTGTAGTTTTAAAAGGAGTGTTGTGTTGTTTGGTAATGACATTTCAAAGTCTAAGTATTAAAAAAATTTCCCAATACTTTGAAGTCTTCATGAAAACTTCTTATATTTTGTTATAGTTTCCCATGATAGGTGAAAAGGATACATTTGTGAGTTCTCATATGTATTTTTTCCCTCAAAACCACATGCATGTTTTAAGGAGGGAGTTGTTATTGAAAAGGAGTCCTTTTATACGTGTCCATGCATGTTCAAGGCAGTCAAAGGCCAAAATATAGACTTTTCCACATCCAAGAAGTTTCCCTTATGCTGCATGTATATTTTAAATGAGTCGGGGATCAAATTTCTACATAAGGAAACCTTTTCTTCTCTAAAAAAGCACGATTTAGGTTAGAGGGAATTTGTCATTCAAACTTTTTGATGTTTTATGCTGGTTGGTTAGGGTTTTGGGTTAGGTTTTAGGGTGTAGTTAGTTTTTGTGTTGAGTCTGAGTTAGGTTTTGGCTATGGATATACTTCACTGAGTCAATAATGGGGGTAGTTCATTCTCTTGCATGGGACGAGGTAAAGAGAATACAAGTTTCCAAGAGTTCATATGCCTTGATCCTCTTGTGGTTCATGTTAGAGCAGCAGAACAAGTATGCAGAACTTGTTGATTGTCAGGAACACTGAGAGGGGGGGTGAATCAGTGTTCTATAAATCTTTTCTTAAACTTTTACTTTTAACCACTTCAAAAGAATAATAAAATAGAAGCAAAATATACATCTAAATATCATCCACAAAAGCATGACACATAACACCAAGATTTTACGTGGAAAACCCAAAAAGGGAAAAACCACGGAGAGGATTAGCTCTCAAATATATATTGCAATCTTTACAAAAATGATGTTCAGGCTTGGTCACTCCATAGGCCTAGAACATGTTGGCTTACAGCCATGATGTACAACTAAGTTTAGCAGGCTCACTGCGTCAACCCTAAACCTAGCAAGATAACAATAAGGGTTGTTAAACCCTGAGGGCTGTTAAACCCTACTGGAGGCTCACTGCCGGCTTACTTCCTTGATGACAACAACATGCTTCCAATCAGATCACACATGATAACTGAATACTGCTTAAGCATATGCCACTATGCCATGGTGCAGTTATTTAACAACTGTATTTTGAATCCCAAGTCTTTATCATTGCTGATCCTCTAACTCTACTCCACTATTTGCATCTTCACATCACACACATCTCAACCAAATTTCATCACCTTTATATATCCACATCATGATTCACTTCATAATCAGGTCGGCATCCAAGAAGTGAAACGTGTACATAAAAAGATGTACCTTGCTAAATCCAATGCACTAAATGTCGCATGGACCCAAATCTTCTTCCAAGCATGTTCATATAGGTCAACTCTAATCTTTCAATTGCTTACATAAATCTTCCAATCATTAACTCTTCTTCGCACAATGATAATTTATCTCACCAGTCGGCCTGTTCCTTAAGAACATGCTTAACAACTTCATCTGTTGTCTTACAACTTCTACTGGTGATCATGAAACACTTCCAAAATCATGTCAAGGACTCTTTACACATTCCCAATCTTACCCTCAAAATTGCAAGGCATGATACCATCTTGTGGAGAAATGCGGACCATCAAAACTTAGACTCTGTCTCTGTCAAACACTATGTCAGTACTTAGCATCTTGTAGCTATCCTTCCAGTGAACTTCAAATCTCCCAACTCTGGAATAAGATACTTCATATAAGTGTTTACAACACCTCAAAACTGCATAACGAAATACTTATCTGCAGAGGAATGCGGACTACTTCACCATGCCTTGTTCACTATTCTTGCTATACCTTTGCTTACCCAGACTTAGACATTTCTTCAAGATGACTTCCGAAGGAGATCAGGACTTGACCTTTGAAGTATAACACTATCAGACAACTGAGAAAATCATATCTGAACCACATCTGCAAGTCTTCAATTATGGAGGCATACTAGCTTACTTACTGTCCTCTACTCTGCATGCTTTCCATACTTAGCCATTTTCTGACAACCAGACCTGGAATCAAATATGTTCTTCTAGAGATATCTCTTCTTGTCATGGTGATAGGATCTCTAAGCTTTGTTTCCATCAATGACAACATACAGATCCATACCAGAGCAATGTCTCTTGCCAAAAATCTCCCCCTTTGGCATTAATGGCAACACTTAGTGAAAAATGCCTGACTGCTCCCCCTTACTATATACATTGTACTTTCTTGCTCCCTCTAAGATGATTATCCATTTTTCACTTATCTACTTCTCCCCCTTTGACATCAATGGCAAAGGGTGTTGATCCAGAACCACAAATTTGTCAAAATCCCAAAAATTTATATATTATGCCACATATTTACAAGTGCAATCTTTATTTTAATATTACATGTGTTTAAGCACATCATTAAATATGTTTTTGATCAATGTCCACTTAGCACCCCAGCTTTTCTTTGCATTTTCCAGAATCTGAATTTGACCGCTGAGAAGAAAAACTGAGGCTTCTGCCTTTTGAAGATCAAAAGTTGTGTCTACTTGGACAGCTAACTTAGCCTCTATAATAAGATTTATCAATGAATCTAACTTTGAACAGACTAGTCTTCTGAGTTGTCCCATCCTACTTTTTATTTGGTATTTCTAATTTATTAAGTCAGTCAAGTCATTGTGAATCTTAATGACTTATGTTTCTTTCCTTGAGACTGACTCTATTTCCAGATCAAATTTCTTAGAAATACCCATCAGTTTTTGTTCCAAATCTTTGATCTTTTCTTCAATCTCTTGAGCAGCTTTGGGCCAAGACAAACAAAACTTGTACACATCTCCAGCATCCTTCACAGCTTTCTGAATGCTAGCTATTGTACTATTTAATGAGATTTTGTCTTTTGCTATCATTATGTTTAATTGTTCCAAATGTTTTTCATCAAATTCTTGTCTTACCTTTGTTTCTGCAGATTTTTCAAATGATTCAAACTATTTGCTTATGGAACTTATTAATCCCTTTAGATGACTTGTTGCGGGCATGGAAGAATCCCTCTTGTACGTGGGCAGCAGCTTCTCCAAAATTCTGGATGCTTTATCAATCAGTTTACTGTCCTCAATCTGTGATTTTAGTACCTCCTCTTGAGCCTTTGTCTGAAAAATTTAACCAACTTAAACTTCTGTTCCGATGTCATTGTGTCCAAGTTTATTGGACCATGTAGAAATTCTGGCTCATCCAAGGCTTGTGTTCTTTTCTCCAACTCTTTTTCTACATGCTTTGCAATGTCTCTTGCTGTGATAGGGACTTCTTCCTTGTGGCTTTGCTCTAGATCCTCCTCCTATTTCATTTTCATGACCTATTCTTCCTCAATCTTCTCCTTGTCAGTGTCATCCTCAACAAGATGTAATGGAGAGGGTCTTATCTCAAAAGCATCAGCAAGTGCTTCTTCCTGCTCGGTCACTTTGTCATCCTTATATGATTCTTGCTCCAAATTTACTTCTGGGACAGGTGTACCATTTCCACCATCTGTTTCCGCATTGTCATGAGAGGTAGGAATATTGTATTTTCTTAATATTTCCAAGGTGATTTCTTCTATCTCCTTGACTACTTTGTCAATTTCTCCCAGCATCAACAAGTTCATCCTTGTTTTGGTTCTGAATTTTTCTTTGGTTTCCTTAGAGATCAAATTCTCTTCTTCTGGAGTGATCTCAGGACAAAATCCAGTCAAAACATGTTTTCTAAGCTCAATATCTTTGGCTCTAGCAGTCTCCTTTTTGATGCTCAAAAGATTTGCTAGGTTTTTTGGAATGTCAGAGATAATCTCAATAAGGGCTCTGTTGAAAATGTTTAGATACTTCACAGTGGCTTCTTCTAGACTTCTTTTAACAATATCACTATATCCATCATAGTACTCAATCATGGGTTTTAAATTCCCATCCATGGTGACAGATTTTATTACATCTACGAGTGGTGGAGACTTTTCCTTTCTCTGTCTTTTGCTAGGCTTATCCTTTCTGGAGGACTTTTCTTTACTGATTCTGGAGACTTTGATAGCCTCAACTTTCATCTTCTTGACCTCGTCATCTGACTATGTTTCTTCTTCATCCTTTTCTTCCACACTGACATACAATCTTTTTCCTTTCATCTTCTTCCTCTTTGTGTCCTTTTCAAAGAGCTTCTCTGATGATGTTGCACTGGATGAAGTGACAGAGCTTCAGGTAGACCTTTGAACTTTCTTAGACTTATCATGTTTCACCTATGATTTTTCTGGAGCTTGCATTGGTTTATTCCTTTGCTTTTCTTCTGCTTTCTCTATTTTTTCTTTTGATTCCTTGAGCTACTCTTTAGTGATACCATACCTTGCGGCAATTTCTTCCACCTCTTTTCTCACTTTTCTGGTAGATTCAGCTTGTATCAGCTCAACATGGAGTTTCACTGACAGCTCCTCATACGTTCCAAACCTTCCTTCTTTGATATCTTTTGGTTTGCTAAGAAGATGTTGGGCATAATTTTCTAGAATTTGTTCATCTACCTCATAACCCATGGGCATTACCCACACAGTTCTTGGTTCCACAGCCTCCATTAAACATTGATCCTTAGTGACCATGAAACAAATTGTATCCTTGTACTTATTAACAATTTTCTTAAGAATTATTTCTCTAGAGTGCATCATGCTCTAAAAATTCTTTAAAAATCCCCATAGGGCTACTTTTTGTTCATTATAACTTCCCAAGTTGTTAAGACAATTTCTAATTTGCACAGCTACGAGTTTGTTACTCAACCAAATCAATCCCTGATGATTAGGGAATTCATTCAAGAAATAGAAAAATAAATAGATGATTAGCATACCATACTTGAATGGGTAGTTTTTGCTTTCTTTTGTCTTCTTCAAATTCTCCAATAGTTGGGTTCGTAGCAGTTCACATAGATCATAGTCTGCATTATCCTTGATCATTTGATATGTTGTGTATATTGTGGTACCAAAAACTGAATTCTCCCAATTTGAGAAGTAGACTTTATAACCTATGACCATTGAGGCAAATTTTACTGCAGGATCAGTGATATCATTTATCGTTAATGCCCTTTTTTTGAATTGCGCTCTGGTAGCATCGGTAACTGTTTGATTTTTAACTACTTTTAATAACGGCACTCCTCCAGTGGAGTTTAGTTCAGTGACTTCTTGAATTTCCTCTTTCATTATTTTGAAGGGTTGCCCTTTTCACAACCACATAAATTCATCGTGAATCTGACTAAGAACATACCAGACCCATTCGTCCTCTTTGAATGCAAGAAATTTTGCATACTAGATGAATTTCTTCTCCTTTAAGGATTTATATTCTTCCTTCAAATCAAATTGATCATTGCATAGGTGTTTCACAAATAGTTCTAAAAAATTGTTGCCACTAGGCTCATCTAGGGCCACATGGATGTATGCCCTAACATCTTCCACATACAGGACTCCATAGGATATCTTTGAGAATGCACCCATTTGATCCACTTTTGTTGCCTTGTAAGGGTGTTTCTTAAACTTAGGCCGAGGGCGCTCAATGATATCTACAATTTGTGGAGTCACCATAGCAAAGATTCAGCAAATTCACAAAATGAGATTTAATGAAGGTACCTTGTTTCACTGAGTTAGGGTTTCCTTTCTCTGAATGCTTCAAATTTTGATTGTTGTTGCTCAAGTTGGCTTTGATCTTTCTAAATTTCTAATAGCTCTGAGTGCAAAGTGACTTTTGAAACCAAATATGTTCCTTTTATCCTCCGCACGGCCTGACCTAGTTGTCATTAAATGCTCATTCCAAAAAGATGTCAAAACCCTTAACTGTAGAATACAATTGATCAGGATTGCTCCGTAATATATTGCATTGATTTCTTTTCTTCTGGTTCTTCTTCTAATATGTGTGTCACATAAGATTCCATGATACATCTTCATACCGGATTCTGGCACCCAATTTATGGCTGGGAGATTAAAAAATTTCTACACTACTCCCCATGAGCTAGTGCTCACAGACTCATTCTTCAAAGAAGGTATCTGCATCAGATGTTGGTACGGATCTATCCTCAATTAAAATTACTTTTTTATCAATCCATACTTTGTCCATTGTTTCAACCAGATCAACTTTCTCTTTTCCCTTGTCATTTGTCTGCTATATTTCTCTTTCTTCATAATAGTAATTTTTCTTCACATTTGTGTTTCTGCAATATCTTGCAGTATGTCTAGATTTGTTACAACTGAAGCACACTACACTCTTTTGTCCTTGAATCCTTTTATTCATTGAATTTGATCTGCATTGATTAGCCATATGTCTAAATCTATTGCATGCAAAGCACTTTCCATTGAATGATTGATTGTTCCTGATATTTTGAAAATTTGTTCTTACTGAACTTCTACATTCATTTGATCTGTGTCCCATTTTATAGCATGTATTGCACCTAATAGGATTCTCACT
Source organism: Cunninghamia lanceolata (assembly GCA_027924645.1). Lineage (NCBI taxonomy): Eukaryota > Viridiplantae > Streptophyta > Pinopsida > Cupressales > Cupressaceae > Cunninghamia > Cunninghamia lanceolata. The sequence goes on from BSBN01000634.1 coordinate 8,285,506, forward strand.
TGCTTTTCTTTTGCAAACAACCGCTCTATGACCAATCCTATTGCAAGTGAAGCATTTACCTTTGAATGATTGTTCATTCCTTCCATTGTTGAAACTTTTCTTGAATTGATTTCTGCATTCATTTGCTCTATGACCAATTTTCTTGCAATTGAAACACTGACCAGAGAATAATGGAGTCTTTTGATTTATTCTACTTCTACACTGAGTAGCCTTATGACCAAACTTATTGCATGAATTACAATAACCATTGAAAGATGGGTACCTTTGAGCATTTGGTTGTCTGACCTAAGCTTTTTTAGGTCTTCTTCCTTGATTTCTAAATTGGTAACCTTTGTTTTGCCTTGGCTCAGTGCTTATTTGCCCAAAGTTTGAACTTTCTCCTTTCTCAAATCCTAGACCATGTTTGTCATCAACATTCCTCTGGCTAGCAATCATTTCATCAAGCTTTGCAGTACTTATCTTGATTTTTTTTCAAAACTTCTTGCCTTTTCCAGATCTGTTTTTAAACTTATAATTTCTTTTTCAAATTTTGCACAATCTTCTGACCTATATTTCACAATCAAGTTTAGATCATCTTCTGCTTTTGTTTTTCCTATAACTTCTGCTTCCAAATCATATAGGGCTTCATTTGCTAATAACAATTAGTCACTGGCTTCTTTGTGTTTGTCTTTGAATTTCTTGACTTGCTCCTTCAGCTTTAAGATGCATTCATCAGCTTGTTTTAGATTTTCCTTCAGATCTCTGACCTCTGCTTCAGAATTTTCAAGATCCATAAGAGCTTCTTCTAGTTGGTTGTATCTCTCATAATTTCCATACCTTCTTGTTTCCATGATCACACTATCCCAAATCTTCCTTAAGTTGTTAAACTTCTTCCAAGGAACTTGGCTCTGATACCAATTGTTGATTGTTAGGAACACTGAGAGGGGGGGTGAATCAATGTTCTATAAATCTTTTCTTGAACTTTTACTTTTAACCATTTCAAAAGAATAATCAAACAGAAGCAAAATATACAACTGAACAACATCCTCAAAAGCATGACACATAACACCAAGATTTTACATGGAAAACCCAAAAAGGGAAAAACCACGGAGAGGATTAGCTCTCAAATATATATTGCAATCTTTACAAAAATGATGTTCAGGCTTGGTCACTCCATGGGCCTAGAACATGTTGGCTTACAACCATGATGTATAACTAAGTTTAGCAGGCTCACTGCCTCAACCCTAAACCTAGCAAGATTACAATAAGGGTTGTTAAACCCTACTAGAGGCTCACTGTCGGCTTACATCTTTGATGACAATAACATGCTTCCAATCAGATCACACATGATAACTGAATACTGTTTAAGCATCTGCCACTGTGCTAGGGTGCAGTCATTTAACAACTATATTATGAATCCCAAGTCTTCATCGTTGTTGATCCTCTAACTCTTCTCCACTATTCACATCTTCACAGAACACATAACTCAACCAAATTTCATCACCTTTATATATCTGCATCATGATTCACTTCATAATCAGGTCAGCATCCAAGAAGTGAAACGTGTACATAAAAAGATGTACCTTGTTGCTCAATCCAATGCACTAAGTGTCATGCGAACCCAAATCTTCTCCCAAGCGTGTTCATATAGGTTGGCTCTAATCTTTCAATTGCTTACATAAATCCTCCAATCATTAACTCTTCTCCGCACAATGATTTATCTCACCAATCAGCCTATTCCTCAAGAACATGCTTAACAACTTCATCTATTGTCTTACAACTTCTACTTCTGATCATGAAACATTTCCAAAATCATGTCAAGGACTCTTTACACATTCCCAGTCTTACCCTCAGGACTGCAAGGCATGATATCATCTTATGGAGAAATGCGGACCATCAGAACTCAGACTTTGTCTCTGTCAATGTCTATCAAACACTATGCCGGTACTTAGCAGCTTGTAGCTATCCTTCCGGTGAACTTTAGATCTCCCAACTCTGGAATAAGACACTTCATATAAGTATTTGAAACACCTCAAAACTACATAACGAAATACTTATCTGCAAAGGATTGCGGACTACTTCACCATGCCCTGTTCACTATTCCTGTTATACCTTTGCTTACCCAGACTTAGACATTTCCTCAAGATGAGTTCCGAAGGAGATCAGGACTTGACCTTTGAAGTATAACACTATCAGACAACTGAGAAAATCATATCTGAACCACATCTGCAAGTCTTCAATTATGGAGGCATACTAGCTTACTTACTGTCCTCTACTCTGCATGCTTTCCATACTTAGCCATTTTCTGACAACCAGACCTGGAATCAAATATGTTCTTCCGGAGATATCTCTTCTTGTCATGGTGATAGGATCTCTGAGATTTTTTTTCCATCAATGACAACATACAGATCCATACCGGAACAGTGTCTCTTGCCAATAGAACTCAGGTTCCTTTTGAAGTGAAAAGCATTGCAAGAAATCCAGTGTTTTTCTAAGACTGCCTCATAGTCCGCAAAGGTATGTTGGGTTTTGATCAAGATATGAATGTTTGAAAGACATTTTTTGAATCCTCCATAGTTTTGAAAGTGTGTAGAGTTACAGAGATAAGGACATTTTATATGCATGTTATAGCTCTATCAAGCATTGTTTTGGACCCTTGTTTTTTTGTTTTCTACTTTCACTCCCTGCATGTACAATGGTGCCAAGAAGAAGTTAAATCAAAGAAGAAAAGTGAGGGTAGGCATCAGTCAAGACATGAGGACAACAGGTTTTTTCAATTGATTGTTATGACATTCATGAGGAACAATCATGACAGAAAGGGCAGTGAAAGCTAGTCTATGCAGTGAGCCTAACCCTACAAGAAGGGTAGTCATACTGACAAAATAAGCAAACAGTGACAGCATAGAGTCATAGCAAGCAGCAAACTGAAGGGAGATCTCAGCACAGTGCTCCTTTAGATCTGTCATTTTTGTCTACACAAGGAAGTGTAGTTCAGGGTTTTGAGAGGAGATCAGCATGATCAGACAAAGATGCATGCCACAGTCCTTCCACAGTTTCTTGTTCTACATTATAGATCATGCATGGAAAATTAGACTGTATTTTGGGCATAGAGGAAAACAGTCAACAAAGGTCAAGGGTATCAAGACTAAAAATGCAAAGCAGGCCTCAGCCAAGACTGGATAGTCACAACAGCATTAAAGACATCAAGGAATAGCCATGACACCACAAAAGATAGTCACAAAGGACACTAGTTAAGCTTATTTGTCGTATCCCTAGTTTGTATGGATGTGTGACTATGTTTCCTGTATCAATGTTTAAAACCTAAAAGCCATGAGCCTTACATAAGTCTTTTCAAGACTTTGTGTTAGTCAAACATTATGGAGCTACTGTATATTTTTGAAGGATTAAAGAAATAGGTCACCAGGCAATGAAGGTGCAAACTACTCACAGTCCCTAAGACAACAGCTTGACAGTGGAAAAGGTTGTCAAGGTAGCAACATAATGAGTACCAGTGGAGGTCAATAGAAATAGTCAGCAATGAAGGTTAGGAACAATAGTTACCTATGCAAAAGGGCACTCATATTTGATAACAGAAGTCATCTCTGTCCACAGAGAAGTCATGGTGTCATTTGGAGAAGTCATGAAAGCAAGAGCTTAGAAGAAGATTGTTAAGACTTTTCCAAGGATGTAGGCACCTGTTGGAGAGCAATGTACTCACAAACCTTTTTGAGGAACAGTGGTTGTCATTGAACAATAAGAAGGAACAAGCATGCAAGATCCTTGAGACATTCAGCATGACAGTCCTTTAAGACAATCCTAAAATGAAAGGTACAGTCAGAGGTAGAGCAGAGTTTATATTTTGCAAAGAGCAGCTTCTGACCTTATTAAAGGAATAGCAAATAAGGATATTGTAGCTGTCTACAGGGGTTTGTCATGATGAGGCCTGTCAAGCCTTTAGGTTTTTGTTGTCACTATAGGAAGGTCTGCCCCAAACATTAGAGTATGATCAAGATAGCCTACAATTCTATGAGACTCCAAAGTCTTTTGAGAAAATAGTATGTCAATAGTTGTAAAAGGCTTGTAGGTCATGGAACCTTATAGGGAACAATGGAAACCTATCAAATCTTCAATAGACTATCACAAGACTCATAAGGCATGGAGATGCACTTCAAAATAGCAGTGTAGCCAAACCTGTTTGCAGTTGTACTTAAGGGCTGATAGATGTGAAGAATCCATAAAAGATCACAAACTCAGGTGAAGACAAAATGCAAAGTTGTACAAACACTATGAGAAAACAATCAAAGTGTTAAGGTACAGCAAATATTGACACCATAAAGAGACTAGGGATAGTTAAGGTTCATAAAGAGACATGTGCAAACAGTGATAAATCTACAGAGGTACAGTCACATGGATTCTTAAAGGTTTAGAGGTATGTCAAATGCCTACAAGCCAGCATGGGAAAGAAAGATGGAAATATGTCTACTTGACAAGATATCATGGAAAGGCAAAGTTTTAGTCTGAGAGCATCTATAGGCAGTAAAGACCTTGTGGAAGACTCGGTAGGGGTAATGTTTGAAGTGAAGAGTGTTTTCAAGCTAATAATGAATAGTTATGGGTAGTTTGGAGACTTCTATTGAGGTACAACTTTTTCCAAACGTCCAAGGAAGTTCTGACTCATTCAAACATCAAGAACATGTGTCCTATCATCCTACAAATGACAGTTGAAGCAGAGCTAATGGAGCAATGGCTAGTCATAACAACATCATGGGCAATTGGAGCATCTTGCAAGCATCTAGGAGCAATTTTTGTGACAAGGACAGTTTGAGGGCATATAGGAGGAAGTTCAACCTCCTCCCAAGCATCTAGGAGTCTTTCCAACAGCTGGAGCACTTCAAGGAGCTAGAAGAAGTCATCAAACTTCAAAGAAGAAGACCAAGTCAAACTTGGAATCAGTTGGGCGTGCGAACTAGGTTAGCACTTTTTAAGGCCTTGTAACTTGGTCAATTTTAGGTCCTAGATACTCTCCTAAGTCTATGAAGCCATATAAGATCCTTGCGCATCATTTTCAAGGTTGTTCTTTCATGTTTTGAGCTATAAGAGGCAAAAAACCAGAGATTGTAACTCAGAAAGTTAGTTTTCCTTGATCATTTTGGAGCTGTATATTGTAACCTATGAAGGTTCTTTTTAGCAAAGAATAGGCATGTCAACTTATTTTTGGATCTGTATGTTGTTTATGAACATTGTGAACAATAAAGACAAGTTGTTTTTACGTTCTCAAAGTTGTTTCATTGTGCAAGCTTCAAAATGGTTGATGTAATCTTGTGGTGATGCTTCTTCCCCTTGATTTATGTCCCGTTTTCATGGCCTTTATGCAGAAATATGTACTTTTGTAGGTCATTGCTTATGCTTAACCAGCTAAGGGAAAAGTTTAAGTTGTGAAAAACATTTCTACTTTCCTTCTAAATGTTGTCCTAGATATCAAACTTGGCCATGAAATACTTATGCAAGAGTCATGAAATTTTGGGTTGTGTATGTTAAAGTTTAAGTTGTTGATCATATTATGTTCATTTAAACAAGTGTAGGTCAAAAATCATTTGGTGTATCACCTTAGATCTTAGGTTTTCATTTTCATGTCATTCCTATCTCTTTCCTTTTCAAAAAGTAGTAATTTAAAATAGGTTAGACTAGGTGATAGAACCAAGAGAACCAGCTCACTCTGGAGGTTCCTTTTCATCATAAGTAACCCACAAACCTGAAAAGGATCCCATGTTTCACCAAGTAAGATAAGTTATGCAACTTAGCAAGGGTGTGTATTTAGGTGATAACAATAACAAATTAAGGGTTTAAGTGAACTAATGTGAATGTGAATATGTTTATGAGGGTTTGAAATTTCTGATACAACTAATTCACCCCCTCTCAGTTGTCTTGTACATTCAACAATTGGTATCAAACATAGGTTCCTTTAAAGAAATCTTAATAGCTTGAGGTAGATCCAGGATGGCGCACAAGAAGCAGATTCCCTTGTTTGATGGATCTGACTATGCACTTTGGAAAGTAAGGATGGATGCCTTTCTAGTTTCTCTTGGTTATGATGTCTAGAAATGCATCAAGTCTAATTACATTGTACCTCAGAATGGTATAAATATTGAAGATGAAATCAAAGAAGCTGGAATTGATGGTAAGGCAAAGCATGCTCTCTTAAGTGGTCTTACTAATTCTGAATTGATAAAGGTTGTGAATTTGAAAACTACTAATGCGATTTGGAAAAAGTTGGAAAGTGTTTATGAAGGAAATGATAAGGTTAAACATGCTAAAATGCAGAATTTGAAGCTCACATTTGAGACCATACAAATCTCTAAAGATGAAAACATCACAAGCTACTTACAAATGGTGGATGAAGTTGTCAATGGCATCAAAGGACTTGGCAGAACTATGGATGATAAAGAAGTGATATTGAAGGTACTTAGAACTCTTCCTAAATCTTACAATCATAAGGTTTTTTCTATTGAAGAATTACATAATTTGAATTAGTTTACTTCGCACCCTAACTGCTTTTGAAATAGGAGAGTTTGGCACAACTAGTGGAACTGCAAAGGATGAGACTGCTTTTAAAGCTGGTAAATCAAAGAAGACTATTGAATCATATCCAGAAGACTTTGATGAAGTGGAAGCTAACTTTGTGAGAAGAATGAAAAAGGGTACTGGAAAGTTCAGTGGTAAGTTACCCTTTAAACGTTTCAGTTGTGGAAAAATAGGTCATTATGCTTCAAGATGTCCAGATAGAGCTTTGAGAATTAAGAATAGGGAAAATAGAGGAAGGATAGTCGAGAAAAGTTACTATGTTAGAGAAGACACAAGTATTTCTAATGATGAATCTGATCACGAGGATGATAATAATGAATGCTTATTTATTGCCCTAAGAGATGAAACTGATTCTGCTAACCCTAAAAACTGAAAGGAAGCTAGGTGTGCAGAAATCACTTCCTACACTAATCTAATGAGGAGAGATGTATGCAAATTCAAATTAACCTTTCCAGTTACAGTGTTATTAACACAATAACAGAGATATTGTAGCAATACACATACACACAGAAAGTAGATAGAAGAGAGAGAGAGAGAGAGAGACAAGATATACGTGGGGAAAACCCTTACGAGTGAAAAAACCCACACTCTAAAACATAGCTCAAATGTATTACAGTAAATAATAACAAACTACAATACAATTTCAGAGCCTATGCTCTTTTAGGAGTCTTCGAATGTCAAATCTGGAGATATTCTGTCAGCATAACAGTACCTGTACAAAACACTATATATCTGCCATCTAAGCACCTATTTTTATAGAGTTTACAAGGCAAATATGGAACCTTCTAGAGATGGGCATCCATCTTGGACTCATGCCCCAAAACCCATGCCTAAGGACACTTGTCCAACATCCCATCTCAATGTGGGAGCCTTGTCCCAAGATAGGCTATGACAGATGCTCTTACACACCTTACAACTGTCATAGAATCCATCATAACTGACAGCACTTACAACTGTAAGAGAATCTATCATACACTGAGTAAAAATATCTTATTCCTCTTACAACATGTCATAACCTCCCTTGACCGCCCAAAGATGCCTTTCTCTAGTGCAAAGATACTCACCGACACTTGTCATTAAATAAAATTTGTTTGAGGTTTCGGGGGCATTGCCCCCAAGCCCCCACGAGGGCGCTGCCCCTCGACCCCGCCCTGTACCACGACAGGGAGCATACCAGGGGCTGCCCCTGGACCCCGCAAGGGGCTCCGTCCCTTGACCCCGTCTTGGGGGCGCTACCCCCAAACTCCCGTTAATTATTCAAGGGGGAAACCGTAGCTGCCAAAGTCACCAAAATTTATCCTGCTGCATGTACACAAGGTGCTGACTATGCCAACTCAACATGGGATAAATAAATACAACATTAGGAATTTGCAAAGGTTGAAACACCTTAATTCCCAACAAAAATAGTGTAAAGGAAAAGAGTATGGAAGCAAGTGCTAACCCTAAAGGCACTGTAAAGTCTGCTTTTCATGCTAGGAGTGAAAAGGATGACTGGGTCATTGATAGTGGATGCTCAAATCATATGACAGGTGATAAGAGTAAGTTTGTTAAACTTGAAAATTTTGACGGTGGAGTAGTTAGGTTTGGTGGTAATGAAGCTGCTAAGATATGTGGAAAACATTTAAGCAGTCTTGATGGAAAGCATAACACTGATGATGTCCTTTATGTCAAAGGTTTAAAGCATAATCTCTTGAGTGTTGGACGGATGTGTAGCAAGGGTTACAATCTTATCTTTCAAGATGATGGATGTGAGATCATAAAAGGCTTCAGAATAGTAATTACTGCTGGAAAGAGGACCGGTGGAAATGTTTATCATCTCAAAGGTGGTGTTAGTTACTGCCTTATGACTCAGATCAGTGAGAGTTGGCTATGGCACAGGATATTGTGTCACATCAATTTTGATAGCCTAGTTTAAGGATAAGTTCAGTTCAAGCTATGAGAGATCTGCCAAAGATTACAAAACCCTCCAATGTTGTCTATAAGGAATGTCAGTTTGGAAAGAAAACAAGAAGAAGCTTCAAAAGCACGGATCAGTCATCTACCAGACTATTGGAATTGGTGCGTACAGACTATGTGGTCCTACTAGAGTAAGGAGCTTTCAAGGTGACAGGTATTTTATGTTGTTTATCAATGATTGTTCTAGAATGACATGGGTCACTTTTCTTAAGGAAAAATCAAAAGCCCTAGATAAGTTTAAAGCTTTTAAAGCAATGGTTGAGAATGAATTGGATATGAAAATCAAATGTTTGAGGTTTGACAGAGGTGGAGAATTTGTACTTCTAATGAGTTTAACATGTTTTGTGAGAATCATGGGATAAAAAGACATCTATCTGCTCCTATAACTCCTCAACAGAATGGAGTGGTTGAAAGGAAGAATAGGACTATTCAAGAAGCTGCAAGGATAATGATAAAAGAAGCAAACCTACCGGAAGTCTACTGGAGAGAAGAAATTCTTACTATTGTCTACATACAAAACATAGTACAGGTAAAAGAAAATGACACAAAGACTCCCTATGAGTTATGGTATGGAAGGATTCCTACTGTTAAATATTTCAAAGATTTTGGAAGCAAATGTTATATAAGAAGAGATGAAAAACTAGGAAATTTTGATGCAAGATGTGATGAAGGCCTTTCCCTTGGGTACTCTAAGAAAAGCAAAGCTTGCCAGTGCTATAACAAGAGGCTAAGAAGGATTGTTGAAAGTGTGAATGTCAAGGTGGATGAAGACACAGAAGATTTCATAAGTTAATGAATATGTATCAGACTTAGATGAGTCCTCTTGCGGAGAAGAAGAAAATGTTGTTGAAAAGGTAGTATAGACTGGAAAAGAAGTAGAAATCAGAGAAAGAGGAGTGCAAGTTGAAGAACAAGGAGCTCTAGAAAGAATCCCTAAAACACCCAAGTATGTGCAGAGGCATCACTCTAAAGACTGGAGATCATTGGTGATAAGAGAAAATGTGTATTGACAAGAAGCAGAGCTGCTAAAGAATAGGTAAACCAATGTTTAATTTCTAAAGTTGAACCTAAAAAGTCGTGGAGGAATGCAAAGATGAGTATTGGGTCAAGGCTATGGAAGAAGAACTAATGTAGATTGAGAAGAATCAGACTTGGGAACTTGTCCCAAGACTAGAGAATAAGAATGTGATTGGAACTAAGTGGGTATTCAGGAACAAATTGAATGATAATGGAGAAGTGGTAACAAACAAGGCAAGACTTGTGTGTAAAGGCTACTCATAAGTGGAAGGAATAGACTATGAAGAAACTTATGCTCCGGTGGCAAGAATGGAGGCTATTAGGTTGTTTCTGGCATATGTAGCACAAGGATTTCAAAGTGTATCAAATGGATGTGAAGTCTACTTTTCTGAATGGTGAGTTGGAAGAGGAAGTATACATAGAGAAACCAAATGTATTTTAGTTGTCAGACAAACTAGATATGGTATGTAGATTGAAGAAGTCATTGTATGAACTGAAGCAAGCTCCCAGAGCTTGGTATGCAAGGTTAGACAGGTATTTGTTGGAGTACGGATTCAGTAAAGGGTCTGCAGATAGTAATTTGTACATCAAGGTAAGAAAAGATCAAATCCTGATTGTTGAAGTCTATGTGGATGATATAATCTTCGGTGGAAATGAAGGTATGTGTAAGGACTTTGCAAATGACATGCAAAAAGAATTTGAGATGTCAATGTGTGGAGAGATGAACTTATTTCTTGGGCTACAAATTAATCAGACAGATAAGGGCATTTTCATTTCACAATCAAAGTATGTCAAGGAATTGTTGAAGAAGTTTGGATTGGAAGATTCTAAACTAGTTTGTACCCCCCATGACAACTGGTTGCAAGCTAAGCAAGAATGATGATTCCCCTAAGGCTAATTAGAGCAAATATAGATTAATGATTAGAGGACCACTATATCTAACTACTATCAAACCGGATATGATGCATATAGTTTGTCTTGTGGCAAGATTTCAAGAAGATCCTAGAGAGTCACATGTCATGGTGGTGAAGAGGATATTCAGATATTTGAAGGGCACTCCGGATCATGGTATGTGGTATCCTAAGAACAATGACTTTACCCTAAGTGCCTACACAAATGCAGATTGGGCCAGATGTGTAGATGACAGGAAAAGTACAAGTGGTGGTGTATTCTTTCTTGGAGATAGAGTTGTGTCTTGGCTAAGAAAGAAGCAGGATTCAGTGTCTTTATCTACAATAGAGGCAGAGTATGTTGCTACATCATCATGTTGCACACAGGTGTTATGGATGAGACAAACATTGAAGGCTATCAAAGTTGTGTATGATGAGCCAATTTATATCTTCTGTGATAATACAAGTGCCATTAACATTTCAAAGAATCTAGTGATGCATCCAAGGTCAAAGCATATTTCAATTAGGTATCACTTTCTTAGAGAGAAGGTTGCAGAGAATGAAGTGAAGCTTGAGTATGTGCCTACAAAGGATCAGGTTGCTGAATAATTCACTAAGGCTCTCCCTTAGGATACATTTGAATATATCTGGGAGAAGTTAGGGGTTATTGCCCCTCCTTTGAACTAGATGCATAAGGAGATACATTAGTCCAATGTGCTTCAAGATTCATTCTTCTCTGGACTGATGATGGAGGCTACCTCTCAGGGGGAGTAGGTAGTGGTGTTGATGATTGTTACAAACAGGGGAAGTAAGAGTTGATACAGGTTGGTGTGTACTCCTAAGGGGAGTATGCAGAGTAGTCGAGAATAGTGCAAGTATGTGTAGTATCATAACTAGGAGAAAACTTGAAAAAGATGTGTCACCCTTTGCCATTGATGTCAAAGGAGGAGAGACTTCATGTGAAAAACAAAGGGAGAAAAAGAGAGTAAGATGTATAAAAGAAAGGGGGAGAGTGAGATTAGAGCAAAATTGTGTCATGATGGTTTTTCACATCATATGTAGCCATCAATGACAAAGGGGGAGATTGTTGCAAGTATGTGTTAATCGATGTTGTCATTGATGTTAACATGTTTGTGTTGTCATTGGTGTCAACTGTGTTCTCTACTGTTATTGTTGTTATTTGATTAAGTTGATAAATTAATGATGATGTGATTGCCTTGAAGAAGTATTGAAGATGTTAATAATATGTTCCTCTTGCTGAGTTTCCAAGTGCTTTTGATAAATTTTGATTAATATTGGAAACAGTGTGTTGAAGAAGTCTTTTGGCTTACAGAATACTGTTCAAGTTTTTGCTCCACATTTCTTCTATGTTGGAGATCTAAGTCTGTAGTTTAGATATGTTGTTGAGAAGTGTTTAGAGATGCTAATTCTAGAATTTGGTACTCCAGATCCCTGTGCAGTGAAAGTTATGTTCACCAATTTGAAGACAGTGTTTGCACTATGTCTAGGAGAAAGTATTTTGCTCTGCATTTCTCTATAGAATGGTTTTAGGTGTTGTTGTTCTAGATATATACTTATAAGGTCTTTATCTATCTTCTATCCAAAAGGTTTGTGATTTGGTGCTCTGAAAAGTAATTTATTGTGTAGCAGAATTCGATAGTGTTGTTTGTAAGCAAATTGTGAACTTCCTTCAGGTGAAAGTTGGTGTGGCTGAATTTGTTGATTTCCAAGTGACTTCAAGTTGTTCATGGATGTTTCTAGATTATGTTAAAGCTTTGTGCAAGTTCTACAAGGTGTGTTTATCTTTGAGGAAGCGTGTGCTTAAAAGTTCTTGGTGTTAACTCAAGTTTGGCCGACTTGGTTGTTTTCACTAATTTTAAGTATGCTTTGGTGATTGCGAAAGCATGTTGAAGCATGTTAGAGTGGATTTAGGTCCGTGCTAAGGCATGATGTGGTCTACATTCATTCCTTTCCTCTATGGGGATGTTTAGGTTCAGACCTAATTTGAATTTTACGGGTTAAGTTGTGTTGCTGACCTTGAATAATGTTTTCATGATTGATGATGGTATAAATAAGTGTCAAGGAGTCATGGATTTATGGGCGGGCGAGGGATATGATGTGTGTGGTGTGAATTTGATTAGGGCAGTGAGAGATCTCAAGTGTTAGGCTACTAGATGCAGTGAGTAGAAGGTGTCTACTATTTTTAGAGTTGTTGCAAAGATGTTGTTTGTGTTGTGATGGATATTAAGCTTCATTGGAACTAAACTCCATGCATAGGTTAGATGCAAATATATCATTCCAAAGCATGGTAGTGAGACACTTGTTATATGGAGCCTAATTAGACTCAGAAGTTACATTTTCCCCACTTTTATCAGCGCGATTTCCCCCCAAATTCCTACGGGGTCAAGGGGCAGCGCCCCTTGCAGGGGTTTGGGGGCAGCACCCCCAAGACGGTTTTTTATTATTTTATAAAGGCACAGGGAGTTATTTTTCATTGATCGACATAAGAAAACCCTATTTTTGTAACCAACAAAAAGCTTGATAAAAGCGGCTAAGGGTTAAGGTTTTGATATATTGTATTGTAGCATTTTGCAGTAGTATTGAGTTGCAGGGATTGCTGATTGTAATCAGTTTGATTTACTGGATAATAATATTGGACTCTCTGTTTGGTGGATGTAGCCCAAGTTTGGGTGAACCACGTTAAAACTTGTCTCTCGCAGTTATTAATTCTGTGTATTTCCATTTCTCTGTTAAATCTTTATTTGCATTTAATTGATAGCTTCTGCCGGCTAACCCTAACAACACTCTTCTCTTCTTTCTTTCTTTCTCAATGGGCAGTGAGTCCACTTGGACAGTGAGTCCCTGCAGTGAGTATTCTTTCTTTTGGTAGTGAACCTTTTGTAATTCAGTATTGTTACTACATTATATTGTGAGCTAATCCTCACTGTGGTTTTTCCCTTTTAGGGTTTTCCACATAAAATTTGGTGTTCTCTTGTGTATGGTGTTGATGTGTTTAAGTTTTTGTTATTTGTTTCTCATGTTTAATCATCATAATAGATTGAGGGTTTAAGTGAACTGATGTGGATGTGAATATGTTTATGAGGGTTTGAAATTTTTGATACAACTAATTCACCCCCCTCTCAGCTATCTTGTGCATTCAATAATATGAAGATGTGATAAAATGCGATACAAAATGTTGAGAATGCAAATGACTGAACTAAACTGAAAATGAAAGAAAAGAAAGAATGCAAATATTTTTGGTTGATGCAAGATTGCTCTGCAACCTGGGATGCTCCTGCATTAGACACCTAAGATTGTTGAAAAAGTGAGTTCCTCACTTTGCTAGGGCTAGAGGAAAACCAAGGTGGTCTACCTTAGCTTGAGAAATCCATGATGAATCCTCTTCTAGTCTTCCTTTCCACTTGACTAGGTATTCTTTGTATTTCTTGCCTTTGGTACTACATCCAACTCTGCTATCCAAGATGTCCTCTATCTTCTCTGATTGTTGCTATGGTAACTGATTCTTCAAACCATCTTCAATGTTGTCACTTGATTCTCCTTCATGATACTAATGTAGGCCTGCAATGTTGAATATAGGTGATATACCCAATGTCTCTGGTAACTCCACTTCATATGCATTTCCTGAATCAAACTTCTTAAGAATCTTACATGGTCCAAACTTCTTCATCTTCAGCTTGTTGTATGTTCCCACTGGAAATCTCTGTTTTCTCAGATATACCATTACTTCATCTCCCATTGAAAATTCTTCATGTCTCCTCTTTTCATCTGATTGCTCCTTATACTTTTTGTTCATCTCCTCCAAATGCTTCCTAGCCTGATTATGTATCTCCATGTATCCTGCATATTCTTCTGCCTCTGCACTTCTCTTATTCTCTATACTGATGTCTCTCAATTCTACTACTCTAGGTTTTATTCCAGTCACAATCACAAATGGTGTCTTCCATGTACTCCTATTCATTGAATTATTGTATGCAAACTCTACTTGCAGTAGAATTAGATCCCAATTTCCTATTTTATCTCCTACTAAACATCTCAAGAAGTTACCTAAACTCCTATTTACCACTTCTATTTGTCCATCTGTCTATGGATGAAATGTTGAACTGAAGTTTAGGTCTATCTTCATCTTCTTGCACAATGTCCTCCAAAAGTATCCAATGAATCTTGTATCCCTGTCTGAAACTATATTCTTAGGTAATCCATGCAATCTCACAATCTCCTTGAAAAATAGGTCAGCAACATGCACTGCATCATTTGTCTTCTTAAAAGTTATGAAATGTGACATCTTCAAAAATTTGTCCACCACTACAAATATAGAATCATGTCCCCTCTGTGTTCTTGGCAATCCTAATATGAAATCCATTCTTATATCCTCCTAAGGTCTCTCCGGTACTATCAAAGATTTGTACAATCTAGTATTCTGACTACTCCCTTTCGCAACTTGACATACTCTACAACTCTGCACAAACTTCCTTACATCCTTATATATCTGAGGCCAAAAATAATGTTCACTTACCAAATCGATTGTCTTGTCAATTCCAAAATGTCCTACCAATCCACCACTATGTTTCTCCTTTATCAAATTGTCTCTCATTGAACTCCTAGGTATACACAATTGATTTCCTTTAAACAACATATCTTCTTGAATGAAATAGTCCAACCACTTACTTCTATCTGTCACAATAGGTTCCTTACATGCTCTCCATGGTTCTACAAAATCAAGATCCTCTTCATACATATGCTTTAGTTCCTCATAGCCTAATACTTCTACTCTCATCTCTGTCAGCAAATTCCTTCTTTTGCTCAATGCATCTACAACCTTGTTTGATTTCCCACTCCTATGCTTCAATACAAATGTGTAACTCTGCATGAACTCTACCCATCTCATGTCTCTAATTCAACTTTCCTTGACTATTCAAATACTGCAAAGCTTGATGATCTGTGTACAACACAAATTCCTTAGGTAACAAGTAATGTCTCCACTTCTTCAAAGCTTTAATTATGGCATAGAACTCTTGATCATAAACTGAATATCTTCTCTTGCCATCATTCAACTTCTCACTAAAATATGCTACTGGTCTACCCTCTTGACTTAAAACTACTTTGATTGCATTTCCACTGACATCACAATCTACTTGAAATACTTTGTTAAAATCTAGTAATGCTAACACTGGCTACTTTGTCACTTTTGCTTCAACAATCCAAAACTCTTATCTACTCCTAATGTCCACTTAAAGTTCTTTCTGTCACCTCTAATGGTCTCTATCATTGGTGTGCATAGTGAACTAAAATTTCTAATGAACTTCTGGTAGAAACTTGCTAATCCATGAAATGATCTGACATCTCCAATGCTCTCCGATGTTGGCCATTCAATAATTTCTATAACCTTCTTAGGGTCCATCTTCAATCCTTCCGCAGAAATCACAAACCCTAGATATACCAACTCTTCCTTCATGAAACTACACTTATTAATGTTTATCAACAATTTCTCTTCTCTCAACCTCTGCAATACTTGTCTAATATGCCACAAATGTTCCTCCTTTGTCTTACTAAAAATCAGAATATCATCCAAGTATACAATAACAAACTTACCCAAGAATTTCTTCAAAACCTCATTCATCAATCTCATAAAAGTACTTGGTGCATTAGTCTATCCAAAAGGCATCACTAATTGTTAGAGGAAAATGTGAACAATAGTCTTAAACAACTAAATATCTAATAACTCAATGAAATTGATGCAAATACAGTACACAAAGATATTACCTTCATAGACCGATTTACCTCATAGCTTCCATTGTTGCCTATCTCGTATCGATCTTGCGTATGATTTTAGCTCTTAGAAGTTGTACTTCCTTGCTATTGAAGATGACAATAAGAGAATCATTTTAGGCAGATAATGCAATGAAGACTAAACTAACAATGCAATTCTAATGAAGATGGATGCTTGATCATGGAGACATGATTAGATGATTATGATGATAATAGGATTATACAAATGCAATGGAGATACTTTGCCAAAGGCATGCTGGTAGGATTCCTGCAGAGTAAGATTGCTAAAGCTTGAGTGATATGAAATGAGGGAATGAGGGTCCTTTTATAGGCTCAAGAGAGGCCAAATCCAAGTGTCAATAGATCCATGACTGAAGGAATTACCTGTGACATGTACATTTGAGGAATCTTGAGAGAATGTGCGTGAATTAGAAGAGGACAAGTGTCCAAGCTTCTTTCATGAGTTATGGGAGTTAACAGAATAGATTGAGGAGTTAACTGAATAGACTGAGGAGTTAACAGAATTGATTGATTAGTTGACTGAGTTAACTGATCTTGATTGGAGGATAAATAGGACATGTGGGTGAGGGAATATTGGCTAATTAAATATTGAAAAAATTTAATTATGTGTGCAACATGGTGAGGTGGAAGAATGACATGGATTAGATGATGTGGAAGTATGGAACTTAGGACTTTGGGATAGAGGAATTTAGGATTAATTAAATAATTTAGGATTATTTAATTATATGAGACATTAGAAGAATTAGGGTATTTAATTAAATAAATTAATTTTTATTTAATTTTGGGATAACGAACCAATCAAATAAATTAGAATATTTATTTAATTGATAGAAGAATAAGAATTAAAATAAATATTAAAATATTTACTTAATTCGACACGAGCCATTTTTAGGTGTATACATTTTGCCCCTCTTTGATGCAATGTGTTTTATCACGTTGCTTCAAAGAAGAAAAATTTTCTGGTTATGATATGTGCCCCAGTTTGCCCTTGGTTTAGGTTTTATGACAATAGGATGCCCCCTCGGGAGATTGGTTGGGTTGGACAGGATGACGAACGATCTCACGATTAGGAAGAATGATAAATGATGACTAAGAAAAATGGAGGATGCAAGATAAGGGATGGATGAAAGGGTCAAATGACACGTTATGCAAGATAAAATGATAACACACACAAGCAAGCAAGCAAGTATGCACAAATGATACAAGAACAAAAAAAGGTATTGCCCCTGTCAAGCTGTAAACCAATGATTAATTGATAATGATTGATGATAGTGTTTTTCATTGTGGGGAATGATATATCCCTAGATCAACACAAAGATGAGAGAAAAATATATCCCATTGATGATGACGATTGATTGATTTGGTTCATGATGAGATTAGTATCAAGACCACTGATTGCGATTGGATAATTTGACAAGATTGATTTACTTGATTGGTATGGATTAAGGATGGACTTGCATTTGGATCATTGCTTGGATTGATGATTGGTGAGGCCCCAATCACTCAAGAGCGAGGGTGACAAGGAAAGCTAATCATAAGTTAGCAAATAAGATGAATGATGATGATGACGCCCCCTTTGGAAGGACAATTGGTGCACTCTCAAAACAAAAAGAGAGAAAAGGGTGAGTAGATTAAGAGATGTAGATAAAGAAAGGACTTGGATCTTAAGCCACTTGGAAAATGATATGTATGAAATACTTATAAATGAAATGAAATGCAATTTGGTATGTATGATAGTGGATTTTGTCATCTTCTTATACAAGTTTTTGAAGTACTTTGTTTCATCATTGAGCTTTTAAAATGTTGTAATAAAATACAAGCATCTAGGTATAATTAAACCTTGCTATCTCTTACATGGATTTTGATTTAGCAAGTTAATACAAACATCTAGTCAAAATTGAACCAAGATGACATGAGTATTTCTTGCATATCAACAAACAAGGATTACACGTGTTTCATGTTTAGACCCCTGATGTCCTCAATGATCATTTTGTTGATCATGTCTTTAGACAAGGCTTCACATTACTAAAGATAAACCCACAAACAGCAAACAAATAAAATAATCATATTCCATCATAACATCTCTAGTTTTTGACATCCTTGAGTAGCATAGGAGATATAATAACAAGAATCCTGATAATAAGATTTTAAACAACCATTAAAAACCTTCTTTCCATAGATATATGTTTTCTTGCAATAACTTGATAGAGTCATGTTTGATGTTTTAGGCAGGCTGGGATTTGTCAGGTGTAGTTTAAATGTCTTCTTTCCAAGACAATGTTTTAAAAGCTTGCTTTGCTGCACTGCTTGTTGTCTAGTGATAAAACCATGATTCAGTTTGTTATCCTCTGAGTTGTAGCATTCAAAAATCTAGTTCACTAACTAGGTTGAGGATTATGCCCCCAGTCAAGTAAAGGTTCTAGTTATTATGGATAAATTGATGATAGACAGGAAGAAACGGGCCCTAAGGGACTGACCCAGTGCCTCAGGGGCTCATTGATAAATGGCCTTGCCTACGTGACGATGTAGAGGCAATGTAGTTCAAGGTATGGACCATGTAGACCTAAGACCTAGGCAATGGGAAAATGGTGCGGATTCAGATGGACAAAAGGATGGGTGACAAGGGATGAAATGGATGGGAAGCCTCGGGGGCTCATCGATGATGGCCTTGCCTATGTGATAGCTCATAGGTGACGTAGTTTGACAATGGTAGCAATGGATGGAGTTATAACGGATGACAAGATGGACGAAGGTTTGGATGGATAGAAAGGGGTGAATAAGGTGATAAGGGCGAGCGAACAACAAGCCATGATAGGTATCCTTATGTGATTCGATGGATGCAGTAAGAAAGGATGGATGAGGACTAAAATCCTAAGAGATGGAGGAAGCGGTTTATTACTGACATTGCTTTTGATTCCCATTGCATTGGAGTTTGTAGGATTTGACGATTGGATAAAAGGATGGGCAATAAGGGATGGAATGGATGCACGTGTAAAAAAACAAGGATGTCATCTCCAAGGACTATGTCACATAGGAATAACTCAGGATTTGACATGACAACGCTTATGACAAGAGGGTAATAGGATCAGAATGGTTTGAAAAAGATAAGGTACATCAAGAGTTTTTCCAAAGCATGTTTCGACATTTTGCCCCCATATCTCTATCAAGATCAAAAGAGGAATGGAGGATGAATGGACTCAATATGATAGGTATATGTAGGATAAGGATGATAGGAGGGTATGGTAAGATAGCATTGAAAATGATAGGGTTAATGAGACAATGTGCTCCCAAGGGTAAATGACATGGAAGATCAACCTAAACATGATGCCTATTTGCCAGGTTTTCATCATGGTACTTATCCAAGGTGCCACCAAGGGTGGTTTTCACCGTTGGACTAAGGGATTTTTCTTTACTCTTTTTCTTTTGAATATTTGGATAGGATAGGTGGGATACGGACGAGAGGGACTGAAGTGTCTGGTTCCATGAAAGGTGGTAGTCCCGCTAGATGGATGTCGTCGCATGGACCATGTTAAGTGCGCTCATAGATGTTGGTAAGGGAGATTGTGTGAAAGTGGATTAAGTAGATGGGAGATTATGATGTGGATTATGGAAGGTGCGATAGTGGATTATGATGTGGATTATGTGGGCCTTATGGATGGAAGGCTTATGCAAAAGCATGGACCATAGGGAAGTGATGAGGAAGATATGTAGGATAGTGGATGAAGGAAGGGGAGATGGAAGTATGTGGAATTGTCGTGGGATGGAAGGGAATCATGACCAACAGTTGCACACACTGTGATAAACATTGAAGCTTATGATGGTAAGGTGGTGTAGGAAGCAATGGAGATGTTTGCTTAGAAGATAAGTGATTTAAGCATTTTGGTACCCACATAGATTTATTATTTTTCTGATTTTTGCTTTTCATGTGGGATGGAAGGATTTGAGACTTTTGGATGGAATGGGATTTTTGGATGGAAGAGGAGAAAGTGGATGGTTGGGTTTCTTGAGAGGTGGATGCCTCATTTGACTTGATGGCTTGTTGCTTAGGGACCCATACCATTTTAGTTTTTGACTTTGCTTCTGGAGGTATGGGTTTGGATATATCCATCTTTTGTGCAGCTTCTGAGGTAATTACTTGTTACTTGGGGACCCACACCTTTTTCATTTTTTCTTTGAGGTGTGTGGCTATATGCAGCTTTTGAGATGGATGTTTCTGAAAGGAAGCTAGGTGTGAGGAAATCGCTTCCGACACTAATCTAATGAGGGGAGGAGAGTGCAAATTCAATTTTATCCTAACTATTACAGCAACATTAAACCATTAACATGAGATATTGTAGAAAACACATAAGGAAGAAAGAATGACAGAAGAAGAGAGACACAAGATACACATGGGGAAAACCCTTACGGGTGAAAAACCCCACACTCCAAAACATTGCTCAACTATATTACGTAAACAAAGAAGGTTACAATACAAATAAGATCCAATGCTCTTGCAAGAGTCTTCAAAACTCATATCTGGAGATGATCTGGCAGCATAATAGTACCTGTAAAACCTGTAGTACATCACCTCCTCAAAGCACCTGTTTATATAGAGTTTACAAGGTAGTTTTGGCTCTATCTTGGAATGGATGTCCAACATGGCCTCATGGCCAAACCCCACACCTATGGACACATGTCCAACATTATAGAATGTTCCTGACAGTTGTCAAGTCACCCCATCCCAAAGAGGTCACCTATTCCCAAAATGGGTAATGACAGATGCTTCTACGACTCTCACGATTGTCATAGAATCTGTCATAGCATAATAACTTACAGTTGTAAGAGAATCTATCATACACATGCTATAAATAGCATATTCCTTACAACATGTCATAACCCACCTTGGGGTACCCAAAGATGCCTTCCCCAAAGATGTTCTTCAACACTTGTCTGTACCTGTCATAGAATCTCCTATTTCTGACTCTTACATTTCATAAAACTGTCATAGGAATCTGTCATGACCGTTTCAGTCAATATTCCCTTACACAAGACCCAAGATGCTAACACATGGCAAAATATTCCTACCACTAAGTGGGACACCTATCTCCTCATGTGAGGACAAAATTACAAGTTGTCATCTTCCATGTAGGATGACACATCACCGTGCTACATCCCACAAGATGACAATATGAACTTACAATTAATTTACATCATAGGCAATGGATAAATAAATACAATGAAAATAATATAAGGAATTACCAAGGTTGAGACACCTTAATTCCCAACATTCTCCCACTTGTCAAACACCTTGTAAGAGCCAATAGAATTAACAGGATTTAACTACTATAGGCAGAGAGGCCCATAGACTCCAAACACCATCTGAACTTCTTTGTGCCTGCCGGCTTCATCAATGCACCTGCAACATTCTTCAAAGTATCTATCTTCTCCAAATTTACCTTCCCATCCTTTGAAAAGACAACCTGCACACCTGCATCATTCAACATACTTACAGAAAGCAGGTTCCGTGCAAGGCCTGGAATGTGCATAACTCTAGTGATCCCCTTCACTCGTCCATCAAGGAATCAGATTGAGACTCTTCCATGACCAACAATCTTCAGATGAGAGTCGTCACCAAGGCACACCCTTCCACAATCAAACTCTTCATACTTAGTAAACCAGTCTCGATGTGAGGTCATTTGGAATGATGCACCAGAATCAATCAACCACACATCATCAGATGCATGGGTGGCCAGGGCTGCAATGAAGGCATCACCATCATCTTTGTCAGAATCTAAATTAGGAGTTTTCTTCTTCTTTTTCTTCTCCTCTTTGCATTCCTTTCTGAAATTCCTAGACTTGCCACAGTTCCAATAGAGAGCCTTAGACTTTCCAGGAGATTTGGATCTCCCATAGGATTTGGATATGCCCTTCTCAACTTTCTTGTCTTTCTTTTTCCCTTTCTCCTTGGGTCTTCCATGAACCGCAAGAGCCTCTTTGGCTGCCTCAGAAGACTTTCTCTGCATCTCTTCAAATAACAGTGAAGATACCACTTCATCCATTGTGAAAGTGGATGTGGTTCTCCCGATAGCCATCACAAGGTGATACCATGAGTCCAGCAAAGAACAAAGCAAGGTCAGACAACGATCCTCCTCCTCCATTTTCACACCCATAGATGTCAACTGTGCAACGATCATGTTGAAAGCATTCGTGTGATCCGCAATAGATCCTCCATCTTCCATCTTCAAAGAAAACAACTTCTTTTTCAGGAAGAGTTTGTTTACCAAGGACTTGGCCTGATAAACATCACCCAACTTCTTCCAAAGATCCTTTGTTGTCATCTCCTCATGGATGTTCGACAGAACAGAGTCAGCTAAATAGAGTCTTATGACACCCTTATCCTTCCGATCTTTGAGGTCCCAATCATCTTGTGACATTGTTGTAGGTTTCACACTGGATACAGTTTCCCATAGGTCACGATCAACAAGTAGGTCCTCCATCTTGAGTTTCCACAACTTGAAATTAGTGCCATTGAATTTCTCCATCTCAATCCTTCTGGATGTGGTTGCCATCTCCTTGCTGCAACAAGATATAGAATACTCTGCACAAGACTCCCACTCAACCTAAGATTAGCTCAAAAAAAACCCCTACCCAACAGTTAGAACCAAAAATTGGCTAGGCTCTAATACCAACTGAAAGGAAGCTAGGTGTGCGGAAATCGCTTCCTACACTAATCTAATGAGGGGAGGAGAGTGCAAATTCAATTTTATCCTAACTATTACAACAACATTAAACCATTAACATGAGATATTGCAGCAAACACATAAGGAAGAAAGAATGACAGAAGAAGAGAGACACAAGATATACGTGGGGAAAACCCTTATGGGTGAAAAACCCCACACTCCAAAATAGTGCTCAACTGTATTACATAAACAAAGAAGGTTACAATACAAATCAAAGCCAATGCTCTTGCAGGAGTCTTTGACACTCATATCTGGAGATGATCTAGCAGCATAACAGTACCTGTAAAACCTATAGTACATCGCCTCCTCAAAGCACCTGTTTATATAGAGTTTACAAGGCAGTTTTGGCTCTATCTTGGAATGGGTGTCCAACATGGCCTCATGGCCCAAAACCCACGCCTATGGACACTTGTCCAACCTTGTAGAATGTTCCTGACACTTTTTAGGTCACCCCATCCCAAAGAGGTTGCCTCCCAAAATGGGTAATGATAGATGCTTCTACGACTCTTACGATCGTCATAGAATCTGTCATAGCATAATGACTTACATCTATAAGAGAATCTATCATACACATGCTATAAATAGCATATTCTCTTACAACATGTCATAACCCACCTTGGGGTACCCAAAGATGCCTTCCCTAAAGATGCTCTTTGACACTTGTCTGTACCTGTCATAGAATCTCCTATTTTTGACTCTTACATGTCATAAAACTGTCATAGGAATCTGTCACGACCGTTTCGGTCAATATTCCCTTACACAACACCCAAGATGCCGACACATGGCAAAATATTCCTACCACTAAGTGGGACACCTATCTCCTCATGTGAGGACAAAATTACAAGTTGTCATCTTCCATGTAGGATGACACATCACCGTGCCACATCCCACAAGATGACAATATGAATTTACAATTAATTTACATCATAGGCAATGAATAAATAAATACAATGGAAATAATGCAAGGAATTACCAAGGTTGAGACACCTTAATTCCCAATAGTTTCTTCGATTCTTGGATTTTGTATCCTAAGGCATAAGGACCCTTAGGATTTTTGACTTTATAGGTAGAGGCATCCAAATTTTTTCTGTTGAATCCCACGAGTATGGTGGAAGTGGGGTTGGTGGAAGCTCCGTGTTTAGACAATGTGTGCATTTGTTGGCCATGATTGGGATTTTAAGAGGATTTATGGATGGATGTGTTGGAACTGGGAATTTCCAGTCAATTTTTGCAAAAAAGATGCTTACCTTGTATGCACTTCAAGATTAGTTTACCCGACTAAATACAAATTTTTTGGGACAGTTGGGGGCTATTTGGAATCTTGGAGAAAGTGAGCTTTGGAAACCATTGACTGAAGCGGTACTTACATATTCAAACTGGAGACTAGCTAGATTTGCCGAAGAAACTCCTCCGCATATTGCCCCAAGGTGAGTGGTTGCATGTCTTGTATAGATCCATCAAACCTACATACATCCATCAAACCAAATCTTCATTTTACTTCGAACTTTCACTCAGAAATTCAAAGTATCATTGAAGTGTGGACTACATACACAAGATTGGTGGCAACTTTTATAAATCGACATCAAGAAATAAAAATAAAAATAAACAGCCTTTACATGTGCGCATTATAGTGCTTGGTGTTGTCTCATGTCGTATGGAAAAATGTACAGTGGAAAATTTTCTAAACTCATTGGTTGTTCATGCGTTGTTCCACTGTATTCTTTAAAATTCCTGCGTTTTAAATCTGTCAGTTCCATTTGGTGTACTTCTTGAGTCTCCTGTCATAAATGAAATGCGTATTGGAAAATTTTATAAAAACATTGTCTATTGTTTCTATCAGTGTATTCTTTGAAGCTCCGGGTGCGAATGTTAGTTAATTTCTCCAGGTGAACAGATTGTTGTAGAGGACCTTTTAGATGATATTCTTCCACCATTGACTGGAGTCTCGAGAGAAGGATCAGAAGCAGAAAGCAACATGGAACATATCTACTAGCTAAGTTAGTGTGTCATGTTTCAGTTGGTCGTGCGTCTGGGAAACAATTTACCATTATGGAACTGTTATTCATCTAATCTCTTTTCTTTCTAGGACAAATTTGAAAGGTGAGGCTAAAGAAAAGGCACACTTGCAGGTATATAACTACACGAGCTTGTCAAATTCAAATGTGCATGGGATTATAATGGATGTCATGTGTAATATGCTCCAATTTAGGTTTGAGAGATCCTTTCGTAGCCTTAGGATTAGATACATGTTCATCATCACTTGCCTCACTAGTATCAATGAACTCTACCACATGCTTGTTGTGGTCTTCATCTTTGAGGTAGGGAACTATTCCCCTGTTATGCGATTTCCTTGCTGGGTAGAATTCTTAAGCATATTTCTCACTGTAGTGTATTGTGCTGTTGGAGAATGATACGGGAAACCAATCTTGCTTTTCTGTCTTTTAATAGTAATTCATCATGTTTCCAACAACTTTGGGTGCAAAAGCTTACTTTTCTTATATGACTTGTGAACATAGCAAATAATAGATCTATCGAATATCTCTATCAAACCTCTTTGCACCCTGTATTTGATTTACCTCCTCTTTGAATATTCCACACGGCATATCGATGGCCCTGAGCGAGATTCGATGACAAGTCCTCAAAAAATATCCCACTAGGAGACGTGTATGTGATGAAACCACTATTTTGTCTTTTATTTATTAATCTTCTCGGAATCAAAACCACCAGAGAAAATAGCCAGGGAACATAATATTTCAGTGGAATTTGTATTCTGAAGCAGGCATACAAAGTGTTTGATGATGGTCTTAGGGTTTGTTCTTAAGAGCTAAAAGTTGAAGAATAATGCCATGGAGAGAGCTGGAAATGAAGCTATGGAGGTTCGACTGGATTGGAAGGTGGAGTTAGCAGCACTCAAACCATCAATGGCTGAGGTGTACAGTAGCAAAGAGAAAGAGAAAGAGAAAGCAAAAGAGATGCCATGAGCGAGTCTTTGCAATTATTTTTGGGATGAACTGCTCGGTTGGGAAATGCTTTTCAATATGTGTCTGGTTGAGGTGGACAAAGATGATTTGATAAGAATGCATATTCACTTGAGAGATTTGGGAAGGGATATTGCTGATGGACGGTCACCCCATCACCTTTGGTCTCCACAGCAAAGATATGTCTTCAACGGTCATATTCCCTCTCTTTCTTGGTGCAATCCCTTCACTCTTTTCTTGAGGTGTATGCCAGTTTTTGCCCAGATTCACTTTCAACAGGACCCTCGTACCCAATGTTATGTGCCGGGGATTAAGGCACAAATTATTTATGTTCTGTCTTTAAACATATCCACAACAATACTCTTTGGATACATGTTGAAACAGATCGTTATACAATACCAAAACCTTACAATTAATAGATCTAACAAACTTCTTAATCCTCTTATGCTTAAGCATAGACTCCAAGGAAGCTTCCATAGTTCTCTCTAACCTTCCAATCATTAAGCATAGTTATCTATGCATGGCCTGACTTGGTGGAGCTGCCATGCTAGTGTTCGGCAGTGCTCTCTCTAGATTTCTAGCCCATCCTAAACAAACACCATTTTAAATACCCACTTTAAGTACAATCTCATAAAAAACTATCTGCAATATTGAAAAAATGAAGATACATTGTGCAACAATATAAAATATTATACCAAGGCCCGGATGCAGTCCTCGACTTTTAAGCTCCCTGTATTCCTGACACAACGAGCAGGGCAAGAATAAAAGATGAACGAGGGCATCCGTTATTGGAGCTTCCTCTAAATTATATTTGTTTCTTAGCCTGGTTCTGTATGAGAATGTATATATCCAAGGAAATACAATCATGATGGAGAACATAAATCCAGCCATAGGACAAGCTACAACAAACAAAAACATAAATTAACAAACCCAAAAACTCCATTGGCGATTTATTCCTGAAAACTATTTACAATGAATTGAACTGTTGCAAATATTATATCCAAAAACTATAAATGGGGCAACTCTTTCATAGCAGAATGGAAAAGATACAACTCGGAGTTTCTGCCCAATTTATATTCAAATGAGAAAGTTAGAGAGGACAACAAATATGGGAAGACAAGTTCTGAGAAATATGGAAGTCCTAAAGAATGTCCAAATTATCAGGTGGTGAATGCAGGGACTGTAGATGTTAAAATTTTGGAGGAATGTCCTAAAAAATTTGCAAGAGAATGTGTGCCATGCAATGGAGAAATCTTTCTGTCTGCTCAAAAAGAAGTTGGACAGGATTCAGATATAGTCTGTATACATACAGGAGACCGAGAAATGGATGCCATTGCCTTGCAAACAGAGAGGGAAGCAACTGTGCATCAGGAGGTTTCTAATTCAGAGCAACATGTTCCGTTGGAAATATATGTTAAACCAAAGGCCAGAAAATCAACAAGGCGGAAGAAACCTACCGGCTCTAGAAAATGTATATCAAGGAAAATTTCTTCTCAGAAGGCAGAAAATTTTGTTCCCTTTGAGGATGGAATAGTGGATCTTTTAGATTCAAACAATTTAGAAGGGCTAGATGTATTAACAACTCCACAAATTGCCATCATTGATAGACCAATACAATGCAGCAGTGTATTGTCTTCTACAGAAGAAATAAATGATGGAACAAATGAAGTTGTTATGAAACTTCAAGCAAATTCAGAAATTATTGACAAACGATACTGTGTTCAGCTTATTGAGTTAAAGACCACAGAAATGGCTAACAAGGACTTGGATAAATACTATAATGCACTTGACAAGGCATTGATGCTGGAGACGCTCAAGATATATGACTGTCAAGAATTACAAGGGTTTCCCATCAAAATGAAGATTTTCTGGGAGTGAGTTAATTGAATTTACTAATGATGAATGAATGTGATAAAGAATAATACAATGTTAAAATGTTTTCGCCAAAATATGGATGCGGATACAAGGTGACGAATCATTTTACTTGTGGATATGATCAAAGTACTAAATGAAGATTTTATAATCAAATTTATTTTCGCTTGGAGATAAAATATTTTCTGGAATAAATTAACCAAGTGGTAATCTTTTTTCAAGTGCATATATAGGTTGGTAAAATATTTTGCCGAGAAGAAGTAATAGTTTTTGAATTAATTTTGTCCAACTTAAGTGAAAGATATGCGGGTTAATACAAATGAAAAATAATAATTAAGGGAATGTAAATAGGAATAATAATTATTATTTTTATGAAGGTTATTGTCAAACCCTAATTAAGGGTAATTATTTTCACAACAAATATGAAAAATATAACTAGCAAATGTGAAAACAAAGATTAATGGCCAAAGAAGAGATGAAATAATTATTTTTCTCAATGATACTATAATGAAAGTTAATATGGAATATTTCATTTTCTGCCAAAGGCATTCAACATAAAGGAAAAGAAGTTAGGGATTTCTATGGAAAGGATAAAACCCTAAATACATGAGTGAATATGCAACGGAAGTAAGGAAACTATACCGCACACCACAGGTCCTAAGGATTACCTCAATATAAGTTATATGTTTATATATGATTTATCTAATAAATGATTTGATTTGTTTTTGCAGGATTATGATTAATATAATCAAGCTTTCAAGCCGGAGATGAAAGAATGCAATTATGAAGATTAAATAGATGGTCGATTTATTTTCTTATTACTTAAAACCATCTATCTATTATGTCAGTTATTGTAACGGGTCAGAGGCTTGTTGCATCTCTTTAAATAGAGATCCCAGGACCCAGAAAATTAAGGGAGAATAGGGTTAGAATTAGGTTAGGAATAGATATTTTTACAAAAGGACAATGGAAGCATTGTAGGATTAGAATCTGATACAAATGTGACCCTTCTGTGCAATGTCATTCTGAGAAAGACTATGGTGCATGATATGTTCTGAGGCAGCATTTGAGGATTGGAATTCGAGATACATTGTGACGATATCATCTGTTTGTCATTTTAATTCAGTCAATTTAATTATCTCCATATCATTCATTTTTTTATTATTCAATTTAAATGTGTTAAGGATATGTTTAAATTGTCTTATTACAGTTGATAATTCAGTATAATTGATTTGATTGGTTTCTTAGAGAATTAAATCCTCTCTTATCAATTATAGTAATCTTAAAATATTGAATGGATTATTAAGTATGATTAATTGATTAGGTTATTAATTTGTCTCCATAGTTGATCTAATTTGTTAATTTGCAAATCTAAATTGGTTCTTTCCAGAAAGATTAAAATCCTTTTAGTGTTTTGCATTTAATACAATTATGTCCTTTGGATTATTAAGAATGAATTAATAATTTCTTCCTTGCACGTTTGTGTAGGTTACAAACTATTGTATGTGCCAATCAGATTGAATTATTACCTGATACAAGTATTTGTTTCTGACATCCTAACTCCGTTGCCCAAAACAAACAAAGCACCAATCAAATTATTGATTTATTTTATGTTTAAAATCATTTGTAGATTCATTTCATGTTATTTGTTATTTATTTCTGTTAGAGTTTAGGTTAAATCATTTGCTTTCCTTAGAAATAGTTTACAGTATTTCATCTGATTTACAAGTATGCCATTGTAATTGGATAAACTAGCAGCAAACCAACATAGATTTGATCATACAACCTGCTTTGATAATTAAAGGTTCACCCACCTAGGTTGTAGCAGGACCTAAAGCGCAGGGAGAAGTTGATCATTAAGGTCAAACTCCAGTCATTGGTTCAAAAACGTTGTAGATTTGACCATAGGGCTTGGCATCCCCTTAGAATCCACAACCTGCATTTTTGAGACTCAACAGGATGGATAAGGTGTTGGAAGAAGTGGAGGTAAAGTGGATGGTGGAAGGTGAATGGTCACATGCTTTTGACATTTGTAGGATGATGGAGGTGGAATGGCAACGTATCTTTTGGGGATATGATGGGATTTTTGATGGAAAGTGGTGGACTTAGGATGCATAGTGGAAGTACCAACATCGTTAGATTGTTTACCTTGGGATGTGTATCCAAGGCCATATGAGCGTGGAGGGACTTTGACATGGATAGGCTCCAAAATACCTTGTTCATGAAGGCCTAAGCCTTTACCTTGATAATTCATTTTTTGGAGTGTGTGGTGGACAATGGGATTATGGGTGATTTGGACACTAGACGTGATCTCAATATTTGATGGGGAAGGTGAAGTGGTAGATATTGGTTGTTGCTCTCCTAAGGAAGAACATTCATGGATGAAGGTGGTAAGACCAAGGGTATATGGTGGGGGATTTGCAACATGGTCGATAATGGATGATGGAGGATCAGTAGGATCTTGATTATCATTATGCTCACTAAGATCCAAGTTATTGGTTTGATCATCTATGTGCACTTGGGAGGCAAGTGTCTCATCAAGGAAAGTGGATGTTGTTGGATGATGGATAGGACTAGGGGGAGGATGGATGGGAGCAATGGTGGTTTCTTGTTCATGGATGGTTATGGGGTTATGGATAGATGGGGTAATAAGCTCGTGACCATGGAATGCATAAAGTTGGCTAAGAGGATCATCATGGTTCACTTGATCATAGATAGGATTTTGATCATAGATGGGATCTTGATCATAGATAGGATTAAGTGTGATAGAGATGGGATCAATTTGCTTGTGTATATGTTCTTCATCAACAATAATATCTTGATCACAGAAAAGATATAGGTTATGGATGGGTTGGATTTGGATTTCTTTCTCATGTATAGGTATAGGATCAAGTTGCTCATGGATATCTTCTTCATAGGTAATATCTTGATCATGGAAAAGATATATGTTATGGATGGGTGGAGTGAAAGTGATTTGATCTTGATTAGGACTAGGACTTGATGTTTTCACATGCTTAGTTTTAGGTTCTTGACATACCTCTTGGGTTACTTGAATGAAAGGAGATGACTCTTGGAAGGGCTCTTGGTCAACAACATGAAGGTATGATGGGCCTTGACTTGGGTTCATGATAGGAGGTTCTTCAATAAGCTCAAGGGGTTGCAGACTATATGAAGGGGTTGTAGGCTTGGACATGGCATTGGAAGAGTCTTTTGTAAGTTCAAGGATAGGAATTTGGGGACATGGTTGACTCCCTGCTAGTAGCCCTTGGATCACATCCTTTGTAGGTGCATGGGTAGATGAATGATGTAATGGATGGGTGGATTTGGAGTTCTCCATAACTTTTCTTTCACTTTTAGATTTTGTAAATAATCTTTGGAGAAAATTGTTCAAGGATTCTTTGGTTGGTGGATTAGAGCTTGGGAAGTTTGATGGTGGTGTTGGTGTAGGAATATTATGCTTTGGGATAGGCATTCTATGGGATGGTGATGGAGGACTAGTAGATGGAGTGGTATATGATTCTAAACTTGGGGTGGGATTTCTCTTATCTAGAGTATCAGTAAGATGACCTAAGGATTCTACAAAGTTTTCATCATTACTAGGATACACAAAGTTCTCATCATCACTAGGATCTACCAAGTTCTCATGATTATTAGGACCAAATTTTAGGTCACCTAGGAGTATGTATGGTTTTGGAGTTAGTCAAGATTTGTGGATGATCACAACCATTTTGATGAACGGAGATTAGACTAGGTTGAACTTATTTTTCAAGTATAAACTAGAGCAAAAAGGGTACCCAAAAATGGTTTCAGTTTTGTCTCAAAATGTACTGAACATCTCTCTGTTGTGAATGTGCAGCGTCAGATGCGTAGGAATAAAGGGCAAATGCGCAGCTCTGCATTATGCATGCGCAGCTCTGTATGCACAGGATTGTATTTTAAAAGTGCAGTTATGTGTTGCAAATGCGCAGTTCTATGTATGCGCAGCATTATGTTGTTTATGCATAGCAATATTGTGTAAATGCGCGGCAGAAGCAAATGTGCAGCAGAAGCAAATGCGCAGCAAGATTTGCTGTATGCACAGCAAGATTTAGTGTATGCGCACGACTGCAGAAATTTTGCTTTTTGTTTCAGTTTGACAATCTTGGCTTGTTTGCACATTTTCCTACGATGCTCTAAAGTTTGAAGTATTGTCTTTGACTCAATTTATTGCCAGAAAACACAGTAAACAAGAAGGTGTCATGATTTTGTTTTTTGATTTTCTTCTTCTTTTTTTTGATAAATTTAAAAAAAAAAAAAACAAGTACGATCCTAAGGATGGCAAGGGTAATATTTGTTGAGTTCCAACTTGGATTTTACTCCAACCATTTACATAAAGTGGACAGTTAGTAACTTGGTAGCACTGGTTCCCCTCCACGGCACTCACTTCTCACGCATACCAAGTTACAGTTCCTCTGAAGAGTTGAACTTTTTTGTCTCCACACTAAATGAGTGTATGACGTTGGATGGCTCCAGAGGATTTTCCTCTTGTGTCAACAAATAGAGGTTTTTGGCTTTCTAAAACAATGGGATTTTTAGTATGGGCATCCATTTGGATGGTTACACATGTGGCAATTCGCTCTAATAAGGAGGCTTCCTAGCCTATAGAGGTTACGCTCTACAGGGTTTTGGGGGAAACATTTATCGGTGTAACATAGCAGCACCCGTTGTTTTTAAGTTTCATCACAAACACAATTTATTTATAGCAACTTGGAAGTAGCTTGGCTTTAGCCTGTTATTGCTCGAGGTCGTCCCGCTTAGAAGGAAGGAATTCCAAGGGTGGGCCTCTTCTAAAGGTTACGCAAATAAAATGACGAGTTTGGCATTTTGGTCACCTAAGAAAGGGGAGAGCATAGTCCTATCATCATTTTCAAACACAGAGTACACTGGTTCTTTATCCTCCTAGAGTTAAAAACAAAGAAACTAGGTGTGTTCTACTCTATCAAGCACAATCCATTGACAAGATAGCAAAAACTTGGAAAAAATAGTATATTTTACCCTCCTAAACAAATCTTTGTGAAGATTGTTGTTGGAGAATCAAACAGGTTACTTTCCCCTATTTAAGCTAGATGAGAGATTTGTAAATGCAAGATTGACTTGAAAGATTTTGTTTAGTTTTTATCCACCTAGGTTGGGACTATGTGAAAGTTGTGATGCAACATTACAGTTTACTTCCTCCTAATTAGATCTAGGTGAAAATTTGCATGAAGATGTCAAATTACTTCCCCCTAATTAAATCTAGATGAAGTTATGATGCAGCTAAATGACTAAACCAAGCTCCTACACCTACAAGAAAAAAATTAATACGAAAAAGCCATTACAAAACCATATAACTTTCTGTCAGAATGTTAATGTGCAAGAATAGGAAGTAAATGCGTAGCATTGCTTAGTAAAGCACAGAAAAGTGAATGCGCAGAAAGAAATCATGAATGCACAGGACTGCTCAGTGAATGCGCAGAAAAGTGAATGTACAGGAAGAATTTGTATATGTGTGGAAAGAAGTTGTATATGCGCAGAAATAAGTTGTATATGCGTAGGTCTAGTAAAATCTTCCACTAATGCGCAAGACTGGAATGTGAATGCGCCAGAACGACCTATCACAACAATGGCTTCACAAAAAACTCAAATGGAGGTTAAAAACAGGGCTAGGCCCCATGGTGGGTGCTAGAAATGTTAGAGGAAAATGTGAACAATAGTATTAAACAACTAAATATCTAATAACTCAATGAAATTGATGCAAATACAGTACACAAAGCTATTACCTTCATAGACCAATTTACCTCGTAGCTTCCATTGTTGCCTATCTCGTATCAATCTTGTGTATGATTTTAGCTCTCAGAAGTTGTACTTCCTTGCTGTTGAAGATGACAATAGGAGAATGGCTGTAGGTGGATAATGCAATTAAGACTAAACTAACAATGCAATTCTAATGAAGATGGATGATTGATAATAGAGACATGATTGGATGATTATGATGATAATGGGATTATGCAAATGCAATGGAGATACTTTGCTAAAGGCACGTTGATAGGATTCCTGCAGAGTAAGATTGCTAAAGCTTGAGTGATATGAAATGAGGGAATGAGGGTTCCTTTTATAGGCTCAAGAGAGGCCAAATCCAAGTGTCAATAGATCCATGACTAGAGGAATTACATGTGACATGTACGGTTGAGGAAGCTTGAGAGAATGTGCATGAATCAGAAGAGGACAAGTGTCCAAGCTTCTTTCATGAGTTATGGGAATCAACAGAATAGATTGAGGAGTTAACTGAATAGACTGAGGAGTTAACAGAATTGATTGATTAGTTGACCAAGTTAACTGATCTTGATTGGAGGATAAATAGGACATGTGGGTGAGGGAATATTTGCTAATTAAATATTAAAAATATTTAATTATGTGTGTAACATGGTGAGGTGGAAGAATGACATGGATGAGATGATGTGGAATTATGGAATTTAGGACTTTGGGATAGAGGAATTTATGATTAATTAAATAATTTAGGATTATTTAATTATATGAGACATTAGAAGAATTAGGGTATTTTATTAAATAAATTGATTTTTATTTTATTTTGGGATAATGAACCAATCAAATAAATTAGAATATTTATTTTCTCTGCTGGTGTCATCCGGTGTGCTGCTTTGTTAGGAAAACTAGCTCTAGGTATAAGGTCCATATGATGACTAATACTCTGGATTGGTGGCAATCCTTCAGGTACATTATCTAATATGATGTCTTCATACTCTGTCAACAATTTAGTTATCTCCTCTGGTGGTGGTTCTTCTTTTCCAGTAATAGTCTCTACACTTCTTTGGAATCAAAGCAAAACACATATTCTCATGTCTCAATCCATCCAAAAATTTCCTTCCATCAACCAAACAGATTCTAGCAGTTCCACATATGTCACTCTTAGGCTCATCCTCCAAAGGTATCAAGATATGTTTCTTTCATTAGATTTTATAGTATAAGTATTCTTTCTCCCATCATGTATAGCCTTTCTATCATACTGCCATGGTCTACCTAACAATATATGACATACATCCATCGACATGAAATCACACAGTACTTCATCATCATAAGATCCTATATGAAATTTTACCAAACATTATTCACTCACTAGTACCTTGTGTTCATCTTGAATCCATGCTATCTAGTACAGCTTAGGGTGCTTCAATCTCTCTAGGTTCATCTCAGTCACCATCTCCTCTAAAACCAAGTTATCAGTACTACCACTATCAATGATCACTTTACAACATAAATACCTCCTTATTTGCATCCTGTCCAGAACAAACTTTTCCTTTGCGATGGTTCCTCAGTTGTTTCTGCTTGAAATAGTGCTCTCCTCATGACTAATGATTCTCCTTTCTCTAGCTTTCCAACTAAACTAGGTGATCCAATAGGTTCTTCCTCCGCATAAGCTGCTCTTGCATTGTTCTCTGTTCTCTTGCTTGTACTTCCGTGATGGCATTCAAATGCTCTATGTCCTTCACCTCCACACTTAAAACAAGTTCCTCTAAATGTTCTCTTATAAAACCCTCTTTCATCTCTCCTATATCCTTCATTACGGTAAGAATTATGATTCCCTCTACTGTTGCGGTAGAAACTCATATCATCTCTCCCTCTGTAGTATGAATTATTGTCCTCTTCTTCCTTCCGATATGGGATACTTTCTTTGTTCTACTCCGCATAAGGTCTTTCTCCTCCGGAATATGTTCTACCTCTTTGAAATTTACCTCCTCTACCTCTCTATCTCTACTCGTGCTTCTTATTCAACTTGTCTTCAACTTTCAAGGCAAACTGATATGCTTCTTCTATTGTTGTCATCCTTACCAAACTCAATTCTTCCTGAATGTTCATCCTCAATCCATTTATGTATCTTACCACTTGCTCCTTGCTTTCTTCACTATGTCCAGTCCTTATGATCATCTTATGAAATTCATCGGTGTACTCCTTCACAGATTTCTCCTTTTGCCTTAGGTTTTGCAATCTCTTCAACAGTTCCAACTCATAGTCAGTAGGTATGAACTGGTTCTTCAACTTTGTCACCATCCTATCCCATTTTATGATTTTTTCTTTTCCTCTCCTATTCCTATCTAATTGAACTTCTTTCCACCAAATAGCAACATGTCCTTTCAACTTAGTTTTTGCAAATCTCACTCTCTCCAGATCTTCAATTTCTTCATATTCAAAGTATTCTTCCAAGTCATTTATCCAATCAATCAATTCCTTCAGATTCAAATTTCTAGTGTAGTTTGATACATCTACTCTAGGTCTCTTACCATTTCTAGTATAGTTTGATACATCTACTCTAGGTCTCTTACCAATCTTCAAAATAGCTTTCAACATCTTCGCCTAGTCTGATTCTTCTTCTTCTAGGGCTTCTTCATTTTGGTCAGCAAATTAAAATTCTTCATCATCACTTTCAACATCATGTCTAGGGTTTAGTCCTCTTCTTCTATCTTCTTCTATAGCATCCAATCAAACTTTCATTTCCCTCATCATCTCAATCATTTCTTCCATTCTTCCAACAACATTGGCCATAGCAGGCATCCTCCTTGGTGGCATCTCTTCCTAGGATCTGGTGCAAATGCCTCAATTCAGCGATCTAACTACAAGGTAGCAATTGCCTCAGAATTGGCACTCTATTGAAAAACACAAGTAGATTGCCTTAGGTCGGCAATTGGTTCACCACAAGATCTTCCAGAATGCCTTCACTTCCCAAAGGATTCAAAACTTCACTCTGATACCATTTGGTGCAGTCATGGCTAGAAAGTTCACAGAATGAATTGTCCAAACCATGCAGCTAGAGTAAACACAACGAAAACAACACAATTGTAGAATGTAATGGAAGATTCATATATTCAAAACATCAAAGAATTACAAAGTTCACATGTCGGCAACATGTGGGATACAATCAAAGGGCTCATAGGCCTGCCTTCCGAGCTACAACAAATATGCAAGATATGGCATTGAAGTGCCTTCCCGAAACAAATCTAACTTCTAAGACTATCTAAATCATATCATAGAACTAATGACTTCCTAATGCATCTAAGAGATCTATATATATCATCTTCTAGCTCATGAAATCCTCTGCGTCAGTCACAAGAGGTTACAAACTCCAATGAAGGATGTAATGTGTAGAAACAAATAGGTCAGCCTCTGGTATTGCTCCACAAATGGATGAAACTTGGTGTAGACCTCAAGGAAGGTCTATCTGATCAATATGTGTCATGTATGATGTTCCATTTAGCTCTACAAGCCATGGAAGTGCTCTGCAAACCTTCTCCTTCCACTTTCTGCCTGAATGCTTTGTTCTGTGAAAGCTGATGATCTTCTGATAGTGATAACTTCCAGGAAACAAATCTAAATTACATAAAATTTGAATATGGTGTAGATGATGATATGTAGATGCTAAGTCCTGCTCCATGAGCTCTAATATGAAGATGCGGTAAAATATGGTATAAAATGTTGAAACTGCAAACGACTGAACTAAATTGAAAATAAAAGAAAAGAAAGAATGCAAATATTTTTGGTTGATGCAAGATTGCTCTACAACCTGGGTTGCTCCTGCATCAACAAAGGAAGCAGATATAAAGAACCATAAAGTTTTCCATTTGAGTTCTAGTGTTGTGTCCTTCATAACTCATCATGGTCATACAACTATAGATCCACTCTAACTATGTATGACACTATTGGATGGTTATGCCATCTGAAGCACAGTTAACCGTCTAATGCATGTAGAGACAAATCCATTACTTTGGCCAAATCTTTAATATAAACAAACATTTCATAATAAACGTAGTCAAATTTTCACACACCTCTAACTCGACTTAGAATTTATCTCATCCTACAGTGTTTTTGGTTGACCATTCCTGGTCACAAATTTAGTCTATCCTCTTCGACTTCCAAATCCAGTTCCTAGAGTAAATTTTATTGGTTTTCTCATTGCATCTGCAACATGGAATATGTGACTCCCTGTCACTCTATTCCTTTCTTAAGTACATAATTTCTTGGTTTCTTACCAAAAAATTAGTTGTGGATAACATCTCTATGAGATGAGTTTGAATAAATGTTTAGGTTAATGGATCTCCATCTGATCCTTGTTGACTGAAACATGGTTCATTCAAATCGACAATACCATTGTAAAACAAGTTTCATAGTTTACCATAAGTGTCAAGGTGTACTTAGAGAGATATCATCTCCAGTCCCGACGTCACTATAAAATCATTAGTTATCTCAAGATAACAATAAATATATCAACTTTTGCCATAGAAATATTCATAGCCTACTAGAGACTTGATAGGTAATAATAATACCTTCCATCTTTAAAAATAATATTCAAAAGGATAACACAATCATTGAGCTACCCCGCTCTATTGATTTCTAACCAAGACAATGCAAGATTATATCTATGCATCTTATCTCATATCCAAGGTTCATTATATGTGTGTGTGTGTGTGTGTGTGTGTGTGTGTGTGATAATGTTATCATTACCAACTCGATCATCTTTAATGACTAAAGAAGTGTAATGTGTCGTACCTGTTTGTATTTTTTTAAATGATCTTTTATGTGTGATTTTTATTATTATTATTTTTGTGATCTTTCAAACTAGAGAGAAGAATGCAGAAGGGGTTTTTAGTTTTCCTGCAGATGTGTTGTCGGAGCATACAATATATAGCATATAACCCAAACCCAAAAAATTTATAACAGATATAAAGAAACTATCAACTACCCAGATAGTAAAATGACCAATAATGAATTACTGTGACATACCCATGTTCAGATTTGCAACTTCATATTTTAGCTGTAGCTGGACCAGCAAATGGGCATAGCCAGAATCACTCCAAACTCCAAGGAATAGAAAATATTATGCCTATATTA
Organism: Cunninghamia lanceolata; assembly: GCA_027924645.1. Taxonomy (NCBI): domain Eukaryota; kingdom Viridiplantae; phylum Streptophyta; class Pinopsida; order Cupressales; family Cupressaceae; genus Cunninghamia; species Cunninghamia lanceolata. The sequence continues at coordinate 8,324,224 of BSBN01000634.1, forward strand.
ATAGCAGCAATACAGGAGGCCCTAGACGCCTCATACAATGCAAACTAGAAGCTGCCCACAAAGAGAAATGAAGCTCAAACTCCCAACTTCATGCCTGGATGTGCACGGCCATGGCTGGAAGTGTATATCAGCAGCAAGAAAACTACCACAAACACTCTGAAATCTGCCTACACAACCCTTCTTAATCAACAAATGACAATATCATAAATAATATCACATTCAGCTCAGCAACTCTTCGAATATCTCCATTTTCAGTACATTTGTGAATGCCGAATACATCCACTGTCAATGGCACCATTTGGTGGTATTGCACACCTGTGGGATACCGTCACTAATGGAAGTTTCCGTCTCCAATAGCCCGATGCAAAATCTCCAACTCTAAAACCCTAGCAGAGCTCTCATACACAATATCAAACATAGCATAAAACTAAATGAGCTCCAAATGACCTTTTTATCTTCCTCCAAGATAAGCATTGGGCAATTGGGAGGGAAAATAACAATTAATTTCACTTTATGTCTCCTAGGGATGGAGAATAACAATTTACTTTCACTTTATGTCTCCATTTCATTAATTTCATTTTTTCTGGCAAAAATATAATAAAGTCCATATTAATATAAATTAATAAATCTTCGGACTTTAAAATAAGTATGAAGACGGTGTCAGAATTCACTGATCTTTAGCTCGCCAGGAAGATCTCGACGAAATGTATCTGATCCAACTCTGAAAATTCTGAACTGACATAGTACCCAAACTTACTAAAAATAGTAACGGCCAAGAGCCCACTGAACCAACCACGAGGATGCCAACTGGATCCACTAAATGCGAACCAAGACTCTATCACTGCCAAGGACCTCCAGAGCCAAACTAACCACAGTTCCCTAACCAAACTGCTAGCCCACGGGAACTCCATGATGGACTAACCATGTGTCTAGAAGGGGACATTACAGTCTGCCCTCCCTAAGATTGCTTGCCTCAAGCAATCTCAGCTCAGGATGCTCCAGAATCTACTCATTCTCCCACGTAGCATCCTCAACCAGCAGGTTTTTCTATTTGACCAGGTACTCTCTGATAATCCTCCTCCTCAAATTGCGATCCCTAGTGTTAATGATTGCCTTGAGTACCAATATAAACTTCCCCTCATCATCAAGAGGAGGCAACTCAACTGAAGGTGTCACATTGTGCCCTAGTGCCTTCTTGAGGCGAGAAACATGAAACACATTATGTACCGTGCTCCCTACTGGTAACTCTAACTCATAAGCCACTTCACCAATCCTCCTTTGACCCTGAAGGGTCCATAATACCATGGCTTCAACTTCTCCGCTCCACTCTTCTTGAGAGGAGATTGCCTATAAGGCTGTAGCATGAGGTAAACCATGTCACCAACCTCAAATGATCGCTCAGTCCTCTGCTGATCTGCATACTACTTCTGTTGATTCTGAGCTTTCTGTATGTTTTCCTTCAATGCCCTCACGATGTCTTGACTCTCCTGAAGGAAGTCTTTGGCCTTCGGCACCCTACTATCACCAAATAGTAAATCAACAAAGCTCGGTGCCTCATAACCATACAATGCCATGAAGGGTGACATCTGAATGGACATGTGGTAAGTGGAATTGTAGCAATACTCTCCCATGTGAAGCCACTTAACCCATGCCTTTTGCTGCCCTGAAACATAGTTTCGGAGGTATCCTTCCACCCACTTATTCACTATCTATGTTTGACCATCAATCTGGGGGTGATAACTTGTACTGGGTGTGAGCTCTGTCCCTGACAACCTGAAGAGCTCCTGCCAAAAATTACTGAGGAACCTGCTGTCCCTGTCGCTGACAATACTCCTAGGCAACCCATGAAGTCGAAATACCTCACGAAAGAACAACTCTGCAACCTGAGCTGCAGTGTGAGTGGTAGGAATAGCAAAGAAGTGTGCATACTTCGTCAATCTGTCCACCACCACATAAATGCATTCCCTGCCTTGGACTCTAGGTAACCATGTGATTAAGTCCATAGAAATGCTGTCCCACTTCCTGTCAGGAATGGGTAGGGGCTGTAATAAACCTCCTAGAAGTGAGTGCTCTTGCTTGTTCTGCTGACATATTGGGCACTCTCTTACATATTGCATCACCTTAGTCTTGAGGCCCTTCCAGGTGAACCTCTCTCTGACCTGTCTATAAGTTTTGAAGTATCCTGGATGTCTTGCCATAGGCAAGTCATGAAATGCCCTCAAAACTTTTTGCTTCATCTGAGAACCCAACACCAAGAAGATCCTATCCTTGTAAATGATCAAATCATTTACCACTGTGTACCTGTCATCTTTGATGGTGCCATCAATCACTCCAGTAGCCCACTCATCCTTAGCATACTCTGCTGAAATCAACTCTCTCCAATCATCAGCAATAGCACCTAGTGCACACAGATGAGGTCTCCTGGATAACACATCAGCAACAACATTCTTCTTACCTTTGACATAAACAATGTCAAAGTCATAGGCCTGTAACTTGCTGACCCACTTCTGTTGCCTCTCGTTCAAATCCTTCTGTCCAAGGAAATGCTTTAGACTGTTGTGATCCGTCTTAACCACAAATTTGCTACTCACCAGGTACTGTCTGAACTTAGCCAATGCATGCATGATGGCTAACATCTCCTTATCATATATGCTGTAACTCCTCTCCACACCCCTCAACTTCCTACTTTCAAATGCAATGGGGTGCTTATCTTGCATGATTACCGCACCAATGCCTACACCTGAGGCATCACACTGTAGCTCGAAGGGCTTGCTGAAATCTGGAATAGCTAACACAGGGCAAGTACTCATGATCTGTTTGAACCTGTCAAAACACTCCTGTGCCTTATCTGACCAACTGAAAGCATCCTTACGAGTCAAATCAGTAAGGGGAGCAGCTGATTGAGAGAACCCCTTCACAAACCTGCGGTAATATCCACAGAGGCCAAGAAATCCCTTAAGATATGAGAGATTTTTTGGTGGTGGCCAATCCGTAATTGCCTGAATCTTTTCCGGGTCTACCTTCACACTACCAACACTGATGATATGACCCAAGTATAGCAACTCGGACATCCCAAACTCACACTTTGACATTTTGGCATACAACGACTCACTCTCTAAGATGCTCAACACAATGTCAATGTGTTTCAGATGCTCTTCCCATGTCCTATTGTAAATTAGTATATCATCAAAGAAAATCAACACAAATCTCCTCAACTGCTCTCTGAACACTTTGTTCATACAGGACTGGAAGGTAGCTGGTGCATTGGTCAAACCGAATGGCATGACCAGGAACTCAAAGTGCCCATAATGACACCTGAATGCTGTCTTCTCCACATCCTCATCTCTGACCCGTATCTGATGGTAACCAGATCTTAAATCAATCTTGGAGAAGTAACAGGCCCCATGTAACTCATCGATCAGCTCATCGATTCTAGGAATCGAGTACCTATTCTTGATTGTTTTCTTATTGAGTTCCCTATAATCGATACACATTCTGAAAGTCCCATCCTTCTTCTTTACCAATACCACGGATGATGCAAACAGACTCTTACTAGGCCTGATGTGACCCATCTTGAGAAGCTCTTTGATGGCCTTCTCGATCTCATCCTTATACCTCTTTGGGTGCCTGTAAGGTGTCGTGATTACTGGCTTAGCACCCTCCTCCAACTCGATCACGTGCTCAAAACCTCTATCAGGAGGTTTACCTGGTGGAATATCACTAAACACTTTGGTGTGTTTAGTAAGTATTGACTATATGTCAGGAGGATACACATGCTTCTGCTAGTCTACTGCAGGCATCACCATAACCTCAACTGCCCACTCCACCTGATCATGTCGAATCAGTCACTCCATCCGCTTGAGAGAAACAACTCTCAATCCACCATCTGAAATGCCTCTGAGCACATGTCTAACTCCGTCCACCTCAAACTTCATTTCCATTGTCTGCAAGTTGAGAGTGAACTCCTCAATATCATTCAACCACTTCATACCCAACACACCATCCATCTCACCCATACCGACAACATAAAACTCTGATTGGCAAGTGTATCTGTTCAGTTGGATTGATAGATTGGGTATTCTCCTAGTGCAGGTAAGTACAAACCCATCCGCAACCTTCACCTTAAAGCCCTCAAATTCCTCAGTTTTCAGCCCTCTCTTGGTGACCAAGCCCTCGTGGCACCTATGTCAAGTAAGGCAATACATCGTTGCCCGCTCAGTACCCCTCTAATCTAGAATGATCCTTCCTTCTGAATACTCGTGATACGAGCTGTGGGTCGAGCTAGATCATCCTCTCTATCTGATGCTTCCCCTGAGCCCTCTGATTCTCCACCCTCGGCCTCTGAATGGTAATCCGAGTGGGGTTCCCCATCAACAGACTCGTCGGCTGAAAAGTACTCTAACTATTTGGCTTTTCCTTGGGCAGCACACTTGTGCGTGGGATCCCAAGGCTCTCGACAATGAAAACAAAGTTTCTTTCTCCTCGAGTCATTCAGCTGATCGTTGTCCAATCTAGAAGAACTCTTATGCTATTGTCCTACATCTCTTTGAAATGGTCTCATATCCCTCTCCTTATCTTTCCTTGGTGGAAATCCTTTGGATTGAAATTTATTCCTCTATACTGATGATTCCATGTCCCGGGCCTTCTTCATGGCCTCTTGAAGTGTAGTAGGGTCAAAACCCTTCACCCATCCGCGAAGTTGATCTGACAATCTATCAATGAAAAGAACAACCAACCAGCGCTCAGTAATATCCGGAACCATAATAGATATATCCTGGAAATTAGCAATGTAGGAGTCTACTGATCCGCTCTGTCTCAACTGAGTCAACTCCTTGACCTGTAACTCTGGGTCCTTTTTATCAAACCTGTTGATCAGTCTAGCTGTAAACTCCACATATGAAGTGACCTGATCGTGACCCAATGTAACCTTCCCGTTACTCCACCATTTGTGAGCAGTCCCCTCCAAGTGTAGAGCTACATAAGTAATAGCGTCCTCCTCTGGCATGGGACTAATCTACAAGTAGCTATCCAATTTCTGGACCCAAGCTCTCGCGGTGGTCTTACCTGATCCATCGAAGTAAGGAAGTGTCATCTTACTTACTTTCCTCTGCAGTTCTTGGTTCTGTGATCTACCTCCCCTCCGAGGTCTACACCTAGTCCTCATTTCAGAATATTCAGCAAATGTCATCTCATTTCTGAAACCCTCACTGGATGCTCTCCAGTCCCTTAGAATCTCCTCCTGGAACTCTGCCTGAGTAGGATCCTGTTCAGGAACTTGATTCCTGGGAGTGAATATCAGAATACCAGGTCTATCTCCCGCAGTGAACTATGAAGCCCTACGGTGATTAACCGAACCCTCATCATCATCTCTATCTCTGCGCCTATCATCATGATACCTGTCCCCATTATTCTGTTCTTCCCGATTCCTATCACTGTTATGCCTGTCATTCCCATCATTCCTGTTCCTTTCTCCCCCATCATGTCTGTTTCTATCGCCGTCCAGGTACCTGTTCCTGTCACCTCCGTTGTATCTGTTTCTGTCACCTCCATGGTACCTATTCCTGTCACCTCCATTGTATCTATTTTTTTCACGGTGATTGTCTAAGTCATTACCCATCCGTTCGATGGCATGTGCTAACTCAGCCTGTGCCTCTACCATCTCACGTCGAGACTCTCTCATCTCTTGAGTAAGTGCGATCAAAATGTCACGTGCACTAAGTTCTGGTTCTTCCCTGTCACCCATATCTCCTGTAGGACCTGTAACTGGTGGAAGCTCTCCAGAAAATGGGTCCGTCCGTGATACCTGAGAATCGTCCTCAGTAGTTGCTACCACTATCTCAGTATCTGACTCAAAAGGATCTATTATGGGAACTGGATTCTCTGGATTATTCAACTGCGGAGCCTATGTTCCCTGTCTTGCCCTTGTACTTCTGAACAGATATCTATCAGCTGGTCGCATGTCTCATTTTACTTCTGCATGTCAAAACTGAACTCACAGGATGGCAAGATCTTTAGCTCTGATACCACTGTAATGTGTCGTACCTGTTGTATTTTTTTAAATGATCTTTTATGTGTGATTTTTATTATTATTTTTTTGTGATCTTTTAGACTAGAGAGAAGAATGCAGAAGGGGTTTTCAGTTTTCCTGCAGATGTGTTGCTGGAGCATACAATATATAGCATATAACCCAAACCCAGAAAATTTATAACAGACATAAAGAAACTATCGACTACCCAGATAGTAAAATAACCAATAATGAATTACTGTGACATACCCATGTTTAGATTTGTAACTTCATATTTCAGCTATAGCCAGACCAGCAAATGGGCATAGCCAGAATCACTCCAAACTCCAAGGAATAGAAAATATTATGCCTATATTAATAGCAACAATACAGGAGGCCCTAGACGCCTCATACAATGCAAACTAGAAGCTGCCCACAAAGAGAAATGAAGCTCAAACTCCCAACTTCATGCCTGGATGTGCACGGCCATGGCTGGAAGTGTATATTAGCAGCAAGAAAACTACCACAAACACTCTGAAATCTACCTACACAACCCTTCTTAATCAGCAAATGACAATATCATAAATAATATCACATTCAGCTCAGCAACTCTTCGAATATCTCCATTATCAGCACATTTGTGAATGCCGAATACATCCACCGTCAATGGCACCATTAGGTGGTATTGCACACCTGTGGGATACCATCACTAATGGAGGTTTCCATCTCCAATATCCTGATGCAAAATCTCCAACTCCAAAACCCTAGCAGAGCTCTCATACACAATATCAAACATAGCATAAAACCAAATGAGCTCCAAATGACCTTTTTATCTTCCTCCAAGATAAGCATTGGGCAATTAGGAGGGAAAATAATAATTAATTTCACTTTATGTCTCCTAGGGATGGAGAATAACAATTTACTTTCACTTTATGTCTCCATTTCATTAATTTCACTTTTTCCGGCAAAAATATAATAAAGTCCATATTAATATAAATTAATAAATCTTCAGACTTTAAAATAAGTATGAAGACGGTGTCAGAATTCACTGATCTTTAGCTCGCCGGGAAGATCTCGACGAAACGTATCTGATCCAACTTTGAAAATCCCGAACTGACATAGTACCTGAACTTACTAAAAATAGTAAGTAACGGCCAAGAGCCCACTGAACCAACCACGAGGATGCCAACTGGATCCACTAAATGCGAACCAAGACTCTGTCACTGCCAAGGACCTCCAGAGCCAAACTAACCACAGTTTCCTAACCAAACTGCTAGCCCATGGGAACTCCATGATGGACTAACCATGTGTCTAGAAGGGGACATTACAAGAAGAGCCTACTACTCTCTTTCTATCAAGAGATAACCGAAGGCATGTATAGAAAGCATCTATGAAGAATTCTTTATATTATATATCTTATTCCAAGAACCTTAAAGTTTAGTCTACAACATTTCTTTGAGAAAAGATATAGCACACAAAATAAGTGGAGTGGCTCTCGGCCAATTACCAAGTAAATAGAGTAATACACCATCTTTCCTTAACTCAAAAAGTATGGCTAGAGATAGGCTTTCTATTCAACTTTATAGAAAGACTAAAGACTTCACAGTCTTGAGTAAAAATTATTTGGATACCAACCATTACCATAGTCGTGGTTATATTCAAATACCTCTACAATAGTGTAATATGCTATCAGCCTTATCGGCCTCCATAGATTCTATTCAAATATCATATGTCTCGACCGTAAAGGCATAGGCAAGCTTTCAACTGATACTAATATAGTTCCAAGTGGTTATCACAGTGAAAACAAAGATAAACAGCCCTCAGCCTAGTGGCCTCAACAGGCTGTCATAGTGAAAACAAAGATAACCAGCCCTCGGCCTCATGGCCTTGACGAGCTATCACAGTAAAAACAAAGTTTAACTAAAGATTTCAGCCTTTAAGGCCAACAGTAATAGCTTAAATGTTGTATTATTGTATTACAATTTGTGTTACATAGTTAATGGAGTACCTGAGACTAATGTGCAGTCTGTCAATAGTCATATGTGAAGCTTATGCCTTTCTTGAGCTTTAAACTGCTCTCAGTTTCCTTCTCTTCCTCAGTGCTCCGTTCACTATTCTTTTTCAATCCCCAAACACACTAACTCCAAAGTCTCCTTTTTAGTAGAGGTATCAAGAGTTTTTCCACTCTCATTCCCACTCCCGCGGGAATAACTAGTTCCACTATCACCTAAAAACTCTCCCATCGAAAGCATGCAACACTCAATTGAGCTACAAACATGGGTCAATTGGGCTTTCTCAAGCACTTCACCCACTCCTTCATACTTTGAGGAACATGGCTGCCTAAGCTATGAGTATGCAGTGACGATAAATCACTAGATAATTATCATAGCAAAAGGTGGTGAAAAAAATGATAAAACACATAATACTTATATATACATATATCACAAAAATACACTATAAGTACAATATGGTAATCTATACTATCACTAAGATAGCATTACCAACAACATGGTATAGCATCAAGAAGCACCAAATTGTGAATGAGGGGTCAAGGTTCACTCCCCCACTTAGTAATCTTAGCAAAATACCTAGAGTAAATGAATCGATATTCACAAATTAATAAATAAACATATAGGATAGCTCCAACAAAGACAATGGCTAACTCCAACTAACAATAATGTTTCCAAAACATCTATTTAGTCAAATCGACATAAAAGATGTCGAGAAACCCTAACTTGACATGATGACAATTAGTCGGATCAAAATTAACTAAACAAGGGAGAATGACTAAAACATACCCAGTCTCGCAATGGTTCATGTAAACAACAATGTTGAAATTTCAGATGGCAAACTATCTTTTCCATAACATTTATTTCCTTCTCCCAGGTGATACTCTCCTTCCCTTCTCGGAATTGGAATTCTCTTTTCCTGGTTACACTCACAATCATTCAAAACCATGATCAGTGTATCATCATCAAATCATTGTGCATCATACTAAAATAATCTCAATTACATGTGATCTCATGTCTAATTTAACAACATTAATCATAATCGATATAACCAATGATTTATCCTAACATTTTCCACAAACGTCAAATCATTAATCTATGATTACTGATCCAGTTAATCTCGTAAAATGTAAAAGTTAAATATAGTCAAAGTTGGGTATGTAACACAATGAAAGGCCACTTGTTCATAAGTGACAAGGATAGGTAAGGGCATAGGTGATGAACGTTATGGAATTGAAATGGTGGTACAAGAGCGAGCAGGGAATTAAAGCATTTATTTAAATGTATGTGTTATTAAATGATTAATATACGAAAAGGAATCATTAACAAAAAAATAATAAGGTTTTCTTAGGGAGATATACATTATTACCAATGATAGTGTGCAAAGGTGGCATAAGTGGCATGTGTGACATGAAAATGTGAATGTGATTGGTGCTCGATAATGTCGAATCTAGATTTGAATGATAGGTGGCATACTGGAGCTATCGTACTTGGAGTTTCTCAATGAGGAGAATAGGTACGAAATGGAATGATGTTTATTGATGGAGTGATAGATTGACAAGAACAGGAATGGTGAATATGACATATGGAATTATGAAAATAGATCCATTGTCCTAGAGCATAATGTTCAATGAAGGATGGGATGGGATGGAAATAAATAATGGAAGTTGAGCAGAAGGAAGCGTATGTGGCCAATGTGAGAGAAGTATCTCACAAACTAATAAATTTTGGTGTCTTGAGTTGTATAAGAGAAGTTATGTTGAACTGAACATGGTTGTTGTAGTGATGGAAAATTCAACATGTAAAGTGTTCTAAATCCATGCATGTGGAACTTATAGTGGTTGTGGTTCACCCATAGCATATTTGCAAAATTGAAGGTCTTGCAACAACACACATCTATCTTGTAGCAAATGTCAGTCTTCTTGAAGCCACTCATATTTGACTATGAGGGACCTGTAGAAACATTTGGATCACTAGTAGCAAAGTTAGGCTAGAAAAACTAGTTTTCCATTATTAAGAATGTTTTTCTAATGTATTAATGAAGGAAGGGAATAAAACCTCAAGTGGGGAAGTGTTTGAGCTTGAAGGATCATCCACATTGTAATTGTTGTCTCACCATGTGTTGCAAAAAATTGAGAGAGTTCTTGATATGCATGAGGCTGACCTATTTGAAGGAAAATTTGAATGAATGTATCCTTATTAAATGGATTCTTATAGAGCTTCAGGTAGTGTCCATTGACCATCAGTCAAAATTGGACTAGGTCAATGGTTGTCAACTTGACTGCTCCATTTGGAAACACTAATTCTATCTTATATGGACCAAGCCCTCGTGTCTATAATTTCCCTTTATGATCTTTGTACTTTGAGTCATATAGCAATGCCCAATCATCAAGCTGAAATTCCTTAGTTTTGATGAACCTATCATGCCATTGCATCCTCTATATTTGGATTATTTCTATATGGTGGACTACTTCTTTTCTTAACTCATCCAATGTATTAAACTGCATGATTCTTTCTTTTTGTGCTTCAGACATATCCATCCCAAGTTCAAGGGTAGTCTTCGAAGTCTTATGTTCAAATTGAATGGGAAGGATAGCTTTCTTAACATAAACTAATTCATAGGGTGTAAACCTTGTTGTAGTTTTCCACGTAGTTTTCTATGCCCAAACAACTTCGGGAAGGTACGATGCCTAGTCACAATGATGTAGGACTACTGTCTTAGTAAGAATGCCTTCTATTTCTTTGTGAACATCACCTCTACTTGGCCATTGGACTGTGGATGATATGGGTGTTGACTTTGGCATGTTGTTTGTCATTCATGTCAAAAGGAGCAAAGAGATTGTGATGAGGTCCTTGATACTTTGATACTTTGATGAGAGGTAGTTGATGAGAGGTAGTAAAGATGTTTTGCTTGGTAGGATGGTCATCATGGCATGTAGAGACATCATGCATATGTGTAGAGACATAAAGGATTTGCAGAGAGTTGATCTATTCTAATTCATGGTCTTCATGGTTTCAATGGTGCTCTTAGTTCATGTTGATAAATGTGACAATGTTTGGATCATGTGTCAGGATGTGTTCATGCTATCTCCATCTCATTTGATGTTGGATGTTGGTCAAAGTACTTATTGCTTCAAGATTTATTATGTCATGTCATGCTTCATTATATTCATGATGGTTATGACTTTATTGCCAAAGGAAGGTTCATGCTCAAGGAAGGTTCAAGTTCTTATGTCATTTTGTTTCATGCTATGGTGTTCGTGACTCAAAGGTTGTTCATTCTATGTTCATGGATCAAAGGTTATCGGTGACTTGGTTATGATAATGATCATGCTTAAGAAGATTCAGTATTGTCATTAAAGAGTAGTTCATTCTCTTGATTCAGGTTGTGTTTGATGTTGGTTCAAGTCAGTTTAACTTGTTCATATCATAACAAAAACTCAAGTCAGTCTCGTGCTCATCTTCTTCATGATATGGGGTGTATGGTATGATGAAGTTGAGAGAATTGGTCAAAATGACTATCACCAGAAGTTGCTTTAATAACCATGCTTAAAGTTCATATTTTGAGTAATAATGGTCATGCTCAAGGTATACTTGTTTTCATAAAGTTCAATTCAAAGTTTCATGCTTCAGAGTTTGTCAAAATGATATATTCTTGGTGGTTGCTTATACTCCATATTGTGTGGAGTTTGATGCTCAAGTTTTTTATTGAAGAATTTATCATGTTTTTAAGATTGACATCTGGTATATCAGTGATGTTACACTGAAATTGGTAATCAGTGTTCAAAACATTGTTTAAATTTCCTAAGGGGTTGTAAACTACAAGACTAAACCCTAGTTTCATTTCTAAAACCCTAAAGCATAAAGCATAAGGCATAAAGCCTTAACTGTCGTTGATTTATATATTTTTCGTTGGTGACTTGCTGCAATAGGTAAAAGCAACTTAAGTTACAATATGAGGGTGTTAAGGTCATGGGGATACTGAACCCTCGACCTAGTGGAACCGGCCATCCCAATTAAGACTTATAACATGGGCGCCAAAAAGGTAATCTAAGGCTCAGATTAAAACTCTCGAAGGCGCAAAAAGAAGATCAAGAAATCAAGACTAAACTATTTTTTTAATACAAACGGTCACTCCTCTAGATTAAAATTGACGTGCAGTTGCTTTATAAATAGCCATAAACTATTTTTGGAAGCTCTCTTTGACAACAGAATGGCCAGGAAAATTCTTTGAAGGTACTGTGAGATGTTTAAGTTTGGGTTGATTGATGATTTGAGTTATTGAGAGGTAGATCTACGTCTGTATATGCAGGTTGTTAAGTTTGGTGAAGAAAAATAGAGACTTTGAATAGATCAAACTTAAAAGATGATCTCAATGATATAAGGAGGTGTAAATGTAATTGTTTTTAGTCTGTTATAGTTGGTTATGTGATTCATTTTGCAGAGAAAGTTGAAGTGATTTGCAGATTGCAGGGGATATTGAAGTATTGTTTTGAAGTGATGTTGTATGTATGTTGAGGAGATTTGAATCATTTGATGCATTGTAGAGAATCAGGGTAACCCCCTGAATTAAGTTTTCTTTTTTATGTTCATCTGTTTGCCAGTGAGGCAAATGTGTATCAGTGAGATACTAATTGTACTTAAGTTAAGGTTGTTGATTTTGCCAGTGAGGAACAATAAAGTGAAGGAATTCAAGAGTGGTTTTTTATCCCTTTTAAGGGTTTTTCCACTCATCAAAACTTGTGTTATGGTTCATAATTATCTCTATCTATGTGCTCTAATGTTCTATGGTTGATTAAGGTCTTGTTCATTCTACTCATCATTATTCTTGTGTATATGTGTAGAATTAAAGTTCTTTGAGGTCTCTTTCATTTTCTTTTTAGTGGATTAAAAGGTGCAAGAAGTTTTAAGGGTTTATAGACCACTGATTCACCCCCCTCTCAGTGATCCTGTACTCCAACAATGGGGTGGACTTTCTATTGCACAATTGGTATTCACGGACAAGGGTTGCTATCAAATCTAAAGTGAACTATGGTCCTTGATTAGTGACTATCTCTCTTAGAACTCCATAACATGTGAAGATATCCTCATATAGAAACTCTACTACTTTTTCATCTCGTGCATGTGTCAAATCTTTTACTTCTACCCACTTGGTGAGGTAATAAGTGCAAACCAATATGTATTCCATTATATTTAATAGAGGATCAATGGGTCCTCTAAAGTCTAGTCCCCATTTATCAAATGGCTCCAACACTAGTTGTGGTTGTAGGGACATCTCATCTAACCAAGTTGGATTTCCCATTCTTTGGCAATGATTGCAGCGATGTGTACATAAGAAAAAACCTTTGTGTAGTGTGGGCCAATAGTATCTAGTCATCAACATCTTGGAAGATGTCCTCTTAGCCACAAATGCCCCCCATAGGGTTCATCATGACAGGATTGGAGGATATCAAAGATCTCATCATCCCTTATACATTGACACATGACATTATTAGGTCCAATATAAAAGATATATCCTGATATCCACGAGACTTCTCTCCACTAGACTGTACTTCTCCTTGGGTGAGAAATGTGGAGGAGCTTTTCTTATCACTTTGGAATTACCTGAAGTGACTTGAAGGATAATTTCCAAGATTTTTCCATAGCCTTTCCTCAAATTTCTTAGAATGAATCTCAATCTTTCACGATCATTAGACCTCAATGTATGTTCGCAAGTTTTTTAGGGCATGAACCATTCTACCATGGGAAGCTTCAGAGCACTTTTCAATGGGATTTTTGGTAGTGACAATGGTTGAGTTAGAAGAATTCTAATATGTCACCACTATGAGATCTCAATGAATGTTCTCAAGTTTTTTGGGGGCATGTACCATTCTACCATTCAGACCACTTTTCAATGGGATTTTTGGTAGTGACAATGGTTGAGTTAGAAGAATTCTAATATGTCACCACTATGAAATCTCAATGAATGTTCTCAAGTTTTTTGGGGGCATGTACCATTCTACCATTGGAAGCTATGGATGATGTTTCAATTGGATTTTAGAAAGTTACAATGGTTGAATTAGAAAATTTGAGTTTTCACCATTATGACACCTCAGTGTATGTTCTCAAGTTTTTTTACTAGGCATGAACCATTCTACCATGGGAAGCTTTAGATCACTTTTTAGTGGAATTTTTGGTAGTGATAATGGTTGAATGTATACCTATAAATCAAAGATAGATGGTCTTCATGTATTTTTGAGGATGTGGACTATGTTGACATGTTATGCTCTAGATCATGGTTTAGTGGGAGCATTACACAAGGACATAGTCTATTGTGGTGCTTTGTATTCTTGGTTTGGAAATGGTGATTTTTACTTTTCCATTAGGGGCTCTTGGGAAGAAATTTTTGGAGTTCTTTGACCATGTTAAGGGCATGTGTGATATTCAAATTTTAGGACATATTTATCATAGCACCATGGATAACTCTAGAATACTTTTAGTGGGAGGTTTGCTAGTGATGTGCCATTATAACATGGGAAGCTCTAGAACACTTTTTTGTGAGATTTTTTATATGATATGGGTTCTTTTGAGTAGAAATATTATTTTGAGAAATGATATTTTGTTATAAAGATGTAAAACATGGCATCATGAGAAGCTCCTGGATTATACAGTGAGAGTTTTGATGGTGGTTTTGAGTTTTTGGGTAAGGATGGGGATATCTTAGATTTTGGGGATCAAGTGTTGGAACAGTGAGTCTCTTGACAAGGTTTCAACAAAATGACCAAGGATCCTACACCTAGAGCTAGATGACAATTTAGCATACTTAGCAAAGTGATAAGCTTTTCCCACTTATTCTTTAGATGCGTTCTAGTTTTGTTTTTTCTTTGTCTTCTCATGTGAATGAGTCTTGAACTATTGAATTTTCAACTCTAAGGACAGGATTGTCTTGACTTGTGGAATCAGTTTTGAGTACTAGTTTCAGGAATATAGGAGATGGTTGGTGGCTTGGATTTATTGCTTGGGTGACACCTTGCTAGAAAAATGATTACAAGAAGTTGCTTCGGTGTAAGAATAAATGTTAGTTGGATATGTGAGCAACTAGCTATAGTCATTTTTCTAGAAGGTGTCACCCCGGTGACACATAAAGTATTTTGAAGGAGTGTTTGGATTTGGTTTTTGTGTTCAATTATCAAGTTGAAGTGGGATAGAATTGTGTTTCTGTATGATAGTTAGTGTGTCATCAATTTGTTTGGTGGTCTTATTTTTCATGTATAAATTAAGTTGTTTTACCTTGTTCATGGCATGATGGAGGATGAGATGGTTTTTATCAAGTTCGTGGTCACCTTGGTGGCTATTGTATATGCTTCAAATGATGAATATTGAGAGCATAGTGGAGTTGCAACATGGTGGAGTTGCAGCATAGTGGAGCTTCTGTGGTTGAGGCTGGGAGGTGGAAAGGTCTTCTCAGAGACTATGAAGTGGCTTCAGGACAAAGTATCAATTTTGAAAAGAGCCATATCTATTTCCTAAACACCACAAAAGTGTTGTGACAAAAAAATTACTAGATTCCTTGGTTGTTCTAGTGCTTGTTTACTGGTAACCTATCTTGGACTCCCTCTTATGACCACCAAGGTTACTGCAGAGTATTCAAACTTGATTATAGAGAGAATGTAGAGAAAACAGGCAGGCTAGAAGGCCTCATTGTTGAGTCAAGCTGGGAATTTCAACTTCTTAAAGCCTTCCTCCAAGGCATCCCTACTTATTTTCTCAGTTTGTTTAAAATCTCAAGATGCGTTGCTGAAAAGATTAAGCAGATCCAGAAGAAGTTTCTTTGTCTGAGGTGGAGGAGAAAAGGAGAATTGCTCTGGTAGGTTGGGAGAAAGTTTGCACCCCCAAGAATCAAGGTGGATTAGGATTAAGAAGAATTCACCTCATGAACAAGGCCCTTATGACTAAGATTGGTTGGAATATGATCCAAGGCAACAAGGATTGAGGAGATATTATAACTACTAAATATCTTAGTGGGGACTACAGCTACAAATTGCTAGCTAACCTAGGCCTCCCTAAAGGCTCTGTCATCTGGAATGGGACCCTTAAAACTAGAGGACTCCTTCGCAAAGGAGTTAGATGGAAGATTGGAGATGGTAGGCATGTTAGCTTTTAGGAGGATATATGGTTAAAGGACCTTCCTCTAAGGGAGATTGATTATGGTAGGATCACTGACAAAACCTGTAGGTTCTTTGGAAATAGAATGGCTAATTATATTAGTGGACAAGGGTTCATAAGAAACTAGAAGGGCATCGTTGAATGTGTTATGGATCACAACGAGGACAAAGAGGTGGCTCTCCAGCTTCAAAGGGAGTTGAACAATTTCAGGCTTTCCTTACTTCCTAAGCAGGATCAGTTGGTGTGGGACAAAGATAACAAGGGTTTGTTCACTGTGAAGAGTGCCTATGGTTTGTTGTTAGACCCGGGGGAGGACAGCTTGTGGGGCAAAGTTTGGTTGCCTAAACTTTTACCCAAAATTAATTTCTTTTGGTGGACCTTGATTCATAATAAAATCTTGATCATAGACAATCTTAAAAAGAGAGGGTTCCAGATGCCAAATCAGGGTGTCATATATGGTAAAGAGGAGGAGTTTACCACCCACCTCATTTTGCCTTGCAATTTCTCATGGGAAGTGTGGGGTCTTACTCTACAGAGGCTAAATGTGTCTTGGGATTTTAATGATAGTGTGGTTGCTCTTGTTAAAGCCTGAAGATCCCCCTTTCGTCCCATATTCCTGATGACTAAGGAACTATGGGCCAAAATTCTTCCGCATCTTATGTGGAATTTGTGGAAGGAACGCAACAATATAATCTTCAGAGAGAAATTTAGAATGCCCATGGAAGTCTTTCAGGCCTTCTCTAAATTGCTTGTTGAAAACATAAATTCTTGCAAGTTCAAAGCAATAGAGAATCCCCCAGGGCAAGAAGATTGGAATTTACTTCAACAGTGGGTTGTCAATCCAAGTATCTACCACATTGATAACTCTAAGAAGATTTCTAGGGCTTGAACTTATTGAACTCTGCCACAAAAAGGTTGGTTCAAACTTAATTTTGACGGGGTGGCCAAAGGGAATCCTAGAGGGGCCAGTGGAGGAGGCATAATTAGATCTAAGTTGGGTTAGGTTATGGCTACCTACATGGGGGGGTTAGGTATTAAGAGAAATAATGAGGCCGAGGTGTTATCTATGCTTTGGGGTATCAAGATTGTGCTTTCTATGAACATTAGGCATCTGCATGTGGAGGGGGATTTGCAACTGATTATCAATGTTGCTTTGGGGTTAGCTAGTCTTGGCTGGAATTTGGCAGATATAGTGGGAGATATTCGACTACTCCTTAATGCTCTGGAAGAGTACAAAGTTTCTTACATCTATAGGGAAGGCAATGCCATTGCAGATACCATGGCCAACCTCGATATTAGTAGAAATGGATGGCAGTGCTAGAGACATTCCTCTAGTCTGCCTCGTAGAATCCAAACCCTTATCAAAAAAGATGGATGTAATGAAAATTAAGTTAGTTTGTAGTGAGTCTTTTGGTGGGAGGGTTGGACTCCCTTTCCTTTGCACACTCTAGATGTGTAGTACGTGGGGAGGTAGTAAGACTCTTAATGAGGATAGAGCCGTTGGAATTCAAACCCAACGAGGTAGGAGTTATGTCAGTGTCATTCAAATCTCTTTGGGTGGGAATAATGAGATGGGTTGGAGGTGGCTGACCTCGAGGTTGATGTACAAACAAATGTTGCAGTGGCATGAGGCCTCATGGAAAGGAAAGGGGATGACAGGCTAGTGTGGTAACAATTATTTTCTTTCCATCCACATCTTCAGTGACGTCCACTTTTGCACGTGGTGGTGAGTAGGGGTCTTTTCTGAGGAAGAGAACCAGGGTGGCAAAGAATTTGCGTATCACCAGAATTATTACTTCAAATTTATTTTAGAGTTCTTTAGCCCTTTGAAGCAACGAGACTGCACAAGGAGAATTATTTATCCTTTTGAGCATTCTGGAAGGCATTTTCACAACACTTGCCTTAACAATTTTCTCTCATCTTAGCTGTCTAACAATTTACAAGCTAAAAGAATGGGTGGCGATATTGTAAAATTGAACCGATCTCGCTTGAGGAATTCAGGAAGGATCCCATAGTGTGGTACATCATTTAGGAAGGTGAAGTGGCCTCCTTTCTGGAAGCCATGATAGGCCACGATGAGAATCTGTCCAGACAGTTTGTTGACTCTTGGAATGATAACAGGTGGGTCTATGTGGGGGTATCATATTTGAAGTCTCTAAGGAAATTATAGGGCAAGCTACGGGGTTGCCTATTAAGGGTAAGAAGCACAGTCGTAGGAGTAAGGTGTCGGATCCCAAAAATATGGGTTTGTTCTTTAGAGAGGGGGAAGCGGCTGTCAAGCTTCACAGAGCTTTTGAGAGGGAAAAGTTGCCTGCTCCGTGGGGACAAGTCTGCCTCATGATAATGAAATACTTTATGTTAGAGCGTCACTTCAAGGTATTTTATCATTACCACTTCACCTTGCTCAATCATTTCAAGAATAGGCTGGAACTTAGCTTTCCCTTCTTTTTGCTTTCATCCCTTGAGAATTCCATTCGGTCTACTAAGGAGATTCAAGCTAAGAACCCTAATCATTCATCCATACCTCTCCACCAAGGGCTCATTCTTAGGCTGTATCATTTCCATTTAGCGTTGTGCCCACCCAAGTAAATCAAAGTCAATCTTTTGGAGGATTCGCTTTTAGCCCCAACCTCTGTTGTTAAGGGAAAGAACAAAAAAGTTGTTGGGTCCCCCAAAATCTTAACTCCCAAAAGCCCTAAAGGGGGACCTAGAATTATGGAAAACCTAGGAAATTCTCCTGTGGGGACCCCTTTCCCGAAGTCTAAGTCTAAAACCCCCAAGAAATTCAGCATGAAGAATGATTCCCCTACTCTGGAGATTGATAAGGGAATTGTGGAGTCCAATAAGAGAGACTAGAATATCAAGGAGGATGAGGGTACTACACAGTCCAAGAAGGCCAAGACTGGGAGAGTGGAGCTTCGGAGGGATGAGGGGACTTCTAAAGTCATCTACCTTGAGACTGGGCACAAACAGGGGGAGAGTGGGGACTTGGGCACTATTGTTGTTGCTGCTAAAAATGTGGCTCTTGGGGTTCGGAGGTCCAGCCAGATTGTCAGTATTCCATCCACTAATCGGTAGGGTATGGACATATCTGGGGATTCTGAGTTTGTGGAGGACACAATTGGGGAAGGTGAAGATAAGACTCCCATTGAATCAGTCCATGAGGATGAAGGGGCCAGCCACTTTCCTGAATTAAACCTGCACTCAGATGATGAGGATGAGGAAACTAAATAATCTCAAGGGCAATATAAGAAAGGTGGATGCTCATTGTGTAGCAAGATGGCAGAGGAGATGGTTGATCTTAAAAACAAGGTTGACAAACTCTAAAAGAAATGGCAGGTAATGGCTGAAGTTGCGGCTAAGGCTATTCACCGTGCGGCATCTATGTTCTTAGTGGTTAAAGAATTTGATGACAAAGTCAAAGGTATTGGAGTGGATAGCTTGGGTGACTACAAAGACATGATAAATTCATGTCTAAGTATGGGGTTTCTGATAATCCCTAGTGGGTTTGTTGGGTTCTGGTTTTTTGTTGTTTTTTTATTCGTGTTTGTTTTTTGTTGAACATTGTTAGTGTGATGTTAATGTACTGTCTCTAGCTCTAGTTTTGCCTCGTGGGCTACTTTGTAAAGAGTTCTGGACCCTCTTTTCCAGCTGAATTAATCAAAAACATGGTTGTACCCTTTGGCAACTAGTTCACCTTGTTGGTTTCCCTTTCGCTCTTGCAAGGTATACAACAAGTGGGATAATTTTGTGATTAGGTATCATCCAAATTTCATTCTTAATGTCCATATTTATAATTTGTATTAAGTATGCGACCACATAGAAATGGGCATTCTACTTTGTAATTTGTACTTGGTAATTTGTAAGTAGCAATTAGTGTCGTGGAAGTTATAAATGTGATTTTAACACTTGTAAGCTGTGAAAATGGTACGTTTGGGAAAAAAGAATGAAAAGAGGGAGTTATATGTGAATTATAATCCCAAAAAGGCTCTTTGGTTGATACATGAGATCATCTTGCAAATGGATACATCCAAGATTTTATGCTTGATTTAAGTAGTGAATTTGCCCATGGTTTTAGCAGATGGTATTGGAAACCATCCTTGGTTGTCAATTTTGGACTTGTATACATATTAGATGTATGCATGAGTGGTAATGAAAGAGAGGTATGCACATTTGTAGGGTTATGCTATTAGATTTTGCCATATATGTCCTCTTGTTATTCGCAATAGTGCCATTACAACATATCCATGGATGTATGGTTAGAATGTTGTTGGTTTGTTTGCATAGGGGAGAGCATGTATTAGAGGCATGTTTTGTGGGTGGATTAACTTGATGTAGCTAAAGGTTGTATGATCTCCTTGTACTCTTGATAGAGCATTAATACTCTACAAATTTATTGTGACTGCCAATTTTGTTATTGAATAATACATTGAGTGTGATTTGGAGGTTGGGTTTTTCTTGAAAGGGGTTCCCAAGATATATCTTGTGTCATGTGTTTTTTTCTACTAATTAGCTTTAGATCTATGGATTATTTGCATTTCTTCTCTCATAAGATTAATTTAGGAACTATTTAGTTTTCCTTTTGCAAGATTTGTCCTTTCATTTAATATTGAATCTTAGTTTCAATCTTTTGATACTGGTGTTGTTGTGGGAATAGTTCATTTCAAAAGAAATCAATTTTAAACTTCCTCCTCATCAAGTTTACATATTTTGGATCAAAATTATATGAACTACCCCCAAAACTTTGATCTACTTATTAGCTTTCTAACCATATAATTTTTCTATATTTTGAATACATTAAGATATTTAAATCTTGATTTACTTTTAGGGATGTCTTCATATTCCTTAAATACATATGTATTTTATTTCTTCTTCATATTTTTTATTTTTATCTAAACTAGAGAAAATATAGGATTCTTCTACACTTAATTTTATACACATTGAAAAAATTATTTATTTTATTATTTTTGTGGAAGTTATGTGGCATGCACACTCAATGATACATTTTTCAGGATGCGTACACTTTGAAAATCCAATAAAAATATATAACTTATATGTGAGGGCTACTTATCTCACCTTCTATTTTTACTTACATTGTATGGACATTTTGATGGACATGTGGACATTTGGGACTGTTAATCCCGTTATTCAAACTTTCATGACTATTTCATATGCTTTGATTAGTTAGATAAAGCATGATGTGATGTTGTTATAGCTTGCATGTTAGATTTCACTTGATGTTATGGTGTTATGTGATTTATTTTGATGCAAATTGGCATATTAGTTGATCAGTAAATGAATGAAATATTGTGTAGTTTTGATCCTGATTTGATGTTTAGAAAATACAAGTGAATTATGAATCATATAATGATAGCATGTGTATAATCGAGGATATAGGTGATTATGCTACTGTGTGTGTGCATTTCCTTTCACTTCAGCTATGATGAACATGTGCTATTGATCAGTTTGTGGAAGTGTGCAGGTAATTTTCCATGCCCATGGAAAATTAGAGGTCATTCTAGTGACCTTATGTGATATCCATGTTTAGCCGACCTAGTCCCAAGAGGGACCAAGGTCATTTGTGATGGAGTATGATGATTTGTAATGTCTATAATTGATGTTTATTTTGATTAGGGTTCACCCTTTTAATTGATTTATTGATGTGTTGTAAGTTGTAATGTTTGAATTGCACTATTTTGGTGTTATTTATTTATTGGGCCTTTTTATGTGAATTTATGGACCCCTTGGTGTTTATTTTGGTCAAATAATGACCCTAGGTCATACCCCTAGGGTCTAAGACCAATTTGGACATGTGAGACCTCAGTTTAACCTTCTTTTGGTCACCTTAACTTGACCCTAAAGTTAAGTGACGAAATTTGAAGTTGGGTGAAGTAGTGGACAAGTCAAGATTCCACCATGACCAACTCCACTTCCCTAAGATAAGGTCTCCCTTATCTTGAAGGATTGTGAAGCTTCCAAGGCCTTCAAGTGCGAGAGACCTCATTCCTATGCTCTCACACATGTGTGAGAACATCTATGAGGGAATGGGTTTGCCTTGTTGGATGGGAGGATGACATGTGTCTTCTCCTTATCCTTATGGAGTCTTCCATGTGGGATTCCCCTCTCCACTATGCTCTCACACATTTGTGAGAGCATTTATGGGAGAGAGAGAGACTTTGTGGGATGGGAGTGTGACATGTGTCACCTCCTCATCCCTTAGGGTTTTGTGAGTAGATTGTGAGGAAGGAGAAGGTGGAATGTGTCACCTTCTCATTCCTCAAGGCTCTTTGGTTTAGCCTATTAAACTCCCTCTTTGAGAGATGGAGAGGGTTCTTCATTTTTTCTTTGATTTTTGAATATTGATTTGGGGAAGATAGCTAGAGTTGGAGAATTTTTTTTGGATGCAAGGAGATTGGAAGGAGACATGGGAGCTCTTCATCACCCTCTTGCCAAATTTGGGCATATAAGGTAAGCACCCAAGGCTATATGCCTTCCTTATGTTTTTACTTTCATTGTATGTGAAGATTGCTTTGTGTATGTTTGAGTTTTGGTTTATGTGTTGTGTGGGTTTTCATTTTAGGTGTTTGATGAAGCTCTCCATTGAGAAGAGCTCATCTTGTTTTGGGGTGGGAGAGGAGTGAACCTCCTCGGGGACACCCTCATTATATTTGGAGGTGTTGATGGCCATGGGAGTGCATTGTGAAGTATTTAAGGTTTTGGTGAAGGCAAGAGTGCCTTGGGATTTTTGACATTTTGAGATATTGAGGCAAGAGGCCTTGTGAATTTGAGTATTATGTGTTTTGGTGGTTTTGGGTTCTCCCCTTGAGTTGAGAGTAGTCCACTCTCCTACCCCCAAAAATCCAAGTTATATGGATTCGTTATGTGAAATCCTTGGGAGGGTGTGTTTATGCTTGGTGCGAGTGATTTTGGTGTTGAATCCTTGTTTTTGTGTGAACCTGGTTATGTGGGTGACCTCCAAGCTCGGGGGTGATTTGTTTCAAGTCTATGGATGGGAGGTGAGCTCCCATGGG
The DNA here is from genome assembly GCA_027924645.1 of Cunninghamia lanceolata. Classification (NCBI taxonomy): domain Eukaryota; kingdom Viridiplantae; phylum Streptophyta; class Pinopsida; order Cupressales; family Cupressaceae; genus Cunninghamia; species Cunninghamia lanceolata. Next base: position 8,347,413 of record BSBN01000634.1, read on the forward strand.
CCTTAGAAACCTTCCTTGTGATTTTTGCAAGTTTTGGTGTCTTTGGAAAAGCATTGAAGAATTGGAAGTTTGGGTGAAATCATGGTTCTATGTGTTTGTAAATTTTTATGGCATTGTGGTTGCCATGGCCTATTTGGCTTTGTAAAGTTCTTTTGGAGTCTTGAGAGAAAAATCTCTCTATTGTGAGCCTTTGTGGTGAAAACCTTCCTTGGTAAATTTGGTTCATTATATGAAGCTTGTCATTTAAATTATATTTATTTGTTCATTGAAAATTATGGAAAAATCTCTCTCTCTCCCCCTTGTCCTTAGATTGCACTTTTAAAAATACATGTGTTTGTGCAAAAAATGATTTATATATGATTATCTTGTAGTGACTATAGAAAAGAAAGAAAAATGATGTTCTTGCCTTTACAAATGAAAATATATTTGTTTTGTTTTAACACAAAAAAAAATGTTATCATGCCTATGGGATTTAGACATAGATTACATAAAAATAATGCATCATTGGTTTTTATATATATATATATATATATATATATATGTTGAGTTTTTGTTAAAGGAATGTTTTATTTAAGCTCACTGTTTTTACTTATATGTTGTTGTCAAAAAAAAAATAGCAGAGAATATCATTTTTGAAAACACACACATAGAGATATATATATATATATATAACAATAAATAGATATTATAAATAATGTTTTATTTAAGCTCACTGTTTTTACTTGTATGTTGCTATAAAAAAAAATATAGTAGAGAATATCATTTGAATATATATATGATTATATATATATATATATATATATATATATATATATATATATATATATAAAACAATAAATATATATTATAAAAGTTCATATCTATTGCAACGAATGTTGTAATGAAAAGTTCTTTTAAAAAAAAATAAAGGGAAACGATATAGGGTTGGCGCTTGCTATGAGTGCCATGGGCGAGGATGACTCCGCTGCCCCAAACAAGACAACGGCTCCGTTTCCCTCAAAAAAATTGGCTACTACATTCTTTCAACGCCGCCTGTAAACTTTGATCCGCCGCCATGAAATTAGTTCGGCCCTGCAATGGGCATTCAACAAAATAAATTATTATTCACTGTGCTTTATGATTCTTATCTGGTCTGTGTTATGTGGCAACTAGTATATATATACTCGTTCTATTTTTTCAAAAAAAAATATTAAGGGAGAAGTAGAGAACCTAAAGGTTAGGGTCTTTAGTAGAGTAAAATAATATCTCTGTGTGACCTATTTTTGCAAAAAAAAATTAATCAGAAAATTAGTTTTTAATAAATTAAATAGAATAGGGAATCTGTGTATAGGATTAGAGGAGGAAAAAAAGAAAGAAATATGAGAGAATAGCAAGTTAGAATGCCATAGATTTATTAGAAAACTAAATAGGTATTGAATAAAAAAAAAGAGAGATCAACTTAGAAAATGAAAAGATTAGGGTTAGAAGAGACAAGCTAAACTTAAGAAAAGAAACAAGAGAAAAATTAGTATTCAGTTGAGCAAACAAATGGCTTGAGGGCAAAGGGGATTTCTTCTATAGATTATCTTTCTAGGGTTTAGGAGAGTTTTTGTAATTTAAAACTATTCTTATTAAATAAATTCCACTTAGGAGATGGGTGGGGCTAATTCACTTTTATTTTAGTTGTGGGTAATTAATTTAAGCATTGTATTTTTTTTTCTAGCAATGAATTCTTCATGATAAGAGTGTATAAACTATATGATTTAAATTTCCTATAGTGTATTTGATTTTAATCTTAGGTGAAAAAAAAATATTTATTATGTACTTTGGGTGGGGTTGTTTTATTTAATTTAATTAAAGGCTTAGGTTAGGTGAAATGTTTAAATGAGTCAATAATACCTTAGTAGCACCCTTTTGAGATTAAATGGTTTATTTAATTTATATTATAGTTAGATTGTTGAAATGGCATTTGGTGAATATTAGCATTTTATTTATTTATTTTCTCTCCTCTCTTGATAGTTGAATTGGCGTTATGCTGCCAGATTTTCCCTAGAATAAGAGGGGAATTTTATTTAATTTAATTTGATTATTTACTTCCTGCTTAGTTAATTGTTTAAATGTTTTATGTTCGAAATCATTCTAGCCGAATTATTTTTTAACATTATGTTAATTTATAAATTACTCCTAGGGTTAGGTTTCGTTTGAGAATGAAACCATACCACCTCATCTAGGAATCCTAGGGTTAGTTCCAATGTTAGAATCTACCCCTCTTAGTGACGCTCCTCACGTCGCATACCCCCTTAGCAAGCTTTCATCTCGCAGGGGTTACGAAAGGAATTCGCATTACCCCGATGTTTGATTGACATCTTCACCTTTGTGCGTATGTCACCGAGTGTGCATGTTGCACGCGAGGGGGTTTTTAGAGTCGAGCGGGAAAAGTTTTTGGTAACTCGTGTCATGACCACATGACAAATGTGGACATGACACATGTGTATCATGTCACGACCACATGGGAAATGTGGGCATGACATTATAGTACTAGCTCTTCAGTATCTTTCCATCAATTGATTTTGAAATTACTTAATGCAACAAAAAAATAGGGTCACACACTAGATGTTATGTTATATTTCAATGATAAAAACATGAACACTTTTGTGTGCACTCAGCTTTTGAATCTCTTGACCTTAACCATTTTTTAAAGCCTTAGTATTTTAGAAACTAGACTTAGAGTACTAAAATTCAAGTTCTTCTCACATCTTCAAAGTTTGAGTGTATGTATCTTGAATTACTCATTGAAGTTCAGGTTTATCTAATTTCAAGATAAAAGTATCCACTTTTGACCCCCTTTGTTCACCATTTCCATGCACATACCCATAAATCTCATGTAATGATCATATCATCAACATAAAATATAATATGAGGATCTAGTCATCTTGGTAGTTCACATGTTCTTCATAACCGTCTTTAAAATGAACAAAAATAGAAGAAATGAAAAACTTGTGAATTTCTCCACATGATACTCTAGGGGCTTACTTGAGCCCATATAGAGATTTTTTCAATTTATAAGCAAGTGGAGTATGACTATATTGCAAAAAACATAGAGGTTGATCCATATAGATCTCTTCATTTAAATCACCATGAAGAAACACCCTCTTCACATCCATATGATTAACCAAGTCCAATTGAACATGGAATCAAGAGAAAGTTTCATATGGATAGTATTAATCTGAGTAATGGTTAAAAGGTTTCATTATTGTTAAATTTCTCCTATAAAAACATTGAGCATCCAAGTATGTGATGTATCATCAATAACAACATCATCATTTTATTTTTTTTAGATGTATATTTTCATCCTAAAATGTTTAAATGATTAGGATTTAGGGATAAATGCCCAAGTGTCATTTTTACATGAGGTCATATTTTTCATGTATAGAATCTTCCCAATGTGGTGTGCCCCTATATTTCTTGTTTGGTCAATAGGCCATTATTATGTGCACTTTCTTGGTAACTACTAAATTTTCATCATACTTTTCATCTTAATTTTCATCATCCAAAAATCAAATTCTTTTGGTCATCCAAATATTATTTTTTATTTTACATATAGCCTAACTACGTTCCAAAAATTAGGTAAGTTTAATTACTTTAATAACTTTGGGACTTGGTTTAGCAACTTATTTAATATTAAGTAAATTTATAGTGGATTGATAATTACTACCATGCCCTTAGCCAATTAGTCATTGGTTGAATGCCCCCTTAAGCCATCCCCTTAACTATCAAACATGTTACAATAGAATACTTCACTCTTTTTTGTAGATAAATATTTCTTTTTTGGTTTTGTGCTCCTATATTCGTTATATTTTTTATCATTTTTATTTTAGGTCTCCCACAACTAGTTGGCATGATTGTCACTACTTATGCATTCAACATGTGATAACATATTGGATTTTCCTATGCTACACATCACTTGAATGTAAGGAAATTCTATTGTAATTTTCCAACTCGATTTATTGTAATTTTCTCACCTGACTTATAGTTAGGACTCATGTATTTATAGTTAATTTTTTATTTACTTGCACTGATCATATGCATATTTACTTGTTCATTATACTTTTTACCATTTTTGTTTCAAGTCTCCTACAACTAGATGACATATTGTCACTACTTGTACATTTTATGTGTGATGACATCACTTGAAAGCAAGGGAATTTTACTCTACAATTTACTATAATCTAGGAGTCGAGAACCTAGAATTAGGACTCATGTAATTGTAATTTTGACTTAGAATTAGGACTCCTATAATTGTAATTTTCTTACTTCTAGAATGTTATAATGGTATTGTTGGTTCTTTGATAACATTTATTGTAATTTAGTTTAACTCTTTGCAAATGATGTTTAAAATTAGAAGGATTAAGTTGATAGTCTAAAGAGCCTTACCCATCATAATATAGACATATGTATTTTTTGCCCATTCATCATTCTTTCTTAATTAACTTGTTCAAGGATATCGACCATTGTCACAATGTAAATATCAATAACTTGACCATTTTAGTTAACAATACAAAATCTATTGTTGTCCCAATTTTAAATAAAAATATTAGAATTCACTAGTGTTTATTCTTGCATAGTACATCTTTTTTACTATGTTCATTCAATTTAGAACATTGAAATTTACCCTTAAGCATCTCAGATAAATTATAATTAAGTCTAAACCTGGAAATAAAAAATTAGGCAATAACATTTACTCTAGAGTTTCACATTCAAGTATTTATGTTTCAATTCACCATGTCACTATTTTTCTATTTCAAACTCATACTTATAATTCACTATACAAGTATATCAAACAAGTAGTAATTTTTTCCATGTAACTTTTGTCTTATCATAATAACATACATCATCAATACATGATATCTCAAAGTAAATGGTAATTAAAGTAGACATACATTGTCTCCTATTTGAGGCATCAAATTGTTAGGCCATGGGTCCATGATAACCATAGCATAGTAAAACATTTTTGTCAAGTGTCACATTAGAATTAAGACTTGCAATTAGGACTTAATGTTTAATTGTAATTTTGACTACGACATTAGAATGAGGACTTACCATTAGGACATGTAATTGTAATTTCATCTTAGAATTGTAATTAATACTTGCAATTAGGACTTTAATGTTAATTGTAATTTTGATTGTCACATTAGAATTAGGACTTGCAATTAGGACTTCAATGTTTAATTGTAACTTTGACTACCACATTAGAATTAGGACTTGCAATTAGGACATGTAATTGTATTTTCATCTTAGAATTGTAATTAAGACTTGAAATTAGGACTTTAATGTTTAATTGTGACTTTGACTGCCACATTAGAATTAGGACTTGCAATTAGGACATGTAATTGTAATTTCATCTTAGAATTAGATTTAGGACTTGTAATTTTACAATTAGATGCGTGATTTTAAGTAAATAGTCTATGAAATTAAAACATATACATACATAATCCATTCCATAAGTACTAAAATAATCTATGAAATAGATACTAAAATAGTTTAGAAGATAAATACTGAAATAGTCTATGAAAAAAATACTGAAATAGTCACAATCCATGAAGTAAATACTGAAATAGTCATAGTCCATGAAATAAATACTGAAATACTCATAGTCCATGAAATAAATACAACATTACATGCTAAGTTTTATCATCATCAAATTGAAGAGGCCTCTTGGTTCCATGTGAAATAGATGGTGGCTCACGCTATACAAGAAAAAGAAGCTTCAAATTAATTAATGTCAAAATTGCACACATAAATTCTTTAAATTAAATATTTAAAACACAACCATGAAATTAAAAATTTAAATCTAGACTTATGTGGTTTCATACCACATGGTGCTCATCATCTCCCACCTCATGTTGCCATAGTATAGCTATCAATTGCGTACCAAAAGTCTCAGTTGCTAATTCCTATATTTAAATAAAACATGAATTAGGCTGAAGTTTTTAGAAAATGCAACCACAAAAGACCTAGAAATTGAATAGGATTTACTAGTAGGACCTAAAATGTTATGGATGACTCATGAATTTGTCCAAGCTCATTAGTGGCAAGACTTATTGCTGCCCCGATAGTACTATTATCCTGCACATATGTACATGTATATATTTTCAACTTGATGAATTTAAATTTAAAGTACAAATGTAATTTTCAGCTACACCAAGTATGACTTGGGCATAGCAACTGCTGTTGGAGGAGCACTTTCTACACCTTCTGGTTGGTCTAACATGGAAGTGTCATGACCTCCCAACTGCTATAAAAATGATTCACATTTTTAAATTATTATGTAATTATTAAAATGTATCTAATTTTAAGAAACTAATTAAACATATTTAATGAACTATAGATGATTAAGGGCAATTTCTTGGTCTATCGTATAAGGTGTGTTAAGTCGTACAACTATCAACACCAAATGATCTAACCAAGATGTTGTGGCCAAGACAATCATCTACACCAAACAACACAATATATAATTCATTAAATAAATTGATAATTGATATTTTAAAATAGATCTATATTTGATAATTTTAATATGTATATTAGCACGTACATAAATTGTGGCATACCTCTATAGGAGTGAATAATGTGTTAGAAATTAAGGTAAACAACTATCAATGGAAAATTGATTACAACTGTAATGTAGATATTTAATTGTGCAGAACCAAAATGGAGATGGTATGAAATCAACACAAAGAAATAACAAAATAGAAGATCAAACACATAACACAGTGTTTATGTGGAGAAACCCTTTCGAAAAAAGAAAAAAAAAAACTCCACACAAGAAGAGATGCACTAGTTTGTATTAATTTCAATAGAGTTTACAATACAACACTATCAATCCCCTCTTCAATCTTCAATCTAACAGCACATGTAATACTCATTCACAATCATAATACAATATCCTCATAAAGGGGTTGCCTTCTAGGGCAATAAAATCCAAAATAACCTCTATCGTAAGATTTGTGACCTAATGATGAACGGTCTAGATTTACACTGGTAATTTAAACATAAAATGTGGCTTCTGGGGCCCCTGTCGGGGGATGGTGCCCCTGGGCCTTGCAGGGGGTACGTCCCTACACCCTCTTAGATAACCATCATTCATCAGGTACTGGGATTAAACATGTGGCTGAAACACGATCACTACTTGGTGAAACCTTTCATCCCTTATGGGTGATTTACAAACAATAATAGGAATAAATTACATAGGATTTACAAGTTTAATGGCACCTTAATCCTAGCATTCTCCCACTTGAAATCATACATTGTAAATACACCCTAGAAAACATAAGGCAACTAATTACTAAGAACAAGGCCCATGGCCTTCCTATACAACATAAACTTTTATGTGCTCACAAGTTTAGTAAGTGAATCTAAAACATTCTCCTGAGTGTAAACCTTCTTCAACTCAATCTGACCATTAGCAATCATTTCATGAACAAAATGTTATTGAACATCCACATGCTTAGTCCATGCATGATACATGGGGTTCTTGGCCAAACATATTGCACTCTGGCTATCACAACCAATCTGAATAATCTTACAGTCAAAACTAATACATGTACACAATCTTCATAACCAAACTACCTCCTTAGAGACATGAGTGGCAACCATATACGCTACTTCGGTGGTAGATAAAGCAACAGTGGGCTGCCTTTTACTCATCCAACTCACAGCTTCTCCAAACAAAGTAAACACATAGCCACTAGTGGACCTTCGAATATCCAAGTCACCTGCCCAATCTATATCAACAAAATCTTGTGTGTCCAATATCTTATCCACACTATCAGTACTAGAATAAAGCAAATAGTAATCATAAGTACCATGTAAATATATTAGCACCCTCCTTAGATAATTCTAATGTTGTCTACTAGGGTTAGACATAAACCTGCTCAAAACTCCCACTGCTTGGGCAATATCTGGTCTAATGCAAACCATTAAATACATCAAACTTCCTACATCACTAGTATATGACACATCAGACATATCATCTAAATCATCTTCATTCTTAGGACACATATCTAATGAAACCTTAGTACCAATCGGTAAAGGAATTCTAACTGGATTGCAATCCAGCATGCTAAATATGTGCAAAATAGTATTCACATACTTACTTTAAGATAACCAAAGCTTTTTGTTACCTTGACCGCTTTTGATCTCCATTCCCAGAATATACTTGGCTGCCCCTAGATCCTTCATGTCAAATGCACTTGAAAGTTAAGATTTCAACTCACTGATCATACCCTTGGTGTTACTAAAAAATAACATATCATCCACATACAAGGCAAAAATCAGAATATCATCATCAATAAATCAAATGTAGACACGGTGATCCTCTTCACTTCTAACAAAACCCAATTTTAAAACAAACGAATCAAACTTCTAGTACCACATTCTAGGGGACTATTTTAAACCATAAAGAGATCTTTTTAACTTGCATACTCAATGTTATTTCCCTTTTACCTAAAAACCTATAGGTTGTTTCATATAAATTTCTTCTTCTAAATCTCCATGCAAAAATGAAGTCTTAACATCCATTTTCTCAATTTAAAAATCATAAGTTGCAGCAATGGATAAAAGAAATGTAATAGAAAATAATTTAGCAACATGAGAGAAAATTTCACCAAAATTGACTCCCTTTCTTTGGGAGTATCCCTTGGCTACTAGTCTATCCTTGTATTTCTATAACATGAATTGTCTGCTCCAAACTTATTCTTGAAGACCCACTTACATCCTATGGCCTTTCTTCCTTTGGGCAAACGTACAAGATCCCAAGTGTCACACAAGTCTAAAGCCATCATCTCCTCCTACATGGCTAGCTACCAAGACTCACTATCATCTGCATCAATAGCTTCCTTGTAGGATTTAGGTTCATCGTCAGTACTCAATAAAGCAAGTACACAATGGAAATTTGGTGAGCTATACCTATCAATTGGGTTTTGTTGTCTTGTGGATCTTCTCAAGGATGGAGTAAGAGATTCTTCCTCATGTTCTTTTGTATGCTCAACTTCTTCTATAACAATAGAGTCTTCCTCATCTGAACTTTCACTTGAATCTTCTTCTTCTTCTCCATCCCCTAATCCATCATTTTGTTCTTCCTGATGTGCATTTTCTTGTTGTAAATCAAAATGCACTATCCTCTTCCTTTCTTTTTCTTTTGGTTGTATAGGATCAAAAATAGCTCTAAGTTCCTTGAAAATCACATCTCTAGAAAAAATGACTTTTCTGGTTAGATGATCTCAAATGTTATAACCTTTTAGATTCTCACCATATCCAATGAAGATGCATTTTTGTGCTTTTGGATCCAACTTAGATCACTTTTCCTTAGGCACATGAACAAAAGTCTCACAGTCAAAAACCCTTAAATGTGAAACAGAAGGTTTCTTACCTATCTACACTTCATAAGGTGTCGAATCAAGAGCCTTACAAGGAGATCTATTTAACAACAAGCGGTACTCATAGCTTCTGCCCAAAAGCATTTATCCAAATGTGCATCACTTAACATACTTCTGGCTCTTTCCATTATTGTTCAATTCATCCTTTCTGCAACACCATTTTGTTGTGGTGTATATGGAGTTGTATTTTGTCTTATGATACCTACATGCTTACAGAACTCATCAAATTTATTAGAGCAATATTCCTCTTCATTGTCAGATCTTAATATTTTTATCTTAAGTCTTGATTGGTTCTCTACTAAGACTTTAAACTCCTTAAACTTAGTGAAAACTTTAGATTTATGCTTCATAAAATAAGTCCATGTGAATCTGGATACATCATCAATGAAGGTAATGAAATAATGAGATTTTCCAATAGAATGATTATCCACAAGTCCAAACACATTTGAATGAATAATTTTTAATTTCTCTTTCACTCTATTGCTTCCTAAAGGAAAATAATTTTTGTTCTTTTTACCAAACACACAATGCTCGTAGAAATCAAAGTGCCCATCAAAATAGGAGAAACCATCCAACAACTTTTTATTCATATTTTTTAAAAATATTTTCACTTGTGTGGCCCAATCTGCAGTGCCACAACATACTTGTATTTTCAGCAATTTTAGTTACATTAGTGGATCTACAAACTATAGTGGCCTCAAGCATAAACAGAGTTCACATCCTTATTCCATTAGCTACCACCAAGATTCCTCTCACCAATCTACAACCATGCTTATTAAATGTTACATGCATTCCCGAATCATTCAACTTCAAAACAGAAATAAGATTTATAGCCAATTCAGGAATATGTAAAACACTAGCGAGGGTTTTAATCCTCCCATCATTGAAACACAACTGAACCTTTCCTTGGCCAACAATCAGATATGTAGATTTGTCTACAAGGTAAACATTACCTCCATCATATTTCTCATATGTGGAGAACCATTCCTCATGAGGAGTCATATGATAGGAGCAACTTGAGTCAATCAACCACTATTCATTAGACATAACATTACATGCAGAAAGTAAAACTTCATCACCTACATTTGAGGACTTTTCGGTAGAGCAATCCCATTGTTTCTTTGGGTTTAGATGCATTCTTTCTTCACATGCTCCCTCTTACCATAGTTCCAACACTTAACTTTGTTCTTCTTCCCAGGAGTTTTAGACTAGCCTTTTGATTCTTTAGGCCCCTTCTAATCTCCTTTTGGTCCTCTTTTCTTAGACCTCCCCCTGACAATAAGAGCATCTACCGAGCTATCCATATCCTTCTTCCTCATTTCCTATGACAACAGAGTTGCAACAAGGGCATCCATCTTTGGATCTTTAAGGTTAGCGGTGATAGCAAGAATGAAATTCTCCCAAGACTCGAACAAAGAACAAAGAAGCATAATACACTTATCTTCCTCATCTATCTTAACATCCACGTAAGCTAACTGACTTAGAATCAAATTAAATGTATTCAAGCGCTCAACTATCGAATCACCCTCCTTCATTTTAAGGGAAAATAACTTTCTTTTGAGATACAATTTATTTACCAGGCTCTTGTCTTGATAGATTTCACCCAACTACTTCCATAAAGCATGTGCAATCTTCTTAGCAAAGACATTCAATGGGACAGATTCTGCAAGGCATAACCAGATTGTTCCTCTTGCCTTTTTGTCCAATTTATGTGACTCATCTTGACTGACATCATCAAGTTTCTTTTCTCTTAATACAACAAACCATTATTCTCTCTCTTCAAGGAGATCCTCCATTTTTAGCTTCCACAACTCATAACCCATTCCATTGAATTTTTTGATGTCCAATCGGGATGAGGATGCAGCCTTGGATTCTACACAAATCTACAAGATAAGTTCAACTAGAACTCCCACTACATCTCAAAAAACCCTCACACTTCCACCCAAGACACAAAACTGGCTAGGCTCTTATACCAAATGTTAGAAATGAAGGTAAACAACTATCAATGAAAAACTAATTACAACTATAATAGAGATATTTAAATGTGTAAAACCAAAATGAAGATGGTATGAAATCAACACAAAGAAATAACGGAATAGAAGATCAAACACATAACACAGTGTTTACATGGAGAAACCCTTTTAGGAATAAACTCCACACAAGAAGAGATACACTAGTCTATATTAATTAACTTTAATAGAGTTTATAATACAACACTCTCAATCTCCTCTTCAGTCTTCAATCCAACAATGCCTATAATATTCATCCACAATTGTAATACAATATTCTCATAAAGGGGTTGCCTTCTAGGGAAAGAAAAGCCAACATAACCTCTACCGTCATATTTGTGACCTAATGATGAATGGTCTAGATTTACACTAGTAATTTATATATAAAATGTGGCTTCCAGGGGCATTACCCCCGGACCCTGCAGGGGGGTAACCCTCTACACCCCCTAGATAACCATCATCCATCTAGTACCAGGATTAAACATGCGGCTGAAACAAGATCTCCACTTGGTGAAACCTTTCATCCCTTATGGGTGATTTATAAATAATAATAGGAATAAATTACATAGGATTTACAAGGTTGATGGCACCTTAATCCTAACATAATGTAGCTAAGAAATAATCCTCCTCTATTGTAGCCCTCATAGTGGATGCACAAAAAGACCAGAACATGGGTGATTGCAATTCTAACAAAAATGGGGTGTAGATTGCAATGGTGTCGACGTGTGTGAGGTGCTAGGAGCAACACCATCTCCTCCATGCTCTCTAGCATTGACTCCAACTACCAAACAAGTAGCTTGGTCAATTCAGTTTCCTGAGAGCGTACACGATGCTCCTAATGTTGATACCACTGCGTATTGGTGAATGGGTGTGGAATAGCTAGCAAAGAAGGAGCAATAATGGGTGGAGGGGGCACGTATCGATCTGGATCAACACGTGCCTCTAGCCTATGTTGTGGCATGCCACCACCAACACCCTGGAATGATTTGATGTCAAAATAATTGGGCTTTAAACCCATTTCAAACTCAGTCCATAATTTTCTCAAAAAATATAAAGGCACTGCTCCTAAATGTTTGTTGCTATTTGAGGATTCCTACACCATTTCATTGAAATTCTTTTGTTATTTGGAGGGATGGGTTGGTTTGTTGAAAGGCTAATAAAATACAAGGCTAGGGTATGCTTGGAAATATGTAAATCAAGGATTTGTCTATATGACAATCCATCTGAATAGAATTTCCTCCTCTCCTCCCTCCAAAGATGGAATCTATCTAAATTTACATGAATCGATCTAACATAATCAACAATGGTTTGCATCAAAGATGCAAACCATGCAACGTGTGGGAGCATGTTTTGCTTGTTTTGGATAAAATCATTTTTTCCTCTAATGTGGTTATGTTGTCATTTATAGTTGCTCATAAGTGAGCCTCATCAAATGGAGGGGGTGGGGGGTTTTGTGGGGGCAAGTTTTGGTGAGGGGGTTGGGATGGGGGGCTTTAGGTGGGGTTTTGGGTGGGGGGCGATTGGTCAACGTTTGGGGTGGGGGTTTTGAGGTGGGGTTCATTTTGCAAACCTTTTTCTAATCAAAACTCATATTTTGGTAATTGATCCATATGAGTATTTGCCTGAACTAGAGCTATAATTACACAAAATAAATATAAATTTAATTACTTATACATTGTGTTAGGTGTGAAAAAGGTGAATGATGAGACTAGCATGCACACTAGATCAAACCCTCCTTCACAATAGCATTCAAGGACAATACTGAGCCAAATCACTACCAAATGGAGGTGGACTCAACTATAGATCTTGTACTCAGGAGTGCTATGGAAAGATCTGATTTAATTAGGCATTTTTATCAAACCCTAGGTCAATAATGTACCAAACCCTAGTTCTATGATAATCAGATTATAACAGAAGATGTACAACAAATCTCCAGAAACCAATTGTACAGGGAGGATCAGGAAGATGATAGAATTGTGTCCTAAAAGCGGAGATGTCGAAGGACTATTTCAAAAGCGCCCAAGTTCTGAAAGGTTGAATCTTCAAAAATTGTAAAATGGATAAATGTTGTAGACTGCCCTGATGCCAGATCTAAAGTATGTTGAGGCAGAAAGACTAAGGCGCTAGTGCCCAAGTCCTACACAAAGGAATATTCCTGAACTATTGTTAGATTGTGAAACCCTGATCCTTGCTCAGTCTTCCTGTATCTTCATATTTCCCAGATTTTGCACCTATAACTTGCACACAAAAAGAAGAGAAGGGGTTTGGGAGTTATGGTGTTTAGGGACTTGCCTCAGTCAAATCCCGAGATAGCATTCCAGCTTCCCAACACTGTTGATAGATAAAGAGAGTGTGCCCTTGTAGGACAGAGGTTGAAAACAATGATGATAGAATGATTCAAATGATGATAAAAACAATGATATCACCTATGTGATGCAACCCTTAAGAGGATGAAGATCCTTCAACTCCTAAGGAGAGATAGATGATAGCTTTAAACCTGCAACAACACAATAACAACACACACAAATCTGCTCAAGAATCACAATGAATGCTCTTGCTTGTTTTGCTTCAATATCATAAGTTAGCTATTGCCATCTTGGTTCATAATGAATTCAAAAACACACTTATATATGCTTTCCCGCTAACATTCGTCAAATTAAACTGAAAGAGCCAACAAGGAGAAACCTTTTTAAAGGTCCTAAGCTGACATGCAATTAAATTTGCCCCGACCAATCAAGGAAGACTTGGGTGCAGGCGCCCAAGTCTTGAGGCTCCTTTTTAGTCCAGGATAAGATAAGATATGGGCCCCTTGTTCCCAATTTACATTGGTTTCAGGGAATTTTGCATCGGGGTGGATATTTAGAATGTATAATGTATTCACGGGGACCTAGGAGCTAAATAAGGAGGTCAAATGACATGTGGCCACTTTTTACTCCATAACATTTAGCCCCCAATTTAACGTGTGTATGATCTTATGATTAGTACATGCATTAAAGTACGGTCAAAGCACATCAAACACTAGAGCGAAAACACACCCTGAATTTGGAGAACCATTTCTGGCCCCCAAGCTTAGGTAAACATAAGAAAACACTTGACAGTTACGCAAAACACGAAGAAGATGGTGAAGAGGCATGTAATACATGGAGAAGGCATGAATGTAATCACACAATACACAAGGTATACACGAAGAGAAGACATGATTAAACAATTATATAACCTAAACTAGGTGATGGGGGGAGCTCATCGCTACACGTCACCATCAAAAGCAAACAAAACACACAGCATGAGGGAGCTCATCGCTATGCATCGCCACTAAAACATGCAAGACACGCAAGGAAGACACACGAAAAACACCCGAAATACACGAGCGCCATAAAGTATGTCATTGACACACTATACGTCTTAAACACATTAAACACGTGCAATGGGGAGGAGATCATTGCTATGCTCCGCCATTTAATACATGCCAAACACACTTGACAGTTGAGCTACGCTACCACAACCACCAAAGACACACTTAAGGGTGAATAACTCAAGATCCAACCCACCTCTGCAGAGGACTTTTTAAAAGGATGTGCAACCACTCAAGGGAATACACAATCCTACCTTCCGCATAAGGGCTTTCAAAAACATACAACCCCACCTACATCACGGAGATGCCTTACAGTGAAAAGGCAGCATACACAACACACAAAACAAAGTATACAACCCCACCTGCATCATGGAGATGCCTTATACTGAAAGGGAAGTATACGCAAACACGTTGTATCACAATATCTAAGATATCCAAGTATTTACCACAATATATGCCCCCACCTTAAAGTGGTTGCTCCTACGTGTTGGTAGAAATCATGTTTAAGGTAAGGTTGACAACACACAAGGGAACAAGAGCTTTTGCAAAGCTCATGCCCCAAAGTGACATGTGCTTATGAGAGTCGATTGTTTCTAACAATCACAATAGGAACATATTAGTATTATATGCTAACAATTAACAAACTTTAGTTAGAAAATCTTAAGCTAAGATAATAACCAAATCATATCACTTAATCAAACCAATGCTATACTTGCAAGTTTGGAACTGAGTATAGCTGTGAGGTGATACTTCAGGTATCTCAGAACTGAGTGTAGCTACAAGGTGAGACAAAAGCAATTCAAGGGTGCATATAAGCAAATTTAGAGTATTGCAAAAGCTTGTTACAACAATTTCACAATACAATACATGATCACATCACAACACAAAGTGATTCTACTAGTCAATCGTTAGTAACATATTAACCCCATCTTCATATATGGATTGGGTCCATTTTTATTCTTGTTGTAGGGATGCATGATCCTTATCAATGTATATTTGTTATCATCATCCACTGACTAGTAGAGCCACAGAAGAATGAAATCACGAAAAAATGAGAGAAGTGACAAAAGTGACTTAGGTTCATAATGTGGGAAGATGCCCCCAAGGCACCACACTCAATCAATTGCAATAAGAGAGAAAACAATAGAAAAAAAATAGAAGTGTCACGACAGAGGAGGTCTCCTTGTATCCTTGACCTTACAAGAGTATCAATGGTCATCCAAAGAGACCTAAACAAAAATTTAACACTACACAAGGGAACACAACACAACACTATCAACATATATATCTAGGAGGAGTCCACCCTTGAGAGTAACTAGAATAGGTGTTACATTGAGTGTGGCTAAGTGAGGGAGAAATACTTACCTGCAATCGCGCAGTGCTTAATTCTTCTAATGCTTCATCTATTAAAAAAGAACCTAACGGGATATTTCCTGGCGAACAATTTATGTCTATCATCTCATAATGTATCAAATTGATTGTTGGACTTGTTGATATTGTGTTAACATTAAGTTTAGGATGACGATAAATTTTGGTGGGCTTCAAAGAACGGTATCCAATACCAGCCGAGTAGTTAATTACAACAGCTTGTAAAGGTACTCTAATTCCTTGTTAGTTTACACCACAACCATTGCCTATGTAGTCACAATTTTTGTGAAGGATCTGAAATCCATGACCATAGAGAGACTCCATCTCTTTAGAAGAAGGCGAGGCCTCATAAGTTTCATATTATGTAGTATAAGTAAGAGTATTGTCTTTGTTTGTTACTAAAGAAACTTTAGGTTTCTTAGGTATTTCCAAAGATTGCTTCGATGATATCGAGGCAGCTTTTGATGCTTCAAGATTAGGGTTATTAAGTTTATATTCCCCGATAAAGGAAGGAGCAAAATCTAATGAACCCCAATCATCACCAAGAAGTGCGGTCGATGGTGATTTGGAATCATACATAGTATTATCTATGACAAGAGGTATTGATGAATTAGCTTTTAAGTTATTGAGAAGTTTGTGATTGATAACTTGTTTTTTTGCCTCAACTTGTAAACAACTTTTTGGTTTCGGGTCAGCTTTAATGGTGTGAAATTTATTTTCGTATATAAACTTTACTAATCGATGAAGGGTAGATGAAACTACCCCCATGGCATGAATCCATGGTCTACCCATAATGATGTTATATAAAAGCGTAGCGGGCATGACGTGGATAAGAGTAGATAATGTCACAGGTCAAACCTTTAAGGGTAAAGTTATGGTACCTAGGGATTGTCTACCAATGTTATCAAAGCCGCGAATGTGAAGTTTATCTAGTTTGATTAAAGATGTATCAACCTTGATTTTATGTATTAGATTAACACCACAAACATTAAGAGCTAATCCATTGTCAATCATAACTTGCTTTATCAACTTTTTGTGTATTGTGACAAAGATTAAAAGAGGATCATGTTGATTTTGGACTTCCATTGATGGTAACTCATGTTGTTGAAACAAAATACCTATTTTTGTTGCATGCATACTATCTAACAGAACTGCTACATCATTAGGCTTAATAGTGGGTGGTACAATCACCTTTTTGTAAAGCTTCTTGGAGCATTTTGTGGTATGTGGGCAATGTTTTTATGAGTTCCCAGAGAGATATCTTAGCACAAGTAGAACGAAGCTGCTCAACAAGATCATAATCTTGACCAACCTTATGAGTAAGATGAGGTGGTTGAGGAAGCAAAGGTTGAGAAGTTGGTAAAGTGATCAAAATGTTTGAATGTTGTTTACTTTGTTTATTATTTCGTGTATTGTATGTGTGAGCAACCACATTATAGTTGGGTTGTTGCGACACATTTTGATACATTTGATTTCCTTGAGTAATTTGTTTTGCAAAATTGAGAATGTAACCCAGGGGTCGAGGTGGTGTTGGAGCACCTTGAACTATAAGCACTGGTTTGAAGCGAGGAGGCACATTAGGTGCCTTATGCACAATGATTTTAGGAACATTAGTACACTTATTTGTTATCCCCTTAATAGGTTGAATAAGTCTATTAATGATGATTGAATTAACATTGTTTTTACTTTGATTAGCCTCAACATCCATCCCCAAAGGATTTAATGTGAGAGACCTTTCTTCATCCACCAATGCTTCATCTTTTGAAGGGAGAGCATTGGAACGAAGGGAAGGTAAAGTGTTTTTAAGAGAATTGTTGATGATTGTATCTTTAGTGATGTCCAAGGGGTTTGAACATGCAACCAAAGGAGATCTATTCATGGTTTTTGCATCCTTAGTTATGTCCAAAGTACTTGAACATTCATCCAAAAGAGGAAAATTGAGGGTCTTCACTTTCGTAGTGATATCCAAGGTGCTTGAACATTCAACTAAAGGAGGAATGGGATGACTCATGGAATCATCATCATCATCATCATATACTTAAGATAGTAGATACAAGACATTATCATGATTTATAGTAGTAATAGAAGAAGAACTTACACAATCATCTTTCTCATGAGTATTCATGGAGATGAATTCAGTTAAATCTTTTAATATCAAAGGATATGCACCCTTAAGTATTGTGAAGATATCAAAATCATGTATATAACAAAGTTTAATTTGAGTTCATATGTGGAACATTTAGAAACATCAATATCATTTATGAATGCTATGTGTTCTAAAACATGAGGGTTCACATTAATGAATTTAGAGAAATTTTCAAAATCTAGGATATACTCATTCAAAGATTTCAAAGAGGAATAACATGAAGATGCCATCATGAAATGTCTTGGAACAACAATGTACAATCAGATCTATTCATTTATCAAATACCAACAATATGAGAGACTTTTGTACACCACAACACTAGTTTGAGGAAACCGGGTTTTTGAAGCTTTTTGAAAAGATCAAAAACACACTAGTGTTGTTGAAAATGAAAGTAGAACTGCTGCTATAAACTTTAAAATTTTGTGTATGCAAAGTTGAAATAAAGATTAATCTGTAACAATTAATGAACAAGTGATTTTGCACTCTCAATCCAATGTAGAAGAGAAGAGAAGAGAAGAGAAGAGAAGAGAAGAGAAGAGAAGAGAAGAGAAGAGAAGAGAAGAGAAGAGAAGAGAAGAGAAAAAGCTTGCACAGTATTTATGTGGAGAAACCCTTTCGGGAAAAAACTCCACACTCAAAGATGTTTACTTCTTGTATTAAATCTCTTTGGAAAAGATTACATTCAATACTAAAATTTCTCTAAGTCCTTGATGCACTTCACAAAAAAACTTCTTACTTTTTTCTCTAAGTCTTTTATAAAAACTTTTGCTTTTTTCTTTTTAGTATTTTTTCCTCAAATCAACTCTCTGGAAAATGTATGGGGTTTACAATTAAATCATGAAGCTTCATTTAATTCAATAGCTTCTTAATTCAAAAGCTTGAAACTCAAATTACAATAAATTGTAGTTGATAACATAGCCTTCAAAGCTCATGCAAAAACCAAGCACACTTAAATTGAGAAGACTGGACTCAAACAAAGTCCAAGCTTTGAGTTAACCACCCCTTCATGATGTGGGGCCCAAGATGGCTAAATATAGTTGTCCCAACATCAAACGTATCACCAAATAAAAGTAACATAAAAAACTCTTCCATTTGGGCGTCCATATTTGCCCAATGAGTTTTTGATAACTGAAGTGACCAAGACACATCAATTTCATGCAAACAACATGCAATATTGATGTCCCCAAGGTTATTCTGAAATATCTTGTTCTATACCTGCAAGTGACATGCAAACACTGGATCCAACATGCAACTAATACCCATTACTTGAAATACTGAGATGTACCATCCTGCAACTTTCAGGAGTTGGAGTGTCTTGCAAGTAATATCTTAAAACTGACATGCAACTACATGAAAGGTCATATAACTGACATGCATGAACATGCAAGGTCATACAAGTCCATAGGAGTGACATGCAACAACATGCAAGCGACATGCAACAACATGCAAGTCCATATGAGCAACATGCAACAACATGCAAGTAACATGCAACAACATGTAAGCTACATGCAAAAACATGCAAGTCCATGCAAGCTATTATGACCACATGCAAGCAATATCCAATTCATGCATCTCTAACAGTGTAGTTAACTCCAACATTATATCCATGCAAGGTGTCTCAACATTATCCACTCGTGTACATAAAAAAGCACAACTCCAAGTCTAAAAATAAGTTCCCATGAAAAAGGGAACGCCCAAGTCTAACTCCCACTCACCAGGAGTTATCAAACCTATTTTTAGACTTAGGAGAAGTCAACAAGGTCTTCATAGCTCCCATCTCAAAGTGGGCACCCAAGTTTGACATTATCCATTTAGAACTTAATTGCAAAAGCCAAAGTGATTTAATTAATAAATAATTAATCTCTCAAAGTCCTAATGTGTTGGGGAACACATTACAAGAACGTTGGAGAAACATGAATTGGTTAGGATTGCAAGTTAATGGCAACTTATCCCAACAAGTGTCACTAGAAATGAAGTGATCAAGATGTTCAAAGTGTTGCACAAAAGGCAATATAGAGAACTTTATGATTTATTGTAAAGATATGTGAAAGAGATGCTATTTTCTTATGTTGAAATACACAATGTGTAATTGCAAAAGTATGATAGTTATGCACATTTTTTAAAATTATGCCAGATTATCAAATGAATATTGATGAATATGCAAAGAAATCAATGCAAGATCTGATTTGAAATGTTTATGATAGCAGCAAAATTTGAAATAAGATTTTGACTACAAACCCTAGATTTTGAATTTGTTTAGGTTTTCAAAAATGTAACTTTTCCAACAAAACCCTAGCAAATGAGAGCTTCAAATGCGAGATGCAACACCATGAAATGCTTATCCACTGTAATATGAATAATATCTGATGCAAAAATTAGAGATTTAAATCTTTCTATGATGATTTATAACAAATGCAACATTATACCTTTTTGCAAGTGTAAAATGCGCTTTTTTCAATTTTTCCAATGCATATATGCAAAAAGAATGGCATACAACAGTAAGGATGAAAAGGTACATCAACCTAAAATCCTTTAATCAATACAATAATGCAACAAGATTTACCGCAACACGCCAATCTTGAAATCCTAGGTTGAAGATTAGCTATATTTCCTAAAAATGTAAGAATTTTTGAAACCCTAACAATGAAATTAAGCTATGTAACTATGCAAAATGATAAATGAATGTAATTTAATCAGATCTAGGGTGGAAAATAGCTTAAATCTGATGCAAGAAGGATGCCAAAGTGTAAGATACTACGGGTTCACCAAAATGTTAGGTGTGAAAAAGGTGAATGATGAGACTAGCATGCACACTAGATCGAACCCTCCTTCACAAGAACATTCAAGGACAAGACCAAGTTGAATCACTACCAAGAGGTGGACTCAGCTACAGATCTTGTACTTATGAGTGCTATATAGACAGATCTAATTTAATCAAGCCTTTTTATCAAACCCTAGGTCAATAATGTACCAAACCCTAGTTCTATGATAATCAAATTATAATAGAAGATGTATAACAAATCTCCAGAGACCAATTGTACAGGGAGGATCAAGAAGATGATAGAACCTGTGTCCCTAAAGAAGAGATGTCAGAGGACTATTTCAAGAGTGGTCAAGTCCTAAAAGGTTGAATCTTCAAAAACTGTAAACTAGAGAAATGTTGTAGATACTTCCCTGATGCCAAATTTGAAGTCTGTTGAGGTAGAAAGACTAGGGTGCCAGCACCCAAGTCCTACACAGAGGAATATTCTTGAACTATTATTAGATCCTGAAACCCTGATCCTTGCTCAGTCTTCATGTATCTTCATATTCCTAGATCTCACACCTATAACCTACACACAAGAAGAAGAGAAGGGGTTTGGGGATTATGGTGTTTAGGGGCTTGCCTCAAACAAAGTCTTGGGATAGCATTCAAGCTTCCCAACACCGTTGATAGATAAAGAGAGCGTGCCCTTGCAAGGTAGAGGCTAAAAACAATAATGATAGAATGATTCAAATGATGATAAACAACAATGATATCACCTTTGTGATGAAACTCTTTAAAGGATGAAGATCTTTTAACTCCTAAGGAGAGATAGATTATAGCTTTAAACCTACAACGACATAATAACAACACACACAAATCTACTCTAGAATCACAATGAATTCTCTTGCTTTCTTTGCTTCAATATCATAAGTTAGTTATTTCCATCTAGGTTTATAATGAATTCAAAAACACACTTATATATGCTTTCCCACTAACATTCATTAAATTAAACCAAAAGAGTAGACAAGGAGAAACCTTTTTAAAGGTCCTAAGCCCACATGCAATTAAATTTGCCTTGACCAATCCGGGAAGACTTGGGCGTGGGTGTCCAAGTCTTTAGGCTCCTTTTTGGTCCGGGATAAGATAAGATATGGGCCCCTTGTTCCCAATTTACATTGGTTTCGGGTAATTTTGCATCGGGATGGATATTTAGAATGTATAATGTATTCACGGGACTTAGAAGCTAAACAAGAAGGTCAAAAGACATGTGGCCACTTTTACTCCATAACACATTGAAATGTTAAATGCACAATATTTATACATTTAAAACTTGCAAATATATAAGTACATGGTTTAAAATAATACATCACATAACAATACATTTAAACATTTAAATACATAACAATACATGTGTTTAAAATATTTAAACATAACAATATATGTGTTTAAACATGTAAACATAAGAATACATGTGTTTAAACATTTAAACATAACAATACGTGTATTTAAAATATTTACACATTTAAAACTTACAAATGTATAAATACATGGTTTAAAATAATACATAACAATCCTATTTTACTATAATATTTTCTACCTTTGAATTCTTGAATTCCTAGGCTAAATTCTAATATGGAACTAGATCCCCAATACTTGAACAATTTTGAAAGACAAGGGGAATAATCTTAGGTCCAATCATATCTACAAGGATGTGTATTTGACAAAATTTTAAAGATGCAAGAGGAATATAAGTTGAGGTATAAATAACATATCAAAGGTCATTGTTATATTTTTTAAATATAATGGTAACTTGCTACATATATATGTGTGGAGTGGAAAACTATTTAGATCCCATAAGTAAGTTGATGAAAGTATTTGATCCTCTATTATAAACGTCAACTACTTCATGAAGTTGAAGTTTATGTTATGCAAGTGTTATGGTGAACATCAAGCCTTTACTTCAATATATTGGTAAAAAAATTGCCTATTGTGCAAATGTATGCGACAAAGGATATTATGAAAAAAGGGTAATTCAATTATATTGTAACCAAGGAGGAAAATCTCCTAGATTGTGACACTATTGTAGGCACACGTTCTTCTTGAGTAATAAAAACTAAGGGAGAAACCCTAAACAACTATTTGGGGATCTTCTTGTACTGTCCTTTAAGATACTCTCAATGTAGCCTATATTTCTACATGAATCTAAGTATCACAATAGATTTAAGCATTTAGAAACTCTTGATGTTGATACTCAAAATTTATCTTAGGTCTAAAGGATAATAATTATCCTCTCACATTTACATGGGATCCCACTTGATATGATTAACATTATTAAAATGATAGGCACTAAGTTTAGTTTATTTACCTAGAATTATCAAAAAATTATAGAAAATATGCACTCTATGACTAATGTCCAGGATTTAGGAAGATCCCTAATTCTCTTTGGACCTCAATGCACAAGCCAAATATATTAAAATTTTATCAATTGTCCCTCTAGAAAACTACCTATAATGGAAATGAAAGGATAGTTGGTGAGGTACTTCATTGGCCCCTTAAATTCTAATTAAAATCCCTTGGGGTTAGAAAAACTCTCAAATGGCCTAAATTACACTTGACATGTGTAGGAAGATCCTAGAGTAATTTTATGATAGATTAATGGTAAACACAAGGGCTAAAAGATAATGTTTATTATTAAATAAATAGTGAATTAATTAGATGGTTAAATCCTCAATTCTTGATAGTTGTGTCCTTGACAATTTGCATAGGTGTTGTCTTTTCTATTAAATCTTTGTGGTCTAGTCTCCAATTGGACACAATCTCACCATAAAATTATTTGTTGTTGAAATTCAGAATGCTCAGAGGTTGACAAAACTTGGTTTTATCACCCTTTTATTGGGTATGTATTTCATCACTATAAGTGACACATTATATCAAAACTCTAAATAGCATCTTAATAATGAATTTTTATTTTTATTTTAAATATAATAAAGGATTTCTTTTTTGCATCAAGTAGGGTATCTAAATTGCCCACTTCATGATTTTTGGAGATGCATACATAATTATGCATCTATGATTTATTTTTTAAACATTGGATGTGAGTTTCAAACCATATGACTATTTCAAACACCTAATGTACAAAAGACCCTTGGGATTTACAAGGTGAATAACACACCTAATACTAACATAGATTGAATAGCTCCTAGGATTTTCTATTTCAAGGAGGTAGTTTTACCCACATCTTTTCTTCTATAAATGTAACAAGCTTTTTCAAGCATAAGGAGGATGGATTGCTTATAGACCCATGCTTGTTCAAGCCTTGTCTACTCAGTTATCCCTCTGGACTATTTTTTATTAGCCGATAGGCTTTTATATGTGAGCACTATAGTGCTCGGAATTGTCTCACGTCAAAAAAATTTCTAAACTCGTTGGTTGTTCCTATCGGCGTATTCCTTGAACCTCCTATGGGTCCAAGTGCTAGTTTATATATTAAGGGTATCTTTAGTTGATGTGTCTAAAATCCTTTAAGTATTTTATATATGGCAAATGTGAAAGTTGTGTTAATCATTTTTATCCTTCTTCTATATCCGTTGATGAATGGTTAAAACTTCTTTTACATTATTATAGTCATACTTGAATCTAAATGATGTCAAGTATTAAACTCAATGCTAAAATCTCTATGAAAATGGAAAAGACTTCTTTTTTGGCACATCACAATTTAAATTATTTCTATTTTTTAGGTTTTTATTCCCTTTGATCTCAACCAGAATTAGGTCTTGCTATAATGAAGAAGGAACTAGCCTTTCAATCCTAGTAGTCATCTTATTTTTTAGGTTTCCTAATTGTAGGACTTCCCTTTGTTAATCTCTCCACATGGCATGGGTATTGAACACATTTGAAACACTAACATATGCAGTTATATAATATCTAAGTAAGAACATAAGGGTTAGAGTAACTATGTTGATTGTATCCCCATAATTGATTAAGACATGTTTAATATAGTTGTCATAAACCTAAACTTGTAGGTAGAGGGAGGGTTTGCCTCATCTAATCATTATATGAAGTAATTTTTCTAGAAATTAATGTGAAAACTATATCCTTAGAAGGAAAATTTAGTGGGTGAAGGTTATGGTTAACATTACTAACATGAGGGGTTGCAATCAACTATGCTAAGTGGCCCATAACCATGGGCTCAAGAATGGAACTCCTATGGGTAGCAAAGTTCTTAATAAGGTCCAACATTTGAGGAAAAGTTAAATCATCAGGTTCACTATGACTAAGGTTGGTTTAACTAGATCCAAACTCTAGTATAGATTTTCATATCTATGTCAAGTTCTACAATCCCCAACATATCTTGTTTTTGGAATGTGCATGTGGTTGAGGTTGAGGCCTAGGTTCTCCATATTATGAGTAAGAGAATAACTCAATAGATTATTGTCATTCACTTTAAAGAAGATATTGAATGGACCTATTATAATCTCTATAGGTGGATGTGCCATTCTCCCTAAACTTATGATTTTTGCAATATAAGCGAGGATTGTGTTGTGGAGGCAGGATGTTGTGCTTGTTTCTATATTACCTTCACTAATAGTAGGAAGGAAATTCATGAGTTTTGCATTTTAAACACATTATTCATGCTTTTTGGGATGTTATTTCAAGTTTCTCTCCATATTAATTTAAAATTAAACCATATGCTTGCCTACCACTTTTAATAGCTACCTAGTCAATGCATAAAGTGTTATCCATAGCCTCACGATAAGTTGGGAAAAGAATTTTTGAACTCCTTCACAAATGTTTACATTTAATGAATGGAGGAATAATTCACAAGGTTATCTTACATCTATGTGGGGAATAGTGAATGAAGTATAAATCACCTTCCTCCATCAGGTGATGAAATGGGTAACTGATTCATCAAGCCCTTGTCTAACTTGTGGAGAAACTCTCAAATGCTAGTGCTTGTGTTTTTCTTATGAAAAGAATTTGATAAACTCACACATCAATTCCTTGGATGTGTAAATGAAATCTCTAATACTCATCCAAGGTGACTCCTTCAAGGGTCTTTCGAAAGATTTTGGCTACCAAGAAATCATAGTCAAGGAAATCACAGACAACCATCACGTATACTTTAATATGAGCACCATTGATCCCATTCATTTTTATATTTAGGAATATTTGGTAGTGGTTTATAAATGTTAGCTCTCCTACTCGAATGGTCTAAAAGCATTCCTAGTAAATGCTTGAACCTGTTGGAGTAGCCAAGATCACTTGCAAAATCAAGAACACTTCTGCAAAGTTGAGCGTGCACAATGAAAGCCAAAACTATCATACAAGTGAATCAAATGTGAAGCTTGTGAAATATACAAAGAGGCCTTTCTTATAAAGGCAAGGTTGGTGAGATAAGATGGTAGGACTCTAAGTCTGACTACCCCTCAAAAGTGAATGACACATGTTGAACAATTGAGACAAGTGTGAAGATGTGTTGAGTCCACATGAGGTGAGACAAAAGGGAATCTTACCCTCTAAGTGAACTTAAGCTAAAGGTGTGAATAGGTCTACTAGTCAAAAGTGAACTAGTTAGATAAAGAACCTTTTCACACTAACACCCCCCTTAAGTGATACTTGGGGAGAACAAAAAGATGGGTCCCAGCAACAAGGCCTGATAAGGTACCCATGTACAATAAAGTCTCTCACAAACGGAGAAAAGGAAAAAACCCAATGGGAAAAAACTCCTCTCCAAAAAAGAGAACAAAGGAAGGAGGACTCAAGATGACCCCCCAAGGACAACTTACTTCACCCCAAGCATATGCCACAACTCAAGATATCAAGGCGATGCCAAAGCTTTAGTGAAGATATCTGCAATCTTCTCCTGAGTAAACAAATAATCTAAGGAGAGAACACCATCATGGATAAGCTATCGAATGAAATGCATGGTTATCTCAATGTGATTCATCCTCTGATGCTCAACTAGATTGTGAGAAATATGAATGGCACTTTGATTATTACACCAAAGAATGGTAGGATGATCAGGTGGTAGACCAAACTCTGTCATAAGTTGTTGAAGCCATAGAACCTCCTGGATAGCAAGGACTACACCTCGATACTCAACCTTAATGGATGATAATGCAATAGCAAATTGTTTCTTGTAAGACCATGCAATAGGACTGAAACCAAGGCAAAAAACAAACCCAGAAACTTGACTTACGTAAGTCAACATCACTAGCCCAATCTGAGTCAATGAAGCCTACTATGTGTGAATCTCCTGTTGTGTACTTAATGCCAAAATGCTTAGTGCCTTGAATGTGCCTCAAAATACGCTTGGTTGGCTACCAATGTCTCTCATGAGGGTCATGTGAAAAGCGGGAGACAAGCCCAACAATGAAGGTGATATCAGGATGAGTGTGTGTCAAATACAAAAGACTCCTGACTAATTGTCTATACAAAGTAGCATCAACACAAGGTGAAGTGCAAGTGGTAGTCAAAGTTAGCCTGGACTGAAATGGTGTAGGTGTAGGATTATAATCAGCCATGTAAAAATGATGAAGCAAGTCAATGGCATACTTCCATTGATAAATGGAGATTCCCTCAGTAGATTGAAGAACTAGAAGACCAATAAAGTAGTGAAGAAGCCCATGATCTATCATGTCGAAGTGCTCCATCAAAGAGTGTTGAATATCTTGAATCATGGATGATGAACAAATCATCGACATACGAGACTAGTATTAAAAGATCATCTCCATGATGTTGAATATAAATAGTGTGATCTAAGTGGCAACAAGTGAACTAGATGAAAGCAAGAAACCATCAATCTTCTCATACCAAGCTTGAGGGGCTTGTTTGAGACCAGATAAAGAACATCAAAGCTTGTATACAAGTGAAGAGTCCTGCACAAATCCTAGAGGCTGCTCCATGTAGATCTCCTCATGAAGATCATTGTGCAAGAAAGAACTCTTCACATCCATCTGAAATACTTGCCATCTACGAGATGCAACAATAGAAAGAATAAGGCAAATAGAATCCATCTTGGCTATAGGGGCAAAGGTTTCAAAGTAATTAATACCCTCAACCTATGAAAACCCTTAGCAACAGGACATGCCTTGTATCTTTCAATAGAACCATCTATTGCATACTTGGTGTGGTACACCCACTTGCACCAAACCAATTTTATTCCCTCGGGAAGAGAAACCAAATCCCAAGTATTATTCTTCATCAAAGAAGAATACTCATCTACCATAATACTATCCCATTCTGGAATACTTGAAGCCTCTGAAAAACTATGTGGATCAGTGGATATAACATGACCCAAAAGACTAGTTCTAGAAGTATGTGAGAGAGTGTGGCGAGAACACATAGGATCACCAACTAGAGATCCAACCTCTTGAATAGTACTGCGGGCCCATCTAGGCAAAACATGAGTAGAAGGAGGTGGAGGTGGTGGTGGCAGAGGTGGTGGTGGAATAGTAGGACCATCATCTGAAGTATCCTCAAGTGCTAAGGTATCATCATGTGATGAAGGGGGCAGAGTAGGTAGTGATGAAGAATTGGATCTGTAGGATCAATATGGAAGGACTCATCAAATTAGATGTCTCGTTTTAAGTAGACATCCTGAGTGGTTGGATCAAACAACTGATAAGCCTTAATATCCTCGCAATAGCCAACAAAGATGAATTGTTGACTTTTCTTCTCCATTGTTTTACACTGACCATCTAGTATGAATGCCCAAGCCTCACAACCAAATACCCTGAAGAAGGAAACATTTGGCTTGATGTTGGACCAAGCCTCCTCTGGAGTGATATTATGGACTACTTTGTGGGGTGTGTGGTTCTAAATATAATTAGCACAATTGATAGCTTCATCCCAAAATAAAGTGGCCATAGACTAAGACTGAAGCATACAATTTGCCATCTCCTTGAGAGATCTGTTCTTTCTTTCAGCAACACCATTTTGCTAGAGTGTAGGGAACTAAATACTGATGAAGTGTACCATGCTTAGTGCAATAATCCTAAGAAAATTGGTTCACATACTCATTATCTATAAGAAGTTGCCAAATAGAACCCAATTGCTTCTCCACAAACACCTTGAAGTCCCTGAAAGTAGTGAAGACATCACTTTTGTAATTGAGAAAGTACACCCATGGTTGATGAGATAAATCATCAATGAATGTGAGTACATACTTTGACCCAAAAAAAGATGGATTTGGAATGACATGAGGTCACTGTGAACCAACTCTTGAAAGCAAAGTAGAAGCATGGTGAGCCTTTCCCTTAGGGAAGAGATCTTCATGATGCTTGCCAAGGACACAACCTCAACATACTCCATCTGTGCATGAAACCTTTGGAAGACCAACTACCATATCATGTGTATTCTACTACTAAAGATATATATAAATTAAGGTGTCCAAACCTCTCATGCCAAAGTCGACTCAAAGAATTTGTATGGGAAATGTGTTATGATCCACAAGATGACTCAAAATATTGAAACCTATACAATCTTGACCCTTGATCAACTTTCTTGAAGCAACAATATTCTCAAGATTTTTTAGTTCTTTAATAACTACATCATGTGAGGAGAACTCAAATATCTTCCCTTCCCTAGTATGGAAAATTTGATGGGGAGAAGATTGGTAGAGATATTAGGAACATAAAGTCCATCCTCAATGCAACCATTTGTCAACTGAATAGAACCTGACCCCAAAATTGGAATTTGTGGAGTTGCCCACTGTAATCTAAGATGTCAAACTATCAGAAAGATGCTCAAGAAGATCATATGACTTAGTCATGTGATGAGAGGCCACTAAGTCAAGTATCCAACTGTCATTGGATGTATCCAAAATTGTAGCTATAAGGGCATGTCCTTTGCTAGGTTTGGGTGAATAAATATTGTGCTTCTTCATAGCCTCTTCCAAGGCTTTCATTCTTTGAAACAATGGATCATATCATGACTTGGTTTGCTACAATAAGAAAATGACCCTTTACTTTGCTTCTTATTTATCTTGGAGGTATTCTCACTTGACTTAGAAGATGTAGAGGCTTGCTTATCAGACTTATGTTTCTGCATGGAGGCATGCTCACTTATTGATCTGGAATTTGCCTTAGATTTGTTGAA
Source organism: Cunninghamia lanceolata (assembly GCA_027924645.1). Taxonomy (NCBI): domain Eukaryota; kingdom Viridiplantae; phylum Streptophyta; class Pinopsida; order Cupressales; family Cupressaceae; genus Cunninghamia; species Cunninghamia lanceolata. The sequence continues at coordinate 8,377,546 of BSBN01000634.1, forward strand.
TTTATTGTCTTTACCCTTAGATGATTGAGCCACAAGTGCCTGACTTTTAGAGGTGATTGCATCCATGGAGAGTAACTTTTATTGTTCTCTCATGAGTCTATCACAAAACTCTGCAAAAGTGGGCATCTTTAAATTTGTGCCAAGTGCATCCATAGTAGAATAGAAGGTAGAAGAAAAGACCTGATTTGGGCCTTTCAACTTTGACAATATCAAAAAGACACTTTCCTTTTCTGTTTTAGATTTCCCACAACTGTCAAGAAGACAAAGTATGGACTTGAATTTAACCAGAAAGTCTTCAATTGAGGAAAATGCATTAGGAGACAAAGATGTTAATTCAACATCAAGTTGTAAACTATGAAACTCATTGATGGAACCAAACAAGTCAAAAAACCTATCCCACATTTCTTTAGGAGTTGTACAATTTATGAAATGAAATTGAAGATTATTTAATACATGTAAACCAATAATGCCCATGACTTCATCTAATCTGTTTTTGTATACAAAATGCTTAAATTCCCTTGTAAATTCAGGCACATTCTCCATAAGCCCTTAGATTGAAGTAGTTGCTTAACTTTGACTTTCCAAGTGTGGTAGTTGTGTGGAGTTAACAAGTCGATTTTAGATTCTATTGTTGAAGATGATACAAGTAGGCACTTAAATTGTCTCACAATCCCCCTAAATTTGATTAATTTTGAATATAAGCCCCCTAGAAAATTTGAGACAAGATTTTAATTACAATTGAAGCAATTGAAAAGCCGAAATCAACCGTTTATAGTACACGGTGATTTTTACAAATTTGATAAAAAATAGCTATCCCAAAATGAAAATTACATTCATAATCAAGTTCCTTGTGTTTTTTCTGATATTTTTCAAAAACATACATGAGAAATTTCAAAAACAAGGTGAAAGTTATGCCCCGTCAAAATTTAAAGCACAATTGAACTTCAAAGCTAAAATAATTAATCAAAACAGTAAAATTGGGGAAAATAAACTGTCATAGTGAAGTTGGTAAAAATACCTTTCTGTGGACTGTAAATTTATGAAAATAGAGCTCTGTTTGTGAAATTTGTTACAAAATGAAAAAACAACCTCCTTTGGCATGTGATGAGCACTTGGCAGTCTATCTTGGAAAAAAAAATCTTAGCATAAAATGCTTTCTCTGGAATGAAATGTTTCTTGGAAGGTTAAAGTAAACCTCTAATAGTGAAGTTAAATGTCACGGTTACAATTGTTGTGGGTACAACTACAAAGTTAATATCACCTTTACAAAGTGGTTGGCAATAAATGCCATGGTTACAATAATGGTAACATAAAATGTTACCTGCTCAAATAGAAAACAAATTAATCATGGATTGGAAGAATCTTATGAACAGAGAGGATCTCTATTGGAAACAAAAGTCCAAAGTCCAGTGGCTCAAGGAAGGAGATCGTAATACTACTTTTTTCCACCTTTCAGCTATGAAACACAGAAATTCCAATACTATCTCTAAATTGTGTATGGAAGATGGTAGTGAGATCACTGATGATAAGGAGATTGGTAATCAGGCGGTTAGTTTCTTTCAGGACTTGTCGGAACAAGTTGTCAATGCTGATAATAGGTCGGTTAGGGATCAGCTCCTCAATAATATTCCTACTCTGATTTCTGAGGAAGAGGTCCAGGGAGTTTTATTCTCTATGGGACCCTTTAAAGCCCCAAGCCCTAATGGTTTCCCTCTAATATTCTTCCAAGAGTTTTGGGACATTGTCGGATATGATGTTATAGTTGTTGTTAAAGATTTCTTCAGAACAGGGAAACTCCTAAAATAGTTTAACACTTTTATTGTTATGGTCCCTAAGAAACCCAACCCTGAGTCACTTGATGATTTCAGACCTATTAGTCTGTGCAACATTGTGTACAAGATATGCACCAAGTTACTTGTCTATAGATTCCAACCCCTTCTAGATAAAATCATCTCCTCTTCTCAAAAAGGCTTTGTTCCTCAAAGATAGATATTGGATGTTGTTATTGCCACCCATGAAACTATCTGCTCTATGGAGAAAAGTAGGATCCCAAGTATGGTTCTTAAGCTTGATATATCCAAATCTTATGATAGATTCTCTTGGCAGTTCTTATTTAAAGTTATTCATAAGTTTGGCTTCAATGAAAAAGTGTCCCTTCTTATCCGGTAAGCTGTCACCATTGCTAAGTTCTCAGTTCTTGTCAATGGGGTTCCAAGAGGTTTCTTCTCTCCCACAAGAGGCATTAGGCAGGGGGGTCCTCTATCCCCCTACCTCTTTATCATGTTGGCTGAAGATCTTTGGAGGTCTGTTCATTCAAAGATCAGTTCTAGGGAAATAGTTGGGATAAAACTAGCCTCTACTCTCCCTCCAATGTCTATACAACAGTTTGTGGATGACACCATCCTCTTTGGCATCTCCTCAATTTTGGAAGCCCGAAGCTGGAAAGAACTCCTCAATGACTATGACAAGGCTTCTGGTCAACACATCAACTTCCAAAAGAGTAATGTCTTTTTCTTCAATACTCCAAGGGACCTTTAAAGGAAAATTATTAATATCCTTGGATGTGCTGTTGCAGATTTACCTTCAGTCTACCTTGGTCTCCCTTTAACTGTCAAGGAAGTAACTCAGGGTTTTTGGAACAGTATCTTAGAAAGAACCCAAAAGAAATTGGTGGGTTGGAAAGGAAAGCTCTTGAGCAGTGCTGGAAAATTGCAACTTCTTCGGGCCTCCCTTCAAGGTATTCCCACTTACTTTCTCTCTCTTTTCAAAATGCCTAAGTATCTAGTTGACAAACTGGAGCAGATCCAAAGAACTTTCTTGTGGACAGAAGTGGAAGAAAAGAAGAGAATATCCCTGGTCAAATGGGAAAAGGTTTGCCTCCCTAAAACTCATGGTGGTCTGAATTTTAGAAATATTCAAAATATGAACAAAGCCCTTTTATCTAAAATCAATTGGAATCTTATCAGCAACTATAAAGATTGGGGGGAAATTATGAAAGCTAAATATTTATAGGGTTCTGTTAACTATAACTTCCTTCATCAGGAGGGTCTCCTGCAAGGGTCAGTGATTTGGAATAAAATGATCAAATCCAGGAGCTTAATCAAGAAGGGGTTAAAGTGGAAACTTGGGGATGGCACCCTCATAAACTTTTGGGAGGATCCTTGGTTGGCTAACAAAGCTCTTTCCACTCAAGAGGGCAATGAGGCAGTTGCTATTATTGCTAAACAGTTTTTTGGTACTAAATTTTGTCATTATATCCAACAAGGATATGGAATCAAACAATGGAAAAACTTGCTTGAGTGCTACAATAATCGACCTGATCTTCTCCTTCGAATGAATGTTATACAACAGATGCTTTTGGGAACACATATCACCCTTTTTCCAAGACTAGATGAGTTACTTTGGACGACAGATAAAAAAGGCCTCTTCTCAGTCAAATCTGCTTACCATCTACTGATTAGGGAAGACCATAGAGATGAGCTTTGGAGGAAAGTCTGGAACCATAAACTTATCCCAAAAGTTAATTTTTTCTGGTGGGCAGTGGTCCATAATAGAATTTTAACCCAAGACAATCTTCAAAGAAGAGGTTTTTATTTGGTCAATAGATGTGTCATGTACCTCAAGGAAGAGGAAACTATTCCTCATCTGATTCTGCATTGTGACTTTGCTAGAGAAATTTAGAGTAGAGTTCTTCTAAACTTTGGTCTGCAATGGGTTTGTAATAAGGATATTAGGGAAGTCGTTGCTAACTGGATCTCTCCTTTCCCTCAACCCTGGTTAGTTGAGCTTTGGAACCAAACCCTTCCCTTTATTGGTTGGATTCTGTGGAAGGAAAGGAATAACATAATTTTTAGGGAGGCTGCCAAAGATCATTCTCAAGTCTACTATTCTCTCTCTAAGATCCTTATTGAAAGTGTGACCAATTATCATGTTAAGACTACTGACAAACCTCTCACCCAGCATGAGGAATGCTTATTGGGGGATACTTAATCAAATCCCTGCCTTTGATAACTCAAAGCAACTTTAGAGGTTAAATACCAGGGGGACCCCCCCAAAGTCTGGTTGGCTCAAATTAAATTTTGATGGGGCTTCAAAATCTAATGGTAAGGCTAGTGGTGGTGGGGTTATTAGGAATGACAGAGGGGAGATTATTTCTGCCTATGTAGGGGGATTAGGTCTCCAAAGTAATAATTTTGTTGAGGCCTCAGCTCTTTTATGGGGTGTTAAACTAGCGATCACCTTGGGTATTCAGAATTTGTATATAGATGGAGATTCAAAACTCATAATTGATGTCGTTACCAAGGTTTCTATGTGTGGGTGGCGTCTAAAGGACATCATCACTGATATCTAAACCCTTATTCAGGGTATTCCTGTGGTTGATTTCTCCCACACTTACAAGGAGGGGAATGGAGTCGCTGACGCCCTTGCCAACCATGGTCAACAGTTTGAAAATTGGTGGTGTTGGCGCCAATGCCATAATATCCCTCAGACTATCAAGGAGTTAATTCAAAAAGATAGGACTTTTTAATGATGATTCAACACACTCTTATTGTGGATGCCAACTTGGCATTGTTGATCTCCTGTGGCAAGTTGAGGTCGTCGATTAAGGACATCTTAATGATGATACAATGTACCCTTCTTTCATATGCCATTTTGGCACTGTTGATCTCTTGTGGTAATACGAGGTGGCCGATTAATGTTGACAGGAGTTTTAAATGGAAGATTTCGAAACAGGGGAAGGACATGCAGAGAGTGGGGAATGCGGCGGCGTATCTGAGTAATGATAACTTAAGGACGCCTCTTAATTTCATCATTTATTTCACTATTATTATTCCTAAGGCCAGTGAAGATAATTCTCGAAAGAGGCATTTTGAAGAGAGAGAAAGTCATTGTGACTGTCAAACTGGGAAGTTCAGTTTTCTATGTGGCTTTGAAGGAAATCTGATCATGGGGGGGATAGAATCCGAACATAACCCATCACTTGCAATGAATTCAGGGATAATGCCTTAGTGTGGCATTATTATAAGGAAGGAGGCATTATTCCTTTCCTAGAATGCCTTAATGGCCATGACGAAAATCTTTATGTGCAGTGTGCCCTTTCGTGGGACAACTGCAAAGTCCAAATTGGAAAGATTGGGTTCAAGGTTTCCGAGGAGGTCATTTCAATGGCTACTAGTCTTTCCATTAAAGGCACGGAATTGAAGAGGAAGGCTAGGGTTGCGGACCACCAAAATTAGAATTTATTTTTGGGCGAGGGGGTGGAGCTGGTTCCATATCAAGGAGGGTTTGATCGTGCCAAGTTACCGGAGCCATGGGATATTATGTGATGCCTGCTAATGAAGTATTTCACCTTGGAGGGTTGCTATACCAAGTTTTACAACTACCACCTTCCCCTTCTTAACCACTTTAGGAGAAATGCTCTTATTAGCTTTCCTTTCTATCTGTTATCTTAATTAGAACACTCTGTCCACCATGTGAAAGCTAAGTATGCTATGAAGCCCTCAAAGTGGCCTATCCCCCTTCACCAAGGCCTCATCCATCACCTTTATAAATTCCATCTCGCCTTGTCCCCGCCGGAACCCATTCAACCACCCACTATTGTTGAAATCCCTGAGGATAACCCTTCCGTTGCCGATACCACTTCTGAGAAACCCAGTGATTCTACCCCTACCACCCAGAAACTAAAAGAGGTTTCCTTTTTTGAATCCCTAGAAGAGACTACTGCAAAGGACCTTCATACTTCTACTTCTAAAGGTAGTGTGAAATCGAAGAAACAGAAACTTAAGGAAGTGGAGCCTTCTATGGAGATCATTGACTCGGGAGGGGATATGGGGGCCCATAAAAATTAAAAAAAGTGACAGTGAGGGACCACAAAAAAAGGCTAAAACTAAAACGGCTAAAGATAAGACTGAGGGTAACACTTCGGGTGTTAGAAGATCTGGCAGAATTGTTGGCAAACTAGCCCCTCAGGCTAAATTGATAGAATACTCTGAAAGTGACTTGGACATGTCTACTCAGGAGGGTGAGCTGTCTAAAGGTGAAGGCATCGAAGTGCAGGAGATCTCGAAGGAGACTGAAGGGGTGGAGGAAAAGGATATGCAAGCTAAGGACTCTAATGGTGGGGATTCTATGCCTGGAGATCATACTTAAGATAGGGAGGGGATGACAGTTGAGAAGGTTGAGGAAGATGCTGAGGAGGAAGGTGCCAATCAAGAAGATGAAATGTCTACTCTAAGAAACTGGGTGGATTCCCTTGAGCAGAAGTTTCTTTCCCTCAGATGTTTCATAAACAATATGCTTTGCCACTTGGCTATGGTTAATTTGACTCTTTTGTAGGAGCAGGATACCCTTGCACATGGTGCGGATGAAGAGAAGACTAAAGAGTTTGATAAAATTTATGAATTCCTATCCAAAGGCTGGGAGGATGTTTCTTCCTAGCTTTGTCTCTTTGCTTTCTATTTTTTTCTGCTGTCAGACTACTACTACTTACTTTTTGTTGTTTATCGGTTGTCAATGCTGTAACTGCTATTAGTGGCTCCTTTTGTTCGTGAGCCTTTGCTGTTTCTTTTCTGGGTTGTTTTGTAAGGGTTCGGCCCCTTGTTTTTGCCGCCTTATTATATCAAAAATATAAAATGTTACTATGACCAAAAATTTACAACAAATGTTATAATGTTGCTAGCTGTAATCATGAAATGCTAATGATACCTCAATATTAACATAACATGCTAATGGTAAGGGGGGCTATTTTTGTAACATAAATGGTTACAAGTAAAAGATTCAAAAACAAAAGCATTTCAAAGATCATACCCTGCAAACTAACATAAATTGTTAAGAGGAGTGACAAGGTCGACACAAGCAAAAGAGAGCCCTTAGAGTCTCTGCATGGAAAAGATAGTGACCAAACCATTGAAGAGGGACTGCTTGCAAGTCTTTGAAGAAGACTGCGACTCCAAAGAAGGCCACAAGTAGACAAATAGGGAGGGTCGATTCACAAAAGAATTCATGTCTTTGAATGTTGGAGTCAACTTCAAAGTCAACCTTGGATTTCCTAAAGACCATGAAGGTTAAATAGATTGTAGCCTAGAAGCTTCTCGTGACCACACAACAACCTTCAAAATAGACACAAAACCCCTCAATACACACAGTAGCTTGCTGGGTGAGAATTGACCTATGAGACTATGTTAGGTGACTAAAAATGTTTGAAAACAGTGGCAAGAGCTTCAAATGACCTAGTCTGGAAGACATGTTGGCCTGTAAAATAATGTCAAAGACTGTGTCTTTGCAACCGGCTAATGGAGTCTTTGAACCATGACCTGCATGTCTAAATCAGTGGCTTTGACAAACAAATAAACTTTGCAACCAAAATGTTGATGAAGACTTGTTAAGGAAAAATACAAAACAAAGATCTTGAATGAAACCCCAAACTTTATCAATGGTCAGCCAAAAAGATCGTGGTTAGTTGCATGGAAATCTCTATGGGTGGGAGAAACCCGCACAGAAGGCAGCCAAAAATAACAAATTTTTGTTCAATTGAATGAAAAAATATTTCTGATATTTGCAAAAAATGTTGACCTCTAAGGCAGCGATCATGTGGAAAAATGCACCCAAAAAGTGGCGAAATTTACCCAAAAAATTCAATGTGACCAAAAATTTCACCAAATCCACATACGACACATGCAAAACGTGATTTTGCTAAAAAAAAATTCATTTCAAACAAATTTTTTCGTATAATTCTGTGTAGGTCATACGATTGTATGGTACAAGGAGGTAGGAGCAAACAAATTTTGAAAAAAAACACTTTTACCAAAATTCACCAAACGAAGATTAATTTTTACTATCTCGAGCCTTCTGGATGCAAGGATGAGGTCCGTTTAGTTCTAGGATGCTCTGGTGATAGGGCTAAGTACTTGATTCACTAAAAATGTGGGAAGGGACTTGTGATTGCTTGCTTTGATACCATGTTGGAGCAACCAAGATCACTTGCAAAATCAAGAACACTTCCACAAAGTTGAACGTGCACAATGAAAGCCAAAACTATCATACAAGTGAATTAAATGTGAAGGTTGTGAAATATACAAAGAGGCCTTGCTTATAAAGGCAAGGTCGATGAGGTAAGTTGGTAGGACTCTAAGTCTGACTACCCCTCAAAAGTGAATGACACATGTTGAACACTTGAGACAAGTGTGAAGACATGTGTTGAGTTCACATGAGGTGAGACAAAAGGGAATCTTATCCTCTAAGTGAACTTAAGCTAAATGTGTGAATATGTCTACTAGTCAAAAGTGAAATAGTTAGATAAAGAACCTTTTCACACTAACAAAACCTACATCGTGAGTAGCAAGGAGATGGCCTTGTCATTGATGTGTGGGAATATTGTATATGGTTATGCCACTTAGCCTAATCCACTTAGGGTTATATAGGAGTATTTTCATTTATCATTAAGTCAAGGGTCATACTAGAAGGGACGAAACAAAGATCTATAAACATCATCGAGAAGAACACATGCAAGTTTAGTAACATTTGGCCACCTACAATCCTTAAAAAAGTGATCCCTCCAGCCCTATTTCTTCAAAATTTGTATCATATTATTAAATGTTATATGTATTATTGTTGGTGTATTTTAACTCATATCGATCAATATATCAATTTGATATAGATCAATATCGATATCGATATTGATTGATATTAATTGATATAAATTTATCTAGGGTTTCTATTGAATTTTATATTAAATTTTATATGAATTGATTGTTGACTAGAAATTTTGGTTTTCTTTTCTTTCATTTTGTTTTTGTTTTGGTCTATTTTTTATTTTCTCTTCTTTCATTTCATTTTGTTTATTTTTTTATATTTCTAGGGTTTAGATATTGTATCATAAATTAAATTAAATTAACCTCTAATTTCTATTGTATTGTAAATTATATTAAATTAACTTTTAAATTAATCACAAACCCTAAACCCTAGAAATATCAATCGGCATGTTGATTGATACATCAATTGATAGATCAATTAATATTTTTAGGGTTTCTATTATATCATACATTAACTTAAATTAACCTCTAAGTTACGATTAAAAGGTCCTAAGGTTTAGAATAGGTTTTAGGGTTAAGAACAAGTTCAAGGGTTTTTATTTTTAGTAAACATAGGTTGGTTTAGGGTTTTAGGGTTGAAAACTAAATTTAAATTTAGAAATAGTTAAAAAACTGTAAAAAAGACATAAAAACACATAAATAGGAAAGTTGCCTACTTGAAAACACAAGTTAGCTCTCGTAAAGGGAGGAGGTAAAAAATAGGTACTTACAAGTTTGCCTAATGTGGGTACATATTGTAGAGAGATTTTCCCAATAGTCCTCACCATGTGAATAGAGGAGAAAGTGAATTCGTAGGGCATAAAAAATGTTAATACCTTTTATGAACGGGTACTTGTTCCTAAACAGGTACATGTTCTTAAATGTGTATGCATTCCTAATGAGTATCCATGTAGGAATGGGATCTCAAATCGTAATGGGTACCCATTCCATATAGGTAAGAGTTTAGGTTTGGGTGCCTGTTCCTAAACAAGTACCCATTTTTCACAAAATGCGTACTCGTTCTTGTCAAGATTTTTTACCCTGCGGGACTTCCACTAAAAGTGGACTCAACTTATTGCACCCACCTCGTGGAAAGAGCCAGTCAAGTGGTGGTGGAACTAAGAAGTGTTATGTTCTTGAGGAAGTAGAATGTCATGGATCTGGTGGTTAAATTGATCACGTTATTGGCTTGAGTGTGTGATTTTTGATTGTTGTGACTGTTAATGTTTATTTATTATTGATGGAAATGTTGGATTGGAGTGGTTGTTATTTGTATGTGACCCAGAGGTTCACTTTCTCTAAGTCTATTTAACTTGTTTGCTACATAGAGATGAATTGTATCTAGTCTCCTTAGTTTGAGCTTGATGAGATCTTCGAGGACCCTAAGTTATCTATTGCCAAGCTTCTCTCTTCATCTTCTTTGTTCATTTTATCGTTGAATGAGCCTCAAGATTTCTTCTTGTTCTTGGGTTGTTTCCTCAGTGGGGTTTTCTTGTGTGGGGAGGTTCTCCCTAATTTCTTCTAAGACTTTTTAGATCCAATCTTCCCTCATACTTGGGCACATCAAGTGCTAAGTGGAGAAGATGGATATTCTTTTTCACATTGAGTTGAACTTGTTGAGTTTTGCATTGACTTTTTTGAATTTTGTGCCTCATGATGAAATCAAGGGCTTCCTTATTTAAATGTTTATTTTGTTGAAATTATTGAATTTTGTGCCTCATGAGAAGATTGAGGGCTTCCTTGTTGTTTTGAATGTTGTATGAGTCTCTACATGCAGTTAAGCTAGATGAATTCGAGCTTTTTATTCTTTTTTTAATTTTCTGATATGAACTAATTAATACTAAAAAATGAAAATGAATGCAAAACTAAATTGTTGTTCCTAAATGCAATTTGTCCATGTTTTTTTTAGGTTTTTGGAGTTTTAATGTTGATGTAAGCTATTCTAAGAAAATAAAAATTTGCAATTACTCAAAGGAAAACAAGAAATGAATCTAATGTAGAAAGTAATGAAAAGTAATAAACTCCACTAACCAAGATAAAATAAACATAAATTTACTTCCTTAAGGGAAAGATTGTGAGTCAATTGCTACTGAAAGCAATAAAAGAACATGTATAATTTGGGTGCCAGTGGCAGGCTTTTTTCCTAAGATATCTTGTGACAACCATCTCTTCCTCTGTAGTAGTGGGGTCCTCCTCTTGATGACAAGGACATAGGTGGGGATATGAGGAAATGGATTAGGCTTAGAAGTAATAGAAAAATGGAAATAAAAGGATCATGTAGTCTTGCACAAACATATGAATGCTATGGGGGTTGCCAATGCATAAGCTTGAATAACATAAGAATGCAAGAGTAATTCTCAACCTCATGTTGAGATCAAGGGCTTAGAAGAAAAATAGAAACAAAAGGCTCGTGGGGTCTTGTATGAGCATAAAAATGCTATGGGCACTGCTATGCAAAACAAGAATGCAATCTAATAATTCTCAACTTCAAGTTGGGATTGAGGGCTTAGAAATAAAATAGAAACAAAAGGCTCATGGGGTCTTGTACAAACATAAAAATGCTATGAGGGATGCTATGCAAGATAAAAATGCAAGAATAATTTATAGCCTCCCCTAAAACAATAGAGGAGGGGATATTTATAGGTAGAAAATGGGAAAAATATTGATTGAGGAGATCATAAGATATGGAGAGGAGAGAACAAAAGACTAATTGGAAGATCACTATGAATTGATTAGGAGTTAACAAAGAGTGATTGAGAGTTGACAAATAATTAGTTGAAGTAACAGCTTAGTTGTGCATGAAGGAACTCTTAATCAAAATCCAAAAACGAAAGTAAACTAGGTGGAACTAGAAGAAATCATGCATGTCAAAACACGATAGGGTTGTGCGCCGCCCCTTTTGCTATGGAAGGTCACTTGGGTGACCCTACAACATAAGGATAGTCACCTGTGTGACCCTACAACTTAAGGATAGTCACCTGGGTGACCCTAGGATACCTGTTAGTGTAGGTTTTTATTTCCTAGTGGGTTATTTATTTTTTCCCTATATTCCTAGGTTTTTCCTACACTTCTATTAATCTCGCTTAGGTTAATAAATCATGTCTTATTAGGTGAGTGGTTGCGATGTGTCACCTTCCTACATGTGAGCATCCATTAGCTATCTTGGGAAGATACTTTGCTATCTTTAGTCCGATAGATGGTTACTCCTCATTGGTCATTGTTGCCACCTCCTCCCTCTTCCTAGTCTATATAAGCATCCTACTTGGCTTGTATTTTATATCTTTTGCTTTTGCATCCTCTTAATGCTATTTTGCTTCTAGCATTTCCATTACTCTCTTGGAGACTAATTATGTGTTGCTATTTTGATTTGGTATCATTTGCATTCATAGTTTAAATATCTATTCGTTTGCACTAGTCTTCTGGGTTAATAATCTTTTCAGATTCTAACACGGTATCAGAGCTATTCTATGTGCAAGAGTAGATTTTAGTTTCCATATTTGAGAGATTCGGGGGGGCTAATAAATCTTATTATAGTTTTTCAAAAAACCTAATATGCTCTTCTCTTACATCTTCGGATGATCTTGAGAATCATAAAAGTTTGATAGAAACTTTTTTAATCTCTAGGGTTTGCACATATGTTTTATGAAATCTAGGTGATTGCAGCATTTCTGGTTATACTAGTAGCATTTCTGGCTATTCCAACACATTCAAGAGGCTTGAGAAAGTTAGATTTGGCTTTCGTTTCACCGAAATCAGAGATCGTCATACACAGTTGCGGAACCGGGGTTTCAAACTCAAATCTAACAACTAGCTTGCATATTTGGTGTTTTCAATCAATATTGTAGTTTCCAACATGTCATTGCTTGTCTTAGGTATTTGATTCGGCCTTTGCATGTCATTTTTTGGTTGCTGGGGTCATTTTTGTAGCTAAAAGCATTCTGTTTACATTAGAACTACATCTTTTGTACATTAGCAAGAAAAATGCCTTTTGGGTTTTGTTCGCAACACAGAAAAACCATTTGGGTATCTTTCATTTTTTGCATGCAGTCTGTATATTTTACAGAATTAAACTTAGAAAGCTACAACAGTACCTCTCTCCGTTAGCAGTTGCAGTTTTGAAGGCAGTTTTCAAATGCTCCGTTCTTACTCATACGAACTCCATTTCCCACGTTTTTTTTTTTTAAATTTGGCTAATTTTTCATGCTCTATGCACTAGTGTAGACGTTTTTCGATTTTGATGCAGAGATTTTTCAGAAATTACAGATTCTCAATCGTGACACTGTGCAGTTCTCGTTTTGGGAATTTCGGAGGATCATAACTTTCACATATGACCTTGTATCGAGGCGATTTATTTTTTGAAAGTGCATGATTTTTCAAGTAAATTGCAGTGGTGTTGTTTATTTCTTTGGGTATTGTGCCAAAGTTATATTTTCAGCATATACTCTTTGTGAGGGTTTTGTAATGCATTAAAATCAAGACCACTTAGTATTTCTTGCTAATGGTAGTTGTAAATGCACTAATATAAAGTGCCAAATCATATTTTCTTGGGGGTTCTTTGATTGAGTGAAAAGGGGGGGTTGTCTTGGTTGGGTTCTCTTCTTTTCGGCATTTCTTCTCTGCATTTCTTCATCATGGATCAAACAAATGTGCCCATCCTAACTCCATATAATTACTTTGAGTGGAAATCACGCATGACAATTCACTTAAGGAAAGATGGATTAAATAGGATAACTATGGGACTTGAAACTGAACCTGCTAAAGATGAAGATAAGCCTAAGTGGTTTAACAAATGTGATGAGTGATATGGAACATTGTGTTTGTCTGTTTCTCCTGATTTGCTCTTTCACATTGAGTCTTTGAATACACCAAATGAAATTTGGACAAAGCCAGAAACACTATTTGGCACACAAGATTTAATGAGGGGTCATATGTTGGAAAATGAACTAATTAGTTTAAGTCCAGGCAATTTCAACATAATTAAGGCTACAGTTAAAATAGTGTGGAATTGAAAAGAAAGAGATGAACAACTGATTCTTAGTATTCTCTCTAAGCTAAGTTCAGAATATTCTATGTTTGTTTCTACTTTCTATGCTACTAAGGGTGCACTTGGTACTTAATTCACCATGCCATCTTTAGATGATTTTGCTGTCAATTTCACTTGGGAACAGGACAAGCTAATCCAGATGGGCACTGTTAAGTCCTCTAAGTCACATGCCTTAGCTGCCAACCAAGGCACAAAAGAATAGAAATGACAAAGTAGTAACAATAATAGTAAGGATAAGAAACAGAAGAATAGCAAGGAGAAGAAGGATCAGATATCGGTTGCTTCAAAAGCAACTAATGAGACCCAATCTTCCAAGGGCGACAAGCCTAAGAAAGAGAGGGTCCAATGTGCCTATTGTAAAAGATCCGATTATGATGAACATAATTGTCTGAAGAAATAAATTGATCACTTGACACACATTCTTCAGAAGAATAATATTAGTGTTCCTGAGTCTATCAAATAGAGTTCTAATGAGGGGTCTAATAAGGCAAAAAAAAATATCAAGGGGAAAGGAAAGGGCAAGGCCCTTGTTGCAGTTGCTTCTTCACCATCCACTTGGGTTCTTGATTCGGGTGCTTCGCACCACATGGCTTCATCTAAGGAAGAACTCACATCTTTGGAGCTGTGTACTATGCCTTCTATTTTGATAGGTGATGACACTCCTGTTGAGGTGTGTGGGAGAGGGTCTGTTGATGTAGGGGATGGCACATTCCATGATATTCTTTGTGTGCCCTCATTATTAACTAATCTCCTATCGGTATACCAGATCACTCACACAGGTTCAGGTAAGCAGGTTGAGTTCACTTCTGATTCAGTGGAGATTCGTGAGTTGCACAATGGTTCTACAATTGCATTTGGGAGAGCAGATCATCAGTCACGGCTCTATCTGTTCTCTCACTTTGTTCTTGATCCTCCTTCGACTATTTTGCTCACTCATTCTGATGATGTGAGTAGATTATGGCATGAGCGGTTTGGCCATCTTAACTTTTGCTACTTGCAGCAGCTCAACCAGCAGAGCATGGTCACAAGGTTGCCTTCAGTTCAGTTTTCAGGTGATGTTTGCTAAGGTTGCATTCTTGGTAAGCATTCTAAGGAAAAGTTTGGCAAAGGTAAGGCATGGAGAGCTTCATAGATACTGGAGTTAGTTCATAGTGATTTGGCTAGTCCATTTCAACATCCTTCTTTCAGCATGGCTAGATATGTCCTCACATTCATTGATGACTTTTCTCGATATACTTGGGTGTACTTTCTCAAACAGAAGTTAGAGGTATTTGATCATTTTCAGGACTTCAAAACTTTTGTAGAGAAGCAATCTGAGAAAGCCATCAAAGTTTTGCGTATTGACAATGGTGGTGAGTATCTCAACCATCGGTTTGAGAGGTTTTGCACTTTAGAGGGGATTGATTTGCAGCATTCAGTTTCATACAATCTTCAACAGAACGGTGTTGCAGAATGGAAGAATAGGTCCTTGAAGGAAATGGCGAACTGCATGATTCACTCCAGATCTCTTGCACCACAATATTGGGCAGAGGCCATTAACTGTGCTTTTTATATCCAGAACTGTGTTCCTCACCGAGCCTTGAAGGGAGTCACTCCTTTTGAAGCTTGGAGCGGTCGAAAACCATCAGTTAAGCACTTTCAAGTTTTTGGTTCTCTTGCTTGGGCGCACATTCCTGCAAAGAAACACAAGGCCTTGGATCTGCAGAGTAGACCTTGCATATTTGTAGGTTATCTTGATGGTGTGAAGGGTTATCGGTTGCTCCACCCTACTACACATGAGTTGTTCATTAAGAGGAGTGTTCAGTTTGAGGAGGGCTCTTCGATCTCACTTTCTATCACTTCTCCATCTCCTACTTTGACATTGGAGTCACTTGGGATACATGACAAATCTTCTGATGAGTCAGATTCACCTGAGCAGTCTTCTACCTCCACTTCCAATGCAGAGAGTGATTCAGAGGACTCACCTCCTTCCTCTCCTAGTCATCATTTAGAGGTTGATGATTCTCCTCCAGATTCTCCATCTTCCAGTCCACTTTGGGCTAGACAGACCTTGCAGTCTACACGTGATTGGGTTGGGGATCCATTAGACACCAGGCATACTCGTTCACAGTTCTAGGATGCTCCACATGTCTTCATTGCTACTGCCTCAGATCCACAGTCTTTTCATGAGGCTTCTAGTATTTCTGAGTGGGATACAACTATGCAGGAGAAGTATAGTTCCTTGATGAGGAACCACAATTGGGATCTTCTGCCTCTTCCTAAGGGAAGAAAACTTGTTCAATGTAAGTGGATCTATCGAACAAAATTTACAGCAGATGGGTCGGTTGACAAGCATAAGGCTCGCTTGGTCGCCAAAGGATTCTCCCAGGTTCCTGGGATTGACTACTTTGAGACTTTTGCGCCAGTTGCCCGAATGAATTCCATCCGACTTGTTCTTGCCATTGCTATAGCTAATTGTTGGGAAGTACACCAGATGGATGTGAAGAGTACTTTTCTTCACAGTGATCTTCAGGAAGAGATCTACATGGAGTAGCCACACGGGTTCCTTCAGGATTCTTCACTTGTGTGTCATCTTTAGAAGTCTCTCGATGGCCTCAAATAGGCTCCTCGGGCCTGGTATGCCAAGATGGACTCCTTCCTTCTATCAGTTGGGTTCACTCGATGTCATTTTGATCCCAATGTCTACATTCTACAGCAGGATGATTCACTCCTATTTTTGGTTCTGTATGTTGATGACTTGTAGATCACAGGGAGTTCTTCATCCACCATTGGGGCTGTCAAAACTGCCCTTCATGACAGGTTTTTGATGACTGACTTGGGCTTATTGCATTACTTTCTCAGGATTGAGATCTTTCAGTCTTCTTCCGGGATCACCATCACACAGTCCAAGTATGTTCTAGATTTGCTCTCGAGGTTTCATATGGTTGACTGTAAGCTTGCTCTGACTCCCTTTCTTTCTGGAGTCAAACTTGAGGCTTAGTGTTCTTCTCCACTTGTTGATGGCACTTTGTACCAATAGCTTGTTGGGAGTCTCATTTATCTCGCTCATACGAGACCCGACATTTCATATGCTGTAGGCATGGTCTCTCAATTCATGCAGGAGCCTCATGAGCTACACTAGAAAGCAACCAAGCGGAACCTTCACTACATTCAGGGTCCTCATAGTTTTGGGATTCACTACGCAGCGGGTATTGAGCTTGACTTGGTGGGCTACACAGATTCAAATTGGGCGGGTGATTCTCAAGATCGCAAGTCTACTTCAGGCTACAGCTTCTCACTTGGTTCAGGTCCTGTTTGTTGGTCGAGCAAGACGCAGTCTGCTATTGCTCTATCTTCTATTGAGGCCGAGTATCAGGGGGCTGTGAATGCCGCCACTGAGGCCATTTGGCTTCAAAATCTTCTCACTGAGTTTGGTATCTAGATCAAACGACCATTAGTCATATTTTGTGACAACTAGAGTGTCATTCAGATCTCATGGAATCTGGTCCATCATCAACGGACCAAACACATAGAGGTCCACATGCACTACATCTGGGAGCTCATCCATGGCCATGTCATCGACCTTCGCTACTGTCTGACTTCCGAGCAAGTTGCTGATATCTTCACCAAACCCTTCACTAAGAGCAAGTTCCTTCATTTGCGAGCTTTGCTGGGGGTGCAGAATGCTTCATCTTTTGGGGGGCTTCTTCCTCTCACTCAGAGTCCTGACTCTCTCTACTTTTGGGGGGGTCTCTTCTCTCTCTATTTTGGGGGGCTTTTCTCTCTCTTTGGGGGGGGAATTTTATGTACATGGGTACCTCATCATGCTTGATTTGTCGGGACCCATTTCTGCATCCACCTAAGCTTCGCTTATGGGGGGTGTTAGTGTAGGTTTTTATTTCCTAGTGGGTTATTTATTTTTTCCCTATATTCCTAGGTTTTTCCTACACTTCTATTAATCTCACTTAGGTTAATAAAGCATGTCTTATTAAGTGAGTGGTTGCGAGGTGTCACCTTCCTACATGTGAGCATCCATTAGCTATCTTGAGAAGATACTTTGCTATCTTTAGTCTGATAGATGGTTGCTCCTCATTAGTTGGTGTTGCCACCTCCTCCCTCCTAGTCTATATAAGCATGCTACTTGGCTTGTATTTTGTATCTTTTGCTTTTGCATCCTCTTAACACTATTTTTATTCTAGCATTTGCATTAGTCTCTTGGAGACTAACTCTGTGTTGCTATTTTGATTTCGTATCATTTGCATTCATAGTTTAAATATCTATTCGTTTGCACTAGTTTTCTATGTTAATAATCTTTTTAGATTCTAACAATACCCAGGTGACTCTCTTGTTGATGATCTGAAAAGGGTTGTTCAACATTTGTGAAGTCCTAGAACCTAGTTCAAAGGTTGAAAAAGATGGTCAAAAGAGGAAAAACATGAGGGACAAGTCATCAAGTGTGAGATTGTTGAGAGGAGTATAATTCATGCCTTCATGAGCCATGATTTGGATCTTTATATCATCATTAGACTACCATGCTGGCTTGTGCACCTTTTTCATACTTATATGAACAAATCCTAATTTTGACAAATTCTCATGGTTGAGTTCCTCACCAAATTGATAAGTACGAGAATCTAAAATATCTAACAACTTTTTTTTGCATTGAGGGCCAAATCATTGTGAATGTCTCAACAAAATTGTTAAATATAGAATCATAGAAGATATGCCAAGGTTTTTAAGAACATGTGTCAACACAAAATATCTTGTTTACAAAAATAAAATAAATTTAAATGCAATACTTCGAGTTTTGATGATGAAATAGACTGTTGAAGATGGTAGAAATGTATTTTCTAATGCACTTAAAATTAAGGCTTTATTTGAATGAGTGTCTCAAAAGTTGTAAACTGACTATGTTCACTGCTATTTAGATTCACACCTGTGGAATTGATCTTTGTGCTTGTAGAAGTGAATTGACGCATAGACTTGAACTTGTGCCCACATAAACAAAGTAATAGAAATTTGATGACAAAAAATAGTTAGACTCAATCTTTTGATGTTTGGATCATAGTAAGGAACTAGTGGCGTTTCAAAACACCGTTGTGGATTTTGCTGAGTTGTGAGGGTCATGTTCTCCTAAGCTAGACCCCAAGGTGGGCTATTTCAACGAGGATGAATCAATATTGAGGATAACAAGCAAACATAGAGTGTGCCTAGGATGATGGTGCAAGTAGGTAATGTAATTACAATGGTATATGATGCTCTCATATGAATTCTCACATGATAATCCTTGATGATCTCAATGAATTTGGGTTAGTCTTTAAATTCACCACCCTTGAGTGCAGTTTGAAATAAGTTACGTTTTAGTCAGCTCACAATGATTGGCAAGGGAAGGAAACATGGGTCGAAATTAAGAAATTCAAATTTATTGGTTCAAGGTTCAAATCCATTAGGGTAAAAATGACTTGTCCAATCAATTTTGCACCCATGAATTTGATTTAGGGTGATGAACAATTAGATGCGAACTTTGGATTTAGATCCTAGGGATGAGTGATGACAAGTCAAGATAAAATTATTTGCCAACTTTTATGCAAAATATGCCATCTTGCACAATTGTCAATGCATAATAGACAACCTAATCATCGTGGACCCACAAACATAAAAGAAAAGAACATGGATATGTAATTTTCACCTTTACAAGTGCATTGCCTTAACATGCACTAATAAGACTTTTAGCTTTAAAATAAAGAAGTATATTTTCCAAATTTTTAATTCATAATTTTAATTATAAAGTGTTAGCTAAAACTCATAACTATTGTCGAAGGGTTGTAACTCAATTGGTGAGGATGATGGTGTGTTCCTTGATTATGCCATTCACCAATGTTCAAACCCATATAGGCACGATTGGGCTAGGGTTGATCCCTAAGTGACTTTGACAACCTAGATCCCCCTACTTGTGGTAGCTTAGCTAAAGGATGACTCTTAGTTTAGATGTACACTTACTCATCATGTTGTAATTTGCTTGTTTAAAGGATAGAGATGTTGGTATCTATGTAATCCAGTTGTTTCCATTAAACAAACTCATAAGTATTAATTTTCTATTAGGGAAAAATTTCTAACTAGGTACATAGATGACAAATATTTTTACTAGTTCAGTTGGGAAACTTGCAGAAGGAAGAGAACTTTGGGAGGTTGGGGAGCACTTTATGCATTGCAAAATAGGAGCAGAGAGGCAAAGTCACATGATTGAAAAACTATCTAGATTCTATATGGGCTATTAATAACTTTGGTGGTGTTATGTAGGAAAAGTGGGAATAGGGTTGATTTGATGATATGCCCAGATCCTCTTTTCACTACACACATTCAAGGACATTTAACCGAGTTGAATCTCAACTTTTGCAAGAGCATTCATGTATAGGTTGGTTGTCACTTGTAATGATAGGGAAATTTAGAATTTATTGATTAATGTGTTAATTTAATGCCCAATTATGCTCAAAACCCTAATTATGCAAAATCATAAACAAACAAACAAATTCTAACAAATGCTCGCACATAGAGGTATTAAATTTAGATTAGATACATACTAGATTTTGGGATTCCAGATGTAGAAAAGTTGAGGGTTTCAGGGCAGGTGCCTAAGCCCAAGACATGAACTTCTTTAGGGATTTCCAGAAGTTGTCTGCTACTGTTCACCACTGTCCCGAAGGTTTTCAACTTCAGAGACTCGGAGGGCTTCGAGGTGGGTGCCCAAGCCCTTACAGTGCTTTTCTTCTCTGATGTGGACTCTATACTCTTTGTCATAGCCTCCTGCAACTCCAATTTCACAGAATATGATACCTGTCACCTGCAATCACAAAGAAGGGGGTTGGGGGTTGTGGTGTTTAGGAGCTTGCCTCAGTCAAGCCCTAGAATGGCATTGAAGCCTTCCAACACCGTTGTTTGATAAAGAATGCGTATCCCTGCAGGATAGAGGCAAAAACAAATTGATAAATGATTGATTCAAACACAAATAGATATCACCTCGGAGGTGTAGCTCGCATATAGATGAAGATCCTTGGACACATGAGAAGATGAAGCCAAATCTGCATAACAAACACAATAACAAGACAAGTCTACTCTACCACGATGAATGCTTTGAATGCTCTATAATCATAAGTTCACTAAAAGATCATCATCATCTTCTAGTTTACAAATGAAACCCTAAACATGCTTAGATATGCATTCCCGCTACAAATTTTGTAATTCAAACTTAAGATGTCGGCAACAAAACCTTTTAACGGTCACATAACTGACATTCAAACTTTAGGTCCCGACCAAATAGGGTAAGACTAGGGCGCGAGCGCCCAAGCCCTAGTCCCCATTTTCAAGACAAAATTAAGTTCAACAATGTCCCCTTAGCCCCATTTGACATGGGTTTTCAGGGATTTTGCATCGGGAGTTAAAATGAACATGCATGATGAAAAACAAGGGACCCGAGAGCTAAACTTAGGAGGTAAAAGTCCTAGGAGGACATTTTATGACATAATAGGTGGTGCTTTACAAATGTGAATCATGGGATAATAATACTTTAGAGTTAAAATGAAAGCAATTAGGGAGGATCCAAAATGCATGATTACAAGCAAATTCAACCTAAAAGCTTTGGTCTCCTACGAGATCCTTCTAGTGGAAACATGCACCTTTTCCATTGAAGCCACTACTAAGGGGTGTCTCCTATGATATTTAAATATTTTTTTAACAGATGGAGGTAAATAGATGGCCCAAGGTTGTCACCAAAGAAATCTTGAATGAGAGAAAGAAGTCCCGAATGAAGCAAAACATTAAGTGGATGAACACATAACATATCCACTTCAATACATGTTTAAATAATAACAAAGAAATAAAGACTTTTGTTGTGTCCACAAATTTTGCAAGTCTATGCGTGAAAAAGGCCTTAGGGAGAAAGAGGAAGTATTAAGTTGAAGAATTTAATCCCACATATGATCATCAACAAAAAGCCTATATAGGGTCAAATATCCCTTGGAGAGTAAAGATTTTCATAGTCTAATTAGCCGATAGGCTTTTATATGTGAGCATTATAGTGCTCGGAATTGTCTCACGCCGTAAAAAAATTCATGCCAGGAAATTTTCTAAACTTGTCGATTGTTCTCACAAAATCGTTTCATGTCGTTTAAATGTCCCCTGCCAGATGCTCTGGGATAATCTACAAAAATGGTTTAAAGCAAATAACTTAGGTGAGCATATCAAATTGCAAGGTTTGAGGTGAGCTGAAGGGGAGTGCGAACAGAAAATAAAAGAATCGCCTTCTGAGGAATCGATCCAAGGCCGCAAAGGAAATTTTCTTTTTTTAAAAAAGGTATTTGCATCAGTTCTTTATTTTTCTACCACAAAAACTAAAATCTATTTGTTGCAATTTCATTACGCACATAAAAATTGAAACCCCATTACACTCCCCTACATCCCACTCGCACATCACTTCATGAGGGCCGTCTGTGCACAGATTATCTAGGTAGATTTGTATCCACTCAATCTCAAAATTCATGGCCTCTCAGAATTTAGAGCCTCTTATGTCCATCATCCTAAACAAACTCCTACTATCTCTCGATAGGCCTATAGAGCTTTTTATGTCCATCATCGTAAACAAACTCTTGATCTTTGGTAGCCCTCTTCCTTCCATTGCAGTTCCCAAACAATCCCATATTTATGCCTGTAGACGAAAGGACAATATCATGCACAGATAGAAATAGAACCGGTCAATTCTTAGAATAATACCCAAGAAATCCAATATAATACAGGTCAGAGCTCTCCTCTCATAAGAGATGTCCTATTGAACAACAAACTTCACCTTGTGATTTAATGACAAAATGGCTT